>CM053410.1:69367452-69443217 GCA_028644305.1 Xerus rutilus
GATACAACTCATTGGCAAAAGGAGAAAATAAAAGTTAAATGCAAGAAAAGAGATGGAATACAATCCTCTTTGTAATATCTAGTTCTAGTGGCCTGCAAGGTCTACTTTATCCCTATATTAGCCATTAAAATCCCCATTATCTCACTACTCTACATACCCCACATATACTGTTAAGCTTCAATTAGTTGAGTAGAATTTCTGTCAATTGCAAAAAAGAATTTTATCTAATGCTGTCTTCTGTTACTAGAAAATGAGTTATCAAAATCATTCTAGTATAATTTTGCTTCATTTTTGAGTTAATACATACATACACACAAAGTTTTATAGCTATGATGCAACAGTAGATTATTAACTTCTTGAAAGAAAACTGGGAAGATCCTTACTAATCATGCATTAGTTTATGGTCATTTCTAAGACTCCCTAGCCATCACTAGGCTAAAAGCACAATATACTCTGATCTCCATTATTTTGAAATAAAATTGTATAAGCCACTGCATAAGGGACCTCAGAAACCATATTATCTAATCCCACTACTCTAAAAATGACAAAGGTGAAATAGTTTTTCTAAAGGTGAAGGCTGCACAGCAATATATATGGCATATATTAAGAAAAGATAATACTTCGATAGTACTATGAAACAGACTGGGAGTTCTTTATTTTTTAAAAGACATTTGGGTTGAAGAAAAAATCATAAAAAGAAATCTATCAGCAAAAAACCAACCAAACGAGCTGACAAGTTGTGCTAGCTGAAGAGGAAAACCTGCTTTCTCTTGAAAATTCAGAAGCAATTACAAGCACACCAAGACTTCAGGCATTCTGGAAGGGAAATAATTGAATTAAAATGAAAGGGAAAATAGTAATAGAATCATATTTGCAAACAAAGCATAAGGCTACAAAACAAAATACAAGTAATTCTTGCTTGCCTTATTGTAGAAAAAGAGGTAACCTAAGATCTTTTGGTATTGGGAGACAGAGTACCAGTATTTGCTGCTTTTTAGGAAAAATATCATAATATAAAATACTGTAAGAAAAAACATTTCATAGCAAATGCCAGTATGAAAAATACAGTAATAAATTTTGAGAAGTCTCATTACATAAAACAATGAAATACTGAAAACTCAATGAAGAAAACACAGAACACATATGCAGACTCTAAAGTTTATACGTCCTTTCTGACTGTTGTATTAATAACAGCAAAAGTCACAAGTTATAAAAATTAAATATGCTCTCTTATGCTTTTAACCTTTATAAAAATAGTAAGTTATTCCTATAAAGTTTGGATTTGATCATTAGAATTCCCAAATATTAAGATGTTTAAATAAACATTTGAACACCTTGTTAGGTCTGGTCAGGGTCCAAAATGTCCAATTAGGGGAACCAGTCAGCAGCTGCCGAGCAGTAGCAAGCCTGAAACCACCAGTGGACACACCTCCTGTCAATCAGTTTTCCCGACCAATCCAGGAAGGACTCTGGCCTTCTCTTCCTGTCCTAAGCTCTCCCCTTCCTGACTCAGTTTTCTTGAAATTCTCTGTGCACGGAAGATCCAGCGCCATTTCTCCTAGACAGCTCTGGTGGACGGGGAATTTGGGCCGAGGGCGTGTATTCCAATAAAGCCTTGCGGAGTGGCTTAAATTAATCTTCTCCCTGGTCTTCTAATCTTTGCTCACGTAAGTACTTTTAAATGAGTCTTTGGGAAAAACTACTGTAGAAAAGAGAAACAGTAACACTGGGGACAAATTACAGTAGCTCTATCCACAAAAGTAGCTACTTAAATGCTTGATCATATTCTCCTTCACTACCCAAACTCAAAACAAAATGATGCAGACAGATGTGATACCTATAAGCAAAAAATATTAAGCTAAAGAAACCAGCAACTTGTTACAAATCACATGGCTAGTAAGTAGCAAAACAAATCTGAGCCTTTTTTAATGCCAAAGCCTATGCTCATAACTATTACATCTTCTGTGAAGACTCCCCTTAATAGATGTGGGAAATGAAAACAATGTAGCTTGAGAAAAAGGAAAAAGAAAAGCCATGCACTGACAGCTTTCACCTCCCCCAATAAATGTTTTCCTAGTGCTAATCGCAGGCAGGAAGGAATGTCTCACCCCACTGGGGTGATGACCTTTGGCAGGCACTGACCTGCAAAAACACAAGATCCCAGACCCAAGAGTTTACATTCCTGAGCACAAAAACTGACCATTTCATTGACTGATGAAGGAAACCTCAAATTCCTAAATGTCCAGGAAAACTCATATGCTCACCAGACTATCTCCCAGGATAACCTATATAAACCCAGTCATTTTCTTTGTTTGGTGGCTCATTTTCCACCAGGAAAGTGGGTCCATCTCTGTGGGTCCATCCCAGTGGTGTAGTCCTGTTCCTGAATAAAGGCTGAAATGATCTGTGAAGTCTGCATTCTTCTCAGGTCTTTTTACGCTAACACCTCTTGGCAATTTGCATTTTCTCTCGTCCCATAATCAAATATTTCTCCTTTTGGCTTTTGGGGGGGGGGTATACACCTTTCTATCAAATCTCTTACGTTTTACTGTTTTGTGCTGCCGTAACAAAATATTATAGGTTGGGTAATTTATAAATGAGACAAGTTTATTTCTCATAGTTCTGACACTTAGGGAGTTCAGATCAAGGTTCTTCAAGGTTCTTGGAGGTTTGGTATAGATAAGGGCTGCTCTAAGACAGTACCTACTGTTACATACTCCAGAAGGGGCAGACAAGGTATTCTCACACAGCAAAAGACAGGAAGATGCACACCCCCACACCCCCCCCAAAAAGACTTGAGCTACTTGCCTCCAGACCTTTTATAAGGCACTAATCATTTCATGAACCTGAAACCTTCGTGATTTAATTATTTAATTATTTCCCAAAAGCGTGTAACTTAATACCACCACAATGGAGATTAAGTTCCAACACAAGAATTTTAGGGAACATTCAGACCATAGCAACTCATTATGCCATGTAATCATTTATTTATTTCTGTTTCCCACAATCAGACTGCAATTACTTGAGGTTAGGGACTGTTATTTCTCCAATGTCTGGTGCGGAACCAAGGACATGGTGCTTAATACATATATAAGTTTGCCTCTGAATCACTTATTCACCATCATTACTTAATTACATTTATCCACTAAACAAAGACAGAAATTTAACCATCATGCAGGATTTTCAAGAGAATTATACAACATTCATTCATTCATCAAGAATATACCAGCATCAAATAAGAAACTATAACAGTGGTCCACTTTATGCTTTGAATATAACCCTTGCTACTCTGCCACTACAACTTATTTTTAAAATGGACATGTTTCTTTCTCTTCCTCTCCCTGCTCCTCCCTAATCTCTCCCTCTCCCTAATCTCATGGGAAATAAGATTACCTTTCTTCTTAGGCCCAGTTATCTGTCCTTAAGCACACCCCCCCCATAGGAATGAAGTAATCCAGACTTTGATGGTACCAGAAGATCTCAGAAATGACTATCTCCCACATTAACAAGTGAATTACAACTCCAGACAGAGAACATTTTTCTCCTTCTGTTTTCACCAGGTTGTGCAGCAGATAGTCATATTGTTTAAGAATTTCTTTTGACCTGAGAGCAAAATTAAATTGATGTGTCTGGTTTAGAACTATTTATAGACATCTGTATCTTGTATATTAAAGAAATGTCTTTTTTCCTCATTTATCTCCTGATTAAAAATGACTTCCATGAGAATGCAGTTACAATGTTTTATTATAGAAATGCAATTAGCAACAATCAAAAGCATGTATATTGATCTCTTTTAATATCAAAGTCTATAATGATTTCATACTTTCTGGCATGAAGAAACAACTCTTTTATATGTCTCACTAAGTTTTAATAAAATCATTCTTTATTTCATTACTTAAAACTGGAAGAATTATTTGTATAGCTTAATCATTTGTGTAGCCTAAAGATCCAAGAACTAAGATCAAATACAAAACTAGAGACAATGTTAATCAATGTGAAAAACTTGATTTACAAATCTTAAGGTTTAGGTTCTAGCTCTGGTTTTGCCACTTTAAATGAGGACCATTTGTTGTGGAAAGCTCGGTCCTTGTTCCCCATACCAAATCCATAATGACATGGTTTTGAGAAAAGAAAAAAGTTTCATTGCCTTGCTAGCAAAGGAGAAGCACAGGGGACTCCTGTCCCAAAGGCTCTGATTCTGCCCATCAAGGAAAGAAGGGGCTTTCTAAAAGGTGGTTTAAAGGCTACATTCCATGTGTTCTCTGTAATTTACTTAATTTGAGAGAGAGTCATTTCTGAGATCTGGTGCCATCCCCAAGTCTGAATTACTTCATTCCTGTGGTGTGTGTGTGTGTGTGCTCAAAGATAGATAACTCTGCCTAGGATGGGGAAGAAAGGTAATCCTGCTTCCCTTGAGATTAGGGAGGGGGAGATAATAGGGAGGAGCAGGGAGAGAGAAAGAGAAAGAAACATGTTAGTTTAAAAAATATGTTACAGTGGTGCTAGTCAGTGGTAGAGCACTGGCCTCGCATGTGTGAGGTACTGGGTTCTGTCTACAACTAAGAAATATTAAAAAAAAAAAAAAGTTACAGTTACAGAGCAGTAAGGGCTATACTCAAAATATAAAGTAGACCACTGTTACATTTAAGAAAATCATAACCTCTCAGGGTATTAGTTACTTTATTTGTAAACTACAAATGACCAATTTTTAGATGATCTCAGAGATACAATTCTGGTCTGAAATTACGTTAGTCTATTATTCTAATGTAAGTAAATCTTTTCACTAGAAAGGATGCCATTTTAAGGACAATCAGAATGTTATTAACAGATTAAGTTTAAACACTTGATCCAATAAATATGGGTTTCTTCACAGATGATGGTATAATGGAAGTCATATAAATTCATGCATTTTTTTCCATGTCAGTAAAAACATAATATTCCCCAGTCCAGCTCCCTCTACCAAATGTTTTAAATTAGGTATTGATTTGATTATTTTTAGAAGCACATAATTATAATTACTGGCAATATAAATAGAAAGGGAATGTCAATATAGTAAATTTTACACGAAAACGGTCAACGTTTTACCACTTAACGTGATTCAATAAAATAAGAGTATGATACTAAAAGAGAGATGTGTGTGTACTTAACTATGTGAAACCACATACACACACATGAAAACATGCACCAAAAAAATCTGAAAGTTAGCTGAAATATTCTGGAACATTATAAATTCTGGAGAGATAAATAAATAAATCTCTATGAAAAGTCAGAAAGGAAGGTAAAAGAAAAGTCAACTATGAGGAAAGATTGGGATTCAAGATGGCGAATTAGAGGCAATCAGCACTCAACATGCTTCTCCATTATACAGAATAAAAACCAATGGTTGCTTGATGAGTTGCTACTGCTGTTGTTCATTTGCTTTTTATTTTACTTATTTACATTTTTCTTTTATCTTGTATCTGTTTTTGTTTTTCCCTTCTCTTCTTCCTAGTGCTAGGGATTGAGCCTAGAATTTCATGACAATGGGCAAGTGTTCTGCTACTAAACTACATACCACATGTTCAGCCCAGCTGAGAAGAAATGTACCTTGCTCCAGCCACAAACTACTTCAGCTCTAAACCTGGACCTACTCCTCAACACTCACTAGTACACTACTACTACAGCAGAGAAAAATAATACAACTCTTGTGGGCACCACACTTTTTAAGGTTCTCAGCCTCAATCCATCCCCCACCCTATCAGATCAACAACACATTGGAAGCAGACAATGAGAGCATGCTCATCACATTTGCAAACACAGATTGATTATCCCCATTCACAAATGTTTTGGATTTGGGGTTTTTAAATTTGAAATATTTGCATATATATAATGAGATGCCATGCAGATGTGATCCCAGTCTGAACACAAAGTTCTTTTATGTTTCATATACAACTTATATACATAGCCTGAAGGTAAATTTAGACAATACTTTTAGTACATCTGTACTTTGAATGCTACCCATTACATGAAGGCAGGTATGAAATTTTCTACTAGTGAAATCCACATTGATACTCAAAAGATTTCAAATTTTGGATTTTCTGATTAATCTGTAATATTAATCTAGGTAGGATGACTAGGTTCCTGAATGCTGAGTCAACATTCTAAGATTTGAGGTGAGTGCCTCAGGGGGTATTAGTGACCCTGGCCCCTGCCCCTCCCCATGAAACACTGGGATTTTATGACACAGTATAAAACTTCAGAATCTTCACAATGGTTGGAATGGCCAGTACTAGAACTGATTTCAAGTAACAGAACCAGTATTAATGGTAGTAGCTGAGGAAGCCCCCCAATACCTGATAAGGAAACATAGAAGTGCACACTTCACTGAACTACCAAAGGGACCCCAGTCTTGCAATATTAGAGAGAAAACAGGTCCCTCAGATTGTGACAGAGTACACACTGGCCAAAAAAGCCACAAAAGACTACAATAAGATCCAGCTGGAATCAAACTCAACACTATACAAGACACATTGTCAGAAGACGACTGCTTATTAAAAAGATCTTCATAAAAGTGGAAGAAGTATTGATTCCAATGGCTGAGCAAACCTCAACACAGAAACAAGAAAAAAAAAACAAAGTAAAATGTCACCTCCTGAAGTTCACAGCCCTATAGTAAGATTCCAAAAACACGGCAGATAAAATGCCAAATAATTCAAAAGAATGATATTTAAAAGTACAATGAAATCAGCTGGGCGCAGTGGCGCACACCTGTAATCCCAGCACTTTGGGAGTCTGAGACAGGAGAATTGCGAGTTCAAAGCCAGCCTCAGCAACGGCAAGGCGCTAAGCAACTCGGCAAGACCCTGTCTCTAAATAAACACAAAATAGGGCCGGGGATGTGGCTCAGTGGTTGAGAACCACTGAGTTCAATCCTCAGTATCAAAAAACAAAATAACACCAAAAAAAAAAAAAAACTCACAATGAAATCAAAGAGAAAACAACCCAATAAAAGAATTAAGGAAGCTAATACAAGACACGAATGAGCATTTCAATAAAGAAACGAGATGCTATCGTTGTGTGGTGGCCTTGAAAGGTACCTTCTCGAACAATATCTCGCCATCATTGGTATATTGGAAAAAGAACCAAATGGAAACCTTGGAAATAAAAACCTCAATAAATCAGATAAAAGCCTTGGCTAAAAACTTTAACAATGGACTAGATCAAGCACGAGAAAGAATATTGGAGCTTGAAAGCAACTAGCAAAATATTGCATTCAGAAAGCAGTAAAAGGGGAAAAAAGACTGAAGAAACCATATAAGACATCTGAGACAACACTAAATGATCAAATATCCACATAATCTATAATGATGGAGGAAGAAGAGGGCACAGAAAACCTATTCAGTAAAAAAGGAGCCAAAAAAGTTTCCAAATCTTGGGAAAGACATGGATACGCAGGTACAGGAGACACTGAGAATCCAAAACAGACATTACCAGATAAGCTGCAAAAAGTACAAAACAAAGAAATATCAGCACCTGCAAAAAAGAAGTGCCACATCACATTAGTTGCATTTAAAGGCAAACGCATTACAATAACAGTTTTCTCAGCAGAGACTCAAAGTGAGAAGGGCACTGAATAATATATTTCAAGTCCTGAATGAAAATAACTACAAGCTAAGATCACTACAGCCAGAAATGTTATCCTTCAGAATTAAAGAAGGAATATAAACTTCCAAGTTTTGGAAACAAACTAACTGATAACTACTACGGCATTACAAAAGATCCTTAAGGAAAACTGACACCAAAAAGAGGAAAAAACAATCAGGACAGCACAGGGAAGACTAAATCTCCCCTAGAAGACTAAACACACAAAGGAGAAATGGAATAAAAGAAAAAAAATCAAACATTTATCAATACAGTAAACCATCAAATGTCTAGAATTAATGAGAGGAAGAGATTAACAAAGAATATGCAAAACATTCAGAAGAAAATCAACAAAATGACAGGAGCAACTAACCACATACCTTTCAATAATATTACACTGAATGAAAATGATCCTAATTCAAAAACTAAAAGATGTAGACTGGCTGACTGCATTTAAGAACAAGACCCAACAAAATGCTGCTTGTTAAGAAACTCGTCTTCCCTGCAAAGACATGTACAGACTGACAGTGAAAGATAGAAAATGATTTTCCAAGTAAATGGAATCTGAAAGTAAACAGGAATAGTTATATTTGTTTGACAAAATAAACTTCAAAACAAAATCAGCTACAAAAAACAAAGGAAGTCACTACATATTGGTAAAGGGAACAATCCACCAAGAAGATAAAACAACTATAAAGATAGATGCACCAAATGTGACAGTACCCAATTTTATAAAACAAATGATGCTAGGAGACATGAAATAGACATAAACGAGACACTCTGTACAAAACTCAACTCAAAATGGATCAAAAACCTTACTATTAGACATGAAACTTTGAAGGTACTACAAGAAAATATAGAGGAAACATTTCAAGATACTAACACAGGAAATGATTTTCTGAAAAGAACTTTGATAGCTCAAGAAACAAAAGCAATAATTGACAAATGAGATTATATTAAAAAGCTATTGCACAACAACAATCAACAGTGAGGAGCAAATAGAACAGGAGAAAAATCTTTGCCAGATATTTATCTGATACAGGATTAATATTCAGAGTATAATTAAACAATTCAAAAACAACAACAACAAAACTTAGCTGAGAGTGATGGCATACATCTGTAATCCCAATAGCTCAGGAGGCTGAAGCAGGACTGCAAATCCAAAGGGAGCTTCAGCAATTTTGCAAGGCCCTAATGTACTTAGAGTAACTCTGTCTCAAAATATTTAAAGAAGGGCTGGGGATGTGGCTCAGTGGTTGGATGTTCATAGGTTCGATCCCTGGTTTAAAAAAAAATTGAAAGAACAAGAAACCCAAATTTAAAAATGGGCAAATGATCTGATCTAATGGGCTTGGTTGAGTGGTTAACTGAAGGCAAGCGAGGCACAACTGGAAGAAGTGCTGTATTGGGGGCGTGGCTTTAGGGTATATATTTGTACCCTCAAGCCAGATTTCTCTTTCAGCTTAAGAATCCTCTTGTGCGTGGATTCCCTCTGCCACATTCCTCCACCATGATGTCCTGCTTCACCTCAAGCCCCGAGGAATGGAGCCAGCTGTCTATGGATTGAGACCTCTGAAGCCATGAGCCCTTAAATAAACTTTTCCTCCTCAACAGTTGTTCTGGTCAAATGTCTTAGTCACAGCAGCAAAAAAGCTGACTAAAACAGAAATAGCATCACTTCTCAAAAGAAGAAATACATTAAATATTTTTTTAAATGCTCAATATCTTTAGCCATCAGGGAAACCAAATTTAAAAAAAAAATGCTGGCAAGGATGTAGGGAAAAGAACTCTTATATACTGTTGGTGGGAATGTAAATTAGTATATAGCTATTATGGAAAACAGTATGGAGGTTCCTCAAAAACTAAAAATAGAACTACCATATATATGATCCAGAGGTATCACTCCTAGATATATATTAAAGAATCCAGACACAGAAAGGCAAGTATTGTTATTTCAAGTTTTTTGTCATATGTGGATTAATAAAAAATTAATAAAAAATATTAGAGGTTGGGGGTATGGCTCAGTAGTAGACCATCTGTCTGTCATGCATGAGTTCTTGGGTTCAATCCCTAGCACTGCAACAACAACAAAACCTATGAGGTAAATAATAAAAAAGAAATATTCAATGCTGGTAAATAAACAAGGATCAAAATAGAGGAACAACAAACTCAGCAATTCTATCACCTGTAAGACCTCACCTTATTCATTTTAACAATTTTTTAAAAAAAATTAGAACTGTATGAAGAATTAAAAGTATAAAAATGCATTATAAGCCAAGTACAAATGCAAAGACCAAAAGTATCAATACTCAGTATCAAAAACTGAGCAATACTATAATTAACTGCAGTTTGTACAGGAAAAAATAAATAAAACAACATTTACTTCCAGTAATTCTCCTTTTATAATGTCCCTTGTATCAACACTATCAATTCTTTAAAAGAAAGCAACTTCAGGATGTATCTCACACACCCCTATAGCTTACATATATTGTTCATGTCTTTACTGAATATAAGTGAACCTCTTATGCTGAGGTGAGAGAAAAAGAAAAATCAAACCCTAAGGTAAAACATTACCCCTTCCTAATACTATATATGGCCTTTACATGCCTCTTTTCTACTTGGGTCGGGTCCCTAGTTCAACCAGACGATGAGCAATCATACTAAAGATAGCCGCATGATTTTAGAATCAAGTATAGTTGATTATTCCACTTTTTTCCTTCATAAAATTCCTTGGGGAAACTAACATTTGGGTTTTTTTTCTTATCTTATAGTTATTTTAGTAAGAGATGTTTTCTGATACCATTAACTTATACCTGGGTAACTATGCTTCTTTGCTAAGTTTTAATACTTTATATCTACCCAAATTTACAAATTATTTATTATACTTTGTCATAAGTTAACAGTGCTAAAAATTTTAAACACCAGGAACATGTTGGGCGTGCAGGAAGTGGGGTGCTTGAATGATGTAGACCCAGTGAGCTTCACAATCCTATCAAATTCAACACATCCTCTTTATATAAAAAAATACTTTACACTGATCTAACAACCTGAAAGGAAATGAATAAGTAATATAACGAACTTATGCATATTTTTTAAAATTCAATATAATATTATAAAAGAAAATTTAAGAATTTTATCATAAAGATATCTATTTCAACATGTAAATCTCAGACATTACACCAGACATGGCTAACCAGGTACTGATAGCTAACAATAAAATCATAATAAATGCAACAATTACAATTATTCACAGATTTAATTACTATAAACATCAATGCCATAAGCCACATGAATTTCTGAAATGGTGAACTACTTGTGAAGTTCAGTACAATGTAAAGTACAAGCTTCCTTTGATATACACTCTACAGTTACATTCCCAGAAAATTCAGTGCATATTAAAACCAAAAAATATACTTTATAAGCCAATGTTTTAGATTAATTTAATTACAAAGGAGGTCTTTTATCAATGAGACACACAAAAGTCCTACAGAACATGGTATAATAGTCTTTGTTGTTTACAGGGATTGTCTCACACACTGCAAAACTACTACCTACACCTTGGCCCTATTCACTAAATGCTCTCCAGAAGCTTTAGAGAGCAAGCAGTACTACCCCCAGTACTGTCTCCATTGAAAACTAAAGCTCTAAATGTACTATCACTGGCTGAAACTGCTAGGTTACTGAGAAACCAATTAGCACACAAGCTTAATAAAGCATTTGCCATATCACTGCTGATTTTAAATGTTTATATTTTCCCTTAGGATCACTGATAGTTTGTATGAATTAAAACAGATAAAGATGTCTATAAATAGTTCTAAACCAGACACATCAATTTAATTTTGCTCTCAGGTCAAAAGAAATTCTTAAACAATATGACTATCTGCTGCACAACCTGGTGAAAACAGGAGAAAAATAAGGCAGGCAAACACTGACACTTGTGGTCATTCTGAGATTGCTAATTTGCTCTCAGGCTTAATTCTTGCTTGGTGAGCTCAAAGAAAGTAAAACTGGATTATGTATCATCTGTAGAATTCAGAGGATGATTTTAAACTTTAAATAAACGAATTTTTCTTCAAAAAGGGGAAATTACTAACATTAAATAAGCAAAAACAAGCATTTTGTCTAAATTTTTATGTAAGAGAATAGAATGCATCAAATTTTAAAATAATCAAGAGGTATAAACTCCAATATTATTATGCAAAATTGTTGAGGGACCTCAATGAAACTAAAACTGGCCTTTAGACAACACTCTCAGAGAGTGTTGTCTAAAGGCAGTTTTCAGAGTTGTACAATGAAAATTATAACTGATTCCTGTCCAACACTGAAAAAAAGATGGCTAGTTCTTCTGATTAGCATCAGCTGAAATTAAGTGCTTTAAGTTTAGAGGCCAACTACTCATACTAAAGCATAATTAGAAATGGAGACCAATGTAGATGTATGCCTCCTTTCTCATTTTACTTAAAGATGATTTCTCACTGTTTTAAGTGGTCTCATCCTATGGAAGTTTACAAATTTTCTCTAAAGCTTTTTTTCAACCAAGGACATAAACTTATATACAAATATAAATAGATAATAAAACTCCATGAATGACTGTTAGACAGTGAGCAATTTGAGCATCAGGTTTACATTTGATTCATCATTTAATCATTCAAAAAATATTAACTGCATAAATAAGTAATTTTTTCCTATACTCAGTAAAATCTAGGAATTAGGAGGCATCACTAATTCTATCTTCAAATTCTAGCTTCTTAAGGGCTCTTCTAAACAAGGTAAGGAAAATGCTAAAACCAGATGGACATTTATGGCCAGAATGCACAGAGTAATGGACACCTAACTTGCCATCAGGGGTGTGTCACAATATTAAAAGTAGACCTAGGCAAGTAATAATTATAAGCCATTTATAACTATAAAAGTAGCTGCCAGTTTGCTGAGTTTGACAAAGAAACTTGCCACATTTACTGAGTTAGTTTAACTGTAGAATTTAGATATGAAAAGAAACTAAAGGAAGAACTTGTCTGTCGTAAAATTTTTAGCTTTCTCTTGACTAGAAACATGTAGGATGCTAGGGAAACACACATACACACACAAAAGAAACTTTTAATGTAGCATCTGCTCTGTTTTTATTTACAGAAAAGTTCTTAATCAGGATAACGTAAACATATGAAACAGTTTGCAGATATACCTTGAAATCTGAAGAAAATTCTGGCTAAGTGCACAGACATCTTTTGTTAGTCATTTTTAGGAGTCTCCTACTGTATAGATATTTGTAAGCATAGTTGAAAAAACAGCCCACTGGTAATTAATGGGCTCAATCCGACACTGGAGGGAACCATTAATGAACATGAAGCTCTCATAGTAACTAAGATCTAGCCAGGTGTGGTGACACACACCTGTAATCCCAAAGACTTGAGAGGTTAAAGCAGGAGGAGTCCAAGTTCTAGGCCAGTCTCAGTAACTTAGGTCCTAAGCAACTTAGTGAGATCCTGTATCAAAATAAAAAATAAAAAGGGCCCTAAGCAACCTAGTGAGACCCTGTCTCTACATAAAACACAAATAGGGCTGGGGATGTGGCTCAGTGGTCAAGTGCCCCTGAGTTCAATCTCTAGTACCTAAATAAATAAATAATAAATAAATAAGAATAAAAATAAAAAAGGCTGAGGATGTAGCTTAGTGGTTATTTGCCCCTGGGTTTCATCCCTAGTACCACACCCCCTAAATCAAGTGGAGCATCAAAGAAAGAATCCAATCAAAAAAACTGGCAAAGGTGATGAATACAATGATCACTGATTTGATCTTTATATACTATATTAAAATGTCACGATATACTCCATAAATATGTACAGTTACTAAGCATTAAAATTTTTACAAAAATTTTAATCCTTAAAAAAGGATTAAAAAATAATTATTTTATCCTTTCCTGGCAAAATATAATGAATGTGTTAAGTCATCTTCATATCCCCAACATTTAATAATCTGTGCCTAAATGAAATTTTAGTATACAGTAGTTAATTGATATGTATTTATTGAAAAGGTGATCAAAGTAAAAAGATAAACATCACATAATTTTCTTAATGATGTTCTGGGTATGTTGTGCCAGTGTTGGAAAAAATCTCACAATTCCTCTAGCACCCATGTAGTATAATGCTTAAGAATACAGCATAAAAATTTAGATAATCTTGCTCCGAAGTTCCCAATTTGGCCTCTAATCCCTAATTAGCTGACATCTGAGCTAACAACTTTAGGTACTGGTTTCTCATCTTTAAAATGGGTATTACAATAATTAAACCATCATGAGAAATAAAAGCCTTTTTTTTTTTTTTGGTACCAGGGATTGAACTCAGGGGCACTCAACCACTGAGCCACATCCCCAGCCCCATTTTGTGTTTTATGTAGAGACAGGGTCTCACTGAGTTGCTTAGCGCCTCGCCATTGCTGAGGCTGGCTTTGAACTCGCGATTCTCCTGTCTCAGCCTACCTAAGTGCTGGGATTACAAGCGTGAGCCACCGCGCCCAGGCTAAATAAAAGCCTTTTTATGTGACAGTTCAGGTGATTAGCATACCACCTCACTTTGGGTAAACAATAAATGGCCACTGCCTACTAACTCACAGTCAAATTTTATATACTGAGTCACTACTAAACACAGATCTACCAAAATTCTCTTCTACTTTTGGAGGAAAAAAATTGTTTTAGGTTGTTTCATAACCATTGCTCTGTTACTGTAGTTTAATAATAATAATAAGAAGAAGAAGAACGAACAGACGAACGAATGAACGAACTGTGGTATGGGGGAAGATACGGACTAAGTGCTAAGAAGGGTTTTAGTACTTTTTCTCAAACTAGACTAAAAAATCAAAGTTCTAGGCCTTGGGTTTCTCACATATACATATGAAAATTTCCTTCTAAAGTGTCTAGAAAAATGACAAATATGCCTGAGAAACAATGTGATTCCTCAAACTAGAGAGCACATTTTATCAGCAAAACTAAAAAATATGAGGACAATTTTTTAAGAGATTAGAGAAAACATAGATCTTGATTTATTCATTTGAAATAACAGATATTATTGAGGAAGACAGGTGAGTTTAAGCACTGAAACTATAAATATCAAGGAGTTAGTCTCTAGAGTATCAGAGAAAAAACTGATAAGGCTATTTAAAAAACAAAAAACTGCCCACTGCTCTTTCGAGACACCAAAGTGTCCAAGAGAATAATCATATTAAGAAGGCTTTCAGATTATCTAATGCTTATAAAATTTGCTTCATGGCAAGTTACTAAACCGTCCTGAAATACTAGTATAAGACAACATAATTAGGAAAAAAAAAAAACAAAAACAATTTGCTGGGCGCAGTGGCACATGCCTATAATCCTAGCAGCTAGAGAGGCTGAGACAGCAGGATAAAAAATTCAAAGCCAGCCTCAGTAGCGAGCCCTGTCTCAAAGTGAAATATTTAAAAACAGGTTGGGGAATGTGGCTCAGTGGTTAAGCACCCTTGGGTTCAATCCTTGGTACCAAAAGAAGAAATGGAAAGGAAAGGAAAAGAAATATTCCATAATTCACCAAGAAGATACTGTACAAGTGTGTTCTACTACTGTATCATTTGTTTGAATTCTATGATAAATGTAATTTTAAAGAAAAGGAAAAAATTAATTTAAAATGTTGACATTAAAAAGTGATCAAAGTCTACTGCCTTCAAAAACACTTGAAAACACAGAGCAAAAAAGAAGTGGGCTATATCACATCTCCCAATAGTTAAAGCAATCCACAGCAGCTGATTTATACCAACTACAGAAAACAGGGTAGAAAAGTCTAAATTACAGATGAAAAATAAGTAGTGTAAATTTTAACTACACATTAGCAAATGCAGAGCAATGTTGGGGATGGGGGCTTGAAGAGAAGGAAAAATACTGAGGGAGTTAAATTACATCAATCTACATTTAAAATCTTGTATTACTTATGCCCTACCAAAGCATTTAAGAAGCATAAAAGCTACCATCGAACACAGAAAATGTTTAGAAAGCCCTAGCTGCTGCTGGGGGGAAAAAAAGGAAAAAAATAAGCTGTAATAAAATAAAATCATAACCATTCATTTATTTCATAATCATCCCGTTTCACATTATTCACTCGTTTATATTAATATATATAATTTATCACACAGAAGCAAAATCTCTAAGCTTCTACCTTAGGTTTTAGTCAAAATGAATGCAAACAATCACGTGGGATTCAGCCAAGCAGTGACGTTAAATTCTGCTCTGTCAGAGAGAGCATCTGTCAAGCCCACATTTAAACTGCTGCCTGCTTGTGCAGCAGCTGAGGAACCGTGGATTTCATATTATAGACTAAAACCCCAGTGAAACTGCTCAAAAAAATCTTTCCTGCAGCTGCCACACAGCAACGAAAGAAGAGAGGTAAATCCTAATCTTTTCCAACACAACCGAAGCACTAGATTCTAGCTCTCCTGCTTCACACTGCAGCTCAGTGTTAATACTAGAAATATGGATACTGAGAAGAGAATACAGCACTGCATTGTCCAGCAAGGAAAACAGCAGATGTAAAAAGCTTCAATGCATCAACTGTCGGAAAGAGTCAACAGTGCTCCAAATACAAGGGACAACTACAGCTCTTTTGTTTAACAAAAGAGAGAATGAAAGAAAGGGGAAATCTCAGAAGACTAGGACCCATATGAACAAGGAGGGTAACTTGAAGACAAGCAGACAGATGGACACTTTGGATACTGTGAAAAGCAATCGCAAAAGGCAGACTGTTGGGGGATGTGCGCATGTTCGATAGCATCTTTTTTGCTGAAGTGATGGCGTGCCAAAAGTATTTTCAGTGGGCATAATCCTCACCACATAAATGGCCTGACCGAGGAAGGTATGTTAATATCTTGTGTATGATATTCGTTTAAATGTGTTACCTTTTTATAGCCCTGGCGGCACTAATCCTTGATAAACAAGTTCACACAGTTCACTGCCCTTGAAACTAAGAAAGGGTTTCTAAATAAATGATTTTAAAATTTGTCATTGTTTAAAAGACAAGCTGCCACTGCTTTATTCAGCTAAATATGTAGCTTGGAGTAATTCTTGGAGTAATTCAGACATATAAGATGGAAAAAACAAATAGTAATAAGACATACTTAAAGGAGTCTCTGAGAAATTAAAACTTAAAAAAAAAAAATCTGTAGCCCTTTACGGAAAATACAGCAATCCTCCATTAAATTAGGTCAAAATGAATCCTTATCTCTTAAATTAAAGTGCACTCTTTAAAATGGCTATGAAGAGACAATGCAGTGAAATTACATTAAACAGCATTAAGGATGATCTTAATATTATGAGGTTTTTTTTTTTTTTTGCAAAGTCCTCTTAAAACAAAATCTTAACAGCTTACAGTAATGAAATCTTCCCTCCAAAATCTACTTGCTGTAATAATGATAATGAATACAATCTAAGAGTATATCAATAAATTTTAAGTATTACTGAGCTATAAGACACTAAAAGGAAAACATTAGCATAGGATCACATAAGGCAGTGTGAGTTTGTGCATACCATAACACCACAGTAGAGTCACATGTTAGTACAGTGTCCATGAACACAACTTTAAACAAAGAAGTGTCAATAGTTGCTAAAAAATTTTTATTTGAAACAGTAAACTTTTATTTTAGGTAACTAATTCTAAAGGAAGAAACCTCAAATTGTTCCTGGAGATCATTCTAAAATTGAAACTCAAAAACACAATGTGAAAATACTATGATATAAAATATCCACAAACAGTAATGCAAAACAGCTCAAAACATGAAATATAAAGGTAGCCAATATGCCTCCAGGGTATGTTAACATGTAGTAATGAACCACTGCCACTATATGTGCGTTCAGGATGGAGATCAATCAAATAAACTATTATAGCAACAATCATCATTAGATAGCAACTCAGAGCTCAAGAACATTCCTAAAAATTTTACAAAACTATCAATATCTTGATATTCCCTGTTTTATACAATTTACTAGTATTATTTAATAATCACAGAAGGCAAACAGTTTTAAGATAATATATAAGCACTGTATTACAAAATAAAGATTAACCATGTTTAGCAGGCCCTACTATATCTTGATATCAACTCTCAATAATAAACATGAATTTTTATTCTAACAGATTAAAATAATGTAGTATTAAGCAAAAAAAAAAAGCTGTAAAAATCAAGTCCCTCTTGTTACCTTTATCAATGTCAAAGTCACCAATTAAGCAGTTTTATAAGCTAGACATCTCAAAATGAAAGTGTGTTTAAGTTTTTCTATTAAAGCACCACTTAAATCTAGGGCTGTTCCAATACACTAAATATGTCAACACATTTGAAAGTAAAATGATAAAAACTCCGTGTATGCCCGTGAGTGGAATGAACTGCATTTTATAGTAACATTATTTGCATGAACTTCAATCAAGATGTAAATACACATTGAAAATACCGAAAAAGAACTTTAAAAGATAAGTCAAAGTTATTTCTGTTCTAAAAATATAAAAGTGCAAAACTATTTGCGTGCCAAAATATTTACCTTTTTTGTCTTGTTCTCACTTTTCAAGAATTAAAATAGAACAGACATTAACAAGGGAATATATATTATCATTTAATAAAAGGAAAAATAGTTGCTTCAGTTTTACTTCCTCTTAACAGAAAACTATGATAAATACCTTGGAAACTTCTAACAAAGAATTTTTTTTTGAGGCTAGACACATGAGCCTCTTTTTATCAATGGGAGATTCCAAAACAAGCAGATACAGATTTCAAGCCTCCACAGATTAATGTTCAAAAACACACAACTATCACAAAATTTAAATTAAGGTGCAACATTATAATCTATTGTTATAAAATCATATTAGAACCAAAATTTTGTACTTGACAGATCACAATATTTAACAAATTTTTCTTTCTGTAGCATTGAAACATTTTGGAGCAATGACTTCAAGGTATAACGTTTTCATCAAAATAATGTAACATTACTATAATATTTATTTCATTCACCTCTTTGGTCTTTTATTCAAACATCCATTCAAATATGTGACCTTACACTTATTGCTTTTTAATCCATACATGTACACATATAAGAGATTTATATGACTTGATCTCAACCAAATTCTAAGTATTATCATGTAAACAGAAACCTGGTACACAACTTGTTTGGAATACTTGAAACAAATTTTAAAAGTAACTTTTTCTTTTAAATTTACATACATAACCCTAATATCTACTGATCTCTTTATGAGGTGGGGAGGGGAAATCATCACTAGTTGCCAAATGTATCATTTTGTAATAAAACCTTAAAAATAGTTTCCTGGTCTAAGCAGAAAGGCCAACTATTTACAAGTACACGAAGGAAAACAATGAATTTCTAAATCAGAATACTTAGCTCTGTTATTTTTAACTTCACTTATAAAAGAACTATGTTTTGTTAATACAATGAATAAATAGCCTTGTTCTTCATTACAATAATGTGAAATTTTAAATGCATGTAAATTAATGAAAAGCAAACTGATTTTTAAGCCCCGAACCTTAAAAAATTCACTTATAACTATGAAATGATTAATTTTTTACATCTGAAAACTATTAAGACTTCTAAAAGCACTATGTAATTTTAAAAAGTAAAAATTATCAAAGGCCGGTGCCTGTACTGTTACACTTTAGAAGTTCCTTCAAATTCCCACCTACTTGCTCCTCCTTGTGGCTACTACTAGAATAGTACTTTCATTCATACGTCTTAACTTTTTAATCAATATTTTCAAGGTACTTGACATTGTATATGTGAATTCTTATCTATAATTATTCAATTACGTGAGAATTTACATGTAAATGCTAATTTTCCTAAAAATAATTTGATGTCAAGGTTAAACAAATGTATTATTAACCATGAGTCAGTATGACAAGCTAAGTAAGCACATGCATTTAATTTACATAAATAATTTCAAATAAGCAAATGTTTCTACAATAAAATTTTAATTAGTTTCCTTTTGCTTAAATTATTTTCAGAAAAGAACTGAAAAAAATCAAAACTACATATTTGCTAGTCGTCTTTCCCCAAAAGTTTTTTGTCTCTTTTAATGGAATTCAAACTATAGCTCTTTGTCTACATCTACGTTCCCCAATTCTTGGTCTGGAAAATCTAAGAACAAACACGAATAAGTTTGTGCTATGCTCTTGAAAGCCTTGATGCAAGATAACATAACCAGTTTTTAATATATGGGATCACAAACTTCCCATACTGACATTTCAAAAACTTTTTAAAAATCTCTGTTGTGACATTAAAAGTCCTAAAAATTTAATGAATTGTCTGCACACATATTTACAACAGCTAACTGAAGAATATTTTAAAATACATTTTATGAAAATTAAAATTTTAAATAGTTGCATCTGATGGTAGCAACTGCCTATATTTTATAGGGAGCCTAGAAAAACTTGTAGTGTATATGATATCCTCTGCCAAAAACCATAGATAATTAAGATAACTTTTTGCTATACTTTAAAAATCAATGTTAAGGACAAAGATCTCTGGAATATTTCATATTTGAAGTGGATGGTTAAAATTAGAAAAGTACTTGAAAATGTTAATCATTTATTACTGTCTAAAAATTCTACTCTGAAGTTACTGGACCCTGAAAATTAATTTTGACAGGTGCATCTTCTCATTGACTTTCTCAACACAGTAGGGGCCAATGGAAACATGCCAAGCAGTGTACTGTGACTAACAGAACTCTGCCATAATCAACCTTGCACCGTCTGTCCCACGACTGATACATGACCATTTTACAAAAAAGGCCACTGACTGTACACTATACCACCAATGGTATGTCAAATCAATTTTAATTAATGCCAATAAATTTTCCATCTGTTCTCAAGGCCTTCTTATGTGGAATCTAGAAACATATAACTTTTAAATCCTTAACTTAAGCCAATGTACAAATAACCAGACCTACTGAGACAATGAAATAAGTAGATCAATCCATCACTTCTCTTTAAAAGTGGTGCTACCAAAATATTTTTTAATTAATCCTGTTCTCAGTGATATTATTATGATGCAGAAAGGAAAGAAATTATGAGCTTTGTTTCTGCATTGTCATATTTTTACAGATTAAGAACCTCTTATTTATCTTAATTTTATTAGCACCCAGAGTCCCTCTCAGACAATTTTGTAGTATTTAGCATTTTATAAACCTTTATGCTTTATATCTTTATAGGATGCCTGCAAAGAACACGACGTAACTGACTTAGAAAATGAATACCAAAGAACAGTATTGATTCAGAGAAGAAAACAGTATTTTCAGCTGCCAATATCTCCTATACCATCACTGGATATTTACAACATGCTTCAGTGGAGAAGAAGGCATTGCTGCTTTGCAAAGATGACCTGGAATGCCAAGAGGTCTCTATTCCGTACTCATCTCATTGGTGTACTTTCTCTAGTGTTTCTTTTTGCTATGTTTCTGTTTTTCAATCATCATGACTGGCTACCAGGTAAAGCTGGATTCAAAGAAAACCCTGTGACATACACTTTACGAGGATTTCGTTCCACAAAAAGCGAGACAAACCATAGCACCCTTCGGAACATTTGGAAAGACACAGTCCCTCAAACTCTGAGGCCCCAAACAGCAACTAACTCCAATAACACAGACCTGTCACCACAAGGAGTTACAGGGTTGGAGAATACACTTAGCGCCAATGGAAGTATTTACAATTTAAAAGGTACTGGACATTCAAATTCTTACCATTTCAAATATATTATCAATGAACCTGAAAAATGCCAGGAGAAAAGTCCTTTTTTAATACTACTAATAGCAGCAGAACCTGGACAGATAGAAGCTAGAAGAGCTATTCGGCAAACTTGGGGCAATGAAAGTCTAGCACCTGGTATCCAAATCACACGAATTTTTTTGTTGGGCATAAGTATTAAGCTAAATGGCTACCTTCAACGTGCAATACTGGAAGAAAGCAGACAGTATCATGATATAATTCAACAGGAATACTTAGATACATACTATAATCTGACCATTAAAACACTTATGGGTATGAACTGGGTTGCAACATACTGTCCAAATATTCCATATGTTATGAAAACGGACAGTGACATGTTTGTCAACACTGAATATTTAATACATAAGTTACTGAAGCCAGACCTGCCTCCTAGACATAACTATTTTACTGGTTACCTAATGAGAGGATACGCACCCAATCGAAACAAAGATAGCAAGTGGTACATGCCTCCAGACCTCTACCCAAGTGAGCGTTACCCTGTATTCTGTTCTGGAACTGGTTATGTTTTTTCTGGAGATCTGGCAGAAAAGATATTCAAAGTTTCTTTAGGTATTCGTCGTTTGCATTTGGAAGATGTGTATGTAGGGATCTGTCTTGCCAAGTTAAGAATTGATCCTGTGCCCCCTCCCAATGAGTTTGTGTTCAATCACTGGCGAGTTTCTTATTCAAGCTGTAAATACAGCCACCTAATTACCTCTCATCAGTTCCAGCCTAGCGAACTGATAAAATACTGGAACCATTTACAACAAAATAAGCACAATGCCTGTGCCAATGCAGCAAAGGAAAAGGCAGGCAGGTATCGTCACCGTAAACTACACTAAAAGAGACAAATTTTTCAAGTGTGCAATCTGTAAATATTGCTAAAAGCATGTATAGTTAAAACTGACAACTTCCATAGTACAAGTTTTAGTTAAAACCCATCACATAAAGGAATCCAAAAAAATATTTTTTTAATTTAAGAAAGTAATTCTTAAAACTACAACATCATATGACAAAAGGTATCCCAAAAGAATCTATTAAAAACTGTATAAGAGAATTCTGTGTATTAACATGCAACAACAATGGTTCAAATATTACGTTAGGGGCCAATAAAACATATCTGCATATATTTTCCACATTAAGAAATGAAGGCCATAAAAAGATCCTTCATTTAAGATTTAGTTTTTCATTTCAATACATAACTAAATGTAAATAAAACATTACTATCGATTTTAAGGCCACTTTGTAATTGTGCAAAGGAAAAATTTTCTGACCTGACTTCTAGGGTTCTAAAAACTTATATTCCATGCAATAAGATTTAGTTGAGTTATTCCATAACATTCAGATGTTTCATCAATTCAGTTCTCATCCAAGTATTTACTTTTAAAAATAATTGAGATTTCTTTTAATACTCACTTATACTGGGGGAAATTATTTTGACACAATGTGATAAAATGTGAAAAATTAATGTGTCTCAGGCTCAAGTTTTTATAAAAACAAGTTATTAAATGTTTCAAAGTAGATAAATTTTGTTTCCTCATTGGTGTTAAGGGCCGAGCTAGTATTTCAATGAGTTATTCGATTACATCAAATAACTGCACTTCTGAAGAATAACATCAGTTAACTTAAGTACATCTGATTTCAAGTATATCTGTAAAAATAAAATCATACTCCTCTAACTGAAGCAAAAGTGATCACATATAGGCATAGAGAGGATGTACTGGTGAAAAAAGGATGAAGGATAAGGAATACAGCAGTAGTTTCATTTTTAAGATGCATGTCTGCTAGACTGCAACAGACGAGTTTATTTCCCGTCAGCAGGTGTACACATGCCAATACTTAATCATTTTATGGCACATATTTCTTTCTCTGAGTGCCAAGTTTACAAACTTGCAGTTTTTAATTTGGTAGATGACAACTATTCTTCATCACCAATTAAAAACCTTTTGGGGAGGTATGGGGAAACTACAGATGTTGATGAACACTTGATTCTAGGATGAACAATGTATACAATGCACTTTTATCAAGTTTTTTAATAAAACAAAAAAAGTAAACAAAACTTTCAGAGTGATATAAGTATTTTCACAATAATTCTGTTTGGCTGTATCACGAATTTTGAAATCAAGAAGTACACACTTCTAACTTTAAAATACTGTTTTTATTCTATAAGTATATTAATTTGTCAGTCTTAGGATGTTTCTTCTATGAATTCTAATAACCATTATTTTTCCCCTGATCCTATTATAAAGGGATAAATCACCAGAGTAGAACTACAGTATCTATTATAGTTCAGAATCACAACAAATGTTTAAATATTTAATTAGTATTTTAGATTCTATTTTCATTCAATTTATCTACCATATGCAAATCAGTAGCCTAAGTGTTCTACACTACATCAAGTAATTTTGAAAAAGAGCTGTGTAACACACGCCAGGCCTTGGTTCAACTCTATTTTTCCCTTAATTTATTCTCTAAGATTGCAGAATGACCAAAATTCTAAATAAAAGTCACACTTAAGAAGAAATCACCAAATTAGTATTTAATCAAATACAAAAGGAATTCTTCCATCAGTGCAGTCATTCTTCTGATCATACCTGAAAGTTAAAGGGCCGGAGGGACGGGACATACATGTGTGTGCACAAATAGAAAAAACCCACGTGCTATTTGTGCAAATTATAATGAAAGCATAGGATCTTTAAAAGATAGTTATTTTTCTTCTGGAACAGGCTAGGCTCAAAAAATAACATAAAAAACAGATGGGGGGAGGCTGGTTGTTGGGGATTGAACTCAGGGGTACTCAATTACCAAGCCACATCCCCAGCCCCATTTTGTGTTTTATTTAGACACAGGGTTTAACTGAGTTGCTTAGCGCCTCACCTTGGCTGAGACTGGCTCTGAACTCACAATTCTCCTATCTCAGCCTCCCAAAGTGCTGGGATTACAGGTGTGCGCCACCACGCCCAGCAAAAACAAACAAACAAACAAACAAACCAACCAGAATTCTTAACAGTATCTTAACAGACACTTAAATTCCTTCTACCTCAGGTATCAATCCAAAATCATTTCTATATGCCTAATAATTCTATCTTAAAAAATGATTATCTGATGATGACACTGAGTCCTTAAAGGGAATTAGACCAAACAGTGAAGTTTATTAATAATGTTGAAAATCCTTATTTTAAAATAAACAACCTACTATTAATTTATTTTGACCTTTGGTTTCAATAATATGCATGCTGATTTATTGAACAAAATAAGCAGATACCTTACGAATTATTAATTTTGTCTTCTTTATCCTAGCACTATGGAATTTTTACATAGATGAAAATGTGATTTTAAATGATAGCATTGGATTTGGTAAAAGAAAAGATTAAGGAACTATGTGATCCTTATGCTCAAAATGTTAATAGATATTTTAGAAGCTGAAAATATCAAAATTTTCAACACTTACTGGTTTTTTATTAAGATTTGAGGTGATGAAATTCAAAGTAAATAATTCAGATTTTCCTCACCTCTTTTTCATTTATAGCAAAATCACATATGATCTTAACTGGTATCTTAATATCTATTTCCAAGAAATCCAACAAACAAAAACAATACTTGCAACAACAGCAGGAGTTACTGATTATGCAAGCAGTTTACTCAGTACTATTAAAAGCACTTCACATACATGATCTCATATGATCCTCCTAAATATTTATTTTTTATTTTGAGACAAAGTCTCACTAAGAGATATAGGGCTAAGGTTACACACGTAAGATCACAGAACTAATACAAGCAGCAGGTTTCCATTTCAAAGATCATGCTCTTAACCATTCAACTATTCTCCTATATATTTCACATATGACAGCTGCTAAAAGGTCTACAAAGCTAAGGAAACTAGCCTGTACTCTATTCTCCCATTCCCTACCTTTTTTTTCATACACCCCAGGACCTTCCAGGCTTCACAGCCATTTTCTCACACTGAAGGGACACCTGATGACAAGTGCAAATAAAGAGAAGGGAAAGGAGAGGATGTCTAAACTGCCACTGATTTTTCTCTTCTCCTTCTCAGTTGCTGGTAAACAGTGATAAGAATCTTTGAAAAGTACATGCATTACTGTTTATCTCTTGCTCCTTTTGGGTACTGAGGTACATCTGTAAACAGCAGGCAAAAATTTTAGCAGTCAGAAATTTTTAAAAGTGCTTCTTTTGAAGCACAAATGACAACTGGTGGTGGGGATTGGGGGAGAGGGGTTGCGGTTACCAGGAATTAAACCCAAGAGCTCTACAACTGAGCTATAACCCAAGTCCTTTTTATTTTTTATTTGAAACAAGGTTTCATTAAGTTGCTGAGGGTCTCACCAGGTTGCTGAGATTGCCTTGAACTTACAATCCTCCTGCCTCAGTCTCCTCAATGGCTGGGATTACAGCTGTGTACCATGAAGCACCTGGAACTATTGATAACATTTAATAGACAAAATTGACAGTGCATTTACCCATTATGCTGTTTAGTCAAGCCACTATTTTGTGAAAAGGCGATAAATAAAGCTAGTTTATCTAGCTGATTAAGGTAAAGTTTTCCCCTGCTTCCATTTTTACTGCTTAACAAAATTTGATTATTAACGTACATTTAAAAAGAAATCCTCCATTTCTGTACATTCTTAAATACCTCAAAGAATTTCAACATACCACTTAGATATTACTTGCAAAAGACTGGTAATGGAATTGTGTGCATCAAATATTAAAATGGACATTTTGAGTTTCAGGAAGAAACTTGTCACTCTACACTTGACCTACACACACCAATTACCCCTTTCCAAGTATAATGTAATTATAAACGTTACTGCTCTCAAGATATAACTTGCAAGGGATTTGTGGGGGTGGGGATTTCTGTATCTAACAGAAAATTACTTCTTCTCCCTTTATCACAGCAACTGGCTAAAATGCAATTGAAGCAAAAGCACCTAATTGCCCCAGTCTATTTATTAATCTAATTATTTCACCTTCCAATTGAATGCTACAGATTCGACATTTGAATCTTACTTCAGATGGTAACCTAAAATAATGTAAAAATAATGAAAAAGATTAACCATATGTAAAACTACTAAACAGAAAGTTCTAATGTAAAACCTTAATTAATGCTTTTTAATGAGTTTTAATTATTTACATACTTATTTACATAACAATAAAATCAATAATTTGCTTGCTTCATTGTCATGATTAAAATATTAAAAACCTATCTGTATTGTATATAAACAACAAAGAGAACACATGACATCTTGATGGCAATGAGAACTTCGTAGAATTTCTTGAGTTTAAAAAAGTTAATAAGATCACTTTATAATCACCTTAACAAATTCCCTTAAAGGCATTTTTAAAAGTCTGTTCCAGATGTTATATTTAAAACATATTACTAGAAAATTAAGACCAAGTGCTGGGGACATAGCTCAGTGGCAGAATGCTTGCCTAGCATTTGCAAGACCCTGGGTTCAATCCCTAGTACCGGAAAAACAGAAAAAATTAAAAGCAGAAGTAATCACTTAAAACAAACTTTACTAGCCAAAATCATACATGTTCAACAAAATTAAGAATAAAAATAAGAACGTTCAATGTCTAAAGTACCATAATTAGATATTGTTTTGTGATTTAACAAATTGAAACTAAATTGCTCAGGTTGTCTCCGTAATAAGTAGTAAAACCAAGACAGTGGTGCTCTAGAGTCCTGATCTCACTTTATAGCAATTCCATTTCCATATTTTATACAAAGTTTAATGAAATGAATCCATTTGAGTGTTCATTTAAATTTTTAAATAACGGGAACTATCTCAATGATTCTTGAACTAAAATGACTGTTACTACAGAAAAAAGAAAAATTACTTTCTTTTTTTCTATTACTAAAATAGAATCCATTGGCTCAAAGAATAAAAAGAACTTAGAAAATCAGTCGAAAACAAGAATATTAAAACAAGAGCCTGACCACATAATAATCTATTATGCAATATATATATATATATGGAAACAATTTAACTTACAATAGTAATATTTCTTAGGTAATAATAATCAACCAAAAGTTGGGAATTCTATGGAGAAAACTAAACTTTTACTGAGAGGCATACAAACTCTGACAATAAAAGGAGAGACTGTTCTTAAATAACAAGAACACTACTTTACAGTAGTGTTCCCACTTAAAATGTTTTGCTCATGTACATTTATAAATGTTCTAAGGGAAAACTGTTATAATTTATACAATGTAAGCCCAACCAAATCTTAATTGAATTTTTAAGGTTGTAGTATATGCAGCTGGAGATTACAAAATGCTTGTGTTAACATGAAAAATGCTATCAGCAGCTAAAATAATATTGCAAAAATGAGAAAAATCTATTATAAAGCAACAATGATTTTGACATGTATTGGGCAATCAAATCAAAGGTAAAAATATTACAAATGAAAGAGAATCCAATATTTGTACTAACTTTGTATTTGGAACAACAAATCAGAGTTTAATAGATGATTCAACATCCCATTATTCAACAGAAAAACTGGCTAAAGATTGGGATTTTAAAAGTTTAGGATTCGAGTCCCTGTGGTATTGCTTAACTCATACTATCATACAAATAGATTCCAGGTGAAGTAAAATACAATACTGATTGTATTAACTAGTAACTATCAAACATCTATGACTACTAAGCTTTTTTAATGTGAGGCTAGGAAGATGACTAATTCATCAAAGCACAAAACCAGAAAAGAAATAAACCTGAAGACGAATACAATAATGACTTCTGCATAAACAAAATGAATTTTCACCAGAAACAAAAGACAGGCATGGTGGGACTTGCCTCTCTAGTCCTAGCTGCTCAGGGGGCTGAACCATAAAAATACAAAAACACTAATATAGTTATTTCTGAAAAATGAATAATGCTTTTTTATTTCTCATAATTGTTTTTCCATGGAAAAGTGAAAAAGTCATTAACATGCCAATAGGTACCACGTCAGTTTATACTTTATCTTGTATAATTAGCACATATTCACTACACTCACTAACTATACTCTAATCAAATATCAAATGAATTTCACATATTTATGGGGAACTTTTTACAACTAGCTAAAGAATGATAAAATCTTAAAGTGTTTAGTCTAGAAGATCTTTAAAAATGCTTTTCTCTATCATTCAAACCCTTTATGAGGTTACTATTTATACTATGATAAGCAGACAAAAATTGGTCTTTCTTCAATAAATGATGGCTATATAACTTAATAGCCACATGAAAAAGGCACAATTGGCTCTGTTCCTCAACCCTATATGAAAATAATTTCCACATAGATCAAAGATCTAATTGTAAATAATAAAACGAACAGTTTGTGAGGGGAGAAAAGTTAAGTTTCATTATAATTTGGGAAAAGGAAACTTTGCTAACTTTTCTAAAAGGAAACTTTTCTAGTTTTTATATAAAATTAGAAGTAAGATTTACAAATATGATTATACAAAAAACTAAAAAAGTTTATTTGCATGGCAATGAAAATTCATCAACAAACTCAGAAGTCAAATGAAAAATTGGGAAAAGATATTTGCAATCTACAAAGGTTTACAGCCCCAATATATTAAAAGGATAGACAAAGAGAATACAATGACCACCACCATCACCATCACCCTGATAGAAAATGGGCAAAAATATTACTAGTTTACAAAAAAAGTAATTTGCCTCATAAATCAAGGTCAACTTTGGCCAAAAGACACATACAAAATATAAACTTCACTGAGAAACTATTATTTACCTATCAAATAATCAAAGTATTTAGCCTGCTGGCATCACACACTCCTGATAGACCTGCAGGGGAAAAGGAATACTCTCATATGTGCCAATGGGAATGCAAAAACTACAACTACCAATGAAGGAGAATTTGGTAACATCTAGCAAACTTATATAAGCATTTATCCCTTTACCCAGAATTTCTACATCTAGGAATCTCTCACCAAATGACAGCAATAAGCGTATGAAAAAAAGTAGGCATAAAACTAGTAACTGAGGCAGGACTGATAGCAGCAGAAGACAGTAAATAATCTTGATGTCCATCTACATAGGATTGTTTAAATAAACCTAGGTACATCACAACATATTTCAACCATCCCTAGTGAGTCCAAAAGAAAAAAATAAATGCATTTAACTATCATACAGGAAAGAGTAATATTAGTTATTGTTATTTTGAAATTATTATTACAATGTTATCATATAAACAAGAAACTACATTGCTATGGTTAGGAAATGCTATAAACACAATTCTCGTGTTAAAGATCCGAACCCCAATGTGATTATTTGGTGGTCAGGTCTTTGAGATGTACTTAGAAGTAGGTAAGACTAGGGATGGGAATCCCCATGATGTAATGCCCTTTTAAAAGTGTATCTCCTTCCAACCCCACTTCAGCATCAGAGAAAAGATCCAAGCATAAAGCCAAGGAACTTAACTCTTCTTTTAAGCTTGCACCAAAACTATCAATATAAACTAATGATTATTCCAAATCCAAAATGAAAAAAGAAATTCCTACCTTTGTCTACTAAAATACTGAGAAAAATGGAGGCTGGGGAAGTCACAATGGCAAGAAACACTTCTGAGAAGCAATCTCTAAATACCCACTGCCTTACCACCCCCACCAAAAATAATCCTGTGTAGAAATTATTAATTCCATATCTGGAATAGAAAATATACTAGATAAGCATGCCAGAAATCAAGGAAGCAAAGACAAATTAATGTCAAAACATCCTAGAAACTAACTTCAAGAAGTTCCTATTGGCCTAAAACAAGATAACTTGTTAACTATGTGAGATGGTAGGTATGTTGTTTCACTACAGTAACCATTTTACTGTACATGTATCTTATGACATCATGCCAAACACAAATAAAATTTATTTTACAACAACTAAGTAAACAATTCAAAAATAAAAAGAGGCTATTTGAGCAATAAAATACAACTAAAATAAACTAAGAAACAAATACATACAAATCTAAATTCATACTGGTGATGAAAAAAAGTCTGGCCTCAAGATGCAAAGGAATCTACACTCTACTCAGAAAATGTGCAAAGGAAAACAAAGGAAATAGTCACTATTTTAACTAAACCTGTAGTTCAGTCAGAAAGAAAATATTTTAAAAATTAAGTTTTATACATAAATATATTATTACTTATGTGTACATATGCATTCATATATATGGGGGAGGAAGACAGGCAGAGAAGATCACACAATCATTAAGATTCCTTTCTGGACTATTTTATTATCTAAAAATGATTTCATTTAACACAACACTTTCTGTCTACTTATCCATATAAACCTGGTTTATAGTTGTTTATTCATCAGAATAGTTGTGGAAGGGCAAATTTTGGAAAAAAATATGTATTAGTTATTCTCAAGCATATCACCATGTAACCAAAGATGGGGCAAAAGAAAATGAGTACAGAGGATTCAACTATCTACTAACATTTTGGGTGGAGTAAGGAGGATAACAGAGCATGTGAGAGAACTGTGGGGAAAGATGAGCATGAGGAAAAAAACAAAAGACTCAAATCTTGATCACCATTATGACTTTACTGGGGTAAAGTAGAGAATAACCACTTTCCTCAAGAAACAGCAAAGGTTACACAAAACTCCAGATTGGATATAAAAAACGGAGTACAGACTTGCTAAAACAAGTCTCTCTTATTAGGTCATTTTTTTTAAAGGCTGAAAAAAATTTTTTGGTGCAGTATGATTAAACGTAACAGTTGTATTCATTATTATATATTCATACGTGCACATAACATAATATCATTAATTTCATTCCCCAGTACCTCCACTTTCCCTCCCGTTAGCCATCTTCCTCTACTCTAGTAGTCTCGCTCCTATTTTCATGAAACGCCCTGCCCTTTTTATTTTTTCTCTCTAGCTTCCACATATGAGAGAAAACAACTACCTTTGACTTCCAAAGTCTAGATTATTTTGTTTAACAATGCTTTTCCCAGCAAATGACATAACAGTCTTCTTTATGGCTGAATAGATGGCTAAATGTGGTACAGATACCACATTTTCTTCATTTGTTGATGGACACCCTAGGCTGCTTCAAAAATTTGGCTATTGTGAATTGTGCTACTATAAAAATGAATATGTATGTATTGCTATAGTATACTAATTCTAAAAAGGCTGAAATTAAATCCATCATATTTGAGTTACTACTGTTCATACCAATACCCCAACCTCCATTCCCATAGAAAACTGTAGTTTCATCAGATGGAGATGGAATACTCCTCATAAATTAACAATCTTTTCTAAATTATAGAAAATTCCTAAAAGTGCAGATTTTCTGTGGGAAACTACTCCATCCTAGGTTTATAAAGTTCTGGTAAGACTCTCAGTCAAGGTGCCTTGCCTTGCTCTAGCAAGCTCAGATAATCAGAATCCTCTCTTCTAAGAATACAAACCTTGACAAAACACACACATTCCTATATACACCAAGAAAAAGGTTGATGCCAATTCATCTGAACTTCAGTACCTTGAAGAAATTATTATTAATTACTGCTACCCCAGACCCCCGGGGCTGCTATGACTCCTGTCCCTTCAACCATTTGGTTCCTTAATTTTTTGAGCTTCCTCATAATCATTTTTTTTCTTTAGATGGTGTGTGTGTATGTGTATCACCAAAGAATTCTGATGGCAAACAAATTACTAGCAAATTCTGCAATAATAAAATTGTTCCTCACTCCAATGATGATTGCACAATGCTCTTTAATACCATGCCTTCTGTGTGATCAGCAATCTGAACAAATCAGGGGTGAAAGGGATCCAAGAAAAGCTTCTCTATAAAAGAAAAAGCTAAAAATTCATAATCCACATCCACAGCCAAGACTCAAAAGAATAACAAAGCAGTTTTTGAATATACAACATAATGAAGCTGAGATTATGTGGAAGGTTCAGGACCTATTTTTTTCTTTTGTTTCTGTTGTTCTTTTCAGATATACATGACAGTAGGGTATAGTTTCACATGGGGTGTAACCCATAACAATTTTGATGTCAATCTTGTGATTGAACACCATGTGGAGTTATACTGGTTGTGTATACATATATGAGCATAGAAAAGTTATGTCCAATTCATTCTACTGTCTTTACTATTCTCATCATCCCTCCTTTCCTTCATTCCTCTTTGTCTAATCAATGAACTTCTATACTTCCCCTCCCTATCCTCCCTTGTTATGGGTTAACATCTACATATCAGTACATTTGGCCTTTGGTTCTTTGGAATTGGCTTATTTCACTTAGCATAACAGTCTCCAGTTCCATCCCTTTAACCAACAAATGCCATAATCTCATTCTTCTTTATGGCTGAGTAATATTCCATTGTGTATATATGCCACATTTTCTTCATCCATTTATCTGTTAAAGGATACCTAGGTTGTTTCCATAGCTTGGTTATTGTGAGATGAGCTGCTATAAACACGTATGTGGCTATGTCACTGTAGTATGCTGTTTTTAAGTCCTTTGGGTACAGACCGAAGAGTGGGATAACTGGGTCAAATGGCAGTTCCATTCTAAGTTTTCTAAGTAATCTCCATACTCCTTTCCATAACAGTTGCACCAATCTGCAGTCCTACCAATAATGTATTAGAGTACCTTTCTCCCCACATCCTCATCAACATTTACTGTTACTTGTATTCTTGTTTTTTTGGTGGTGGGGGGGGGGGGTAGTGGGGATTGAACCCGGGGACACTCAACCACTGAGCCACATCCCCAGCCCTATTTTATATTTTATTTAGAGATAAGGTCTCACTGAGTTGCTTAGTGCCTCACTTTTGCTGAGGCTGGCTTTGAACTCACAATCCTCTTGCCTCAGCCTCACAAGTTGCTACGATTACTGGCATGAACCACCATGCCAGGCTACTTACTTGTATTCTTTCTAACTGCCATTCTGACTGAAGTGAGATGGAATCTCAGTGTCATTTTAATTTGCATTTTTCTAGTTGCTAGAGATGTTGAGCATTTTTTCATATATTTGTTGTTCATTCACATTTCTTCTGTGAAGTGCCTGTTCAGTTCCTTTGGCCATTTATTGATTAGGTTATTTGATTTTTGGTGTTTTTGAGTTCTTTGTATATCCTGCAGATTAATGCTCTGAGGTAGATGTGGTAAAGATTTTTTCTCATTCTGTAGGCGCTCTGTTAATGTTCTTGATTGTTTCCTTTGCTGTGAAGAAGCTTTTTAGTTTGATGCTATCCTAATTAGTGATTCTTGATTTTACTTCTAGTGCTTTAGGAGACTTATTGAGGAAATATGTTCCTAAGTTGATATGATGGAGAGTTGGGCCTACTTTTTCTTCTAGTAGGTGCAGGGTCTTTGGTCTAATGCCAAAGTCCTTGATCCACTCTGAGTTGAGTTTTGTGCAGGGTGAGATACAGAAATTCAATTTCAATCTACTACATATGAATTTCCAGTTTTCCCCGCATCATGTGTTGAAAAGGCTATCTTTTATCCAATGTATGTTTCTGGCACCTTTTGTGTGTATATATCTGTGTCTTCTGTTCCACTGATCTTCAATCCTATTTTTGTGCCAATACCATGCCATTTTTGTTACTATATCTCTGTAGTATAATTTAAGGTCTGGTACTGTTTTGCCTCCTGCATTACTTTTCTTACTAATGATTGCTTTGGTTATTCTGAGCTTCTTATTTTTCCAAATGAATTTCACAACTGCTGTCTATTTCTATGAAGAATGTCATTGGAATTTTAATGGGAATTTACATTAAATCTACATAGCGCTTTTGGTAATATGGCCATTTTGAAGGTATTAATTCTGCCTATTAAAAACACAGGAGGTTTTTCCATTTTCTAAGGTCTTCTTCAATTTCTTTCTTTAGTGTTCTATAGTTTTCACTGTAGAGGTCTTTCACCTCTTTTGTTAGATTGATTTCCAAGGTTTTTGTTTTTTGAGTGAATGGGATAATTCTCCTGATTTCTCTTTCAGCTGATTGGTCATTGGTGTATAGGAACATAACTCATTTATGGGTGTTAATTTTATAATCCTGCTACTTTGCTGAATTTGTTTATGAGTTCAAGAAGCTTTCTGGTGGAATTTTTTGGGTCTTCTAAATATAGAATCATGTCTTTGGCACATAGGGATAGTTTGAGCTCTTCTTTTCCTATTTGTATCCCTTTAATTTCCTTCTTTTGTCTAATTGCTCTGGCTAGGGTTTCAAGAACTATGCTGAATAGAATTGGTGAAAGAGGCATCCCTGTCTTGTTCCAGTTTCTAGAGGGAATGCTTTCAATTTTTCTCCATTTAGAATAATGCTGGCCTTGGGTTTAGCATCAAAAGCTTACCAAGAAGGAAAAGCCCAGGGCCAGAGTCTCAGCCAAATTCTACCAGACCTTCAAGGAAGAACTAACACTGATCCTCCTAAATTATTCCATGAAATAGAAAAGGAAGGAACACTTCCAAACTCATTCTATGAGGCTAGTATCATCCTGATACCAAAACCAGACAAAGACACATTAATGAAAGAAAACTTCAGACCAATATCCCTCATGAACATAGATGGAAGAATTCTTAAAATACTGGCAAATCACATACAAAAACATATTAAAAAGATACTGCACCATGATCAAGTGGGGTTCATTCCAGGGATGCAAGGTTGGTTCAACATATGGAAATCAATAAATGTAATTCATCAGATCAATAGACTTAAGTATAATTAATAAATTTAATTCATCACATCAACAGACAAGAATCACATGATTATCTCAATAGATACAGAAAAAGCATTTGACAAAATTCAGCATCCACTCATGTTCAAAACACTAGAAAAACTAGGAATAGTAGAAACATACCTCAAAATTGTAAAAGCTATATACGCTAAACCCAGGGATCTATTGTTTCTAACATCATACCATTATGAGGCAAAGCCAACATATCCCCCCAAGTAACCACACAGCTTTTCTGCCTGGATCTGAAGCAATATAAAATGTTTTCTGAACCTAGAAATTAATGAGCAGAGAGGAATGAACAGTTTATATTCACTTAACATTTGTTTTAAAATTCCATTATTTTTTCACATATCTGTTTCCTGACAATATAATAAGGAGGAAACAAAAAAGCTATGACCTTCTTCCTGATAGGATTATGTAACAGAGAAAACAATTTCTGTTGAAACAATCCCATTAGAGAGGTTAAAAAAAAAAAAAAAAGCTAATAACTAAGCAAAAACAAAAACAAGTAAAACTTGCTTTTTAAAAAACAAAACCAAAATTTCTAATTGAAGCTGATTGGGTAAAACCTTAGATCTAAAATATTTGGATGACTCTATATGAAAGTCTGAAAGTACAAAGTACATTTAACATATATTTAAACCCAAATAACCTTACGTCCCCAAATTTAATACTTTTTCAATATTCCCTATCTCAGTGAATAGATAAACCTAGTCAACTGACCACATAGGAATACCAGAAATCATCTCTGTCACTTCCTTGTTAGTGCCCATATCCATACCAAGGCCCTGGATCCCTAATAGAATCTATGCCCTTTTCTTCATCTTACCCCTCTAACGCACCATCTCTCACTTCTGAACTACTGAATACCTATATAACCAGTTTCCTTAAGTTTATGTAATCTGTTCTGTATATTGCAGCCAGAGTAGCACTTTCAAAATGTAAAGCTATTCACAACTTACCAATGCTTCATTGGCTTCCCAAAGTACTTAAGTTCCAAAATTTCTAAAATCCTTGGCCAGCTGCAAGTCCCAATCTTTTTATCTCATTCATACTTGTACTTCATTATCAATTATTTTCTCTCCCTCAAAATTAATTTTCAAAGCAAGAAACAAAAAAAAAAACCCTCATTGAGAAACAACAAATTGGAATTTTAATCAATAAAACAATCTTTTGGTTTAAAGAATTTTCACTTTATCTGAAAGAAAACTTTTTAAGGTATCAAGTTTTTTTCTATAGTAAGGAAGAATGGTAGTGGTACACATAGAAGGGATTTTAGAGATGTTAAGAAGAAAGGTCTATAGGCCTTTGTGACAGGTGGCTACTGAGGTGAGGGAAAGGGATTAAAGGCAAGGATGATCATTAATATCCTAGCTTGGGGTGATGGGGAGATGCAGACACTGTATAAGAACCTGATTCACCAGAGACAAGGTACTAAAAACCCATAAAACAATGCTGGAAAGGACTGTGATGTGGCACTGAAGGCCTATACACTACAAAGTATTAATAACAATAATAAATTATAATTGCCATTTTACATAATTTTACAGAATGGAAAATGACCAAATATGAACTTAAGATTCATTTGTTATACTTTTCCATCAATATCTACATGCTGAGCTCCTGGTTCTCATCTGGGAATATAGTGGAAGACTTCAAGAGACATAGTTTCTACCTTTTGGTCCATCTATGAAGAAAGATAGTCAAAGAAAACAAATAAACAAGAATATTACTAGAAGAAAAAAAAAGGTTCCTAAAAAAGTAACCTTTGTAGTAAGATCTGAATTATAAGAAGGAACATCTTACTAACAGCAAGGGAATAACGTTCCAATCAAATAGAACTGGAAGGAAAAAGACCGAGAAGTGAACAACCTGAGAAGTTGTTTAAAAACTTAGAAAAAACCAGTGAAGCCAAAACAGAGCCAGGATCCTTTCTAATATACTGTTAGTATGTTTCTAGTATACTGTTCCTTCATTATACGGCACAGAATTCACAGGTTTCTGAATTTGAATGAAAAAAAGAATTTTACAATTTTATTTTTACCAATTCTTCAACTGAAATTAACAATCCCTTCATGAATATGGGCAACATTCCACAACACTAATAGCAATGGCTATTACTCTGTTACCAAGAAAATTCAGGTAAAATTGTTTCAGATATCCTAAAATACACCTATGTTCATCACACTTTAAAATTTTGGTACTTCTTTTATCTTCCACTACATGCTGTCATATAATAATACATCAGTAAAGAAGCACAAGTGACTATGAATGTTCATACTTAAAATATCTTGATAACTCTACTTCAATAAAATTGGTTTTCTTTATCTTACATTTTATTTTATTTTATACATTAAAAAAAGCATTCAGAGAGAGGATTCATAGGATTCAACAGTCTGCCAAATGTGTCTGTGGTACAAAAAAGGATTATGAACCTCTAACTAGAGTAAAAGAAAACTAAGAATCCTAACAAACTATATTCAACCAGTGTTACTTGTTTGGGTTCTATTTCCAACAGGTAAACTATAATGATATATTTTCCAGAAGTATCAAAGAAATTGAAAAATAAGCTGGGTACCAGATATCAACATATTATTTATTTTGTAAGGTGCAATAATGGCATTGTGGCTGTTTTTTGAAAGTTTTTCTAAAAGTCTGTACATTTTATAGAGATGTAAAATACACACAATAAAATGACAGTGCTTGGATTTTGCTATAAAATATTCCAAAAAAAAAAAAAACCAACAGTTGAAAGAGAACAGATAACATGAATGGTTTACAAAATAGAAATTACAGAATCTGTAATGATGGGCAGATCATGTTTATTTTTCTAATTAGGTTTGAAATATCTCATAATCAGACAATTAAGAAAAGAGGAAAGCAACCCCCCTTTGGTAGCTGCTTTGAAGGAAAAAAAAAAAAAAGCCGCACTTCAGGGGGAAGAAAAACAAAGAAGTGCTACCTGTCAGCAAATTAGAGAAAAATGTCCCTTTCTTCAGCGATGGTCTACGCCCCATCTAACTTAACTGATGAAGGTGAAAGCTAACTAGAGATTTACACCTCTTTCTTCCCCTATGATGTTTGGTAAGGACAGCAGGAATCATTAAAACTTGCTATGGTATTATTCGTATCTTATAAGTAAGCACTCTATCGGAAGGCACTCATGCATTCGTTTCAAAGAAAAGAGAATGTAGATTCTATTATATCAGCTGTCCGGATGTAGAAAATTAGTCTTTGATCAAACTAGCATATCTTGGCAATAGAAATAGCAATGGTCTAGGAAAAATAATCTTATAGTCTTAAACTAGCAAGTACTGATTAAGCTTAGGCTTTATATTGAGAAGAACCTGACACTTGAGAACATTCAGATCAAGGGGTAGGGCAAAGAAGGAAGCTAGGTAGCCACAAATACACATGAAAGATTCAGTGCCAGGCCACTGCACTGGTAGAAAGCAAAATGCTTGATGGGAGGATGAGAGTATGCTGTATTTAGGCAATCGGGTCATACCAGATGGCTTCCAGGTTGTGAAAAAACGATTATAACTGAAAAGAAGTCTGTTCCATTTGTGTAATTGGAGTGGGCTGCATAACTCTCCAGTCTTAGTATATTTAAGACAGAAACACTAACAAGGTTCTACAACCTGCAAGGAGGACTTACTAATCCTCTCTTTTTCCCTGTGCCTATTTATATTATCCTGCTCTCCTACTGTGCCACCTAACTCAACAGAATCTCTCTAATCAATGCTGATTTGTCTTTGCATCATTTTAAAGTCTTTTCTGAAGCTGGATGACAGACAAAAACCAAGTACCTTTTAATGTTGTTCCCCAAAGATCATATGTTGTCACAAATCAGAAGAATGTCTTAGAGCATAATTCTATACATTCTTTCGTTAGTTCTAAATTTTCTTAGAACTAATAAAAATTTAAAATAACAAAAATCAGTTCTATGCTGGGCACAGTGGCACGCACCTGTAATCCACAGCTGAAGAGGATGAGGCAAGAGGATCTCAAGTTCAAACCAGCCTCAGAATTTAGCAAGACTCTGTCTCAAAATAAATAAAAAAGGGGTGGGATGTAGTTCAGTGGTAAAGCACCTCTGTGTTCAATTCCTCATACAAAAAGAAAAAGAAAAATGAAAAAAAAATCAGTTCTACCTAGCTTTAAGCAAAACTCTTGATTATAAAAGATTTATTCATAAACTACATGTCCCTTCAGCACTAAGTGATGCATGTAGTAATTGTTTTCTCACTACTTTTAGTATAAATCCTAATCTATAAACAATTTTAATAATTGTACATCTCCTAAAATAACATGATTTTATTTTAACTACAGTAGATAGGCAACAACTGCCACCACTCTTATTTTTATTTAATGTGTATGTGCCAAATACGTATACCTAAATAACATCCTTCCTAAAATTCATCTAAATATCAATTCCCAAGCATACAAAATTCAACAGTATTAATATATGAATGAGTAGAAAAATTACTGTCCTCTAGAATTGGTTGATAAAAATTAAAAAGAGTTGGCAAACAAAAGCTATAAGCCAAATCCAGGACAGTATTTATTTTTATATGGTCCATGAGTCAAAAATGTTTTTTACATTTATAGTTGGGGGGGGAGGTAGGAAAAAAAGTAATTCTATGACATGTAAAAAATTACATAAAATTCAAATTTTGCTACTCATTACAGCATGCTTAATTGCAATGTACCCAAATTAATTCATTTGTCTATCGTCTATGTATGGATTGCCTTTGCATAACATCAGCAGAGAGAACTACTTGCAACAGAAACTGTAACTGACAGCCTGGTCCAGGTATCTAGCCTGGACCCTGGCTGGCCATTTTGGTCACCTGCCCAAGTAAGAAACAAACATGAAAAAAGTAATTTTATGCAGTTTCATCAACCTGGGTAGAAACAGCAGCCAAATCCAGCAAACAGGAATCCTGGGCTAGGCTGACAGAAACAAAAACCTCATATTTTGCTCCTGGGTTTAGCAATGCCAGCTAGCATACTACAAATCATAAGAATGAAGTTATATTGCCTAACCCTACTTTAATCCTCAAAAAAGAATCTATCACTGTTTTTTGTTGTTGTTGTTGTTGTTCCCTCCCAAGGCCTACATACAACAGGCACACAACAAACATTTACTGTATGTCAATGCCTAGCATACGACAGGCACACAACAAACATTTACTGAATGAATGCAAAATCATATCATTTTGTGTGCCACAAATTCTGTCATTCAATGTTTAGATTTCGTTTTTTTTGTTTTGTTTTACAAGTGCAATACCCACCATATCAAAATAAGAAAAGTAGTACATTCTTAAGGCATAGTGAAATGTACATTTGTTAATGAACTATGCAATGATACTAAAGATGGGATAAAAGACTATAATATGGCATATGCAAATATTACCAAACTAAGCACTTATCATAACATTCTCAACTCAAAGGAAAGCAATGGTCAGAAAAAAATGGAAAATTTAAAACGGAGTATCTCATAATAACAGAATTTCTTCACAAAAATTAAAAAGTCAGAATGAGGCTTCAAAGAAAGTTTCTGAGAGGTTATGGGCCAAGTAAGGAATATTTGGTTTACTTATGGTAAGTTAACTAAACTGTATTTGATTGAAGCAACCATAGAAATATACCCAGAGAAAACCACCTTAGGACTGATAATAGCCTTTCATGGAGACCTACTGCTTGAAGAGTTGAAGTCACTGGGTGTAACATTCATAGTCAAAAGTCAAGGCTGTTTTGGTTTTGTTTTATTTTGCTAAGTTGCTGACAAACTTACTAGTGTCACCAAGTTGTTGTTTATTTGAGGAGTCAATGTCATGTTTTGAACTGACTAAAGAATTAGCCTCTACAAATAGTCTACATGAAACAACCACAGGCAAGAATAATTTCAAAGTTCAGAAAACACGACTGAAATACAACCTGAAGTGCAATCAGTTCACATGTTTTACAACACATAGTGGTAAATACATTTGTGGAGCAAAATTCAACAAAGATGGACAAATTTACAAAACTCAAAAAAATGTTAGGTGTTTAAAGCCTGGTACTTTATCAGTAGGTACTTTTCAGAAAATATTTGTATTTACTATGTATTACTGAACCATTAGCATCAGCAGTAAACTTTATTTACTTTTATAGATTTAATCCTCATTAGTTCCATGAATTTTTGTTAGAAATAATGTGTTCTACCACACAATAGTCAAACAGTTTATCAGCAGCAAAGTCTTTTGCTGAGGCTGCCCCAGTTTGCTGAATAGCTAGAAAGTAGCAAAGTTTTATTATTATTTTTTTGACTTCAGGACCAAAATTTAAATTTTTCTGTATAAAAAGATCCAACCTTACCCACTACTATCAAATACTAAGTGGCTTTAGAAACTACATTTTGCTACGGATTTGATTACTGTTTTTTAAACAATTCAACTTAAATTATAAGACAAAACAGATTATAAAAGAAATTCATATCAATTTGAGGATAACTGGATTATAAATAATTTCAAGTTGCTTTATATACATCCAATGCTGTCAAAAATTAAAACAAGAAATGACAATATCGTTCTCACAAAATCTACAGCAGATATATTTTCCAAACTAAAACTAAAGTTCAGGTGGGTTCTTAATTTCAATATAAATGTGGCAGAAATTTCCTTCTTTCAAAGTTCATTTATTTGGAAAATTTCCAAATAAGCTTCCATTGGCAACAAAATATATCTGCAATGCAATGACATGCGAAAAAGGAATATATTAAGAAAATAATTTAGGAATATATTAAGAAAATAATTTCCATGTAGTGAATGTGCCCAATTAATATCATATGCTTATGAAATAATGATATTTACCATTATCTATCTGTTCAATAAAATTTATTAAAAAATAAAATACATAAAATCTCATTACAGAACAACATTAATAGATAACTGCTTGTAATGAGTTAGGATTCAGAAACTTCTGAAAGATCAAAGAGCTAGTTAATTTTAGTTCTCAAATTTGGTATGTTTAATTATATTAGGAATTTAATTTCAGAATATTTATGGCAACAGATATAAGACAGAAAAGATACCAGCAGAAAAGAAGCATCTATCTAATTATACCAAATCTAAACCCAACACTATGGCCCATGTCTATAATCCCAACAACCTGAAACAATGAGGCAGGAGGATCACAAAGTTCAAAGCCAGACTCAGCAACTAAGCAAACTCTCAGAAACTTACCAAAACCCTGTCTCAAAATAAAACATAAAAAGGACTGAAGATGTAGCTCAGCAGTAAAGCATCCCTGGGGTCAATCCCCAGTACCCAAAAAATAAATAATTAAAATCTGGGGAAGAAAATGAATACAGAATCAACAGTGTTCAGAATTCACTGTAGATAATAAAAGATGGAATTAATTCTTTATATTTGTAACTTATAAAAATGTTAAATTAGCTGGGTGCTGTGGCACATGCCTGTAATCTCATCACTTTGGGAGGCTGAGACAGGAGAATCGCGAGTTCAAAGCCAGCCTTAGAAACAGCAGGTGCTAAGCAACTCAGTGAGACCCTGTCTCTACAAAAAACACAAAATAGGGCTGGGGATGTGGCTCAGTGGTTGAGTGCCCCTGAGTTCAATCCCCTGTACCAAAAAAAAAAAAAGTTCCATTGACTTAATTTCAAAATATATGTACACTTGAACTTGCATATTGTTGCAAAATCTAAACACAAAGAGCAAGAGTTTTTTCAAAGACACCATAAAACACAAGTTCAATAATAAAACAACCAAGTTCTATGGTATGACTTTGTTTTCAATTTAAAAATAAGATCTTAAGCAGTTTCCATTTCTAAATATTTCAAATTAATGTGTCTTCAATTTATTCACAGCAAAGCACCATTCTGAAATTTCAAATAAGAACTTAGTTTATAATTATAAGATCTGTACTGATCAGAAGCAAATCAGAGTTTTAAAACAGATATTTAAAATAAACATGGGAACAGTCACTCACAGAGAAACATGAGAAGCAGGAAAGACAAGAAGAACAACACTAAAAGAAACATCCATCAAGAAAAAGACCTGGAAAAGAAACCAAAATTTAGAATTAAAGATCAAATGAGGCTTGGTGGTACGGGGAAGGGAGAAGGAAGGAGATGAACTAACTAGACAATTCAATGAATACTAAGACAAAATACTAAAACAAATAAAATAATAATCTGAATGCAGGAATAATACAAAAGATTGCAAATTCATGGAGAATTTTAAAGAATTTATGAAGACCTAGAAACTAATAGAGAAAACTAAAGCTCAGTCAACAACAGCAAACAGAAAAGTATCTATCAAGAATATATCTAAGCCGGGCGCAGTGGCTCACGCCTGTAATCCTAGCACTTTGGGAGGCTGAGACAGAAGAATCACAAGTTCAAAGCCAGCCTCAGCAATGGTGAGGCGCTAAGGAACTCAGTGAGACCCTGTCTCTACATAAAACACAAAATAGGGCTGGGGATGTGGCTGGCTCAGTGGTCGAGTACCCCAGAGTTCAATCCCCAGTACCAAAAAAAAAAAAAAGAATGTATCTAAATATTCAAACATAAAATGTCATTAAATACTGTTTTTTCATATGAACAAAATGATTCAAATCATCTGTGACTGAAATTGAAGGAACTATTAAAGATTAACCCCTATTCTCAAAATAAAGAAGGGAAACACATAAAACTAAACTGAGAGGGAGCCAGAACTTAAAAGTGATATAAACATGGTTAAAACTCATATTAATTTTGTTAAAATTGAATGGATTAAAGTTGTGCCACTAGGTAAGTAGAAATTTAAAAATCTATTGTAGTATGTCTAAAAGAATAATAAGCTAAAAAAAAATTAAAATCTGCTTTTGTGTAATTCTGAGAGTCCTATATAATTACAGCATTAATGCACAAAACTACAATTAAAAGAATATATATAATCATACCAAAATTTCATGTTGTTAAGAAAATATCATCGTATTTCCAAAATAGTTTCTATTTTTCCTTTTTTTTTTTTTTTTTAGGCCCTTCAGTGCCTACCAATGGACCACCTATGTTCACTTTTTTAAAATTGGTGTTGGAATTATACGTTGTTGTGGGATTCATTATGCCTTATTCATACAAGAACATATATTTTCTCCTATTCTTACAATAATCAATAATATTGAAACATCTTGACACAGCAGATGTCAAGTTCGTAACTAAAGAAATGTGCAACGATCTCCGGATTACTCCTGACCTATGTCAATAACTGTCTACACTTTCAAAGTAAGTCATTAACTACATAGTCATTAGCAAACTGATTTTAAAGGTTATGCTATAGATATTACTGAAGGTTATCCTAAAGATATTACTAAAATTCCTAAGATGTATTGGGTAAACCAATAATTACTCTTTAATGAGATGCACAGCTAAATTAATGAAATTTGACTGTATAGGCTTATACCAAAAATACCATCCAGTTTGCAACAGATTTTCAATAAATGCCAGTAACATATATAAACTGAAAAACCTTACAAAAATCACCTTCAGTTTACATGTATTAAAACTGACACCTGTTAATATATTCTGTTGGTAAAATTGATTTTTCTAAACATCTAAATGCTGATTATGCTGATAAAATACATTAAATTAGATTCTAACACTTCTTACTATAAAGAAGGTATCAGTGCAATAAGATCAATACCTGGCCCATCTAAAGTGAGTATTCTAAATACTAGGCAACTTTTTAAAAGTGTTATATGTACTATTCAGTATAAAATGTTTCCTATGTATACTTAAGGCAAAAAAAAAAAGTCTGCAATAACTACAAAAAAGTCCATGCTACAATCAAACAGCACTGAGGATAATACTAAAGAAGGTACATCAGTACACATTTAAACCTCAAAGAAATACTGCTTTTCAGATTAAAAAAAGAAAAAAACCAATGTCTAACTTGCTGCAAGAAAATTCTCTCTTGTATCTACCTCATATCAAGACATGGCCCAAACCTATAAACAGCAACCCCCCCCCCAAAAAAAAACCTGCTGCTGGGAATATCACAAGGGGAAAATTATTATTTAAGAGATGTTTTATGAAGCCGGGCGTGGTGGCTCAAACCTGTAATCCCAGCACTTAGGGAGGCTGAGACAGGAGAATCGCGAATCGCGAGTTCAAAGCCAACCTCAGCAACAGTGAGGCACTAAGCAACTCAGCGAGACCCTGTCTCTACATAAAACACAAAACAGGACTGGGGATGTGGCTCACTGGTCCAGTGCCCTTGAGTTCAATTCCCAGTACCAAAAAAAAAGAGAGATGTTTTATGAGTATTGGGGGGAATATTTATTCAATTTAGTGATAGCTTCACAGAAAAATCAATGAAAGTAAAGATGTAATTTTTAAACTGCATAAGATTATTAATATTAATACTGAAATATTAGTGTATCAGGTAGAAATTAATAAACTATCATCCAAAAGCTTATAAGAGATAATGGGATTACATACGGTATTTAAATTTTACTTTTTATTTTAAAATATACATATATACACACACATTCATATGAAACCAAATGTTTTATTGTATTTTAGGCATATATGTATATACTCTCAGACTGAAATAGGATAGAGCCACTGTGTTCCCTGAAATATCAAGATAATTAAGTTTTAAAAATTATTTCAACTGTAATATTCTTAAGCATTATGCCAGTCTAAATGTAGAGTATAAGAAATCCTGTATAAATATTAATATCCTACTTAAAATTCTCTGACTGTATTAAATACTTTCTAGGTCAAAATAAGTAATTTAAATCTAAGCAAATTACCTTTCTACAACTGAGCCCTAACAGGCGGATGGAAAAGGCTAATCTACTAAATTATAGCTGGTAACCTAGTAAAGTTGTAGTTATCACTGTACATGAAATTTCTTTGCAGCTATTTTCTCTTAAAAACTACAGATCTCTGCTACAACATTAACATACACAGCTGTGGCAAAAATATCCCAATTACCAGAAAAGGAGTCTCTTAATATGTAAATAAAACTAGTCTTCACAACTTTGAATGAAAACAACATTAAATAAGGAATCCTAAATACACCAATAAAGCTATAGCCAACATTAACATTGCAACATTAGCCAACATTATTTAACATTGCAAGTTAAATTTAGATTATAGACAATCATAAATTCACAATAAAAGGCATCATTTGCTGTGTCCTCTTTGTACTAAGCATTTTACACAGTTTCTCTTTTATTCTTAACACCACTATGATGTAAATTATATTATCTTTGTTATACAATAAAAATAGAATGAGTGGCAAGACCAGGATTCAAAGCCAGGGCTGACTTTAAAGCCTTATGTTTGTAGTGCTTCCAACTGATTAACTTTAATAAGTTGTTAACTTTAATAACTTGTCTTTAATAAGTTGGCATTGCCTTTATTTAAATTAGGAATGTCAAACTGAAAGGCTAAGGTGGTCTATAAATGAAGATGTCATGAATAAATGAAGGAGGATAAAGGACTAGTGAAATGGAAATGTAGAAAAAACATCTTATCAAGAAAGCAACCACTAACCAGGTGTGGTGGCTCATGCCTGTAATCCCAAGGGCTCAAGAGGCTGAAGCAGGAGGATCATGAGTTCAAAGCAAGCCTCAGTAACTTAGCAAGGTCCTAAGAACTCAGTGAGACCATGTCTCTAAATATAATATGAAAAAGGGCTAGGCATGTGGCTCAATGGTTACACACCCCTGGATTAAATCCCTGGTACCTAAATAAATAAATAAAAAGAAGTACCATGGTACCATGAGACTGTGGACCCCATAGCTAGTCAGGAAACTAGAAATCTAGACTGTTTATGTAATATACTGTTTTAAAATGATGTGAGATGTCCCTCAAAGGCTCACATGTGAGACACTGCAAAAAGGTTTGGAGGGGAAATGATTGGGCAATAGCCTTAACCTAACCAGTAAATGAATCCCTGATGGTATTAACTGAGTGGTGGCTGGAGGCAAGTGGGGTGTGGCCAAAGGAAGTGGTTCCTTGGAATCCTGGCTATAGGATAAATATTTTTTATCTAGAGAGTAGAGTCTTTCTCTCCGCTTGCTGATCATCATGTGAGCTGCTTACATCTGTCATACTCTTCCACCATGATGTTCTGCCTCACCTTAAGCACTGAGGAATGCTGTCTATGTATGGACTGAGACCTCTGAAACTGTGAGTCCTCTAATAAGCTTCTCCTCCTCTACAATTGTGCTGGTTGTTTCCTTTTAGTCACAGCAGCAAAAAAGCTAACTAAAATATTACGCAAGCTAAATTTTAAGCTACAACAGACATCTAACACATTTGGGGCCACATTTACATGGGCACAAAGAAAGACTTCAAAGTATGTTCAATTAGACATATGAGACAATGTCATTTATGACATTGGCATTTATGAACAGGTAGGTTGTATCTAACTCTAGGAAGAAACTTTCCTATAGTCATACTTAAAATCTACACAAAAGTCAAAAAGTCTTCTCTTTAAGTGCCATATTCTTTCCTATCACAGAGCTTTTTTTTTTTTTTTAATATTTTTTAGTTACACATGGACACAGTGTCTTTATTTTGTTTTATTTTTATGTGGTGCTGAGGATCGAACCCAGTACCTCACACGTGTGAGGCAAGCGCTCTGCCACTGAGCCACAACCTCAGCCCCCTAACAGAGCTTTTAATCTTTCTTTTTATTTCCTATTCCTAAAATGTGTTTTCCTGCTATTTTCATCAAGTTAACACCCACTTCAAGAAACCTCAGCTCTTGTCTCCAAGTATTATCTCCTCAATGAAGTATTTGATGACTCCTGTAGCAAATTCCCTAATTTGGCACAATGTACCTCTATACACTTGGAAGTATTCACAACACCACATTCAAGTCACTGACTAATGTGTCTCTCCTACACTAGACCATAATTAAAGCCCATGAGAACACATCTGGTTTTGTTCACCCCTGATTTCTCAAAACCCAGGACAGCGCATGGCACAGTGCAAGTATTCAATGTTTGCTGAAGAAAGAGAGGAAAAGAAGAAGGGAGAAAATGAAAGAGAGCCCCAAGGAAGAATACCATAAGCAATTATCTCCATCTTGGTTGGCCTGGGTTCTAGAAAACTTCAGAACATTAGTGCTACTACATAACTGCTGTGATATCTCAAGCAAAATGAACAATAAATTAATCAACAACCAAATGAAAAGGAAGGAAGCTTTACCTAACAGTGGTAGGATGAGAGGTTACTAATGTATGTGTTCCTGCTTTAAAAACACAACCTGGTTGAGAGATTGAGATTCTAAATATCCCCTAGAAGTGTAAGGTGATGGTAATACTAATATACCTCTAACATAGATACTGGAAATCTAAATTTACTATCAAGAGAATGGTTCCCCATACACTTATAAAAACTACTGTCTTATTTTAAGAGCTACTATGTCTTTCAATCTGTAGGATTTCAAGGTATAAAATGCTTTCTCAAAAATGAAGATAATAAGGGGCTGGGATTGTAGCTCAGCGGTATAGCACTTGCCTCGCATGCGTGAGGCCCTGGGTTCGATCCTCAGCACCATGTACAAAGCAATAAAATAAAGACATTGTGTCCATCTACAACTAAAAAAATATTTTTAAAAAAAATGAAGATAATAAGGTAATTAAGAGTCAATGACACTGAATAAAAAAGGGGAAAAAAACAAATAGGGGTTAGAATTTGTAATCTTTGTAAGTAAACAAGCTTGAGAGTTTAAAATGAAGTGATTCTCAATGCAATTGCTAATTCCTATAAACAAGAGTCAACTTAGATTATAGCTTTTTATACCCTCTCCAGCAGAACTACAGATAGGCTCCTTGCTACTATCCAAATAAGAAAAACAGTATCTTCTCCTATTTATTTTAATAATAAAAAGTATTGTCAACTGACATTTTCTTAGTCTAAGAGAGCTTTTCCATAAAAGGAATATCTGAAAATTTGTAAGTATTTTCCCCTAAGAAAGCTTTCTATTTTCAACTCATAATTCTAGTATAGTTTTACTTAATCTATTCCATGTAAGACAAATTCTTTTCAAAAACGTTCACCAACAAGAGGAAGGAAGTGGCAAACTGGTAGTAAATAAACTTTGAAAAGAAGTTTTCTTTTATCATTAAAAGAAGGATACTTTTATATTCCAATTCAGATATTCAGACATTGAAAACAATGAGGCAGGAGTATCCCAAGTTCAAGACCAGCCTCAGCAATTTAGCAAGGTCCTGAGCAACTCAGTGAGATCCTGTCTCAAAATAAAAAATTAAAGGGCTGTGATTCGGCTCAGTGGTTAAGAAACTCTGGTTTCAATCCCAGGTACAAAAGAGAAAGAGAGAGCGAGAGAGACAGACAGACAGGTGCGCTAGGTACTGCAAAATTGGCTAAGCTAGTTTTTTTTAAATATTGCAGAATCCCAGTAACACATTTTGGGGGAATGCTCCCAGCTCAGAAAAGCTTTCTAGCAACTCAACAATTTCATGCCTTGTGCCTCTAAAACCTTTACTGTGAAACACACTGTATGTCCTGTCAAAAACTAGAAGCTAGGTATAGTAGCACAAACCTGTAGTCCCACCTACTCAGAAGGCTGAAACAGGAGAATCATGAGCCTAAGAGTTCAAGGCCAACCTCAGCAACACAGTTGCGACACCCTTGACTCCTTTCTCAAAAGAAAAAAGTGAACCAGATATTCAACTATACAAATCTGTAATCTTAAAGAGGGCTGGGCTTCAATTTCAATAAATTATTGTCTATATATTAACAAACATCCTGCCTGGGCTTTATTTCCTTAACAAATTTCAGTAATTTATGATTCTTATGAAGTATATGATTACCAAAATACATGCCCTTCTTTCTAACATCTACAGGAAAAAACATTTATATTAAAATTGTCAATTTGTTGATTTAGTCTTTCATCTACTACAACACTGATGTTTAACTTAAGAGATATGTAGATTAATCCTGGATTGATTCTAATTTCAATAACTAAGCACATCAAAACTTTGAAAAATAATAGTAGCAAAAATGAATTATACATAACTTAGAAAGGAAGGCACAATGTGGGCAACAAAGCCTTTTATCACACATTTAACAGCTTTGTATGTGTGGCGGGATATTATAAGAGAGAAACTTTCTTAACCAGAAAATTAGGCAGAAAGAGGGCAAACTTGCAAATTCACAAATAGGTAATAATTTCAAAATGAAAAAAAAAGAGAAATATTACATTAGAAGCCTAATGGGGTACAACTAAAAAAAACCCCAATAATCTGAAAACTTCAAAGCTTTCAAGTGCAAACTTAGCTGTATTCTTTCAACAACTGATATATATATAGCAGGACAAAAACAGCAAAAAAATTCAAAATGGGTAATGAAATAATAAAATTACTAGAAATTTGATCATTTTTAGTCTTTCTACTGAATTCTGGAAAAAAAAACCTTTTTCTGACTCTTTAAAATCATACCTCATAAATTTCTTTAAATTCACCTCTTTTAAGTATATTTAGAAACAAAGTCTCTGATGAGGAAGCATTTTGCTGTATCATTCTTATACTGTTCAATTAAGAATATATTCTTGGGGTAAAGGTAGAAATAGAAATTTCAAAAAATACAATTTTTTTATATATTTATTTTTTAGTTGTCAATGGATCTTTATTTTATATGCAGTGCTAAGAATGGAACCCAGGGCCTCACACGTGCTAGGCAAGCACTCTACCACTGAGCTACAACTCCAAGCCCAAAAAAAGAATATATTCTTGGACCAGGCACGGTGGTGCATGCCTGTAATCCCAGTGGCTCGGGAGGCTGAGACAGGAGGATGCCGAGTTCAAAGCCAGCTTCAGCCACAGACAAGTGCTAAGCAACTCAATGAGACCCTGTCTCTAAATACAAATACAAAATAGGACTGGAGATGTGGCTCAGTGACCAACTGCCCCTGAGTTCAATCTCTAGTAACTGCCCCCCGAAAAAAGAATATGTTATTGGATTTTAGAAAAAATTACTGTGTATAAAGTACCACTATATAAGCTATCATTGGTCTTTTCTTTGCACAGAAGCTCAAATAATCAAACGAATTCCATGGCATTTCAGAGCAATGGGAAAGAAGGATGAAAAACAACGACAATAACAAAAACAACTTTGATTCCTAAGGAGAGCAAATTCATTCAGTTCCCTGAAGGTATAATCACTTGAGATACAATCAGTAAGCAAGTTCTGTCCCCAAGGAAATGTCAATAACTAAATAATTAAGAATTTAAATTAAATCTTATAAGCCATGAACTATATTTTAAAATCAGGAGAAACCAGGCAGATCTCAAAAGATGGATGTATCTAATTTTTTACCACTTTTCCCCTCATTCACTTAACTGTACACACTGGCCATATTGGCTGTTGCTCTATAGGGCCTCAGTCCTAACCCCACCTTGCCTTACAGGAAATGCTCTTCTACCAGGTCTCTCTTCATCTGTCACCTCCTCAGAAATGTCTCTAAAGAAGCCCCATTTGTCTTATTCACAGCTACGCCCAGCCACTAAAACAAGGTCTGATGCAAGTTCTCAGTAAGTACTTGTTGAATAAATTAATGAGTATAGAAACAATTTCAGTAACATAAAAACAAGTCAGAAGCTGTGCACACTTGTAATCTCAGCACTTGGGGAGGCTGAGACAGGAGAATCAAGAGTCCAAAGCCAGCCTTAGCACACTGAGACGCTAAGCAACTCAGTGTGACCCTGTCTCTACATAAAACACAAAACAGGCTGGGGGTATGGCTCAGTGGTCAAGTACCCTGAGTTCAATTCCCGGTACCAAAAAAAAAAAAAAAACAAAACCAAGTCAGATAACAATCTAAAGACAAATATATTAACAAAATCTCTAATACTCAGTCCACTTCTGAAGTTTTGAAAAAGAAATAACAATTTTAACTTTCTGACAAGATTCTCAATATTTATTTACTGCCTGCTTACAGAAATGACTAAGTAAAGCATGGCAAATTCCAGATAAATATAAAAATGTATCTTAATTCATAGTAAATATATTATGATTCCATGCAACATGGAGTCTGTAAAGATCTGATGACACAAAAAAAGACAAAAGTAACTTTGGTATTTGTTTCAAGCATATACACTCTAATACATGCACATGGTATTTTATAGTATGAAAGGCATAGTGCTCCAACAAGTATGCAAAATAATAAGTGTACAAAATAAAGTAATAGAATTCAGGCTCTTCCTGACAAAGCCCCATTATGATTTAAATAAAAATTAAAAGTCCTGAATTTTACTTGGTCAGAACATCTAGAAATAATAATTTCTACACAGCATCATCTTACTTGCAAGTTAGTAAAAACAGTTTTTATTTACACATACTCAAACCCAGTTTGGGAAAAAGAAAATACCCATCAATCAAATAATAAATCATAAGATCCACCAGCACAATTGGTTATTAAAGATGAATGTTTTAAGTATAAAATATTAAATGAGAACCAAAATTTTCCTCAACATCTGCTACTCACATAAAATGCCTGGATCTCACATAAAATATTATCTACAATCAAAATAACTTACCGTTACAGATTTCAGTGTCATACCATGATAGGTACCCATAGTGTCAATTTTAAAGCCTTCCGTTTCTACAAAGGAAAGAGATTTACTGTAAGACTTTATGTATTATGTGACAAATAAAAAAATCTAAAGTAATAATTTCCATTATATCTCAAAGTTCAACAGTATAACAAAGTCTTCAATTTACCATATATAAAGGTACATTATTATGTTGTAAACATAAAAACTTGAAGACACTGGTCTCAAAAATATATTTAATACACACTAACAAGCATAGTGCCCAGAAGCTAAGAAGATTAAGACCATGTTTGAGGTTATGTTCAAAAATGAGATTGAATAAAATACTTTTTTTAAAAAATTTTTTTAGTTGTAGATGGATGCAATCTTTATTTATTTATCTTTATGTGGTGCTGAGGATCAAACTCAGTGACTCACACATGTGAGGCAAGCACTCTACCACTGAGCCACAGCCCCAGTCCTGAAAAAAATACTTTATTTCCCTCAAATTATTTGCTAATATTCAGTGACAGTACCCCTGAAAACATCTAATATTGAGAAGTCCCTAAGTTAAAAAAAGTTGTGCTCCAAAGTTACAATCTAAGTTATGTATTTTGTAGGAACCAATCTTGTAAAAAAAAAAGATAAATGATACTATGTGTACAAACAGAGCAGCTGGTTTGGCCTATAAAGTGTCAGATTTGGTCTGAAGGCTGCTTTATATTAATTCATTCCATAAGAAAAACACTGCAGTAAATAAAAGAATGAACTACTGTCTTCCTATGACAAGTACTCATTGATCCAGTGTATGAAGTCAGCACACAAAATTCACTGCATCAAGACATCACATCCTTTAAAGAAACTTAAGGGAAATTTCAGATGATGCAGAAAATAATAGTAAGCTGAAAGTTCCTCCAGGTGCTTCTATCTCAAAGTTTCATAAATCAAGTCAAGATGAATAAAGATCTTAAGAACAACTGATATTAGCCCCACCCACAGCATTTTTTATATTTTAATTTTTCTATTATATCATTTTATTTTGGTTCTGGGGATTAAACCCAAGGGTGCTTTAGCACTGAGCTATATCACTAGCCCTTTTTATTTTTTATCACTATCACCCCACCAACGTAGAAATGGTTCACTATTGTATTCGCCAGAATATCATGTGGGTTATCACAAAATAGAGCTCACACTATTACTCCAAGTCCACGCTTCCCAAGTCCTCAATGTATGTATTTAAAATTTAGCCAGGTGCAGTGGCACACACCTGTAATCCCAGCTGCTGCTTGGGAGACTGAGGCACGAGGATGGCAAGTTCAAAGCCAGCCTCAGCAAAGCGAGGTGCTAAGCAATTCAGTGAGATCCTGTCTCTAAATAAAATACAAAAATGGGCTGGGGATGTGGCTCAGTGGTCAAGTGCCAAGTTCTATCCCCAGTACCCCATCCCCCCAAAAATATAAATAAATAAGATAGATAGATAAAATTTGGAAGTATGATTTGATTGGTGTCTAGAATCTCTATTCTAAAATAAGTAATTTTTTACAATACCAGACCCTATTCTGCTTTAATCCCCAAAATAACTCTAAGAGATAGGTACTATTCGTGTTGTAATTACAGACAGGATGAAACTAAGATGGAATGCACTTGAAGTAACACTAAAATTTACACAGAAATTAATACAGACACGAGCTTATCTGGATCAAGAAGCCAAACTACTAACCAGGATTTCACCAACTTTCTATAAAAGGCCAAAAAGGTTTTCAGGCTACATAGACTCTGCAGCAACTCAATTGTACTGTTGCACAGCTAAAGCAGACACAAATAAAACGTGAATTAAATGTGGCTGTGTTTTAGCCTGGCGTGGTAGCTCAAGCCTGTAATCCCAGCACTTAGGGAGGCTGAGACAGGAGAATCGCGAATCGCGAGTTCAAAGCCAGCCTCAGCAACGGCAAGGGGCTTAGCAACTCAGTGAGATTCTGTCTCTACATAAACACAAAAAAAATAGGGCTGGGGATGTGGCTCAGTGGCCGAGTGTCCATGAGTTTAATCTCCAGTACCAAAAAAAAAAGTGGCTGTGTTCTAAAAAAAAAACAAAATACTTTACAGAACACATAGTAAGCCAGATTTTGCCTGCAAAGTTACTTTGCAAACTCTTACTCTTAAACATGAGACTCCTCATATACTAACTCTCAAGGCAGAGGCACAATAGTAGAGGAAGATAAAAATTAAGCAACTTACCTTCTTTTCCTTTGAATCTTTCTTGGTCATATCTGTTGTAGGCAGCTGGGATAGGCTGTTTAGTACGCAATGTAGGATCCTACAGAAAAAAAAATTATGAGTTACAAGTTAATATTGTAAATATTGTTTAACACTCACAATTAAAAACACAGTAAGGGGCTGGGGTTGTGGCTCAGTGGTAGATCGCTTGTCTAGCATGTGTGAGGCACTGGATTCGAGTCTCAGCACCACATAAAAATAAATAAATAAAATAAAGGTATTATGTCCATCTACAACTAAAAATATTTAAAAAAATACTTTTTAATATTTTTAGTTATACATGGACACAGAGTCTTTATTGTATTTATTTTTATGTGGTGCTGAGGATCTAACCCAGTGCCTCACACGTGCGAGGCAAGCGCTCTGCCACTGAGCCACAACCTCAGCCCCACAGTAACAATATTTATATTCTAAGCTTCTTTTCTTAACATAGGCAGTAAGATCAAAAAGTAGTGAGTAGACCACTAGTCACCTGATGCCCACTAGCCATTTTTTTTTTTTGGTACTAGAGATTGAATTCAGAGCACTCGACCGCTAAACCACATCTCCAGCCCTATTTTGTGATTTATGTAGAGAAAGGATCTCCCTAAGTTGCTTAGTGCCTCACCGTTGCTGAGGCTGGCTTTGAACTTGCGATTCTCCTGTCTCAGCCTCCCTAAGTGCTGGGATTACAGGCTTGCGCCACCGTGCCTGGCTCCCACTAGTCATTTTTGAGGTGCTATTTATGACTAGAAACTTCACATCACTACCAAGAATTACCAATTCAGAAGGGACACAGGGACAGGAAAGATGGTGGCACGAGATGGGCATCTTTGCCCTAGGTACATGTATGACTACACATATGGTGCAACTCTATATCATGTACAACTAGAGAAATGAAAAGGTGTGCTCCATTTGTGTACAATGAATCAAAATGCATTCTGCTGTCATGTATACCTAATTAGAATAAATTTTAAAAAAGAATTACCAAACTCAAAATACACAATTTAATACTTTATCTAAAACTCACAGTCTATGATAAAAAAGCCACATGATAGATGGTTAGGGAGAATACAATCAACAAGATATCACAGATAGAAAGGACATCAAAATAAGTCCCAAAGCGAAAGGTAACAAGGATTTGTATTTTAAACAATGGTCAGCGATTCTCCCACATAACAGTAAGTAGGCCAGCTACAGTTTACCTAAAATAATTACTCAGAGCATTTCTCCTAACTAACCCATTCATACCCGATACAACAAGGTATATTTCCTCAGTCATAAGAATGACACCAGAATTCCTGATGAAGTAACTTTTCATGCTAGAAAGGTTCTTCACATTATTAAGGTACACTGAAGCAACAACAAGCTTTACAATTTAATAATTTAAAACTTTAAGATGTTTCAAAACCACACTGAAATTCTTATTATAAAAATGAAACTTTCATTAAAATTACTATAGGAGTAAAACATTCTCACCACAGGTGCTGCATTTGGAGCCGGTCGCTGTTCAGGTGCACGCCCTTCCTCCCTGGCTTTTACAGACTGAAGAATTGCAAAAATATTCTTGGAAAAATTCTAAAATACAAATGGATTCTCATTAAGTCCACTTAAACTTAAATATACAAAGGCAGTAAATTTACATAATAAGCAATTATGATTAAGTTTTCTATCACTTCTTCCCTACTTTATCATATTAAGGTGCCGTTATCATTGCTATGGTTTGGATGTGGTTTGCCTTCCTGAAGATTCATGTGCTGCAGACTTATTCCTTGGTGTGATGTTGAGGTGATGAAACCTGTAAAAGGTGAGGCCTAACAGAAGGTAATCAGGTCACTGGAGGCACTGCTCTTGGAAGGGATTAAAGCTTTTCTCTTAACAGTTCTTCATAGTGGGTTGTTACCCAGCAAGGATACTGCATACATCTGTCCCCTTCTGCATGCAGTTAATTCTGCATGCAGTTAATTGCTTTTCCATTTCTCTGCCACACTGTGATCTAACTAAGGGGGCCTGACCACAGGTTGAACAGATGAGGATGCTCAATCTTGGACTGTGAAACTCCAAATCCATGAACTAAATGAACCTTTTGGGTTTTTTTCTTCCTTTCACACCCATACTCCTGCCCTGTACTGGAACCTTGCACATGCTAGCAAATCCTCTACCAGTTGTCTACAACCTCCCCAGTCTTTAACTTCTTTTCTTTATAGAGTACACAGTTGCAGGTATTTCGTTACAGCAATAGAAAACACAATGAGACAATTAAACAAAAAAAGTATCAACCAACTACTACTAGAAAATGCATCCAGAGACCAATTATTACAAACTCAGAATTATTAATTTTTTCATTTACTTAAACAGCTATTTTTATCTACAACTCTATTCATATTCTGTATCTAGTGAAATGTATAACCAGGAAACAAGCTAAAATAAAAATATAACAGACTTGCTGTCAAAAGATTCCTTTTTTTTTTTTGGTACTAGGGATTGAACTCAGGGGTACTGGACCACTGAGCCACATCCCCAGCCCTATTTTGTGTTTTATGCAGAGACAAGGTCTCACCGAGTTGCTTAGCACCTCGCCATTGCTAAGGCTGGCTTTGAACTCACGATTCTCCTGTCTCAGCCTCCCTAAGTGCTAGGAGGTTCCCTAATTCTGACAGAAATCAACAACAATATCCTCTTCTAAGTATAACAGACTCCAATACTAACTTCAGATTGTCATGGATTATATAAGATGTTGAAAGTTCTAAGATACTATTAGACGTCAATGTGAACATTGAAAAAAAATCAGAAAAGTAAGTTGGAAAGTACTTACTAATAAACTTAAATTTTTGGTGAATAATTTTAGGAACATTAGACACACTAGTTGACTACTGCTTCTTTCATGAAATATTCTTCCTTGGCCTCTGAGACACTATTCTTTCTTGTTTCTTTTTCCTCCCTGATGTCTAATAGTTCCTTTTGGGCTTTTCTTTTTCTGCTTACCAATCACTTAGAAGTTTAAGGAATATCTAAGAATCTACTGTAAGCCAAAAAACCTGATACTCAAGAACAATGATGTGATCAGCAAAGAAATAGTGCCTGTCCTCATGAACCTCTACTGCAACATGATTTCTCTACTGCAGAATATTAAGCATTTTGTTTCCTTGTCTTAGACCACTTTTACAACCTTATCCCTTCAACTACTCACACTATTTTTTTTGTTTGTTTGTTTGTTTTGTTTTTGGTACTGGGGATTGAACTCAGGGGTACTCGACCACTGAGCCACATCCTCAGCCCTGTTTTGTGTTTTATGTAGAGACAGGATCTCACTGAGTTGCTTGCTTAGTGCCTCGCCATTGCTGAGGCTGGCTTTGAACTCGCGATTCTCCTGTCTCAGCCTCCTAAGTGCTGGGAGTACAGGCTTGAGCCACCACGCCCGGCTTCACACTAGTTTTTAAACTCTGAGTATCAAAGTTTCCTCTTGACTAAGTTAAGAGACTTGCCCTTACTGGATGCCTACCCTATCATGAGCATGTCTTAATTACTACTCTATTTAATTTTTCGTCTTCTGCCAAAAAATATAACCTCTGTGAAATAGAGGACAGATAAATCTCCATAGAGTGCCTAGCATTTGCTTGGTTTGTACATGTTAAATAAATACTACACAAATAAAAATGTATAAAATACGAAAGGTGGCTTTTAAATATAACTATTACCAACATATTAGGTACAAAATACACAGTTGTATAATTCTTTATAGTAGCAAAAAAAGGTCTCAATCCCTTTGCACTCTTAGAAATTACTAAGGACTCTAAAGACCTTTAGTTTGTATAAGTCATAAAATGTATCATTAAAAAATTGAAACTGACCAATTTTTAATTATAATCCATTTTAAAAATAAGAAAAACATGATTCCGTGTAAATTTAAATGACAATTTTATTTAAAAATTATTTTCAAACATGTATAAAACAGTAGCAACAAGAGGGGCACTTTTTTAAATTTTACAAGTGTCTTTAATATCATCTGGCTTAATAGAAGATATTCTGTATTCTATTATCTGCTTATATATTCTAATATCTGCTTCAACAATCTTTGCTATACTATCTGGTTTGATCAAAGAATATTGAGAAAATGTAGCTTCATACAGTTAGAAAAGGGAGGGATATAATAGTTTTTACAAATAACTGTGGACATTCTTTGATATCATACTAAAACAAAACCATATGGTAAGTTCTTTGAAGATTACTGTATATGGAAGCCCCAAGTATAAACTTTTTTTATTACTACTTTAAACTTCATTGGTTTATCTTCTACTTGATATGGATTTTTTTTTTTTAATCCATGTTCTGGTCATCTGGAAAAATATCTATCCTTGTTATACAGACTTTCTAAATATTAACAAGTTGCATTATACAGTATCAACAAATAATATTTGTTAATATAATTCATAAAAGACTCATCAAAGAGTCTAAGAATTAGAAAACTGTTAAGGTCATAGTAGCAAGAAAAATTTCTCAAAATTCTAATTTTCTCATGAAAGCTCGTATCTTCTTTTTGGAAAAAATGTCTGCCAAATACCCAAGTCTAAATAACAGTTATTGAAATAAAAAAAGGTTTTCTGTGAAAAAACAGCTGATTTAACTGACAATTCAAACAGCACAAGTGCTATTAAGGTATACCATATTTTAATATCTAAAGCTGCTATATACATTTCAGTTTTATCACACAAAATATTAAAAAAAGACTTATTAAATGGTCAAGGTTTAATAAAATAAATTTTGAAACTTCAAGAACATCATCGTGGGGCTAGGGTTGTGGCTCAGTGGTAGAACGCTTGCCTCACAAGTGTGAACCAATGGGTTCAATTCTCGGTACCATATATAAATAAATGAATACAATAAAGGCCCATCAATAACTAAAAAAAATTCTAAAAAGGAACATCATCACAGATGAAGAACACAATGCATACTAGTCAAGTTTGGTGCCACTGCCTTGTTTCAAGCCATGGTGCCAGTAGTTTTCCAACTATTGCTTTTACACCACACTGAAGGCCAACAGTGAAAAATGGAGGTAAAACCTTTGTCTTATTATAAAAGTAAATAAAGACCTATGAAAATCAAATCTCACTACTTTAAAAATAAGAAAGTACTAAAAAACACTAACTCTAAAAGAATCTATTGAAATATTATTATTACCTATTATTGTTTGGTAGAATTACAAGTGATTATAACCTGCCTCATACCACTAATGCTTTGTGTTTCCCAAAATTTATGTGCTGGAAACTTGATCCTCAATGCAACAGTGTTAAGAGGCGAGACCTTTAAGACATTACCTTTCATACAGATCAAGCAGGGATTGAGTAGATTATGTATTATGAGAGTGAGTTTGTGATTAAAGTTAGTCCCCTTCTATCTTTCTGTCCCTCATTCTCTTTCTCACCCAGGTGATACCTTCTACCATGTTATGCAGTAACAAGACCATAGCAGATGTGCTCCCTTGATCTTAGACTTCCCAGCATCCAGAACCATGAACCACATAAAATTCTGTTCATTATAAATTATTCAGTCTGTAGTATCGTTTTAGCAGCACAAAACAGAATAAGGCATATACCAATTTCTAGAAGCTGCAAAAAATGTTTTAATGGCACAGTAAAATCAGTTCACTTTATCTGAGGTGCTTGCAATGATATAATTATATAAAAAAGATCTGTTTATATTTCTCATGAAAGCTTTAACCTGTCCTTTTTCCCCTAAAACTCAGAAAATAAGACCTTAATAACTGGCAGCTATGAAGTTCCTAAATTTATAGGGTTCTAAGTACTTAACAGTATTTTTCACAGCTTAACAGATGAAAACAGTACACAAACTGATTATCAGTCAAAACATGGTTTTATATTTAAGAATGTTAATACTCACAGAGGTACAGCTACTAAACAATTTTTAATTATTAACTTACTCTTTAAAAGATACAATGGTACCCACAAATTGCATTAAATGAGAATACACAGTTCTGAAATTGTGGTACAATCCTGCCATCTAGAGCTCAAAGAAAATTATTCACCTCAGTTATTTGAAATTTAATTTTTGTTTTAAAAGCAAGGAGAGGCATATCACCTGTTTTATTTCCTTACTATAGATTTAAGATTTTCAATACTTATAACAATAAGTCACAGTACTATTCAAGTATTAGCCATAGTAGGCCATGAAAATAAGTATAACATCATTTTATTATAAATAACAAAAATGAAAAATGGAAGTTTACTTATATGCTCAAATTTGTCTACAATTTTAAGCTCTGGAGAACTGACTTTTAAAAGCACTAAGTGAAGTCAAAGTACAAATTCTTTTCATATACAGTTTTTTCTGGTAGCTTCACTCATATTTAGCATGGTAAATTCAAAGCTAAAATTTCAACATTCTAAAATCAAAATCAGTCTGCCTCAAACAATGTTAAAGCCAGTTTCATCAATAATCTCACACACTTCTTCAAATGTTCCTACCATATCATCACTATTAGCAATTCTGCATCAGTGCAGAATTAAGAGAAAATGTACTGTAATCCCAATAACTCAGGAAGCTAAAGAGGATCACAGGCTCAATACCAGCCTCAACAATTTAGCGAGGGTGTAACCAATTTAGTGAGACTCTGTCTCAAAATAAAAAATAGAAGTAGTGCCAGACACGGTGGCACACACTATAATCCCAGCAGTTTGGGGGGCTAAGGCAAGAGGGCCAAGAATTCAAAGCCGGTCTCAGCAAAATCAAGGTGCTAAGCAACTCAGTGAGACCCTATACCTAAATAAAATACAAAATAGGGCTGGGGATGTGGCTCAGTGGTAGAGTGCCCCTGAGTTCAATCCCTCGTACCCCAAAATAAACAAACAAATAAAAGCAGTTAAAAGGTGTAGCTCAGTGATTATGCGCCCCTGAATTCAATCCCCAGTACCAAAACCAAGAGAAAATCTGGGGCAAGGGAGACTGGGACATGGGGACTGAATGATACAGATGAAAATATGTAAATAAAACAGAATTAATGCACCCATTTTTTGAGAGATCTACTAAGATACCAGACCATCCAGTATCAAATATTTATCTTCCAAAATTTAAAATGTGTATCTCCTTTGATCACAAATTTGTTTTCAAGAATCCTTAAGCTGTATAGACATAAATGAAAATAGGTCTATGTACAAAGATTTTTTTTAATGTGTTATTTGTAACACTGAAAAGAAAGGGAAGGAAAAAGAAAATGAGAGGAAAAAGGGATGAGGACAATGGAAGTGGAAAGAAGTCAGGGAGGAAAAAGAAAGAAGGAGCAGAGCAATGGAAAAAATATAATCAATTCCACATGCTGGAAGAAAACAGATCAAAAAAGGTTAATAAAAAAAATTAATAATAAGCCGGGCGCGGTGGCGCAAGCCTGTAATCCCAGTACTTTGGGAGGCTGAGACAGGAGAATCGCAAGTTCAAAGCCAGCCTCAGCAATGGCGAGGCACTAAGCAACTCAGTGAGACCCTGTCTCTACATAAAACACAAAATAGTGCTGGGGATGCGGCTCAGTGGTCAAGTGCTCCTGAGTTCAATCTCCAGTACCAAAAAAAAAAATTAATAATAAAAAAATTCCTACATCCCTAAAACAGAATCTAATGCATAAAATATACGCAATAAATGTTTGGTGATTTCTGTAAGTTCTCTATAAGAATAAATTGGGGCTGGAGATATAGCTCAGTTGGTAGAGTGCCTGCCTCACATGCACAAGGCCCTGAGTTCAATCCTCAGCACCTCAGCACAGAGGGAGAAAAAAAAATAAATAAAACTAAAAATGGTATCAGTTCTCTGATGATCCAAGAGCTTGCCATTCAATATTCTCTAACTATGGAGTTCAAGCAAAAATCTGATTCAAAAATAAAAAAAACTGGGACACTCTAGATTTAAAAAAGATGTGTGAAGGGGCATACATTTTAATTCACACAGCTTCTCTGATGACCAACAACCAAATTTATGAATGGAATGGTAAATATGGCCACTTGGCAATCTACATTATTCCTGATCTTTCAAAGAGATAAAACATGAAATCTCCTAATATAAAATTTTCACCAATTCTACAACTAATCACAAGATTAAACATACACACTCTAACAAATGTGTAAAATATTTTTATTACCTTTCCTGTGCTCTGTAATATAGTTGTTCGTGTCCTCCACACTCTCTCTCTGCTGACAATATCTCGGGTCACATCTACCTCAGCATCCACAAAACTCCTCTGTTTAAGGGCAGTTATATCATCATCTAGATCAGTCTTGATAGTAGATCTTTTCTTAGCCATAATTTTAGCTTTGATTGCAGCAATTTTTTCCACTGACATAGCTTCAGACAAAGACCTAAAAGCAATTTACTTTTTAAATTTTCACAGCAAAGGTTCCTTGAACATATTTTGTTACATTTATAAAATTTCTGGTAAAAGTACTTTTAAGTGGCACTTCTTATCTAAAACTGACATAGTTGATATTGTGTAATCATATAAGATTTTTATAGATAAGGGTATACGCACAATGATCTGAGCAAATTCATAATTTCATAGAAAGAATCAATGAACGAATTCCTCGCAAGTTTTTCGTCTCTCCCTCTAAAGAGCTGAACATATTAATATGGGTGATTTTTAAAATGTTTTATGAAACTTTTTACTAGCTAACCTAGCTCTATCTACAGAAATTACACACACACACATATACACACACACATGTGCACACACACACTCATGCCACTCTGTAAAGGGGTAAAAAATTCAACCTGTAAAAAGTTTGGAAGCTTGAATTTTCCTTGAAATTTATTTCAAGGTTGCAAACCTAAATGCCATAGTATACAACATATTTTATAGATGAAGGAGGTTTTTAAATACCACAAAAACATTAATTTTGATTTCTGGAAAATGATGCCATATTTTGAACTTTCTTAATATTCCCTTTACTTGATTTTCAAATAGACAAAAGAGCAAAGAGAGGCCATGCTTTCAGAAACTATTTTAAAAAACTGTAATATTGAAAGTATGGACTTCATAAGATGATAATCTTAAGCACAGTGTTTTTGTTTATATAAAATGACAAAGAGAAAAAGTGTTTGAGTACCTTAATAATTGTAGACAAAAATATTACTTTAGTCACAAGATGAAAATCTTGAAATACGTTTACATAAGATCTGGAAAAAGGATGGAAATTCCTGCAGGTTTAAATACAGTAGTATTATATAATATACTAATTTTATTTAGAGTAGGTATGAAGGTACTTTATAGTAGATGCAATACACATGAGGTATTTGACTCATTTTGTATAATATCACATAATGTTCCCCTAAAACCTAAAGTATACCAGAATATCTTTAAACAAATTCAAATGCTTTTCAAACTACAATCAAGCCTGCATTAGACTTTCAATTACTGGACTTGTACTTCTAGTCAAAATGAAGTAAAAGAAACAGGATTAATCCCTCCTACCTGGAAATTTTTCATGTCAAAATACATGAAACTATGGATGACTAGGCATTAGCTACCAAGCCATACAGGATAGTGATTCCCTAATAAATAACAAAAACAAAAAAACAAAAAACAAAACTCCAATAGCTGCCTCTACTTACAGCCTTGAAAATTTCCAAGACTTTGGAATTCATAGGCTAGACTGTCTAAGAAAAGAGAACTGCATAGAAGATCGCCTAGGGCACTACAGCAAAGTATTGATTAGGCTAAGTATGAGGAAATCATCTAAACCTGGGCAAAAGAACCACCCCAGAGGTTTAGAGGAAATAGTGCATGCCCAGTGCTCACAAATGGAGGTCTCACCAACCAAAGTGACAAGTTCATGTTCACTGGTCATTAGGAAGAGAACTCAGTCTCAGTGGCAGATGCTCTTGCCTGGCATGTCCAAGGGCCTGGGTTGGATCCCCAGGACCAGAAAAACAAAAACAAAAACAAAGGAAGAGTACTTAGAACATTCTTGCCCCAGAGTGAGTGGGAATAATTTAACTTGACTATTGTTCAAATGACAATATTAAAACCAAAATCCATAGCTACACACTGTTTCTACGTGATTTAACTGCATCACAAATCAAAGTTAAAGTAGATTTGGAGAAATACAAAAATACCTAGCACTCAACAAGGTAAAATGCACAATGTCATTCCAGTCAAAGATTTCAGGGCAGGCAAAGAAGGAAAATATGCAATAAAATGAAGAGAAATATCAATCAATAATTATTAGAACTATATTCCATACATTCAACAAGTTTCAGAGACATGGAATTAAAAAAAGCAAAACAAACTTATAGAGACAAAAGTTATAAACAGAGATATTAAAAACAATGCATAAGATTACAGAAACACAAAATCACTGAACTTGAATGAACAACAGAAATTATCCAAAATAAATTTTTTAAAAGAATTTTAAAAAATAATCAAAAACAGAAGAAAAGAAAGAAAAAGAGAACAAATGAGCTCTCAAATGACATCAAGTGGAATTTAAGCAACTCGACTCCAAAAAGAGGAAATCAGAAAAAAATTCAAAGAAACAAGACTCCAAATTTTTCAAATTTAATAAAAATCATAAACCCAAATATTTTCCCAAGAAAGTCAAGAAACTACAAGCACAAGAAACATAAAGTTCCCCCCAAACTAAACCATAATTAAATAGCTCAAAATCAGCAACAGAAATTTTAAAGTAGCTAGAATATTGCATATTTTATAAAAAGAAAAAATGTTTTAAATGACAACACACAAATGAGATGGGAAGCATATTCCCACAGTCTAGCTTACAGATGAAACTATAGTCTTGCCTAACACCTTAACTGCAGCTTTGTGAGGCTGAAGCAAAGAAGTCACCCAAGTCATGTCAAAACTCCTGATCCAGAGCTACTGTGGAATAATAAATGTGTTTTTTAAAAAAGAGATAATGATGTTTATCCCCAGAATGTAGACTTCCAAAAAATTAATTTACCTGTTTTAACAAAACAGGAAAAACTCTATGGTCATTTCAATATAATCGGAAAAAGCATTTAGCAATGTCCAACATTTGATTTCTGATGGGAAAAAAATCTCTCAAAAGACTAAAAATAAAAAAAATTTCTCAATCTCGCAAAGAGAATCTATAAAAAATTCACAGGGCGCAGTGGCACACACATGTAATACCAGTAGCTTGGGAGGCTGAGGCAGGAGGATCACAAGTTCAAAACCAGTATCAGCAAAAGTGAGGTACTAAACAACTCAGTGAGACCCTGTCTCTAAATAATACACAAAATAGGGATGAGGGGTGTGGCTCAGTGGCAGACTGCCCCTAAGTTCAAATCCCCTGCCCAAAATTTAAGCTGTCATCATACTTAATGGTCAAAGACTGAATATTTTCCCCTAAAATCAAAAACAAGAAATGTCGAATCTCACTGTTCCTATTCAACATAGGCAAGTCTAGCCTGTACAATACAGCAAGAAACAAAAGGCATCCAGTTTGGAATTAAAGATGTTATGTATGTACAGTAAACATGATTATGTAGAAAATCCAATTAAAGCTACAAAAAACAAAAATGTAAAAACTAATCCATGAGTTTTATAATGGTCACATGATGAGTAATACATAAAAATCAACTATTTCCATACTCACAATAACTAACCAAGAACTGACATTATTAAAAAGTACCACTAACAAAAGCACTCAGATATGAAATATTTATGAATAAGCACAGCAATAAGGTATGTGATACTTTTAAGCCAAAATTATAAAATACTGCTGTGAGAGATTAAAGAACTAAGCATCTCTCCATTAGTGGAGAAATATACCTTTTTATTGGTCAGAAGACTCAATATTTTTAAGATATCAATTCTCCCTCAAATTGCTTTATAAATTCAATTCATTGCCATCAAAATCTCAGCAAGCTTTCTTGAAGAAACTGACAAGTTAAATCCAAAATTCACATGGAAACACAAAGGACCTAAAATTGCAAAAATTATCCTTGAAATAAGAATAAACAGAGTGCTAATACTATCTAGATTCAAGACTTACAGAGATATAATAATTAGAACAGTGTAGTACTGTCAAAAAAACAAGTATCAACAGAAAAGAAGGGGTCCAGAAATTAACCTAAACATAGACAACAAATACTTTACAAAGGTACAAAAGCAATTCAGCAGAGACTCAATGGTGCTGGAATGATTATCCATATCCACAAGATCAAATTTCAACTCTATCTCATAAAAAAATTAATGAACTTAGGTTAAAACCACATACAAAAAAACCTATTAACTGAAAGTAGATTACAGACTTAAATGTAAATCCTAAAATGGTAAGGCTAATTCAGAAAATACAGGAGACAATTTTGGTTGAACTTGTTTAGGCAAAGATTCTTAGTTAAGACACCAAAAGAACAATTTACAAAAGGATACACTAATAATTGGGTTTCATAAAAATTAAAATTTTCTGCTCTTCAAAGGACAGTGAGAAAATGAAGACAATCCAAAGAAAGAGGAAAATATCTGCAGAGCACAGGTTTTTTTAAAAAATGGACTTGCCAGCACGGTGGCACACCCAGCAACTCAAGGCTGAGGCAGGACAAATCAAGAGTTCAAAGCCAGCCTCAGAAACTTAGCAAGGCCTTAAGCAATTTAGCAAAGCCCTGTCTCAAAATAAAAAGGGCTGTGGACCTGGCTCAGTGGTTAAGCACTCTTGGGTTCAACCCCCTGCATCAAAAGCAGACATATCCAGAATATGTAACAAACCTTCAAAACTCAGTAAGAAATCATACAATGTATAAAAAATAGGGAAAAAGTTAAAAGATATTTCACCAAAGGAAAGAAGGTAAATTAAGACTATGAAAAAATGCTTCTTACAACATCATTAATCATGAGAAAAATGCAAAATTAAACCACAATGAGATACCCACTACACCTATTAGATCACTAAAACTATACAACCTGATCATACAAAGAATTGGCAAGGATGTGGAAAAACTTACACACTGCTGACTGAAAAGTAAAATGGCACAACCACTATGAAAAACAGTTTAGCAGTTTGGCACAACCACTATGAAAAACAGTTTAGCAGTTTCTTAAAAAGTTAAGTCTAGGGGCTGGGGTTGTGACTAAGTGGTGGAGCACTTGCCTAGCATGTGTGAGGCACTGGGTTCGATCATCAGTACCACATAAAAATAATTAAATTTTTAAAAAAGTTAAGTCTACACTACTATATGATCCCACCATTCCTCTCTTAGGTACTTATCCAAGAGAAATGGAAGTGAATGTTCATGTAAAACCTTGTACACAAATGCTCCTAGCAACTTTAGCTGTAATAATCAAAAGCTGGCGGACACAGTGGCATACACCTGTGATCCCAGCAGCTGAGGATGCTGAGATAGGCTCGTGAGTTCAAAGCCAGCCTCAGCAAAAAGTGAGGCACTAAGCAACTCAGTGAGACCCTTTCTCTAAATAATAATAATAAAAAATAGGGCTAGGGATGTGACTCAGTGGTCAAGTGCCCCTGAGTTCAATCCATAGTAACAACAAAAAAGACCAACAGTGAATTGTCTATCAACAGGTGACTGGTAAGCAAATTGCGGTACCTACAAAATCAATCTCAAAACAATTATGCTAAGTGGAAGATTAAAAAAAAAAAAAAACCAAAACAAGCCAAACTACTGCACAATTCCACTTACACATAATTCTTAAAAAAAACAAATTCATCTATAATAACATTAGGTAACCAGTTGCCTTAGGAAGAAGGTGCAGGAACAGGTGTTAAGTGAAGAATTATAAAGGTACACAAGAAATTTCAGGAGGTAATGTTATGCTCATTTCTTATGAATATAAGAAGTTCCACAGATATAAACATACATAAAATACACGAAATTCATTGTATGTCACCTATACCACAATAAACCTTTTAACAATCTACACTGGGGCTGGGGGTATAGCTCAGTGGTATAGTGCTTGCCTAGCATGCACAAGGGACTGGGATCCACCTCAGCATCATTAAAAAAAACAAAACAAAACAAAACAAAAACAAAAAAACCCTGCACTGAATTTTTAAGAATCATACTGTGCCAAGGAAGACATTATAAAGTAATTCTAAATATATTAAAAATCAGAAAGTGAAATAAGCCAAACTCAGAAGGTCAAATATCATGTTTTCTCTCTTATGTGGAAACTAGAGAGGAAAAAGGAAAAGAAAGATGGGGGCGGAGTATGCAAATCTTGTGAAAATCAAAACAGAGATCAGGATAGAGGAAAGGGACCCGGATGGCAGGAGGGAAGGGGTCCAGGATATGCTAGAGAGTGATATGGGTCAAATTATATTGTTATACTGTGTACATGTATGAATACATAACAACAAATGCCACATTATGTACAATTATAATGTACCAGTTTTTAAAAAGTGGCAAAAATAAATGAAAATAAATCGGGCCACTGCAAGCTAAGGCTACAGGCCAAACTCAGTCATGCCCGTGCTTTTGTGTGTCATCTTTGGATGCTGCTTTCCCTACCACAAAAAGAGTTAAGTAATTGCAAAAGAAATAATATTACCTGCAAAGTCAAAATATTTAACACATTTGTTCTTCAGTATCCCAAGGGATAGTTTCTAAGACTCTAAGACTGAAGATACCAAAATTCAAAGATGCTGAAGTTTCCTTTATGAAATGGTATAGTACTTGCATATAATCTACTCACATTGTCCCATGCTCTTTAAATCATCTCTATACTTCTTATACCTGACAGAATACAAATACTATGTTAAAAGTTGCTGTACTGGCCTGGAGTGGTTGGAAGGCTAAGGGTGGAGAATTTCAAGTTTTGAGGCCAGCCTAGGCAACTTAGTGAGACCTCGTCTCAAAAACTAAAAAAGGATGGGGATGTGGTATAGTGGTAAAGCAGCCTTCGGTTCAATCCTCAACACTGCAAGGAAGTTGTTATAATATATTGTTTAGAAATGAGGACAAGAGGGCTGGTGGTATAGCTCAGCGCTAAGGCACTTGCCTAGTCTAGGTTCAATCACCAGTACTGGGGGTGGGGGAAGGACAATAAAAATAATCTGTACATGTTCAATACAGACACAATTTTTTTGCAAATATTTTTGATCCATGGTTGGTTGAAACCACAGATGCAGAAACCACTGTTAGAGAGCCAACATATATATGCAGCACGTTCAGGAAAAGTCTGCTGATCTCTGCTACAAATCAAGAGATTATATTATAAAACGAGTGGCATGCCAGGCGTAGTGGCGCATGCCAGCACACACCTGTAATCTAAGTGACTCGGAAGGCTGAGGCAGAAGGATCTCCAAGTTCAAAGACAGCCTCAGCAACTTAGTGAGACCCTATCACAAAATAAAAAATAAAAAGGGCCAGGCATGGTGGTACACACCTGTAATACCAGCAGTTCAGGAGACTGAGGCAGGAGGATCATGAGTTCAAAGCCAGTCTCAGCAATGGAGAGGCGCTAAGCAACTCAGTGAAACCCTATCTCTAAATAAAATACAAAATAAGGCTGAGGATGTGGCTCAGTGGCAGAGTGCCCCTGAGTTCAATCCCTGATACCAAAAAATAATTCTAAAAAAATAAGTGGCAGGGGCTGGGGCTGTAGCTCAGTGGTAGAGCGCTTGCCTCACATGTGTGAGTCACTGGGTTCGATCCACAGTACCACATAAAAATAATAAATAAAATAAAGATATTGTGTCAATCTACAACTAACAAAATATTAAAAAAAATAAGTGGCATAAAGAAGAAATTATTAAAAAGAAAGACAAATGCGGTAAAAGAATAATGAAGGCAGTTTTCTAGAAAGCAAAATAAGCATATGGCTTCCAACCCAGCCTATCATAAAACATGCCCACACATATAGTCAGTCCTCAGGACCAATGAGTTCCACATCTATAAATCAACCAACATCAGATTGAAATTATTAAAAAAAAATTTAAAAACCTGTATATACTAAACATGTACAGACTTTTTTCCTGTTTTTACTCCGATACAATGCAGTATAACTACTACATACCATTTCCATTGTATTGGGCATTATAAGTAATCTATGTGCACAAAAGAATGTGTACAGGTTATCTGTAAACAACATGCCATTTTATATAAAGGACTTGAGCATCTGTGGATATTGGTATAAAGGGTGAGAGGGTGCTCCTGGAACTAATCCCCTATGGATACTGACAGAAAAATGTACTCTTTTGAAATCAGGGGATCACAGGCATATAATGAATGAAAGAGGTAAATGTAAATGTGGGAAGCATTTTAATATCCCTTTTTCTATGTATATTTACATATAGCTAAATTCCATATTTTATGTACTAAAGAAAATTCTTACCTGATCTGTTCAGTTTGTACAATCCCTTCCTTATGACCCTCCAAACGAGCAGCCAATCTCTCTTTATCAAGGCGCACACATTCTTCATCCTGGAAACAATCACTGGTTAGTAGACATTCTAAATTTTTATTTAAAGAAAATTTCTTTTGCAGTGCTAGGAATTAAATACAGGGCTTTGAGCATGCTAAGCATGCATCCTACCACTAAACTTTTGAGTTTTAGAAAAAAAATCACTGCGCATAATTTTTTCTTACAAAATCCTCACCTACACAGTTCCATGTATTACTGACTTTACTGACCTTCATCAATTTTAAGACTGCTTTTAGTTACACAAAGAGAATCACAACAAAGTATATATTGAATCATTTAAGACTAGAACTATGTAGCGTGTAGTGCTGCAATCCTGTAATCCCAGTAGCTCAGGAGGCTGAGGCAGGAGGATCTCAAGTTCAAAGCAAGCCTCAGCAAAAGCGAGGCACTAAGCAACTCAGTGAGACCCTATCTCTAAATAAAATACAAAATAGGGCTGAGAATGTGGCTCAGGAGCTGAGTACCCCCGAGTTTAATCCCTAGTACAAAAAAAAGACTAGAACTAACTATAAATGCCCCTCAACTTACAAAGGGCTTACATTCTGATAAACCCATAACAAACTGAAAATAACATAGACCACAAATGCATTTACTATACAGAACTTACCAAACATCATAGCTTAATATAATACATACTCTCATCTACAGTTTGGCAAAATTATCTAACACAAAAACCAACTTTATTATTAAGTGTTAAATAGCAATTATTATTAGTTGAATACTGTGCTAAAAGTGGAACACTTTCAAGTCAATGTGTATGTATCACTTTTTTTTTTTTTTTTTGGTACCAGGGATTAAAATCAGAGGTACTCGACCACTGAGCCATATCCTCAACCCTATTTTGTGTTTTATTTAGATACAGGGTCTCACTGAGTTGCTTCATGCCTTGCTGCTGCTGAGGCTGGCTTTGAACTCACGATTCTCCTGGCTCAGCTTCCCAAAGTGCTGGGATTACAGGCATGTGCCACCAGCCCGGCTTGTATCACTTCTGAACCATTAAAAAGCCAAAAATTTGCTTAGGATCATCTGTAAAAGTTTACCAAAAAACTTGGTTAGTCATTTATTTCTATGATTAAGTGTTCTTGCCATAATATATCATTACTACTTTTATTCAGAAAGACATCATACAACAAATGATCCTTTATAACTGAGGAAATTTATAACTAAATTGTATCGGAAGCCTTCATCAGAGTCAAAAATTTCATTTAGGATCTAGATTTTTTTTTTATCTGTTGCCACAAGTCCCAAATATACCAACACAGATCAAAGTCACAGAAGTAAAGCTTTAATGGCTTTCAAAGCATGTTCCTCAGAACACTACAGGATTCTTACAAAGTGTCTCCAGGCAACTTCAAGATCTTGACTGACATTCAATTTTAATAGCTCAACTTTTTTTTTATGGTACAGGGGATTAAACCAAGGTGCACACAACCACCGAGCCACATCCCAGCCCTTTTTTATATTTTATTTAGAGACAGGGTCTTGCTGAATTGCTTTGGGCCTCACTAAGTCACTGAGGCTGGCTTTGAACTTGCAATCCTCTTGCCCTAGTCTCCTAGATCACTGGGATTACAGGCATGAGCCACTGCACCCGCCACACCCAGCTAGTTGGTAGCTCAACTTTCATCTAATTTATATCATTCATTTACGTTAGGATGTCAGGTAAAATTTAGTTTGAAAAATGTGTGAATACTTAAGACAAAAATCAATAATTCTAATCTAGTTCAATGCTTATATGCAATAAACAAGGCAAGGATCAGAGTCAATGTCCAATGGGTAATAAATACGAAAATGTATTTTTAAAAAAAGCACTGACCTAGCTGGGCGCGATGGCTCAAGCCTGTAATCCCAGCACTTAGGGAGGCTGAGACAGGAGAATCGCGAGTTCAAAGCCAGCCTCAGCAATGGCGAGGTGGTAAGCAACTCAGTGAGACCCTGTCTCTACATAAAACACAAAATGGGGCTCTGGGGGTGTGGCTCAGTGGTTGAGTGCCCCTGAGTTCAATCCCCAGTACCAAAAAAAAAAATAAAAAGCACTGACCTACTTGACAGATCAAAAAATATAGGAGGCTCCAATTTTTGCACTAATAGTAATCTATCGCTTAAAAATCTTCAAATGGACACATCAGCTGAAATGAAGGAAGGCTATTGTGTCAAATACATTATATTTTTCTCATCTGTAATAAAGGTATATAACCCCTAATAGTCAAGTTCCTTGAGGAACTGGCAAACTGAAAGACAATGCAATCTAGATTTTAATCAAATCAGGAACCCTTCTCCTCAAGGTTTCTTTTTCCTAGTAAAATGCAATATTCATATACTGAACTAAAAACTAAAAACTGCTTAGGCAATATAAGTGTTTATATAATACAATATAACTCTACATATGATCTGGAAACAATTTTATGCTATTTTCTGTTATTTTTTAAGCTACTGGAATCCTAACAATTTAACATTTCTAACACGTTTAATTTTTTCAAATAATTAAATTGTGATGTTCAGATTTTTCCGAACAAATGGCATTCCTAACTTCATCCATTTTGTCAACCACTGGTCACAATTTTCTCATAAAGAAAAAAATGAGGAAATTTTCAGTATTTACTGCCACAAAATCTGTACCCAGGATAAGAGAATAGCTAGGATCCAGATTGCCTTGGCTCTAATACTAGTTCTTCTAACTTCAGTAAATCCCTCTTCGCTCTGTATCCTCACACGTCAAGCCTCACACATGTCAAACCTAGTACGACAAATTTCAAGAGATTATGGTGAGGATAACATGAGTTAATATACACCAAGTATTTAGACGATCCTCCAGCACACACCAATAACAATGAATCAGTTATTATTTTTGTCATTACGTGAAAATTATCAGGTCTGTATCTCAGAATATACTTAATTAAAATTGCATTATTTCAGCATCAATTTTGTCATTCCTTGCACTGTCTGTAACTTACCAATCAACTCTGTCCCTTGAAGTTACCTTTCTTTATCTTTAATTATGGATACTTTACTAACGCTCACATAGCAGACAAAAAGTATACACACACTGATTCTGATAAAAGTCTAAAATGAGAAGATTTATGGTTTCTAGCAATGTTAATTAATAATACTGATGAAGACAAGTGTTATTTCTTCATTGTTAATTGATAGATGATCAGTTTAATTATTTGTCAGATTAAGTATGCCTCTAGAGTGTTAATCACCATCTTCAGAGGGTTTTATATATAACGGATATGAGACTTGTTAAAAATTTACAAAAATAAGATCATAATCATATAATTAAAATTCCTAAGGTGCAATCCTATGCAGTATCTTAGGTAAGTCAACTAATTTTCTTTCCAAAAGTAACTGCAGGGACTGGGACTGTAGCTCAGTGGCAGAGTGCCTGCCTAGCACGTGTGAGGCCCTGGGTTCAATTCTCAGTACCACATAAAAATAAACAAATAAAATAAAGGCATTCTGTCTATCTACAACTACAAAAAATAATTTTTTTAAAAAGTGCATTTTTTAAATAGGCAAAACCTAAATATTATAAATAGTATTATGTTTTAAAATACACATACATTGTGGCATGACTCAACTGAGCTAATTAACACTTGTATTACACCACACACTTATCGTTGTAATGAGAACACAAAAAACTTACTCTTAGCAGTTTTCAAAGAAAAATTACTCTCAGCAATTTTCAAACTACAATACATTTATTAACTACAGTCACTGTGTTATGCAGTACATCTCTAAAGGTATTTCTTTTTTTTTAAGTATTTCATTTATTAACACTTTTTTTATACATATATATTTAAACAGCTTTTAATTTTTTCATTTTCTATGTGGTGCTGGGGATCAAATCCAGGGCTTGTGTGTGCCAGGCAAGCACTCTACCACTGAGCTACAGTCCCAGCCCCAAAACTGTATTCATTAGGTGGCTTCTATTTCATGTAAACTAGCCTTACTAACCAGTATTAATATTCAATTTGCTAGCTAAAGTGCTACAAGAAATCTGGAACCCATTAAGTCAGTATTTTAATGAAGTAACTATAACAAGCACTTCACAGCTCCAGAGTAAAATAAATCCTAATACCACTTTATTCTGAGGTAGGCACTCTAGGACACAAAGGCCAATTCTGGCCTACCACTACCTCATAAAAAGTTTTATTGGAACACAGATATATCTGTTAATTTATGTATTGTCTATGATTGCTTTCACACTACAACAGCAGAGTGGAATTGGTACAATAAAGACTGTATGGGCCGGGCGTGGTGGCTCACGCTTGTAATCCCAGCACTTAGGGAGGCTGAGACAGGAGAATCGCGAGTTCAAAGCCAGCCTCAGCAACGGCGAGGCGCTAAGCAACTCAGTGAGACCCTGTCTCTACATAAAACACAAAATGGGGCTGGAGATGTGGCTCAGTGGTTGAGTGCCCCTGAGTTCAATCCCTGGTACCAAAA
>CM053410.1:69443317-69499239 GCA_028644305.1 Xerus rutilus
GACTGTATGGGCCAGAAAATCTAAAATATTTACTACTAGGTCTTCCATAGAAAGTTTCCTGATCCCCATCTAATCCGTATTTTTATAAATAAGGATATAAAAGCAAATAAAATCAACTGTCCATTATAAAGCTAGTACATGAAAGCTAACACTACAATTTAAACTACTTATTAATCAACTATTTTTTTTACCACAAAAAAATTTTCCAAAAAGACAAACTTCCTAGGATCCCTTTTTAACAACTCGTTACTACACAATCTCAATTTCGGTAACAATATGAATGAAATTTAAGATAAATTCTATTACCTCAATTCTTGGTTTCTTTGCTTCTGCTAAAACTTCATCTGCAGCTCGTTTGACTTTAAGAAAAAGAGAAGTAAATAAATGTATAATTTTGGGATGGGTTTGTGAAAGTTCAAAATAAAGATGTGAAAAGGCATACCTTGAGTAGATCGCTGAAGACCTATTTCTAGAGGGGCACTTCTGTCTATACTTGCTGATGTTGCTGAAAAATTAAAAAGATTCATATAAACAGATCAATATTTAAACACATACTGGATTTTATTACAAGTAAAATTCACAAGTTTTGTTATAGTTTGTATTTCTGTGTGAGGACTTACTCAAAAATAAAAAAGTAAATGTTAAAGCATTACTATAAAAGTATTTTTTTAAAAAAGTTAAATCTGTATTAGAAAGTTTATGAGGACGAACTATTTTTAATAATTTAGTTTACAAATTACTAAAATGCTAAGACTAAAATTAACTGCTTCAAAGACTATACTCCAGAATCACAACACATGTACATTAAAAAGTTTACCTAAATATAAATATGAACATATATATATGAAAGTTTTTTAAGTTAACATTCACATTAAATATGAAATCTTTAGTTCTTTACAAGTGATAGAAAACTTTCAATTATGTTTTTTTTTTTTGGTACCAATCATTGAACTTAGGGATATTCGACCACTGAGCCACATCCTAGCCCTATTTTGTATTTTATTTAGAAACAGGGTCTCACTGAGTTGCTTAGTGCCTTGCTGTTACTGAGGCTGGCTCTGAACTCATGATCCTCCTGTCTCAGCCTCCCAAAGTGATGGGGTTACAGGCATGTGCTACCACACCCAGCTTTCTAAATTATTTTTAATGACTCAAAATAACAAAACTGACCTCCTCAACCTAGTTTCCACCACCCTATGTAACCATGGGTTATGCTTATGTATCTCTCTAGAGTTTCTTTCTGTAGATATAAGAAATACAAAATTATAATTTTATTTTTACCTTTTACACAATATTCTGAATCTTGCTTTTCTGTTTACATAAAAGTATTGTCTCTTACAGTCTTCCATATCAGTACATAGAGCATTTCCTTAACTCTTTTCTTTGTAACTATGGTATATGCTATTGTATGGATTATAATTTAACTAGTTCCCTGCAGATGAGCAGTTCTAACAGTCTTCTGTCATTACCAATAATGGTGCAATGAAACTTTATATGTATGTCACTTCATACATTTTCAAATATGACTCTAGGAGAAAGTTCCAAATATACGATTTTTAAGTCAATTTTGCAATGATAAATTGCCAACAATGTCTTCAATAAGGGTTGTCACAACTGAGACTATAACCAATTATACAAAATGTTTCCTCATAATCTGACTAAGCATATTATTAAACTGTTAGGTTAAACAAAATGCTTTGTTTAACATTTCTAGCAATTAAAGAAATGCAAATCAAAACTACTCTAAGATTTCATCTCACTCCAGTCAAATTGGCAATTAAGAATACAGGTACAGGGGCTGGGATTGTGGCTCAGTGGTAGCGTGCTTGGCTACCACGGTGAGGCACTGGGTTCGATCCTCAGCACCACATAAAAACAAAGATATTCTGTCCACCTACAACTAAAAAAATAAATAAATATTTAAAAAAAAAAAAAAAGAATACAGGTACAGGGGCTGTGGCTGTGGTTCAGTAGTAGAACGCTTGCCTAGCATGTGTGAGGCACTGGGTTCGAACCTTAGCACCACATAAAGATGAAACAAATAAAATAAAGTCATGCTGTCCATCTACAACTAGAAAAAATATTAAAAAAAAAAAAAAAAAAGAATACAGGTACAGCAGCCGGGCGCAGTAGCGCAAGCCTGTAATCCCAGCACTTAGGGAGGCTGAGACAGGAGAATCGCAAGTTCAAAGCCAGCCTCAGCAATGGTGAGGCGCTAAAGCAACTCAGTGAGACCCTGTCTCTACATAAAACACAAAATAGGGATGGGGATGTGGCTCAGTGGTTGAGTGCCCCTGAGTTCAATCCCCAGCACCAAAAAAAAAGAAGACAGGTACAGCGAGGTGCTAAGCAACTCAGTGAGACCCTGTCTCTACATAATCCACAAAATCGGGCTGGGGATGTGGCTCTGTGGTTGAGTGCCCCTGAGTTCAATCTCCAGTACCAAAAAAAAAAAAAGGGAATACAGGTAACAATATATGTTGGTAAGGATTTGGGGAAAAAAGGTACACTCATACACTGCTGATGGGACTGTAAACTGGTGTAGCCATTATGGAAAGCAGTATGGAGGTTCTTCAGAAAACTTGGAATGGAACCACCATTCGAACCAGCTATCCCACTCCTTCGTTTTTACCCAAAGGACTTAAAATTAGCATATTACATCTATGTTTACAGCAGCTCAACTCACAATAGCTAAACTACAAAACCAACCTAGGTGTCTTTCAACTGATGAAAGGATAAAGAAAATGTGGTATATATACACAATGGAATATTACTCAGCCTTAAAGAATGAAATTATGGCATTTGCAGGTAAATGGATGGAGCTGGAAAATATCATGTTAAATGAAATAAGCCAAACTCAAAAACCAATAGCCAAATGTTTTCTCTGATCAGCAGATACTTATATATAATGAGGGGAGGGGTAGAAAGGAATAAAGGAACTTTGAGTTGGACAGAGGGGAATGAAGGGAGAAGAGAAGATTTAAGGGTGGGAAGGTTGGTGGAATAAGATGGACATTATTACCCCATATACATGTATGATTACACTACCAGTGTGACTCTGCATCATGTATAGCCAGAGGAATAAGAAGTTGTGTTCCATTTGTGTACAATGTGTCAAAATGCATTCTACTATCATATAACTAATTAGAACAAATGAAAAAATAAAAATAAAAATTTTAAAAAAGAATACAAGCAACAATAAATGTTGGCAAGGATGTGGGAGAAAAAGTACAATCATACATTGCTGGTGGGGCTGCAAACTGGTACAACCACTATGAAAAGCGGCATGGAGATTCCCCAGAAAACTTGGAATGGAACCACCATTTAACTCAGCTATCCCACCCCTCGGTTTACACCCAAAGGACTTAAAATCAGCATACTACAGTGATGCAGCCCCATCAATGTTTACAGCAGTTCAACTCACAATAGCAAAAATATGGAACCAATTTAGGTGCCCTTCAACAGATAAATGGATAAAGAAAATGTATATATACATAATGGAATATTAGCCTTAAGGAAGAATGAAATTATGGCATTTGCAGGATGGAGCTGGAGAATATTATGCTAAGGGAAATAAGCCAATCCCAAAAATCCAAAGGGTGAATGTTTTCTCTTGATATGCAGATGCTAATTTATAATAAAAGGGGTGGAACTACGGCAAAATAGAAGTACTTTGGACTAGGCAGAGGGGAATGAAGGGATGGGAGCGGATATGAGGGTAGGAAAGACAGTAGAATGAATCAGACATTATTACCCTCTGTGCATATATGACTACACAGCCAGCTTGTTTCTACATCATGTACAACCAGAAGAATGAGAAGTTATAGTATAAATTATGTATGATCTGTCAAACAAACTTTAAAATTACCTTCCCCCCTTTAAGAAAAACTGTCTGAATTGGTACTGAGATCATATTAAATATATGAAAATGAATAGGAAGAGAGTCAAAAGAATCTGGTGCTCCAAATTCCAAGTGAAGAAAGACTTTCAAAAATGGGAATGGTTAACAGTAACAAATGTGCTGACAAGTCAAGAAAGGTAAGGGGGCCCAAAGTACAGCATAAGTCTCTGTTGACCTGAGAATCATTTCTGTAGAACAGTAAAGACAAATGATTTCAATAGGACAGTAAAGACAAAAGCCAGACAGGAGTGGCTTCAAGAAACAATCACGGGCTGGGGCTGGGGCTCAGCGGTAGAGCGCTTGCCTCGCATGCGTGAGGCCCAGGGTTCGATCCTCAGCACCACATACAAAGCAATAAAATAAAGACATTGTGTCCATCCACAACTAAAAAAATATTAAAAAAAAAAAAAGAAAGAAAAGAAACAATCAAGATAAAGAAGCAGCGAAGAATTTTGTAAAGAATTTGGCAGTAATAGAGACAAGACAAATGGAGCGGCAGATAAAACTTGAAGTCAAAAACTTTTTTTAAAAAAATGAGATATCTTCCAGCACTTTGGGAGGCTGAGACAATAGAAACACGAGCTCAAAGCCAGCCTCAGCAATGGTGAGGCACTAAGCAACTGAGACCCTGTCTCTAAATAAAACACAAAATAGGCTGGAAATGTGGCTCAGTGGAGGAGTACCCTGGAGTTCAATCCATGGTACCAAACAAAAAAAAAGGTATCTTACTGTATGTATTCTAAAAAGTAATGATGCAGAAATAAGGAGAAAACTGATTGAGACAAGACAGAAACAATTATTCACACAAAGTCTTTGAGAATGTGAAAAGAATCCACAAACAATGAAGGGGTGACTGGTCTTAGAAACAAAGATAGTGCAATCACTGAAACTAGAAAGAAGAGCATATGCACAGAGTTAGGTTCTTTTTTTTTAAGTGGGAATATAAATTTTCTAATTTTATTTCATAAGGGTGAAAAAAGAAACAATGTCTACTTAAGAGTGAGCAATTTAAAATGTACTCACATGCTTCACCATTGAGATATCCAAGTAGATCTTTTCGGTCAGGTCTTCTAACCACAGGAATATTTTCAGTCTGAAGCCAAAGTTTTAAATTAGATATTAAACAGATAATAATTATATGAAACCTGATTAGTTCATATAATCTCTAAATTTATTCCAACATATCTGGATAACATTAGAATCATATTTGTTTAAAAAAAAAAAAAAAGCTAAGCTAAAAGAACCTAAAAATCCTAAAAAATTTTTTAAATGTTAATTTTTAGTAATTTTATTTTGGAAATTCCAGCAAGATATGTTAAAGATAATTATTAGAATGGAAACAATAACTCTCCCTTTTCAAAATATTAATTTCAGTCTTTCTTTTTTCCTCTCATGGCTTACTCTAGGTACTTATTTTTTAATTGCCTTCAAGATGTCCGCAAGTCAGACTAATAACTTTTAATCTGCTTTCTCACTTTATGCATCTCAACAATGCTTTCTTTTCTCACACAAAAACCAGGCCTCTTCAAAATATTCAATATGACCTCTTCCAAATAAACTAAATTAGCCACTAAAACCAAATTTTGAGAATTAACAACATGCACATGTTGTTTAGACATGAGAAAAAGTACAGATTATAAAGGAAAATGTATAGTGGTTGTTTACCTTCTACATATTTCTTTTTATCCTTGAGTATGTATAAATTCTGTAAACAGGGGGGGAAAAAGATTAAAAAATTGAATCTGAAAAACTGTATCCATTTCAGAAAAATGGATAATTTTCCTTTACTAACCTACATTAGCAAGTTGTAAAGAGGTGAGCAAACAAAACTGTGTAGTTTAGGCAAGAATAATCTTTAGGCCATGAATTCAATGAATCCTGTCACACTACCACAACTGCTATGTCATTTTTCTAATGTTAACAATGTAAGAAAAAATGATGGCCAATTGATTACACAGGTTTAAATCATTTGGCACTGTATGTGAGCAACAAAGTAATAAGACCCCTTACTATCACTGGCTAATTATCTCACAATGAATATTGATTACATTTCACTGTGCCAAACCTTCTGCACTTACATCCTGATTACTTAGGTGAACTACATTTAATCGCTTAAAAAGTAATCTTTTTTTCCCCAAAAGATCAGGCTAAATTTTCATTTCTCCTTAGGAGTATAAAAGTTTTAAAGTCCATGGGTTATGTGTGTGTGTGTGTGTGTGTGTGTGTGTGTTTGCAACTTTTGTTTCCCCAAATCAGTCATCATGGAATATTATAAATAGTTTAAATATTTGAATAAATTTTATTTAAATTAGTTTCTAAGTCTAATAACACACTTTATTGCTTAGTCACTATTGAATTACATACACATTACAAGCAACTAAAAGACATAAGTCTATGCATACTGAAACAGGAGCCAAGAATACCTATTTCAAGCAGGGCGCGGTGGCACAAGCCTGTAATCCCAGCACTTTGGGAGGCTGACACAGGAGAATCATGAGTTCAAAGCCAGCCTCTGCAACAGCGGGGTGCTAAGCAACTCAGTGAGACCCTGTCTCTACATAAAAAACAAAATAGGGCTAGGGATGTGGCTCAGTGAGAGTGCCCCTGAGTTCAATCTCCAGTGCCAAAAAAAGAAAAAAGAAAAAAAAGAATACCTATTTCAAGAATGGTCTGCTCACAAGAAAGATCAAATACCAAGAAATCAGAAAAGTGGAGCCCTAGAATTTTAGAATTCTACCTTTAATTTGACAAATATTTAAGAAAAACAAAATCAAAATTTTATGTGACCAAGGACCATAAGGTCCACAGTAAAAACTATCTATTAGTTATACATTGCAACCAATCTAAAAGAACATCATCTGTAAATCGAAACTGAGTACTTAAAAAAAATATTTTCTTATCCCCAAATAAATGGATATACCAATAGAAAAAAAACAAAAACAAAAACACTCCAACTGCTGCCTAATTCAGTTTTTTTTTTTTTGGTACTAGGGATTAAACTCAGGGATACTCGACCACGGAGCCACATCCCCAGCCGTTTTTTGTGTTTTATGTAGAGACAGGGTCTCATTGACTGGCATGCTTAGCACCTTGCCGTTGCTCAGGCTGGCTCTGAACTCGCAATTATCCTGTCTCAGCCTCCCAAAGTGCTGGGATTATAGGCGTGCGCCACCGCGCCCGGCTCTAATTCAACTTTTTTTTTTTTTTTTTAAATCTTTTTTTTAAATTTTTATTTTTTTTTAGTTGTTGATGGACACAATGTCTTTATTTTATTGCTTTGTATGTGGTGCTGAGGATCGAACTCAGGGCCTCACGCATGCGAGGCAAGCGCTCTACCGCTGAGCTACAATCCCAGCCCCTCTAATTCAACTTTTAAAGATGATATCTTTAAAATATCTTTACAGAGGTGTCACTATTTTTCCCCAATATTTACCAAGTCATTTCACTGTCATTTTATTTTTTTAAATAAGTATTTAACACTAAATATGTTTATTTCTCTCAGAAAAGCAGAGCCTATGATTTAATTCTTATAAAGCCTATCAGATGAAGTGATACTTTCTCAAATGCTTTAAGTAGCAAGTTATTATTTAAGATATCTTGCGTAAGTCAGAAATCTCAAATACTAATTGGAAGGGAGGGAAAGTTTATAAAACTAAATTTTACACAGTTAAAATGCAAACTAGGGACTGGAGTTGTGGCTCAGTGGTAGAGCACTTGCCTAGCATGTGTTGTGAGGCACTGGGTTCAATTCTCAGCACTGCATATAAATAAATGAACAAACTACAGGTCCATCAATATCTAAAAAATTTTTTTTAAAAATGCAAACTAAGCTGGACAGGGTGGCTCACGCTTGTAATCCCAGCACTTTGAGAGGCTGAGACAGGCAAATCGCGAGTTCAAAGCCAACCTCAGCAATGGCGAGGCGCTAAGCAACTCAGTGAGACCGTCTCTACATAAAATACAAAATAGGGCTAGGGATATGGCTCAGTGGTCGAGAACCCGAGTTCACTCCTTGGTACCAAAAAAAAAAAAATGCAAACTAGCAATAGTATTAGATAACTCAAAAAGCTCTAATGATGACACACATGAAGATATTTGTGAAGTTTGAATAAAACCATTTAAGAACCATAAGAAATAAAAAAGTGTTTATAAACTAATACATTTCAATGAAGTATGTGCTTGTAAGAAAGTAAAAACAATTATTATAAGCAGATATTTGATTATTTCAGTATCTCAAAAAACACTTTGTATCAAACTCAACCAAAAAGAATCTGTGGGTTTCATTTTAAAAACTGAGTTTCATCATCTGGGGCATTTTACTTGGGTATTTACGGCAACTTTGCAATGCCATGGAGGTATCACACTCAAATAACTCTGAAGTCTATTTACTTATCAATTATAATAAATGGCTTCCCTATAGATGAAAGAATGTCAGCATCATAGCCTCTATGAAATCAGTTATTTTCAAATTGTTTCTAAAGATTTTTCTCTAGTAATAGATTTTCAAACACTGAGAAAGCAAGCAAAACTGAAAACAAATGAATTTATCAAGAAAGTATGAAAATAACTGTTAAACTGATTAATTCTAAAACTGTCTGTTAATACTGATTTTTATGACCAAAAAAAATTTTTTCCCTAAACATCATGATCCTTCCCATAGCTTATAAATTTTTATAAAAACATCTCCGTAAGTGCCTTTATAATTTCTCTTGTTATAACATTATCTGTATTTTACATTTAAAAAATCACAGATTAAAAAATTAATTTATTATTAATTAATAATAAATTAATCATATATTAGCCAAATTTAATCATATAGTATTAATCATATAGTAGCCAAATTTTAATCCTCCAGGAAACTTTTTTATGCATTTGTAATCCATGAGGGAAATTATCCATGCCAAACTATACCTATAAACAATGAAGTAAAAAAAAAACCAAGTTTTAAAATAAACCCTACTTACAGCTGCACGACGGACATAAACAGGATGAGAAAGGTGCACATTATTAAGTAGAAATAAAATGGAATCCAAAGTGTAGTACTCTCTGGGTTGGCCTTCCTTTCCAGTCCTGAAATAAGTAAGACAAAATTTTTATTCAGAATTTGAATTCTATTCTTTGGGCTTAGGTACATGTATCCATTCACCTTTATCCACTTGGCCATCCAACAATGTACTTAACATGGTTAACAAAAATACACATAAATGCCTGGCACAGTGGCGTACGCGGGAAATCCCAGCTCCAGAGGCTGAGGCAAAAGGATCGAAGCTTCAGCAACTTAGCAAGGCCCTATACAACTTGGGGACACCCAGTTTCTAAAGAAAATATTTTTAAAAGGCTGGGGATGTGGCTCAGTGGTTAAGTGTCCCTGAGTTCAATTCCCAGTGCCAATAAAAAAACAAATTATAAAATCTAGTAAGTGTGATGTCAGCAGAGCAAAAAGAACACAAAGGCAGGCAATAACAAAATGCAAGAAGTAAGGAAAGCACACAAATTCATACTCTAAGGTATAATACACACTTTTTAGAACTAGGCCCAAATTAGGCTCTGGGCTTTATCAATAAAGAAAAAACCTAATCAGCTGCCACCACACATGCCTGTAATCCCAGTGACTCAGAAGACCAAGGCAGAAGGATCATGAGTTCAATGCCAGCCTCAGCAACTTAGTGAGGCCCAAAGCAACTCAGTGAGACCCTATCTCTAAATAAAATATAAAATGTGCTAGGAGCCGGATGCAGTGGCACTCAACTGTAATCCCAGTGGCTCAGGAGGCTGATATAGGATGATTCTGAGTTCAAAGCCAGCCTCAGCAATGGAGAGGCGCTAAGCAACTCAGTGAGACCCTGTCTCTAAATAAAATACAAAAATGGGCTGGGATGTAGCTCAGTGGTCAAGTGTGCCTGAGTTTAATCCCTGGTACCAAAAAAAGAAAAAGAAAAGAAAAGAAAGTGCTGTGGATGTGCATTTATTTTTTCTCTATTGTAAGAAAAAACTTGGTTGTATTAATTTTTTTTGTACATTAAGTGATGTGTGGTTTGAAATACATTGATGTAGAGATGGTAGAGAAGTCCATTTGCAGCTGGTTCTAGTAGGCCACATTCAAACGAATTCAAATAGTACATTTGAATTATGATGGGTAGATGTAGAGGGAGAGGTGAGATTGAATACCCATCTCTTTCCATCTTTCATACCCTCTGCGTTTTGGTTAAGGGCCCCTGGGTTCAATCCCTGGTACCATAAATAAGTAAATATATATATGTATGTATGTGTGTGTGTGTGTGTGTGTGTGTGTATGTGTGTATCAATTATAGAATGGAAGATCCTTGAGAAACAAACTAATAAAACAATACAGTCTAAGGGTACATGCTCTCCAATGCTGTCACCTAGGGGTAAGCTGCCCTAGAAGATCACCTATTTATAGTTGACCAAACCTAAGTGGGGCCATACTTTGTGTACAGTGCCTGGGACACTGGGATGTGTATAACTAGCTTAATGTCCAAACTCACTCTTTACCCTATTTTACAAAGTCATACAGATCTGAAAGATTTTTCAGTAAGAAAGCAGATCAAAATGCAAGAGGTATGGAAAATATAAAGAGATGAGTATTCAATTCCACCTCTCCCTCTACATATATCCATCATAATTCAAATGTACTATTTGAATTCATTTGAATATGGCCCACTGGAACCAGCTCCAAATGGACTTTTCTACCATCTCTACGTCAATGTATTTCAAACCACACATCATTTATTGTACAAAAAAATTTAATACAATCAAGTTTTCTCTTATGATAGAGAAAAAATAAATGCACCACATGCAGTAAGGGTATGTAATGTTTTATACATATGCACATCTTTACAAGTGTACAAACACATATAGAAAAGGAAAATTTCTCAATGATTCACTGTTGAAAAGTCTGAAATCTATTTTAAGCATTCTTTTTTCATGGCCTTCAATGAACTGCTGTCAAAACATGTCCTCTTCAGCCATTATGCCTTTAGTTATACAGTTCTGTCATTCTGGAGGACTAATGTACTACTTTTTTTTTTTTTCATTCAAAGTTTGTTTTTGTTTGGAGGGAGTACTGGGAATTGAACCCAGGGTTTTGTGGTTGGTAGGCAAGCACTCTACCACTGAGCTACATCCCCAGACCTCCCCTAACTCAGAACTCTTACCCATTCTGGGCAGGGGTGGGGTCATGGGGATTGAAGTCTGGGGCACTCTACCACTGAGATACATCTCCAGTCTTTAAAATAGGATCTCACTAAATTGCCCAGACTGGCCTAGAACTTGCAATCCTCCTGCCTCAGCCTCCAGAGTAACTGGGATTTCAGGTGTGTGCCACTGTGCCTGGGTTCTTACCCATTCTGTAAAGTATACTCATTTGTTCATGCATTTATTCAAAAAAGCTCTGTGGGATGCAAACATGTCAAATACTTCTAGGAACCTTCCTTAAAATACCTGTAACTAGCTGTAACTGTTCTCTTATGAGATAGAAAGCCTTGCACAAGTTACCTATTTTTATCTCTTCTATTTGGATTAATTCTTGAGTCAGGAGCCAGGGTCTCCAGAATTTTTCTATTTCTTGAATTAAGCTGCCCTAAACCCTGAGTACTCATTATTAATTATTTTTTTAAAATATATACCCAGTAAAAATCCAGTCAAAGACCAGCCCTTTTCACTGTAGCTCATGGTAAAGCACTTGCCTAGCATGTGTGAGGCACTGGATTTCGTCACCAGCACCACATAAAAATAAATAAATAAAATTAAGGTATTGTGTCCATCTACAACTAAAAACAATATTTTTTTTAAAAATCAGTCAAATGCATTGTTTATGCAATTTCTTTCATTCAAAGGGTAAAGCTCAAACTCAGAATGACATTTAATCAATATTTCACAAAGCTAATGAAATAATAAGGCTAAAAAAAAATCCTAAAATTTCCCAGTTTTTCATCAACTCTTACTAAAGCTCTTTCCACTCAAACAAAATGAATAGGAAAGTTCTGGCCCAAGAGTCAAATTATCAAAATAAAGCATCAATGACAGTGATCAATCACTAAAGAGGCCCCAAATGATTATTAAAATTGTCTCTAGATGTTTCCTGAATGAGTCAAATTCACTAACCCCCACGTGGCATGGACTGACGTCCCAAAACATTTTTCTCGAAAAAACACCTTCCAAAATCACACACCATTAATTTCTTAAATCTGTAAAGCTCATTTCATTTGATAAGTAACTTTCTCCCTGAAAAACTCCTGCTTTCACCTCTAGCTCTGGTTTTGATGACTACTCCAAATTCACCAAATCTCTTTCCCATCCTAACATGCCCTTCTCTCTTCCTGAGGAATAACATCCTCCCCAACTACTGAGGAAGTAGTAATTGACCAGGAGCTGCAAATGCCACCTGAGACAGAACGCATGGCAGTCTCGAAAAGAGAAAATTTTAAGAACAAAAAGGGACGTCTCCGGCACCAGACGGTGTGCTCCTTTGTGCACCTATGTTCAGGTACACTTGTGCACCAGCCCTACACGTTGCTGGTATTTGATACGTACTGGAAAAAGAGAACTGGTAAAGTCACAAACTCCCACGTTCCCGTTCCTTTTGGCTTCTCAAAGATTTAAAGAGATGGACCGCTCCAACACAGTTCCACCTCTACCCTCCTCACCCTAAAAGTACAACTTTAAAGAGAAACTTTTTCCCAGAGTACCCGTTTATCCCCCATCCCCAAGAGAAACAGGGGGAGGGGTTAGGAAAGAGGTCGCCTGGGGGCGCCCAACACTGCCCTGCCACCCCTAGGCCAAAGCCATGCAGGACTTACCCCCAAACTACATAGTTGGTTTTCACATTCTTGGGCCAGGAGAACTCCCCGAAGATCACTTCGTCTCCCTTCACCACAATCTCCTTCTTCTGGATGTTGTACTGTCGCAGGACGCTGAGCACGTCCGCCATCTTCCCCCCCCTCGCCGCCGCCTGCCTCGGGCGCCGCCACCACCGCCGCTGCGCCTGCCTCCCTCTTCCCCCGTTGCCTCGCCCTCTTCCTCCTCCTCCTCCGCCGCCGCCGCCGCCGCGAACCAACAGCAGCAGAACTAACAGCCGTCCTCGCCTACGACAGCAGCAGGGGCAGCAGCCTCCCAGGCCGCCAAGGACCCCGCGCTATAAGGCAAGGCCCCGCCGCTGGCTGCCCGCGGAGAACGCCTGACTGCGCGCCTTAAGCGCCTCACGGCTGCCGCCAGGGGGAGCCGCGACTGCCCAGGAAAATGCCCCTCCCAGACTCCTCTACACCGACTCGAATCCTAGAAACGCGCTGCGCACAAACACCCTGCCCACGTACGGCGCGCGCACGGGGAACCGGGCGCGCTCACTCGGCGGCGACAGGTGCGCGCGCACCTGCACAGTCGTTCCGTACTTCCATCCCTAGAGCGCGCACTGAGTGTTCGACGCCCTGTCTGGCTTGAGGCCCCCGGCTCCCTCTGCCCTCCTTTGGCGAGGGTGGAGCTCTGCAGGATAACTGGAATCGCCTATCTATCTACGTAGGACCCACTTCTAAATCGGACCCACACCTAGCAAAAGGTCTCTAGGATGCTGCTGATCTGGACAAGCCCTTTTGGAAGAAGTGTCGGGCTTTGGGGTTCTGAATCTGGGGTTTAGTTTAGTTTTTGTGGTTTTGTTTTGTTTTGTATTTTTGGCTTTGCAGAATGGGAAAAGACCAAGTTCGGTGGAAAACAGTTTTGGTACCGCTATTTGTTAATGGTTTTGACCTTCTTATAGCAGCTTTAGGTTAATGGAGAAAATGGGATTAATACGAGAATAAGGTGAGAGCGTCTAATAAGTTAACAAAATATCATAAAATATTTGGATCTTCCCTCTCTTCTCCTTAGAGGATAACTTTTTCCATCCTGGTCCCTTCTCCCAGCCAATCGCAAAGGGATACAAATGGTTCCAAGTTTTAAATGGGAAAGCTACTCTGACATAAATGCCAAACTGTACTAATTAAAATACTTCGGAGAACCCCATTTTTAAAATAGACTCAGAAGATTCAGTGGTGCGCTTGAAGAATTGAGAACATTTAAATAAATTCAGTATACCAGTGTCTTACCAACATATCCCGTGGTCCCCCCCCCTCCTCCCAACCTCTGCCTTTTTCTGTATTCTTCTTACTGTATTAGAAGAGGAGGAAGACAACTTTGTGATTGATAAAACAATTCCTTGACCAGTTTTTTAAAAAAATATTTTTATATGCAGCAAAGAGACCTACAGATATAAAAATATGTTTCCTATACCATGTATTGCTATTTTGCAACTGTAAATTGAGAAATTTTGTCTGTTCCAGGAAATTTTCAATTCAGTATTTTCTTGAAATTCACCCCAAACACGTATACTATAAAGGACTGCTCTTGTCTATCCCACAAACTTTTTATTCATACCTGTATGAGAACACCGAATATTTCTTGGCTTCCCTTGTTAATTGACTTGCCTTCCTCCTCATATACATAACTAAGGAAGGATAGACCTTTGTCCGTGGGTATCTTAATGTCTAGCACATTCTTTGGTACATAATAGGCATGTTGGATGGAGGCTCAGTAAATGGTGAAGTAATAAGCAGATGGATGAGTTCAAAGAATTCAAGGTTACATGATGAAGTGCCCCCTAATGATACTTTGTTTTATTTCGTATACAGATGATGTCCAAGCCATCTCATTAAAATTACCCCACTAGGCTCCCAGTAAGTTGGAGGTCATCCTCAGCAACTTGATAAGACTCTATCTCAAGAATTACAAAAGACTGGGAATGTAGCTCAATGGTAGATCACCCCTGGATTCAATCCCCAGTAACACACACGCACACACACATACACACAAATTACCTCCTAATGTGGGTTTAATAGAGAATATAAAAAGGCAATATTAGTGGTAGAGATGAAAATTTAGAAAATTAATAAGAAAAAAAGTAGTCTTATTTCTTTGTCTTGGGCAAAAGTTGTTCATTTCTCCAGTAATGAGCTCTGGAACAATACTATGAGTTCTCCTCATAGAATGGATGAGCAGCCATCAGAAAGTATCATGTATTTTGGAAATAGTGGATCCAAGATCATTACCATGGAATTTTACCACTACCTCAGTTGTAAACAATACCTGTCCTTTCCAGCGATGCCCAGGGGTTTTATTCTGATGCCTTTTCCAAATGACCAAATCTCTAAGGTTTAGATCATACAAGGTCTGTTTAGGTAGGCATTTTGGAAATGAAATTTGAACATGATACTAGAGATATTATTAGTCTCTTAAAGTACTTATATTAGTGTAACCGGTAGAATATAGGATGTGAAGTAAAATTTTCAAATATATGGATGAGGCAGAGGCTATATTAACTTATATAGTGATAATCTGTGTGTCCCAGAAAGGATAAATATTGTTGCCACAAAAGATAGTGGAAATATAAAGTCACATGAAAGTTCAGTTTTTTACTAGCTTTGATAATTTTAGTTTTAAGATTTATTTCGTGGGCTGGGGCTGTAGCTCAGTGGTAGAGCACTTGCCTCGCATGCTGGGTTCGATCCTCAGCACCACATAAAAATAAATAAAGATATTGCATCCATCTGCAACTAAAAAATATTTTTTAAGAAAAGATTTATTTAGTTATTTTACTTTTCCTAAAGTTTGTAGAAAGATAATAATGTGGAGTTATACCTCTACAGCAAAGAAAACTGTACCTTTACAGTCTCGCCTACCTTTACAGTCTTGCCTATATTATAACCGTAGCTGATAGAATGTGCATTGGAAACATCTTCTGTAATATACATTGTCCCACTAGTGTTGGTTCCATATTTTGGCCAACTGATCTCTGCTAGTGTATTTAATATTTTACTTAAGATGTATTTTTAAATGGCTTCTTCCTTACATAATTGGAAAACATCTAAAAGTTTTTAACCTATATAATTCATCGTATCCGTTGTATAGATCCTTTTACTATCTCTATAGTTTTACATATTCCAGAATATCATAGAGTTGGAATCATACAGTATATAGCCTTTTCGAATTGGCTTCTTTCACTTAGTAATGGGCATTGACATTTCCTCCACATTTTTTCATGGTCAATAGTGCATTTCTTTTTAGCACTGAATAATATTCCATTGTCAGGATATACCACAATTTATCTGTTCACCTACTGAAGGACATTTTAGTTGATTCCAAGTTTTGGCAACTGTAAATAAAGCTGATATAAATATCTGCATTCAGGTTGTATTAATGATACTGCTACACACCCTCTGAATGATCAGAATCTAGAACACTGACAACACTCAATGCTGTTAAGAGTGTGGAGCAACAAGGGACTCTCATTCATTATTGGTGGGAATTGAAGATGGTACAGTCACTTTGGTCAACAATTTGGCAGTTTCTTATAAAACTAAACATTCTCTTACTATGCTCCAGCAACCTTATCCCTTTGTATTTAAACAAAGGAATTGAAACATATCAGCTTTATTCACAGTTGCACAAACTTGGAAGCAAATAAAATGTCCTTCAGTAGAGGAATGGATAAATAACTTGTGGTACAACTCAAGAATGGAAGAAACTGCCAAATATGGAGCATCTTTCCATGTGCTTATTTGAGATATGTGTATCTTCTTTGGTGAGGTGTCTGTTAAGATCTTTGACCCATTTTTAGTCTGGTTGTTTGTTTTCCTATTGTTCAATTTTAAGAATTCTTAAAATATTTTGGATAACAGTCATTTATCAGATGTCTTTTGCAAATATTAACAGGCCTTTCAAAAGGAGTTGTTTCCTTGTTTGTTTGTTTTGGTTTTTTTTTTTAAGTACTAGGAGTTTAACATAGGGGTGCTTTAATACTGAGCTGCATCCCTAATCCTTTTTATTTTTTTATTTTATTTTTTTAGTTTTTGAGACAGTGTCTCACTGAATTGCTTAGGATCTTGCTAAATTGCTGGGACTGGCCTTCAACTTGTAATCCTCCTGCCTCAGCCTCCTGAATTGCTGAGATTACAGGTATGTGCCACAATGCCCAGCCTCAAAAGGAGAAATTTTTCATTTTATTAAAGTACATCGTATCGGTGTAAGATATGGAAAATGGCAAACCATAAAATAGTATGGCCTGGGAAGAAGGAGTGAGGAAGAAGGCAACACATTGATAACACTGATCCTTTCCCAATACATTCTTTCCCAGTGACAGGACAATCCTGGAGAAGGAAGCAAACATCATCCAGTGACAAGACAATCCTGGGAAGGAGATATCCATCCAGCCTAGAATGGCAGTCTTTGGGAGGAAGCCAAAATATTGACTATTCCCCAAATATATCCTTTCCCAGTGAAAGTACAATGGGACCCTGAAGGGAAAGAGATAAGCACTGAATGCTGATCCCAGACCCTCAGTTCTTCTCCAAGTAAAAACATTGCCCAGTAAAAACAAATTTCAAATTCTCACAAACCTGTTTCCTGAGTGCCCAAACTGACATACTCTGTCAATAATTAAGTCACCTCTCAGTGTAACATACATATAAGCACAGATTCCTCCTTTGGGCCAGTGGCTCATTTTCCATCAGGAAAGTAGGTCCACGAGATGTATGACTCCACTGCTGAATAAAGGCTCTACTGATCCATGAAATTTGCACCCGGCTCAGTCATTTTGTGCTAACAATCAGTCTGTATTTCTTCATCTTTATACAATAGTAAACATGGTGTTATATCTAAGAAGTCATTGCCAAATGCAAGGTCATTTGGATTTTCTTGTTTTCTTCTAAGAGTTTTATAGTTTTGTATTTTACATTTATGTATGTCGTTCATTCTGAATTAATTTTTGTAAAAGATCCAAGGTTTGCATGCATTTTTTTTGCATGTGGATATACAGATGTTTCAGCATTGCTTGTTGATAAGACTGCTATTTCTCCATTGCTTTTTTCAAAGATCAATTTATAGCGAGGCGCAGTGGCACAAGCCTGTAATCCCAGCACTTAGGGAGGCTGAGACAGGAAAATCCCAAGTTCAAAGCCAGACTCAGCAATGGCGTGGTGCTAAGCAACTCAGTGAGACCCTGTCTCTACATAAAACACAAAATAGGGCTGGGGATGTGGCTCAGTGGTCGAATGCCCCTGAGTTCAATCCCCAGTACCAAAAAAAAATCAGTTTATTATATTATGTAGGTATACTTCTGGACTCTACTATGTTCCAGTAATCTGTCTATTCTTTTGCCAATGCCACGCTGTCCTGATTACTTGAGCTTGATGGTGGACTAGTGTCAGTCCTTTCACTGATATATTGCCTTGGCTACCTGGGTTTTTTATTTTTCCATAAAACTTAGAATCAATTTGCTGATAGCCAAAAAGATAATTTGCTGGGATTTTGGTTGGGATGGCATTGAATCTATAAATCAAGTTGGGAAACACTGATATCTTGAGAATATTGAGTCTCCTTGTCTATATTAAATATTGCTTCATTTATTTAGTTATTTGATTTCATAAATCAGTCTTACAGTTTTCCTCATATATAGCTTGTACATTTTTTTTTAGATTAATTCCTAAGTACTTCATTTTGGAGTGTGCTAATATAAATGGTATTGGAACCAGAGTTTGAGATGATTCTGGGTTTCACCAATTTCTTTCTGGATTCTTGTCTTGCAAATTTGAAGAATAAAAACCACAGACAATAACAAAAGACAGAGTGATGGTGTAGGATTTATTTAAGTGAGAAGAAAAGAGAACTCTTGCAAAGCAAGAGGGAAATCGATAGTAAGTTTATTCCACTTAAATGTATTAGTCTGGGGACTTATACAGCTTCTGGGTAGGGGCATTGATCAAAGTCCAGGTTAAATAGGATTTGGAAAAGTACCAGGGCTATTGGCTCAGCCTGTGACCTGGTTGGCTATGTCTTTTAACCCTTGATTTAAACTTCCATTTGAGTCCTCTCCCACCTTCCATTTTCCAGTTGCTCCGGGACAAAGGAGTTGGCTGGTGTGTTTGGAATGTTTCCACAGGTTAACCTCATGGAGTGGTTTTACATTTGAAAAAGAAACTTAATTGCAACTGTTACTCTAATTCCCTGATCATGAACTATCTATTCTTATTCAGTATCATGTTTTTAATTCCAAGTTCCACATGTTTACAGCTCACACATAGAAAAGTGACTTATTTTTTGTATATTAACCACGTATTCTGCAACCACTACAATTAATCATTCTAGGTGTTTATTTTTTAATTCATATTTATTCTATATAGATAATCATGTCTACCTGTAAGCAAAATTTTTCTTCCTTCCCAATCTTACGCCTTTTTTTTTTTTTGGTACTAGAGATTAAACCCAGAGGCACTTAACCATTGAGCCTCATCCCCAATCTTTTTTGTATTTTATTTTTATTTTTTTGGTACTGAAGATTGAACTCAGGGGCACTCAACCACTGAGCCACATCCTCAGCCCTATTTTGTGTTTTTTTTTTCCTTTTTTTTGGTACTGGAGATTGAATTCAGGGGCACTCGACCACTGAGCCACCTCCTCAACCCTATTTTGTGTTTTATGTAGAGACAGGGTCTCACTGAGTTGCTTAGTGCCTCGCCATTGCTGAGGCTGGCTTTGAACTCGCGATTCTTCTGTCTCAGCCTCCCAAAGTACTGGGATTACAGGCTTGCACCACCGCACCCAGCTGAGGCTGCTTTTTAACTTGCAATCCTTCCGCCTCAGCCTCCCAAGCCACTGGGATTATTGGTGTGCACCATCATGCCTGGCTCTGTATACCTTTGAATTCCTTTTATTGTCTTATTGTATTGGCTAGGACTTTGAGTAAATGTTGAAAAGTACAAGTAACAGGATGCATCATTTCCTTTATTCATGACTTTAAGTGACAACGGTTTGAATTTTTCATCATTAAATGTGATATTAGTGAGGCTGGGGTTGTGGCTCAGTGGTAGAGTGCTGGCCTAGCACACATGAGGCACTGGGTTTGAGCCTTAGCACCACATAAAAATAAAATAAAGTTATTGTATCCATGTCACGAGCCGCATGCATAATTAATAATTACTCAGAGGCAGATTGTCTTTAAATGTAAGTGTATGTTCAATCACAACAATCATCCAATATAATTAATTAATGCAAAAAGTATTGGGCGTGCTGGAGCACCCCAACTAGCATTTGATGCACATTAACCAAGCACTATAGGTAAGTTACACTATTCTAGGGCAGTTAAGTACTGCTTGTAATTCACACAATCCTAGGGCAACTAAACATTACAATTAATTCACACAATCCTTGGGCAACCACGAGCCCCAAAGTACCTCTGATGCCAGGTGAATTCTCTTAGCCAAAGAACAGACGTTGTCTTTGTCTGGTGGTTCTCTTCAGCCGACGGCTGGACGTCAGGGAATGGTGAAGCCGACCTAGGGACAAACAGCAAGGTGGCCGGTCTCACTGATGTCCTTGGGCAAGCCCAAAACTGTAGCAGGGCCAGCAGTTTAAAAGCAGTTCGAAGTTGGTGGTGTGGACCAAGTTGGTCGTGTGGGCTGGTGATTGGTTACACCCAGTAAAAGTCAATGTCCATTGGTTATGTCCGGATAAGATAGTATAATTGCCACTGGGCCCTCCTTTTGTGCATGTGCATGGGTTGAGCCTCCCTATCAATCATAACCAGTAGGCCTGCTGTTAGGTGCCCCTCATTGCTCCTTTGTCAATTACATGGGCTGGGCTCCTTTGCAGCCCTCGATTGCATGGGCTGGACTCCCTTTTCGACCCCCATCATTGCAAGCAGGCATGACTAAGCAAGTCAGTGGCTGCTGTTCCTTATGGCCAGCAACCCAGTGAGTCCCCGGCATGTACAGGCATGCCCATGGCATATGCTCCTTACAGTCCACCTATAACTAAAACAAATCTTTTTAAAAATGTGATTTTAGCTATAATTTTTTGTGGATATTCTTTATTCAAGTTGAGGGAGTTCTGCTCTATTCCTAGTTTTCTGAGCATTTTGTTTTTTGTTGTTGGTGGTGGTGGTACTGGGGATTGAAACCAGGGCCTTGTGCATGCTAGGCAAGCACTCTACCAACTGAGCTATATCCCCACCCCTGAGCATTTTTATTATGAAATTATTATGGAAAGTTTGCTCTTTGCCCTGATGCCAATCCAATAACAAGAGCAATTTGGGGGGTGGGGAGCGGGTACCAAGGATTGAACTCAGGGGTATTCGACCAATGAGCCACATCTCCAGCCCTATTTTGTGTTTTATTTAGAGACAGGGTCTCACGGAGTGGCTTAGCACCTCAGCATTGCTGAGGCTGGCTTTGAACTTGCAATTCTCCTGTCTCAGCCTCCCAAAGTGCTGGGATTACAGGCACGTGCCTCCACGTCTAGCTCACAAGGACACAATTTTGAGAAAAAAAGAAAAATAAGTTTTGTTGCTTTGCTAGCAAAGGAGAAACACAAAGGACTCCTTTCCCATAGGCTGTGATTCTCCCCATTAGGGAGAATAGAGGGTTTTTAAAAAGGTGATTCAAAGTCTACATTCCAGGTATTCGCAGTCCAGAGTTGTAATTCATTTGTTGATTTGGGAGCTAGTCATTCCTTAGATCTTCTGGTGCCATCCCCAAGTTTGAATTACTTAATACCTGTGGTGGGTGTGTGTACTTAGGATGGAAAAAAAAAAAAAAGGTAATCAAGTTTCCCCTGAGATTAGGAAGAGGGAGGGAGAGGGGAAGAGAGGTCCATTTTAAAAATGAGTTACAGTGGCAGAGCAGCAAGGGCTATCTTCAAAGCATAAAGTGGAAACTGTTAAAAAATCATTTTGAATTTTCATTAAACTTTTTTCTCAATCTACTGATACAGGTATGTGATTTTTCTTCTTAGTGTATTGATGGGAAAAGTTTTCTTAATTGACTTTCAAATGTTTAATCAGCCTTCCATACTTCAGATAAATCTCACTTGGTATTAGATACTTCTGACTTCACAGAATGAATTATGAAGTATTCCTTCTGCTTCCATCTTCCGAAAAAGATTTCAGAGAATTAGCAAAATTTTCTTCTTTAAGTATTAGTACTTTCTGTTTGGGAACGTTATGAATTATCAATTTAAATTACTTAATAAATATAGGACTATTAAGATTATCTCTTTGTAACCAAGCTAGCCATTTATATGACTCACCCCATTGTACCATTTCTTCTTTTCTATTTCTTACACAATTTCTCCCACTCTACTATATTCACTTTCCATTTGTACATTTTAATAAAATACCTGATATCTTTTTACAAATGCTGTTCTACGTCATAGAAATTAATGAAATGATACTTTGTATTTGTACAATGGAACTCTCTTTTCAGAGAAGAAAATGAAGTATCTGAAAATTGTCTAACATATAAATCAGCTACAAAAGCAGAAACTAATAAACCAAATTATTAAACTTAAAAAAAAAAATGATTCGTGTGAATTTTGACAGATTGTGTCTTCAAAGGAATTGGTCCATTTCATCTATGTTATCTAATTTATGGGATATAGTTGTTTGCAAAATTCCTTAATTATCTTTTTAATGTGTCCTAGGATCTGTGGTGATGTCATTTCTCTTATTAGCAATTTGTGTCCTTTCTCTTTTTTACTAACTTAGGCTGCCTAGAGGTTTAATGATTTCACTGGTTGTTCTTCCTCCTCTTTCTTTTCAAATACACAGATTTTGATTTCATTAATTTTTCTATTTTCAGTTAATTGATTTCTGTCCTGATTTTAATTATTTCTTTTCTTCAATTTACTTTGGATTTAATTTGCTCTACTTTTTCTAGTTTACTAAAGTTGAAATTCAGATGATTGATTTTAGATCTTTCATTTCCTAATATACTTATTTAATACTATGAATGTTCCTCTAAATACTGATTTTGCCACATCCCACAAGTTGTGTAAATTATGTCATCATTTTTATTTAGTTTAAAATATTTAGAAATGTCTCCTGAGAGTTCTTTTTTTTTACTTAGAAATGTGCTATTTAATCTCCACATAAGTTGGTACTTTCCAGCTATTTTTCTGCTATTATTTAATTCTACTATGGTCCAAGAGCAAATATTGTATGATTTCTATCCTTTTTTTTTATATATTTATTTTGGGTACCAAGGATTGAACTCAGGGGCACTTGACCTCTGAGCCACATCCCCAGCCCTATTTTGTATTTTATTTAGAGACCGGGTCTCACTGAGTTCCTTAGTGCCTTGCTTTTTGCTGAGGCTGGTTTTGAACTCAAGATCCTCCTGCCTCAGCCTCCCAAGCCGCTGGGATTACAGGCTCTATCCTTTTAAATTTGTTAAGGTGTGTTTTATGGCCCAGAATGTGGTCTATATTGGGGAAAGTGCCCAGAGAGTTTGAGAAGAGTGCTTATTCTGCTGTTATTCAAGGAAGTAGTCTGGGGATGTCAATGATATCCAGATGAGCAATAGTGTTGTTGAGTTCAACTGTGTCTGCCCACTGGATTTTCCACATCTGATAAAGGGTATTGGAAGTCCCCAACTACAATACTGGATTTATCTATTTCTCCTTGAAGTTCTGGTAGATTTTTGTTTGTTTGTTTTTTGATTTTTTTTTTGGTGCTGGAGATTGAACTCAGGGGCACTTGACCACTGAGCCACATCCCCAGCCCTATTTTGTGTTTTATGTAGATATAGGGTCTCACTGAGTTGCTTGGTGCCTTGCCGTTGCTGAGGTTGGCTTTGAACTCACAAATCTCCTGTCTCAGCCTCCCAAAGTGCTGGGATTACAGGCTTGCGCCACTGCGCCCGGCTATCTCTGGTAGTTTTTGCCTCACATATTTTGACAGTCTGTTGTTAGCAAATACAGATTGTTGCATCTTCTTAGAGAATGTTCTTTTTTTATTCCTAATAATTTTCCTTGCTTTGAAGTGCACTTTGTCTGGAATTAATATGGATAGTCTTTCTTTCTTTTGATTGATGCTAGTGTGGTATATTTTCTCCATCCATTTTGTTTGAGCCAATCTTTGTCTTTAAGGCGAATTTCTTGCTGATAACATGTATTTAAGTCTTGTATTTCAATCCACTCTGACAATCTCTGACATTTAATTGGTGCATTTAGGATATTAATGTTCAAAGAGATTATTAATATAGTTGAATTAACATCGATCATATTTGTTTTATATTTGTTCCTATTTTTGTCTTCCACTCTTTTACTACCCTTTTTTTAGTTGTCAATGAGACCTTTATTTTATTTATATGTGGTGCTGAGAATCGAATCCAGTGCTTCACACATGGCAGGCAAGCACTCTACCACTAAGTTTCATTTTTTTCTTCTTGCTTAGCACACTAGCTATACTTTGTTATTTTTGCCCTACAGTTTGTAATGTAGGTTCATAACTAATCCAAGTCCATTTTCAAATGACACTTATTGCATCTGATTTAGTGTGAACACCTTATAATAAAAAATCTTAATTCCTCCCTCCTGTTCCTGTCATTCATTTCACTTATATACAAACATACATTAGCATATATATGTGTATATTATATATAACCATACATAACCATATACATTTTTGCCATTATTATCTTGAACAAATTGTTATGTTAAAATTAATTAATAAGAAAAATAGAAGTTATTTTACTTATTCTTTTTTAATGCTCTTTTTTTCTTTAAGAATATCTGAAGCTGGGTGCAGTGGTACATGCCTGTAGTCCTAGCACTTTGGGAGGCTGAGACAGGAGAATCGCAAGTTCAAAGCCAGCCTCAGCAACAGTGAGGCACTAAGCAACCCACTGAGACCCTGTCTCTACATAAAACACAAAATAGGGCTGGGGATGTGGCTCAGTGGTCGAGTACCCCTGAGTTCAATCCCTGGTACCAAAAAAAAAAAAAAAAAGAATATCTGAGATTCTGAGCTATATTATTTTCCTTATCTCTAAAGAAATTTTTAACATTTCTTGTAAGGCAAGTTTATTGGCAACATATTTTCTCAATTTTGTCTGGGAAAATCATTATTTCTTCTTTACTTTTACAGACTAATTTTACAAGGTACAAAATTCTAGTTTGGTGACATTTTTGTTGGTCTGTTTCTTTTGTCCAAGTACCGTTGTACTTCATTACTCTCTTGTTGCATGATTTTGGAAGAGACATTAGATGAAATTCTTATCTTTATTCCTTTATAGGTAAGGTATATTATTCACTCTGACTTTTTTTTTTCAGGATATTTTTCTTCGACACATAGTATTTGTACATATTTATTGAGTACTGCATGATAATTTGATACATGCATGTAATATCTAATAATCAAATCAGTGTAATTGTCATTTCCTTCTCAAACATTTATCAAATCTTTGTTATGAACCTTCATTGTTTTTCTTCTACTTCTTTCAAAATATATAATAAATTGTTGTAGAATATAGAACGTGAGAACTAATTCTTCATATCTAACTTGTGCTATAGTACATGAGAACTAATTCTTCATACCTAACTTATTTTGATACCACTCAGAATTTTTTTCCTCATCTTTGATTGTTTGTAATTTGAAAATTATATGCCTAGTTGTAGTTTTTATTTGTTTTAGTATTTATCTTTACTGCTAGTATCTGAATTTCTTGGATCTGTGTTTTGGTATCTCACATTAATTTGGGAAAATTGTCAGTTTTTATTGTTTCAAATACATCTTCTGTTCCCTCTTTCTTTCTCCTCCTTCTGATATTTCCATTACACATATATAACATCTTTGTATTTGTAGTTGCTCCACAGTCATTTTGAATATTTTGTTCTATTTTTTTAAGGTTTTTATTCCCTTTGTTTTTCAGTTTTAGAGACATCTATTAAGATATCCTGAAGCTCAAGATCCTTTCTGCAGTCATGTCCAATCTACAAATAAGCCTACTGAAGATATTCTTTAGTTCTGTTACTTTGTTTTTGATCTCTGGCATTTGTTTTTGGTTCTTCCTTAGGATTTTCCATTCCCCTGCTTCTATTGCCCATTAATTCTTTTTTTTGTTGTTGTTAGTACTGGGGATTGAACTCAGGGGTATTTGACCACTGAGCCACATCCCCAGCCCTATTTTGTGTTTTATTTAGAGACAGGGTCTCACTGAGTTGCTTAGCACTTCGCTATTGCTGAGGCTGGCTTTAAATTCGTGATTCTCCTGTCACAGCTTCTCAAAGTGCCAAGATTACAGGCATGTGCCACCATGCCTGGTTATTGCCCATTGATTCTTGCATGTTGTCTGCTTTGTCCTTTAAAGCTCCCAGCACCTTAGTCATTGTGTTCAATTTCTAATCTGATAACCCCTACATTCCTGCCCTTTCTGGTTTGGATGGTCCAAACCATCCAAAATGATGCTTTCTCTGTCTTCAAATTGTGTCTGAGTTGTGTGTGTGTTTTGTTGTATGTTTTGTTTTGTTTTGTTTTGTTTTGTTTTGGTACTGGGAATTGAATCCAGGGGCACTTAGCCACTGACCCACATCCCCAACCCTTTTTTTTTTTTTTTTTTTGGTACTGGGGATTGGACTCAGGGGTGCTCGACCACAGAGCCACATCCCCAGCCCTATTTTGTGTTTTTATGTAGAGACAGGGTCTCACTGAGTTGCTTAGCGCCTCGCCATTGCTGAGGCTGGCTTTGAACTCGCGATTCTCCTGTCTCAGCCTCCCTAAGTGCTGGGATTACAGGCTTGAGCCACCGCGCCCGGCCCCAACCCTTTTTTATATTTTATTTTGAGATAGGGTCTCACTGAGTTGCTTAGGGCTTCGCTAAATTGCTGAGACTGGCTTTGAACTTGCAATCCTCCTGCCTCAGCCTCCGAACCGCTGGGATTACAGGTATGCGCTACTGTGTCTGGCTTTGTGTGTTTTTTGTTTATTTTTTTTTTTTGTTCTGTTTTGGATTTAGTAAACTTTAAATTTTTTTTTTCTTGGTAGCTGAACATGATCTACCAGATGAAAAGAACTGCTCTAAATAGGTCTTTAGAAATGTGGTATTAAGGTATAGAGGATGGGACTCATTCTATAGTCCTACAATTATCTTTCAGTCTGTTAGTGAGCCTTGCCCTCTGAACTGTGGGATTTACAAATGCTCTTCAGTCTCTCACATCTATGGGTGGATAGCCACCCATAGATGTGAGACAGGATAACTAAAGTGGCTTGAAGTTTTATATTTCCCTTCTCCTACATGAAAGTTTAGAGCTGGCTGGAGTTGGGCATTCTCCTTCTCCCATGTCAATTAGGCTCTGATAAAATTCCAGCAGATTAGGCTCCAGTTAACTCTTTTTTAAAAAAAATTATTATTTTTCAGTTGTCAATGGACCTTTATTTTACTTATTTGTATGAAGTGCTGAGAATCGAACCCAGTGCCTCACGCATGCTAGGCAAGCGCTCTACCACTGAATCACAACCCCAACCCAGACTCCAGTTAACTATTTTGTTTTGTTTTTCTTGAGAATAGACCCTGATAAGAAAATAGTTCTTTGGTCAGCGCAGTGGCACACAAACTGTAATCACAGCAGCTCAGGAGGCTGAGACAGGAGGATCCCAAGTTTAAAGACAGCCTCAGCAAAAGTGAAGTGTTAAGCAACTCAGTGAGACCCAGTCCCTAAATGAAATACAAAAAATAGGGGTGGGGATGTGGCTCAGTGGGCAAGCGCCCCTGAGTTCAATTCCCAGTACAACGTCCCCAATCCCTGCAAAAAAAAAGAAAAAGAAAAGACAGAAAACAGTTCTTTGGTATATCTTGAATTGATTTGTTTCTCTCTTCTCTCTCTTCCTGCTGAGAAAAAGAGAGGATTTTTCTCTAATAGTTACTGTGAGAGCCTAGTTCAGCTCCTGTAGATAAAACTTACAAAAGTATGAGGGATGCCCTATGACTGGGTCCCCCCAAGAACTCAGACTTGTTCACTCTGAGCCTTCGGGAATTCAACAACTACTCAGATTTTCATACACCCCCACTAGTGCCTGTGGTATTTCTATTCATAAATCTTTGTTCTGGTAAGTTGTAACTTCCCATATGTGCCTGTGTCTCCATTCCTGGGGGAAAGATTTGCCCTGAGTCATCTCTCTTATATAGTTCTGAGTTGTTAATTTTTCATTCTACTCAGCTTTTTACTTGATATTAGGATCAAATACTGCCTTCCAAGCTCATGCATAACAAACATATGTGGTGTTTACCTAGACATTATTCAAGCATCAAAGATTATTAATTATCATTTTGTCTAAAGTCTTACAAGCAGTTAAGGATCTAGAACATACAATTTTAGCTACTGCATTAAATTCTTATTCTTATTAGCACTTTAAGAATTTAGTAGTAGGGGCTGGGGTTATGGCTCAGCGGTTGAGCGCTTGCCTCGCATACGTGAGGCACTGGGTTCGATCCTCAGCACCACATAAAATAAATAAAGATATATATAAAAAAAAAAGAATTTAGTAGTAAAATTATAACAGTGTGTATAGCTCAGTCGTAGAGATCTTGCCTAGCATGTGTGAGTCCTTGGATTCCATTCTTAGCACCATGGGGGGGGGGTGTTTAATAAAATTAAAATGCTATTATTAAAATTAAAATACTATTATTACCATATAATTTACTGAAAATAATTACATACATTTTATTTGTGTGTATGTGTGTACACACACTCATGTAAATTTAAATATGATCTAGAAACAAGCATAATTTTTAAAAATGTATTTGTTCTAATCAGTTATACATGACAGCAGAATACTCTTCAATTTATTATACACAAATACAGCACAAATTTTTCACTTCTCTGGTCGTACACGAAGTAGAATCACACCATTTGGGCAATCATATGTATACCTAGGGTAATGATGTCCGTCTCATTCCATCATCTTTCCTATCCTCATAGAAACAAGGATAATTTAACTTATAAAACCAACCTAGAAAATTTAGGAAGTTTCAATCATAGGCAGTTTAACCCTGGTCCTGTTCAAAATTTTGTTATATGGTACTAAAATGTAAAGACTGAATCATGACAAAAATTTCTTCTTTTACCTTGTAACTAAAGCCTTGTGTCATTATCTTATAACTATGGTAACAAAGGATGTTCAGTAAATATACTTCTCAAGTTCACAAAATAAACAGAAAGACTTTGAAAACTTTTTTTCCATTAGACATTTTGACCACTTATCTGGACTAGATATTCCTAGAGTGAATTCACAATGACTGGCTGTGTTTGTTTGTTTGATGAGCAGTTCATCTTTAGAATTTTCCAGGAGAGGGATAAAGCAGAGAAAGAAACTGAATAATATGAGGATTCAGCTTCAAACAAACATGAAATTACCACTGTAAAAGGCTTATTATACTTTCTCTGCAAAGAGAGAAAACGAAGCTTAGATGGAAGAACACTCCTTATAATATGTACACACACAAGAGTGTTACTATGGCTAATTAAAAGAATTACTTGGGTCCTTGCCAACTTTGTCCAGCCATACAATGAAAAAGTCAGCATTTATTAATCTTCAAAGTAAGAACATAAATAAGTAGGTATCTTTTGCATTAAATATAATATTTTTAATCTCTTTTAGACAAAACAATTTTCTCATGAAAATTCTTCCCTTTTTGTCCTAAATAACTTCTTTTTTAAAAAACTATTTTAAAGATTTTTTTTTTAGTTGTAGATGAACACAATGTCTTTATTTTATTGCTTTGTATGTGGTGCTGAGGATCGAACCCAGGGCCTCACGTATGCGAGGCAAGTGCTCTACCACTGAGCTACAACTTCTTATATGAACAAACTTGTTCTTATTAAAAAGATGAAAGTGGCTACTATAATTTTAAATTATTCTTGGTTAAAATTGTGCTAGTGAGAGAGAGAAGCATAGGAATTAACACTGTAGTGTGAATACATGAGGGAAGCAGGTTTTTGGCAAAGAATGGGCAGTTTTCAAATGAGAGGACCCCGTGAGCACAGCAATGCTCCCTAAACATACACGTACTTGTGCAGCTCAGGTCCCTAGAAATTGGCCAAAGATTAATAGTCACAAAATAAAATTAAACAAAGCAGAGATACAAAGATAAGACTTAGGAGGAAGTTTTTGTATAATTCTTATTGGAAACTCAAGGCAAAGTTGGTACAAAGACATTGGTGTGAAGAGATCTACTGAACTTCTCAGTCCCCAGGGTGAGCTTAGGAGAGACACCTCTACTTGGCTTCTTCCTATAGACTTCCTCCAAGAGATAACTAAGCAAGCAAACACATCATAGAGAGAGAGAAAAAAATCTCAGAAGGCTAAAAATCACTTTCATCCAACAATAATACAATGCTGATCAGGTAATGACAGGATCCCAGGAGACCTCATTCATAGGAAAACAATAGGAAACTTGATGTTAATGACCTCAACAAAATATTGGAGCTCAATTTAGCATACACTTACCTTTCTACTGGCAGTCTCAATCAGAAGGAGACATGAAGTTTCAGATATTTACAATAGAGAATTGAGGATCCTCATCTGCAGTAGCAAGTGTCTCAACTGAATTTTGGTAGAAACATCATTTTTGTTAATGGTTTGCCAACAAAAACCACCAGAGGCACCCACTGGGAAGAGAAGTCCACCATAGGCCAGGAGTATTCCTGCATGTTCTTACTGGGGATGACAGAGTGCAATGACAGCCATAACCTGATTCTGGATAGTAGTTGTAGCTAGTCACATAGTGCTATGTTTTGAATAGGGTCTGCCCCTTCCGAAACTCATGTTGAAATTTGGCCCCCCAAATAACTGTATTAGGAGGTTGCAGGATATTTAAGAGGTGAATAGGTCATTAAAAGGGATTGACATAGCTCTTACAGGGCTAGATTATTAGCACTGCTGTAAGAGCAAGTTGTCAGGTTTTATCTCTTCGACATGTATCCACTTGCCTTTCCACTGTTCAGCCATGTTATGATATATCATGAGACCTTCATAAGACAAATGTTGTGCTCCTGGACTTTCTAAGCTCCAGAAACATAAACCAAATAAAATTCTTCTTTTATAAACTACCCAATTTCAGGTATTCTCTTATAGTATCAGAAAATGAACTAAGACACATAGGTAACTGAATACATTAAAGTAACTGCAGCATGACTATTACTTGTTCCCTAGGTGAGTAGGTCTGGCTTCAATGAATCTTGTTGTATCTTGAGCAGTCTTGTTGCTCAAAAGGTGAGGGACCCTTGGCCTTTGGTTGTTCTCATGTAAAGTAGTCCGCTGGGTATACTGGTGTCATCTGATCCTCCATATCTTTTTAAAGGAATTGGGGCTCAGGAAGCCAGTGTGAATATGTTGATACTCTTAAAACTACTTCTGTTAGTTAAGTCCTTCATCTTTTATCTGAAAATCTGTGTCTGTGTCGTCATCCATGAGACTGCAGCAAAGTCACTTCTCAGCTTGCAAGTAGAATAAAAACTCAGACCTCTCACAGCTCTTGACTAGGAGATGGCAATTTTTTTCTATAAAGTTCCAAAAAGTAAATATTTGGGGGTTCAATAGCCACAGATGGTCTCTGTCACTTATTTTTCTTGTTTGTTTTGAAACACTTTAAAATGTAAAACCCATTATTAGTTTTTAGGCCACACAAAACATGGCCCAGGTTTCTTTTTTCATTCTGTTCTAGTGCTAGAGATCAAACTCAGGACTTCATGCATGCTAGACACGACCTATACCACTGGGCCACATGTCCAGCCCCTTGGCCCAGGTTTCCTGACTCCTGTTTTCTTTTTGGGGGATGGGAGGCAGGGGTAGATACCAGGGATTGAACCCAGGGGCACTCAACTAGTGAGCCACATCCTCAGCCCTATTTTGTATTTTATTTAGATATAGGGTCTCACTGAATTGCTTAGCGCCCTTGCTGAGGCTGGCTTTGAACTAGTGATCCTCCTGTCTCAGCTTTATGAGCCACTGGGATCACAGGCATGCACCACCGTGCCGGACTCTGACTCCTGTTCTTAACATGCATTTATTACTCAAATTTGGGTTTATTGACAGTTTGCTATAAGGAACACCATATATTATGTGTATCTGTGCACTATTTCTGTAAGAGGTTGTTAGATTGGATACAATTTTGATTTTCTGTTTTGGGAGGTACTATATTTGGGATAGAATTTGAATGTGCCCCCCCCCCCACAAAGATTCACGTGTTGGAAGTGTGGTCCCCAATGTGGTGATATTATGAGGTGGTAGAACATTTAAAAGGCTCTACATATAGTCTCAGTCACATCTTTTCTTGTTCCTTAAAAAACCGTTGATTTATTTTTTTTGGCACTGAGTATTGAACTAAGGGCACTTGACCACTGGGCCACATCCTTAGCCCTATTTTTTATTTTATCTAGAGACAGACTCACTGAATTGCTTAACGCCTTGCCTTGCTGAGGCTGGCTTTGAACTCATGATTCTCCTGTCTCAGCCTCCAAAGTGCTGGGATTACAGGTGTGTGCCACCGCTCCCGGCTTTGTTTCATTTTTTTTTTTATACTGGGGAATAAACTAACACTGAATTGAACTGTGACTCAACACCCATCTCCTAGCACAAATTGTATCTATATTGATAAATGTTCTAAGGTGCTCCAAGAACTATCAGGGATTTGTTGGGGTTGAAGAATGATGGTCTTATGGCTATCTGATTGATTACCAGTTGACGAAGTAAGGCCAATTCAATCAAAATTTTGAAAAACAGATAAAGAAAAGCCTTTACAGAACCCAGAAAAAAAGGAGGAGAAAAAAAAGTGAGGTACATAGTGGAACTGGATTTGTCTTCTGGTTTGCTCTTTCAACATAGATTTTAAATATAGAAACAAGCTTGTCGTGCGCACTTTTTTTTTTTTTTCGGTACCCGGGATTGAACTCAGGGGCACTCAACCGCTGAACCACATCCCCAGACCTATTTTTTTGTTTTTCTTAGAGACAAGGTCTCACTGAGTTGCTTAACGCCTCGTTCCTGAGGCTGGCTTTGAACTCACAATTCTCCTGTCTCAGCCTCCCAAAGTGCTGGGATTATAAGTATGTGCCACTGTGCCCGGCTTCATGTTTGCTGTTTAAAACCCACAAATTAAAATAAAGAACATGGCTAAATTTCAAATCAGATTAAACTGAAAGTGTTCTACATAAACATGCAATACTTTTTATCTTTATTCCAACCACCTGGAGCTCACTCCCTGTCCCTCCTCCCTCTCTCCTCACCTTATCTAGCTAACTATTACCCTTGTGAAAACCTCAGATTTCAAATTAATTCCTCTGGTATGCCTTCCCAAATCCTCAAATTCCAGCTTCCCTTGTTATGTATTATCTATATTTTATGAATGTCACTGTCATTCTGTAGTGTTCACTTCAGTGCTTAGCACCTAAAATTTATTGAACGGGGGACCAACAGTTTAAGTTTTTGTGAAATCACATTATTTAAGGTGAGACTTGAAATATACAGATAATGGCCAGACTGTATATGGCAGTAGAACTCTGACCCATAACTGCTACCCTGGAGACCTTGCAACAGTCAGGATTGGGTTAATGTTTGCCAGTTTCCCAAATATGCCCTCCCAACCAATCCCATAGGACACTCCCCAACTTCCAGTTAGCCTGCTTGCAGCCTCCATGCCAGCAACCTCCAATTAGGGTTTACCTGAATCCATCCCTTTCCTTCATAATAAATTGTTCCTATTCTTTTATCTGCCTTTAAATTTGCATCAAACTGCAAGTTACAATAGCTGACTCCCTTGCCAAAGGAACCACTGAATGAATGGCTACTGCTTGGTCTCTTTTGGACAGTCCTTATTTAATTCCACAGTGGGAAATCACTTTTTGTGTACATGCTCTTTTTTCTTAGGATTCTAATTGTGTTCTTTAAAAATAAAATGTATTAGTTTTATTTTTATATGAAGTAAATTAATATAGCCTAAAAAGTTTTTATTTTATTTATTTATTTATTTACTTTCTAAAACATGATATTATTTTGGGGAAAACCTAGAAAATACACATTGAGATAAATGAGGATTCTTACTAAATTTACTTAATATTGATAAAATTAAAAAGACAAAACATATGCAATTACAAAAATTATAAACTGAAAAGAAACATTGCACTTGAATGTTTTTGCCACTATTTCTAAAGGAAAATCTGTATTTTGGTTTTATTCATAATAGCAAATTTTTAGTTTGAGTATTATACACTTGCCTAATTGTAGGGCCTAATTGTAGCGATACTAAGCATCTCATATATGCTTAGTATCTTTCCACTCGAGCTTTAAGTTCACACAAATCATAATCTCTGGTGTTCAAAAACAACACAGTTAATCCAACATGAAACAAGAATAATGATAATGATTACAATCTGTGTGTACTCTAACATTTTGTGAATTAAAGGGGATAATACAACAACCAATGCCATTTGGTTCTCTTTGCATATTCTGATGAGGAACTAGAAGAGCTAGTATGAACAAGCAAGTGATAAAATGATTTTATTTTCTGAAATAGTAGATTTAAGTATTTTTCTGTGACTGGAGAAATAGAATTGAAACATAAGGTAAATAATAGTGAAACAATTATACCATCTGAGATAAAAATGTTTTATATAAGAACATTATTTTTAAAAACACAGCTTGAATTTATTTCAGTGACAGCTAAATTAAAATATTATGTTCTGACCAAAATGAAAAGGTGTGCTCCATTTGTATACAATGAATCAATATGCATTCTGCTGTTATGTATACCTAATTAGAATTAATTAATTAATTAATTAAAAATATTATGTTTTGAGCCGGGCGCGGTGGCGCAAGCCTGTAATCCCAGCACTTAGGGAGGCTGAGACAGGAGAATCGCGAGTTCAAAGCCAGCCTCAGCAACGGCGAGGTGCTAAGCAACTCAGTGAGACCCTGTCTCTACATAAAACACAAAATAGGGCTGGGGATGTCGCTCAGTGGTCAAGGGCCCCTGAGTTCAATCTCCAGTACCAAAAAAAAAAAAAAATTATGCTCTGTTCTAAAAGGTAATGAAGTAATTCATGCATTTATCAAGTATTTATTGAATCTCTGTAGTATGGCGTGCCTAATTCTAGATCCGGGAATCCAGTCATAGAGCAAATAGTTGAGGTCCCTGCCTTCTGGGGGAGACAAATAGTAAACGCAAATACAAACATAATACAATGTCAAGAGGAGGTAAACACTCAAGGAAAATAAAACCCTAAGAAGGATGTGGAGTGCAGGATGTTAAGTATTGTGTATATTTTGGAAGAAGCCCTCTTTGATCAGCTGTTTGATTAGATAAAAAGTAGCTAGAATGGAAAAGAGTTTGCTGAGGCTGGCTTTGAACTTGTGATTCTCCTGTCTCAGCCTCCCAAACTGCTGGGATTATAGGCATGTGCCACTGCACCTAGCTAGAATGGAAAAAAAGTTTGATTAGGCATTTTCTTATTGTATTTCTCTCTTCTTTTCCATATTTGTATTGGAGAAATCAATAAATTAATGCATTATATTAATAGTAAGCTTTTCATTCTTTTTCTCTGATGATTATCAGCCTCCAGTGACAATAAATTTCATTAAATTTCCAGTATGAATTTATTTATACTTCATTATATTATTTATTTATTTATTTATTTATTTATTTATTTATTTATTTAGTACTGGGGATTCAACTCAGGGGTACTCGACCACTGAGCCACATCCCTAGCCCTATTTTGTGTTTTATGTAGAGACAGGGTTTCACTGAGTTGCTTAGAACCTCGCTGTTGCTGAGGCTGGCTTTGAATTCGCGATTCTCCTGTCTCAGCTTCCCTAAATGTTGGGATTACAGGCTTGCACCACCACACCCGGCTACTTATTTATATTTAAAACACACAAATTTGGGGGGTTTTTTTCAATAATAATTTTGAAATGTAAAGTCTATATAAAACTAGGTCAATTTCCTAGATAAATTTGTTTTGTGGAAGCCAACAATAACAAAATTAGTTCCCTGCATTTTGTTGCTTTACTTCTTCTGAGTAGAAATACAATAAATGCAAACAATATATACACATTTATTATTTATATTTATTATTAAATTATTTGTACACACACACACACACACACACACACACACACACACACAAAGTTGGTTGGTGATAAATGACCTGAAGAAGAATAAGCCTGGATAAAAATGTTGCTGTTTTATATACAGTCATTAGGAAAGGCCTCTGAGATTAAAGGGGAATTACATATTAAGTTTAAGGTAATTTGAATAGATGTACTGTTATTGCACTAAGTTTTAATCAGTACATCATAGAGATTCAGTGGAATAAAAATGCCACATAACTTTTATTTTGACATGCCACTGAAATTTCTCACTTTTCAGTGTTAACCAAGTAATCTTACTAAATTATGAACATGAGTTATTTATACTATGTGTCTTAGATTTTTCTATACACACAATTAACTTTTCTCTATCAAGAGTTAAAACCTTCTATATTATTGTTATAGTTTGGCTCTTAAATGTCCCCCAAAGGCCTATGTATTAAAAGGCTTGCTCACATTTCAGAAGAAAACATATTTCTTGGTCTTGTCATCCCAAGTTTATTGATCCAAAGACTTAAGGAATGGCTGGGGGTATGACTGAGTGGTAGAGCATTCACCTAGCACGTGTGAGGCACTGGGTTCAATCCTCAGCACCACATAAAGATAAGTAAAGGTATTGTGTCCATCTATCTACAGCTAAAAAATATTTTAAAAAGACTTAAGGAAATATATTGTATGCATATAAAAAAGATACATAGAGACGAAAATGGTACTTGGAGAGAAATAAAGTTCTTTTAAAATAAACCTATTATTGATGGCATACTGGATACCAAATCTTCAGAGAATCGAAGTGGTAAAGTTATCACATTCTTTAACATCAGTTCCCTTAATCTATGATATATCTTTCATCTTCTTCACAAGTATAACAGGGTATAATTAGTTTACGAATGTCTTGTGCCCAATTGTATCATAAAGATAGAAAATACCAGTCTGATTTCCTTTCCCTTATTCTCAGGACTCAAAAACATTCAAATATTGCATTTGAATGTTTTTGACATTTCCATTTTGACACTTAAAAAAATAAATCCTTAAATAATTATTTACTTTCTTACTATGCTAGCAAATATTTTAACCTATTTGAGAGAGGCATTTACTCATAAATTTCATTTTTGAATTAGGAACCTGAGCTATATATCTTCTTGAATGTGAGAACTTCAAATAACATCTGAGACCTCCATTTGTTATGGATGGTCTTTTATTCCCAGGTTTTTATAAAAGACCAGATATGTCCTGTGGTATAATTAAAAAACATAATATACAGGGTCTTTGACTTGGGTTTGGATCCAGGCAAAAATCTACTAAAATTTCCTGAATGAACTGTTTTCTATTATTTATGATGGGGCCTTTTCTATCACAGTTAAGCTAAAGAAGTGATTCAAAGTGGGTCCTTAGAGAAGCTCAAAGGAGGAGTTGTACTAAGTTGGACCTCCCAACAACCTACCACCCAGTCATGGAGAGAAAAGAGGAGAAGGCAGAAAATTGAATTTGATCACCAATGGCCAATGATATAATCAATTATGCCTGTGAATTATGTTTTGATGAATACTCTTGAATGACAAGGTTTCCAGGATATTACGTGTTGGTGAACATATTGATTTCTTGGGAGGGTGGTGTGCCTGGAAAGAGACAGAACTTGGAAGCTCTGTACCCAGCCCTCTGCCTCTCATATCTTTCCCCAGGCATTAACTCTATCCTTTGGCTGGCCTGAGTTATATCCTTTATAATAAAACTTAAATGATAAGCTTAGTACTTTTTAAGTTCTGTGAGTCATTTAAGAAAATTATTGAAACTGAGTGGAGAGCAAGGGAATGTCTGAATTTACAGTCAGCCAGGCAGACGTGCAGGCAGCCTGGAAACCTCATTTGTGGTTGATGTCTAATGCTGGGGTAGGGGGACACCACCTATTAGACTGAGTCCTTAACCTGTGAGGTCTGTATCAACTCTAGGTAGTTAGTGTCATAACTGAATTAAATTGTAGGATACCCAGAAGAGTTAGAGAACTGGAGAATTGGTTGTTGTTTGAAAAAACAAATAGATCTTAAACTTTCCTATGCAATAACACTGTTATAATTTTTATACTTGTAGAATGAGAAACTATATTGACAAAAAGCTTACAACAAAATTCAGTAATGGTTTTAAATGAGTATGATTTCAATACAATTTTTTGGGGGGGGAAAAGAAGGGGATACATGATGTTTTTACAATGTAAATTAGTACAATATAGTTCATAGGGCACACATAAATTTGTTTTAATCTTTTCAAACTGGGGATTTTAACAGTGATGCCAAAGTAAAGATATAACACATCTTTATGAACCATGAATTTAACACCATGTTCGAACAACTGGAGGGGAGATAAAATGTTATCTGTATAGGGCAGGAACCATGTCTGTATCCTGTAAGTAGAGCAGTGACTCATGTTGTAGATGATGAACAAATAACAGTATAAAAGACAATATAACTATGGTGCAAAATTCACAGACTTTTAACAAAACACATAAACAACTTCAATGAGATATCAGGCTTTTTCTAGAATGTTTTGGATTCTGTAGCTGTGCAAAGTTGAACAAATTGCTCCCTTCCAGCTCCCAAATACCTGGGGCAAATTCCTGGAAACTGTGAATGTAACTTATTTAGAAAATTGAGTTTTTGCAGATGTAATCTAGTTAAGGATTTTGAGATGAGAGCATCCTGGATTATTCTTGTTGGTCCTAAATCTAATCACAAGAGTCTGCATCAGAGACACAGGGTGGGTGATATGAAGATGAAGGCAGAGATTGAAGAGATGTTACAATCAAGAGACCCAAGGTACACCTGGAAGCCACCAGATGATACAAGAGGAAGGAAATGAATTCTCCCCTTCAGTAGATTCTCAAAGGAACGAGGCCTTGGAAGATTTCAGACTTTGACCTATAAAATGTGAAAAAATAAATTTCTTTTTTTTTAAATATTTATTTATTTTTTAAATAAATAAATAATTTAATAAATATTTTTTAAAAAATATTTATTTTTTTTATCAAAAAATAAAATAAAGATATTCTGTAGGTGGACGGAATATCTTTATTTTATTTTTATGTGGTGCTGGGGATCGAACCCAGTGCCTCACGCATGCGAGGTAAGCGCTCTACCACTGAGCTACAGCCTCAGCCCCAAAAATAAATTTCTGTTAAGTGCACAGTAATGTATTATATAGTAGCCCTAGGAGGCTAACATAATAGATGGCCCTTGAGAGTTCATAATCATGCTCCTGTTGAAGAAAAAAAGTTTCTTCAGAGAAAGAATCTGTAAATGTTCCCAGATACCCAAGGTCCATAAATTGGACCCACTATAGAGGACCTGTGTGTGTGTGCGTGTGTGTACGTGCGTGCGTGCGTGCGTGTGTGTGTGTGTGTGTGTGTGTGTGTATTTTTGGTACTGGGGATTGAACTCAGGGGTACTCCACCACTGAGCCACATCCCTAGCCCTATTTTGTGTTTTATTTAGAGACAGGATCTCACTGAGTTGTTTAGCACCTCTCTGTTGCTGAGGCTGGCTTTGAACTTGCGATCCCCCTGTCTCAGTCTCCCAAAGTGCTGGGATTACAGGCATGCACCACCACACCCAGCTTCTCTCTCTCTCTCTTTTTTATGTTTAGCTTTATCAAGATATATCTGACAAATAAAAATGCTTAAAGTGTACAATTTGATTTTGGGGTGGGTAATGTGGATTGAACTCAGGGCCTCCCACATTCTTGGGAAGCACTCTACCACTGAGCTACAAGCCCAGGTAAGTTGGCTGGCCTTGAACTTGTGCTCCTCTTGATCCTCCCTATCTTCCCAAGCAGCTGGTATTATAGTTGTGTGCCACTAGTGCAGTACAACTTGATGGTTTAATATACATTTACATTGCATAGTAACCACCATAATCAAGCTAATTAACATATCCATCACTCCTCTTAGTTACTTTCCCCTTCTTGTGGTGAGAACACTTAAGATCTATACACATAGCAAATTTTGAGTATAAAAAAATTGTAGCTGGGGGCTGGGATTGTAGCTCAGCGGTAGAGTGCTTGCCTCGCATGCGGGAGGCCCTGGGTTCGATCCTCAGCACCACATACAAAGCAATAAAATGAAGACATTATGTCTATCTACAGCTAAAAAAATATTTAAAAAAAAAATTGTAGCTGGGCACGGTGGTGCACGCCTGTAATCCCAGCAGTTTGCGAGGCTGAAACAGGAGTGGGGCAAGTTCAAAGCCAGCCTCAGCAATGGTGAGGTGCTAAACAACTCAGTGAGACCCTGTCTCTAAATAAAATACAAACTAGGACTGGGGATGTGGCTAGTGAGCGAGTACCTCTGATTTCAACCCCTGGTTGCTGCCCCCGCCCCCCAAAAAGCATTATTAACTCTAGTCACACTGCTGTACATTAAATTTCCATTTATTCATCTTGTATAGCTGAAATTCTATCCTTTGACCAATATCTCTATGTTTCCTCCTTCACCCAATCCCCAATAACCATTATTCTCTTCTGTCAGTATATTTCTTAATGTGCTACTGGAGTCATCTCAGGTATGACCCAAAACCATCATTTCTGTAGCTATCCTATAAAGAACAAAGAAGTTGAAAATTATCAATACATTATGTTTAGGTCAGGCATAATGCTTTTAGTACTTGCATTCTGGGATCCATTAAAAATAACTGTTTAGCGGCATGCCCATAATCCCAGCAGCTCCGGAGGCTGAGACGGGAGGATCAGGAATTCAAAGCCAGCTTCAGCAAAAGCAAGGTTCTAAGCAACTCCGTGAGACCCTGTCTCTACATAGAACACAAAATAGGGCTGGGAGTGAGGCTCAGTGGTCGAGGGGCCCTGAGTTCAATCTCCTGTACCAAACAAACAAACAACAACAAAAAACCGTTCAGCAAATTCTGTATTTAACATCATCCATCTATAAGGGTATTACAATTAAATTGCAATGTGATTGTTTCAATGCAGAATGGTCTTTATTTTGTAAAAATGTGAGACAGGTAGAATTTTATTTCTTTTTCTTCTTTCGGTACGGGAGATTGAACTCAGGGGTATTGGACAACCGAGCCACATCCCCAGCCCTGTTTTGTGTTTCATGTAGAGACGGTCTCACTGAGTTGCTTAGCACCTTGCCATTGCGCCCGGCTGAAATTTTATTTCTAAACAAAAATAAGTGTTTGCTAAATAGCTATCTTTTTGACTAAAAAATACAAAACCAAAATCAAAATGCCTCCTCCAACATTACAGATAACATACTGTCAACTTTTAAAGTTAAATTTGCGTTTATAAAAAATGACTTGGCATCCTTTGGAGGTATTTGTTCTTGAAATTAAGTTTCATCCTTTTATGAAGTAATAAAATACAGCCCATGTAAACAGAAAAAGAACTGTCAGAAACAAAAATTCTAATTTTGTACCATGGTAACATGAATCTTAACTTTACTTCAGCACAAAGGACCCAAAAGGATCTGGATTCTTAATAATTGTTTAGAAGTTTAGACATACCACTTGACCTTTGACTTTGATAGGTTTCAGTGTCCTCAATAAACAAAAATAGAGACGCACAAAGGGCCATTATTACATCACTAAGTGGCTTAGACAATCTTGTCATTAACAGCTCTTGCCCATTTTCAAAGTCACCAGGAAACATCTCTGGGCTATTTTGTTTTATTTTTATCTTGAAAACACAATCTTTGCTTTCTTCGAAAAGAACGTCCAACATGGGATTGCTTTCCTCTTTGAACTGAGTGTAAAATCCAATATTCCCCATGATGTGTACGGGTTTTGGATCCATGACCTAATTTGAGGATGGTTTTCAGGCTCTTATTTCACTCACACGGAAAACGTGTCTGACAGGAAGTTGCGACTGTGCTACCATCCTCATGTAAACATCCCTGGCACTTTGATTCTATTTCGGACAGTTATTATTTTCCTTCTCGGTCCCGCCAGAATGTTGGCCACCACCCTCTTGCACGGTTTCCGCGTGCCTGTGGGCCTTTATGAGCTTCCCAAGCCCTAAAAGCAACAGGAGCGAGGTGTGGGCGCAGCTTGGAGGTCCGCAGGTGAGCGAGCGCGCGGCTCCAGACCGAGGCTCGCACATGGGCAAGCCTCGCGGGTCCAGCGCTCCGAGGTCGCCTCGCTCTCCAGCCGCGGGGAGGCCGGACCCGCGGAGCTGCCTATGAGACCGGCGGTGGCACGGACAGCCCGGCGGGGCGGGGCCGGGGCTGGGTGGGCCCGGCGGCACCGCGGCCGGGCGGGCAGGGGCGGGGCCAGCAGGGGGCGGCGGGCTCTCCGGCGCCGAGACCCTCGGCCACCCGGTTCGCGGCTGTCTGGAGGTCTCACCATGTTCTGTGGTCGCGCGTTATCGGCGTGGACGCAGCTGATCCGGAGCGGGAGCGGCTCTGCAGGGCGGCACGGCGGGGCGGCGGGAGCCCACAGAGCTGCAGGAACTGCGGCCTCTGGGTACGCGGCACCGCTGCAGGACAGGCTGCGGGGGTTGAAGAGGGTGGCTGGAGTCCCTTTCTGCCGCGTGGGGTGGGCGAGTGGGGCCGCCGTGCGGGCGCTGAGTCCTACCCAGCGAAGGCCTAGGACGCAAGGGGAGGGGGGTGCCCTCAGCGGTTTATCGATTTAAATATCCCGGGCTGCCTAGATTGAAAATAACCCGAGTCGTACTGTGGGATGCTAGATAAAAATACAAGACGCCCTAATGATTTGCAGTTTCACATAAACAGCGAATGAATCTTAGTAAATAAGTTATGTCCTAACTATGGCACTGGCCAAACTTAAAACGAAGGGTGTATTCATTGTTCTAATTTAATCGGTCGCCCATTGTAAAACCTGGCAAACTGTACCGCAGGAAGTGAAGGTGACGATCCTACTTAAATGGCCAAGGCTTTGGGGATAGGGACTGTGACATTCTTGTAGATGTTGCCTCTGGTGAACAGCGGCCATTTCTTTCCTGCTTGGAATACTCCGGGGCAGCCAGACTGGCAGCTGAGACCCATTGACACCTCTGGCTGATGTTGAACCCACCCACGCCACAGGTGTCTGTTCAGTCAGCTGCTACCTCGGGGCCTGCCAGAGCCCATCCATCCTTGGGCCTTGTAGTCTTTCCTTATCTAAATAATCTAGGAACTAGTTTTGCAAGACTCTGGGAATTTTTAATTTTTTTTTTTTTTTTTGGTACTAGAGATTGAACTCAAGGGCACTCAACCACTGAGCCACATCCCCAGCCTTATTTTGTGTTTTATGTAGAGACAGGGTCTCACTGAGTTGCTCAGCGCCTCGCCGTTGCTGAGGCTGGCTTTGAACTCGCAATTCTCCTGTGTCAGCCTCCCTAAGTGCTGGGATTACAGGCTTGAGCCACCGCACCCGGCTAAGACTCTGGGAATTTTTGATTAACTTTGCAGAATAAGCATCTCCTGAAAGCGCTAATTACTATTTTATTGGCAAGTCCTTGAATCCCAGTGGTGTTTTCCTGGTATGTGTATCTGGGGTATACAGCACTTCGCTACTTAGGGCGGAGTTGATGCTTTATCACATTAGTAGGTGTTTCATCAGTGCTAAAGTGAAATGATTATGGTGCAGTTACTTCCTCCATGGATGCCCCTTTTCTTAAAAGCTGATTTTGCTTTTAGGAAGCTCAACTAGAAACTGAAGGGGAAGAGTGCCTTCCAGAGATTTGACAGGGTGATATCTTAGAGAACACCTAGCTTTCACTACCGAGAAAACATCTCTTTGGAAAGTTCAACTGGAGTTCCTACTTCAGTAGTAAATGCTGTAGTAGATGGCTTTGGGATGACAGTTGAGTGCTGGACTTGATATGAAAGGAACTTGTTTTCTTGGTTGAAAAGCCAAATAAAACTGCAGATTTATTCCATCTAAAGTTTCTTAGGTCCAGGCTAGCACCACCTAACTTTTTCTGTTTAGTCTTCACAAACTCAATTTTTTCTCAAAACTGCCTCCTCCTTATTCATAGGTAATATATATACTGGAAAAAGGTATTTAAAATGGATTCACCTAAAACAGGGCTAAAGTTTCATCCTATACAAAAAAAAAAAATTATGCCAGGTGTGGTGTTGCTTGCCTATGGAGAGGCTGAGGCAGGAGGATTGCAACTTCAAGGCAATTTAGCAAGGCCCTAAGCAACTCAGGAATAAAGTGCTGGGGATGTGGTGCAGTGGTTTAGTGCCCTTGGGTTCAATCCCTAGTACCCAAAATAAACAAACAAATGAATGCAAGCTTTGCAACCTTTGAAATATGACATTCATGTAACTAAAAATAGTTTAATTTTATCGTCAGTGACGTTTTTGTTTTAAATGCACTCATGAAGAATAGAGCATTGATTTGGGAGTCTTTTTTCTTATATCAAAATTTGAATTTTGCAACACAATCACAAAGAAAATATTTAAAAATAGTATTTGAACTTTCAGTTTTTGTTCTAATCTTTTTTCCAATTGCCCAGGCTGGCCTGGAACTCGAGATCCTCCTGCCTCAGTAGCTGGAATTACAAATCTATGCCACTATACCTAGCTTGTCCTACTTTAATACTCCTAAAATATTAAAATATCACAATAATTCTCTTAGAACACATGTTATCTCAATTCTTTTTAAAGATTAGTGATTTTACTCTGCAGTTAGTTTGCATCATGTCATCTGATTTGCTTCAATGCAATAGACATGACTGAACAAAAAAGATGAGTGGATGAGGGAAAGGTTCTAGGGCTAAGAAGATAGATGATGTTTAACTGGTCAGTTTTTTTCAGTGACTGTTTTCCTGTTTTATGGATGCCTCCTTCTACAAGCTCCCAACAGCTGGGTTTTGGGTAATAAATACTGAGATAATCAGACATTAATAACAGTGCTGTCAAATGTTTTTGACTTTATTATATGGAAGGCACAGTTCTTTCTGCATATGAATTTATTTAATCCTCACAAAACCCTTTGAGGTGAGAGTGATTCTTATTCATTAGATTTTGTGGATTAGAAAACATAGGAGCTACAGACCCCTTGTTCAGGCATCTTATTTTCCTTAAAATCCTTAAATCTTTGGGAGTCCATTGCTTTGCAGTGTTCATGGAAATTTTGCACATTTTCAAGAAATGAAAACCATATATTTTATCCCATGGTCAGGCTATCAATAGGGCAGAATGTTTGAAATCTGGTGGTTATGGATTTACTTATGAGCAAGATTATGCAGAACTTTAAACATAGTGAATGTGAGTTTATCAAGTGAATAAAGACCATAGCTAAGAACACACATCTTTTTGGTTTTAATAACCTAATGCTTTGTAAGTTGATATTTCACTGATAAGTAAACACTTCTTCTATTTTATACATTTTAATGTTTATATTTGAGGTTTTGAAATGGAACTTGTGATAGATTATCACTTAATAAACTGCATTGCTTTTTCAAATGCTTTTTAGGATGGGGAACAGCACATCATCATCTTTGGGGAAGTCAGAAACTACTCCTGTGAATCAAATCCAAGTGAGTGATGTGGGAGGTATAGGAAAAAATTTTTTTCTTCTTCAGAAAAAGAATTGTTTTACCCATTTAATATGCTTATTCACTGTCCAGATGCGACAAGTTCAGCAAATGAATTCCTAAATGACTATTTCAAAATGTTATAATTCACGCGGCAAAGAAGTCCTGTATCATTTAGGTAGTCAGAATTTAAGAGATTTTAAAATTTTTGTACTAAGGATTGAACCCAGAGTGCTTAACCACTGAGCCACATCCCTAGCTATTTTTTTTAAATTTAGAGACAGGGTCTCACTAAATTGCTGAGGCTGGCTTTGAACTTGTAATCCTTCTGCCTCAGCCTCTTTCCCGAGTTCCTGAGCCATTGCACCTGGCTGAGACTTATTCTAGATTGAATTTATACTCCAGGTTGGATCTATAAGGCAGACTGTTGTCTTTCATCATACTCACCTCGTGTCTACTGTTGACCCAGTCGTGCTGTTCATAGCCAGGGAAACTATTTGATTTTGACCTGGGCAGTTAATAGCTTGCTTTCTTTCTATATTTTTTTCTTTTTTGTTATACCCACAGATACATTTTATTTCAGGGAAAGCATACAGATTAAAATTAGCCAAAGAAAAAGATGCAGGGAACAGATTCTACAGGGTGCTAAATATGAAATTCCCATTGTCCTCAGAATGCTGTACTCTTCCAATACTGATGGTGACATCTGTATTGTCAATCAGGGATGGTTATCCGAGATTCAGTGTCCTGAGTTTGTACTGAAGCTTCATTACTTACGGTGTGGGTGATGGATTTGTTGTCCAAATGGTTGAACTCAGTTTCTGGCCCCAATTCCACTCTCTGAAGAGAGCTGATATCTAACCTGGTCTAGGGGCCTGCCACGAATTACCTGTTTAGCATAAACATCAGGTATGGGCTGAGAGTCCCCTTACTCCCTATAAGTAACAAGTTAGGCTTGTTGGGTCAGTGTCTTTCAGACCCAAGGTAGAAAGACACTCCTTTCACTCAAGAAATTCCAAAGGTTTAAGGGCTTATCTTCAGGAGCCAGGAACAAAGGTGATACTTTTGGGCAAAATCAAAATCTTTACTAAAAACTTTTTTTTTTTGGTACTAGGGAGTGAACACGGGTGCTTAACCACTGAGCCACATCCACAGCCTAACTTTGTGTTTTTAGAGACAGGGTCTCACTGAGTTACTTAGCGCCTCCCCGTAGTTGAGATTGGCTTTGAACTCATGATTCTCTGGTCTCACCCTTCCGAAGTGCTGGGATTACAGGTATGTGCCACCATGCCTGGCTTCCCCCAGCCCTTTTTTTTACATTTTATTAGAGACAGGGCCTCAATGAATTGCAGAGGCTGGGTTTGAACTCCTGCTTCAGCTTCTCAAGTCACTGGGATTACAGGTGTGTGGCTGGGCTTACCAAAAACCTTTTATCTCTGCTTATAATAACAGTGGCTACTCAGAGTGCAGTACGTGTTATGTTTGATAGCTATTGTAACACAGAACCTAGTATGCAGTAATTACTGCATAGACGATTCAGGGACACTGTACACTTCTGTGTTCTCTTGCTTTCCTCTTTCATAGTCAATTTTAGTTAATTCTGTCTCAGAAAATTTCTTCTATATGTATGCATATTTTTCTTCCCTTATAGCTTATAAAACATTCCCATTTCTTTCTTTGTGTCTCTTCTGCACCACCTTCTACCATCACATACAAAAAACTACTGCCCTAGGCTGGAGGTGTAGCTTAGTGGTAGAAGCCTTGCTATCATGCTTGAGGCCCTGAGTTTGATTCCCCAGCACTGAAAAAAAAAAAATCTGCATTTAGAAGAATTCATGGCTGTTGAATGTAACAGCAATGGTGGAAACTTACTATGAGGGGACTGCCTCTTTTTTGGGTGGGTGGGTGGGTGGGGTGCCAGGGATTGAACTCAGGGGCACTCAACCACTGAGCAACATCCCCAGCCCTATTTTCTGTTTTATTTAGAGATAAGGTCTGAGTTGCTTAGCACTTCACTTTTGCTGAGGCTGGCTTTGAACTCTTGGTCCTTCTGTCAGCTTCCTGAGCCCCTGGGTTACAGGTGTGCACGCCGAGGAATTGGCTGGGATTGTCTCTTAAAATAAAAAGACCATGAGGGTTCAGGAAGACCTGGCACTGTCACCTTGAGTTCCAGCTCACTCTGGAATCTCATTAGTTCTATGGTTATCTTTCTCCATATCATAGCCTCAGTGAGCCTACAATCCAAGGCACCATGGTGGAGGCAACAGGCTGGTTTTGGTGTTGTGAGGGGGTAGGTCAAATTCAAGTATTGCAAACTTCTCAATCTGTTTTGTCATCTATAAAATGGATTAATACACCTCTAGTATGGCTGGCTCTCCCTAAGAATTTTATACTAAATATTATGAGAAAGCATTAAAAAATAAACTAGGTGCACTGACCTATGCCTGTGAGAGTGAGTCAGAAGGATTTTGAGTTAAAAGCCAGCCTCAGGGGTTGGGGATATAGCTCAGTTGGTAGAGTGCTTGCCTCACATGCACAAGGCCCTGGGTTCAATCTACAAAAAAAAAAAAAAAAAAAAAATCTCAAAAAATTAAAAGGGTTGGGGATATAGCTCAGTGGTTAAGTACCCCTGGGTTCAATCCTCCCCAAACAGATCAGCATACAGGCAGCTTTGCTATAACTCAGGCTTCTTCTAACACCCAAGGGTGGGTATAAGTTCTGAAGTACTTTGGGTATTGTATGTTGTTTTAGACCTTCATCTTCAAGATGTTACTTATGACTCACATAAGAACAATCTACACAGATGCCTAAGTGCCAGACTTATCTGTTTAAAATCTTTTCAAGGACCAGGATATCAAATTATTTAGAAACAAAGAACAAAAAACAAACTTTAAGGGCCATGTAGATGCACAGCATTCTCATGCTCATTGGGTTGAAGTCCTGGAGAGTGGTTTCTAAACCAGGCTGGTACCATAAGAACCACTGCAGAAGCTTTTTAAAAAAGTTTCTGACCTCTGCTTAAAACCCATTGAAGCAGCATTTCTAGAAGTAGTTTTTCCAGGACCAACAGTATAAGAATTCCTTATCAATACAGTGCTGACAGCTGTGTACTACACAAAGATATATAGGATTGAAGGAAGTAGAGGAAGCTGTTGTCTATACCTGGATTAGTGTTTTAAGGAAAGTTATTAATAAGCAAGAAGTTAATTCATTTTGAACACCTACTTTTGAGAAGCAGTGTAAGAGATAACACACCTAGACCTATTATAGAGCCAGATTTGCCTGGGCTCAAATCTAGTTCACCCACTGATAGCTGAGGACCGTTAAATTATTTATGTACCTCTGTGCCTCATTTTCTTTCTTTTTCTTTCAGTACTGGGGATTGAACCCAGGGGTGCTTAACTATTGAACAACATCTGCAGTCCTTTTTATTTTTCATTTTGAGACAGGCTCTTACTACATTGCCTATGACTTTGCTAAATTACTGAGCCTCAGCCTCCCCAGCTGCTGGGATTGCAGGCATGCACTACCATGCCTGGCTCTGTGCCTCATTTTCATCACCTTCAAAATTGAGAAAATAATAGGACCTACTTCAGAATTACAGTGTGATTTCAGTGATCTAGTAAAGTGCTGAGAAAAGTGCTTTGTACACCTAAGTGTTAGCTGCTCAGGAATTGACTTAACATTGTTATTTATTAGAATCATTACTATTCCTTCCCAGACACTTTCTGTTTGTTACATTTTTGCTCCTCCTAACATCTCTTTGAAATGAATAATATCCACACTTTGCAGATGTTAAAACAGATGATACTTAGTTTGATTCCTCAGTTGAGAGACCTCTAAAATCCATTTTCCACATTATCACGATTTCTTTAAAAGATAATGTTGAGAATTAAAATGATTTTCTTTTCGGTCTTGTTTCAGGAAACAATTTCTGATAATTGTGTGGTGATTTTCTCAAAAACATCCTGTTCTTACTGTACAATGGCAAAAAAGATTTTCCATGACATGAATGTTAATTATAAAGCCGTGGAATTGGACATGCTTGAATATGGGAGCCAGTTTCAAGATGCTCTTCACAAAATGACTGGTGAAAGAACTGTAAGTATATCCTCAGCTGTGCTGTCATACTAGGTGGTAACTTGGATCAATCAGAGGCTAGACTTTGTGTTAGGAAAAAAGAGCGAGATGTCCTCTGAAGATCTTATATGGATAAAGAAATGGCAAATTTGGAAACCAGAGTCTTACAATAGGGAAAAGCGGAGTTAATTCATTGTTTTTGTTTTTATTGTGTGTGCGTGCTTGGGCACTGGGATTACAGGGGATGATAGTGGTGTTATAAGCACTTATCTGTAGTTGTTTAAGGTCCTCCTTCAAGAGAAGGGCATTATTACATTATTCCTTTTTACTTGGACAGTACAGGAAGGATCAGTCTTCAGTTACTGTGCTAATAGGAATGCTTCCTCCTCCATGTTTAGTCTTTATGGATTTTTCTAATACACAACACCAGAAAAATACATAATGTTGCCATTTTCCTCTTATATTTACATGGAAGTTTATGGTATACTTTTCCCCTTTAGTGAATATATCTAAGAAAAAACTACTTAAACACTATAAATACTTTGATTTTTGTATTACATAACAATAATTATGAGGAAAGGCCTTTAGGATCAGATTTTCCTGGATTTGAATCTCAGCTCATCTCATTTACTATGACTGTCATCTTGGGCACATTCTTCCTCATTTTCCTCCATTTCCTCATTAGCCTCCAAAATCAGGCTAAAAAATAGTACCCAAGTACGAGTGTCAGAAATTTTGAGAAATGATTTCATACTTCTAACAGTAAGGTTAGGCCTAATTTATCTTTTTTTTTTATCTAACAGGTTCCAAGAATATTTGTCAATGGAACTTTTATTGGAGGTGCAACTGACACTCATAGGCTTCATAAAGAAGGGAAATTGCTACCACTAGTTCATCAATGTTATTTAAAAAAGAGGAAAGAATTTCAGTAATGTAGGTACTCACCATGACTAGTAAATGTTAATGTGACAATACCTGATAATGTCTTTTAAATATCTGAAGATGTTTTAAATGTGAATTATCTTCCTGATTAAAAATAATGAAAAATAAATTGCTGTGGACACCTCATCTTATTTGGTAATTCTTGAGCAAGAGATGGTATTTATAACCAAAGGGGTGGACTTGTATCATAAGATCAGAATGCATTTAATTAGGAATTTATATATGAATTTTACAGCCAAGAGCTCGGTGGTAACTAAGCATTTGAAATTATTCCCTATAGTATCAGGAGTTAACTCCTTACCTTGTGTAGCTTTTAGTAGTAAGGACTGATGTGATTTCTTTCAAATTTAAGGTTTCTCACTGTTATAGCTGTGAATCGGGTAGGGCTATCTTCTACCGTATTGTGAAAAGCCTTCACACTCTACTTCTAGAGCAAAAGACATATGTTAAAAGTTGTATGATGGAATTAATTTTACCTTAGGGAAACCAAATTACTCATGTAATGACAGAAATTAAGAGGAGGAAGATTTCAGCATTATATAAAGATGAACTTTTTAAAAAGTTCACAAATGAACCCAGGGGCACTTCACCATTGAGCTACATCCCTAGACGTTTTATTTTGAGACAGGGTGTTGTTAAATTGTCTACGCTGGCCTCAAACTTGCAGTCATCCTGCCTCAGGCTTCTCAGTTGCAGGAATTACAAGCATGTGCTAGTGTGCCTGGCTCTTGATTTTAAACACAGAACTGTCAAATTATCCAAATAATTTGGATATTATCCAAACCCTTTGGCATTATCCTACATCTCAGACCTTAAAACTTTTCAGGAAAGTTTTATAGGAATTGAGATAATTTCTACAAATTGACACTGATACACATGTTTTTGCCTGTCTAGTTCATTTTTTTTTTTTGGTACTGGGGATTGGAACTCCGGGGCACTGGATCACTGAGCCACATCCCCAGCCTATTTTGTGTTTTTTTAGAGATAGGGTCTCATTGAGCTGCTTAGAGCCTCACTTTTGCTGAGGCTGGCTTTGAACTCGTGTTTCTCCTGTCTCAGCCTCCCAAAGTGCTGGGATTGCAGGCATGCACCACCGTGCCCAGCTCTTTTTTTTGTTGTTAGTGTAACTTTTCCCAAAAACAACTTTGAGTTCATCTTTTCATAAAAAATCCCACTTAAAACCTAAGAATTTGCATTTTCACTAAATCCAATTGTCTTGATCTTGTAATAAAACTCTACTGGAAAAGAATCTCCAACCATACTTTAATTAAATAATACTTATATGTAATTAGAGGCATTAAAAGAGCAATATAAATGATCAAAACAACTTTACCTTGTTAAATACTTAAGGGCCTTATAAGGCATATTATGGCCTTAAAATTCTTATTTTTAAAAAATAAACAGACATTTATCTGATGTGCATAGTATTTATTTGGTATCCCTATCAATTTCTACAACAAATAACAGATCAGAAACAGTTCACTTGTGCCCACCTGTATTCCACATCTAAAATGAATTACAGTTTGAGCATCTCTAATCCAAATGTCCAAAATCTGAAATGCTCAGAATTGGACACTATGGGCCCTGACATTATACCACAAATGAAAAATTCCATACTCGACCTCATGTGACAGGTCACAAACTGCAGGTGCATTAAAAATATTATATAAAACCACCTTTGGGCTATATGTATATGGAATATCCCCAAAATATTATGTATATGTATATGCAAATATTCCAAAATCTGAAAAATCCCAACCACTTTACTGTCCTAAACATGTCAGATAAAGGATACTCAATCTATATTCAGTAGGGTATTTTGTAAGGCTGGAAAGAAGTAGTCAAGATTTTACCATAGTGGTGAAAACTTTGATCATGAAATGCATTTAATCATTAGCATATTCATCCATTCTCAATCAGAAAACAGGAAAATTACATTATTAGGTCTATTTACAGTGAAAAGTTGGAAGACTTGACAAAGCATCTGTTAACAATCCCAGAAAACTCCCCATGCCCTGCCTTAAGGGTTCTTTGCTTAGAAATGAAATAAACACTAAACATGTTTGTTAAACATCAAACTTTATATACCTTTAAGCACCAGCTTGACAATTGATTCAGTTTTATAAAATATTCCTGCTTTGAAAGGCAAAGTGAATGTAAAAACGTGAATGTAATTAAATCACTGACCTGGATAATATTATTGCGATGGTTTCAATGTTTTAATACTATATTCACTTCTTTGAATTTGTTTGTAGGCTTGAAAATATTTGCCTTCTGTCTCAAAATATTCCCTTAAAAATTAATCACTTTGGAACTGTACAACTGTATTTTTAACTCATAATGTTAAATATACAACTTGGTCCATGGAGGTCAAAGTTTTATAGTCACATAGTCCAGCTTTTTGGATAACTGGTTATACAAAACAATAAAAAACATTAAACTACCATAAGATATTACTGATGTTAACAGTCACACATGCATAACACATCAGTGTACCCAGATCGTCCTATTGAGTGTTTAAATTACTAACGTACAATCAGGCTTTAAACTTAACATTAAATTCTCATTCATTATGTAAAATTAAAAGCTCTGAAAGACTCTTTGAATTCTGTACTTCACAAACATTAGAACACTATTAAGGCATTACTTAATAAACAGACCCCAAAGTAAGTAACTAGTATGCCTGTATAGGAGAGCTAGTCATATTTTAAGGCAGTCAAAAGGGTCATTTTTTTTACTTTAAGGCTCTTGTACATTTAAATTTATTTTATGCAGACATTAGTCTGGATAATTTACGTATTTATCAAATGACCAATCAGGGAACTCAAAGCCTTTAATAAAGCAAATGGACAGTTTGGGATTAGATTATAACACTCCTCACTTCCACTTCTCTTCCTTAAAAGATTATTCCATATATCCTATCCCTTTGGACAATTTCTTCATACTCACAAGCTGGCAATAAAAATAAAATTGAATTCAAATACATTACAAAACTTATGTCTTATCACATCATACCAAATTATATATAGTTTATATTTAGAGTAACAGTGCACTAAATTTTTTTTTTTTTACTAGCCACTAATTGTACAGCATTTTAAATTTAATTTGGTTATGTAGGAATTTTAAAGTTTACATTGCAAATAAAATCTAATAGGTATTTTAAATAGACAAGATTTGTGTTTTTATACACTATTCCAATAATTATATGTGGTAATATTATATATAAAATAGCAAAATTTTAACTTCATTCACTATCCTTGACAGTCCAAATGTTTATTAAGTGAAACCAGTAGAAATATTAACTAATTTACTATTTGGTTAAGTATAGATTCTGCTAACTTGTAAAGTGCAGAAATTTAAAACATTTTAAAACTAAAAACTAAATGTCACTTGTGTTTGTAAAGTAAATATGCATGGAAGTAAGTAAAACAGAAGCAAAAGGAAAACACTCTTCAGGATCAGAAACAAGCTTTTGTGGATATTCATTATATTTAAAAATTCTCATTATAAATAATCACCTTAATTTCAGTAATAGAATCTTGCAACATATTTTCCAGCACTTTCCAGAATACCTTGGTATTTTCAGGGAGTAGGAAAATGTGCCATTTATTATAATTTTATTCAAAAGGTATGCTTAGCTACATTAGTTTTCTACATAAAATATTATCTTAGAATTAACTTTTTAAAGTAAATTCCATTTTTCAGAAAAGCAAAAATTTACTGACTAAAAAACATTTAATTCCAATATAACTTATTTACAAGGCTTTTTATGCTATAAGCTGTGTGTTTGTGGCAGGGGCTGGGGGAGTATACTGAGTGAAATACTTAAGGATTTGACAGTAATCTTTATAGTTACAGAAGTATGAAATTAAGATATGGTATTTTCTTAAACAGTAGTTGTTATTTTTCACATTTGGTGCTAGGGATTGAACCCAGGGCACTGTACCACCGAGCAACATTCCCAGCTCTTTTTATTTGAGATAGAGTCTCAAGTTGTTGAGGGCATTTGCCAGGTCGCTGAGGCTTCTAATTTTTGATCCTCCTCTCAGCATCCCAAGTCACTGGGATTGTAGGTGTGTGTGTGCCACCATACTTGGCTAGAGTAGTTAACTATTTTCCTTTGAGTGCTTATGCACTAGAACAGTTCCCCTCAATGCAGGTAGGTACATCTATAATTACAAATGAAGGGTGAATCACTGATTTTACTGAATGACCACACAATTTCTGGAAATATCTAATTCCTTTTTTATAATATAAGTTAATTTGGAGAAAGAATATACCAATCTGGTTATTGTTTCAAGAGACCTGCTATTATTAATTAAAAAAAATATGATCTTAAATCTGTATGAAACAAAAAGTAGTCTGCAAGACATTCATTTCACTTAAATTTGGGTGACCTTCCTGTCATTTAATTACCCAGGTAGATAAGACTAGGGGAAAAAAATGACAAAAATGTCAGAAAAAAGGAATTTTAAAAAGAAAAAGGTATGAAAGAAATTTCCATTAAAGAGATAAAGGCGCAGATATCAGGTACACACTAAGTAAAATCCATACAATAAATACTAATTTCTTCTAGCTTAACCTATCACTTTTTCTTAGTCTTTCTTGTGCATGTTTATATTGAGGGTATATGACAGTGCCTTAATTCACCCCAAACTGTGGTATTAAGACTACTTTTTTCATTTTTGATTATTTTTACAAGGGTACCAATCACCAAAAAAGTGACAATAATCTTCATATATATAAAATTTATTTATTTTAGTTGTAGATGGACATGATACCTTTATTTTATTTATTGACTTTTATGTGGTGCTGAGGATTGAACCCAGTGTCTCATATGTGCTAGGCAAGTGCTCTACCACTGAGCCACACCACCAGCCGGACAATGATATCTTAAGGTCAAAGTGAAATTCAACAAGAGATTATCATGATTTAACCTCCATTTACTGTTTAGATATAACTTTACCAGATTTTAAACATTACTTATCGGACCCTCAAATTTAATCAGTAATGTTTTGCCTTATCTTTCTGAAATTTAACATTGTTTTTTTGCAAAATCTAGGAAAAACCCAGAACTCCAATAAATGGTATTTCATCACTTGTAGACTTGTTATTTTAAAAGCTCATGCAAATGTTTGTTAATAGCATCCCCTTAGACAGTTTTTTCATTTATCCAAGAGAATGTTAGAGTTATATGTTTCTTCCTTCTTTATCAGAGAGTTGTGAATTCTTAGTATATCATCTGTGAAAATATTTCTTCTACATTTTTCTACTCTGAACAGGAATGATTAGAAATATCATTGGGCCTAATGAACTAGTTTTCTAAAACATTTTAATTCTTCAAAACTCATATCTATTTTTTTTTTTTTTTTTTGGTACCAGGGATTGAACTCAGGGGCACTCGACCCCTGAGCCAGGTCCCCAGCCCTATTTTGTGTTTTATGTAGAGACAGGGTCTCACTGAGTTGCTTTAGCGCCTCGCCATTGCTGAGGCTGGCTTTGAACTTGCGATTCTCCTGTCTCAGCCTCCCTAAGTGCTGGGATTACAGGCTT
>CM053410.1:69499339-69604804 GCA_028644305.1 Xerus rutilus
CAAAACTCATATCTATTAATAAGAATATTTTTAATTAAAAAAGTTCTAACTAGTATTGTGAACCCCCTTCCCAGTTTTAATTTTTAAATAATAAATCACTGATTCTTCTACGATCAGAAATGTTACTTTATGAAAACTACAAGAACAGAATCACAATAGGCTAAATTGGGTTACAACCACACAGTAAAGTGAAAAAGCAAAAGGGGTTCCAATGGGATAACACTAAATTTCATCATTACCATATGGCTACACTAACATTCTCTTAAAATAGTTACTTAACTAATGTAAGTTTTAATAAATAGAATTTCCAAAGAATTTCAACTAATAAGAAAAGGTGAGATTGTAAGATTAAATTTATTTTACTAATCACAACTATATCTTGGAAATATGTCATTACCTAGGGAGTCAAGTTTATTTTTCTTACTTTTTTTTTTTTTTTGGTACCAGGGATTGAACTCAGGGGTACTTAACCACTGGAGCCATATCCCCAGCCTTTTTCATTTTGAGACAGTCTTGCTAAGTTGCTTATATCCTAGCTCAGTTGCTGAGCCTGCCTTTGAACTTGCGATCCTCCTGCCTCAGCCTCCCAGGTTGTTGGGATTTTAGGAGTGCGCCACCACACCTGGCTTAGGGTTTTTTCTTTTTCTTTCTTTCTTTTTTTGTGGTGCTGGGGATTTAACCCAGGGCCTTGTGCGTGCAAGGCAAGCACTCTACCAACTGAGCTATATCCTCAGCCCAGGATTGTTTTAAAAGCAGTACTTCCCCTAATATTAATGTAATAGTAATCCTAGAAGTAATTCAGAAAATAAAGCTTGTTTATCGCTCAAGTACATTCTATTTATAATGAGGTAAAATCTTTTACTTTTTTCTATAGGACTGTTATATAGCAACATAGGTTATTAAAACATTAATTGTGCTGGAGGATTAAAAATGATACATGTTAACATTTGTTTTTCTACTCTGAAAGCGATCATGTATATACACTTTTTAACAGGTTTTCAATAATTATTTTCTGAGAATAGTTCTATTCTTCTAAGTCAATGTGTTCCCATACTGTGGGGAGTGAAAAGTGGAATGGAAATGAAGAGACCAAGCTTTGTAGATCACTTAAAGTACTCGAGAATCAAATTCTGTCTTGAACCTTAGGTCTCTAGCCAAAATCAAAAGTTAGTTTTAAAGTTTCTAAGGTTTCATTCAAGCTCTAAAGTGTCATGATTTCAAAATAAAATTATGTGCTCTGGTGGTTTCTTTCAGTTTTCCTTTCATATTTGTCTTTCTTAAATCTTACTCTAATCCATTTAATTAGACCTATGTAAATGCTTCAAAAAGTCACATCTAATACATTTAATATTAACTCCTAGACACACTCACTGTAATTGTATGAAAGCTTACCTAAATAGCACATAACCGAAGGAAGTAAACATTTATATTATATTCTATTTAACATTTCCATCAGGAATAAAAAGATCACGTTATAATTTTTAATTGTGTAAGATCTTGGTTTCTTCAAATTTGATCTGAACATAATACTATATCAAAAGTGGCTGTTAAATTCATTCCATGCTTGATCAGAAGTGATGTATATTTGGGGTAGGAAGTACAACTAGCTTTGTTGACCAAAAATCTCTTAGGTAAGTAAATGCTACTAATTTTAAAAACTACTATTAGTTGCCTTGCAGGAATGGTTAAATATCAAAGCCAGCATTAATACGTCAAATACATTTGAACAGAACATTTTCTTATTGTTCCCAGAGTCCCAACCTACTATGTAATAGAAGAAATACATATTCAAATCCTCACACTATTAAAACCCCCCTTTCCTCCAAAACATAAAATCTCTAATCCCCAAGCACATACAAGGTTATAATTTATATTTACTAGTGTTTTACATTTAACATAAGAGTTTTAAAAACCCTAAAAAATCTTTATTTAATATTTAAAGAACAATGCATAAAAATGCAAGTTTTACGTCTAAAAGCTATCTTCAACAACCTATATAAAATTATGAGAAAAGATACTGACATTTCAACAGATTGCTTTAATGTTAATGAAGATGGGATACTTGCTCAAGAAAATGTTATGTTAGTGTAATGAAAAGGAAGTTTAATGTACACAAAAAACATAAAAATAGCAATTTCCTACAGACTGGTTAGTTCAAAATATGCTACGCAAGAACTGCCTTCCAAATCTGAAAGACATATAGCTTGCTTTACTACTTCTTCACCCTATCAAAAAAAAAAAATGTTCTGCCACAAAAATGGATTGTGGACATGTTTACAATTGGAAAATATTTAAAACCCATTTATAATTGACTAGAAAAAGTAATTAAAACAATTCTTAAGAGTAAGGAAAAGGCTATCTAGTTGAGATTCTAATTGTTATGCTTTTAAGATTATGAATAGGGAACTTAAATGCTTGAAATGTTACTTCCATTTGTGAGTATGAAAAACAAGAATATGACTACATGAGGCTATGTTGTTATTCAGGGAAATCATTGTCAAGTTAAAGCCTTCACAACAATAAAACACAATAAACAAAACCAATTCCATAGCCAACACAAACTTTAGCGTCTCTTCAGGTCCCATAACATTCTTAGCGTTTTCCATTATGTTTCTTCTTAATGGTAACAGATACTACAACTATAAGTAAAACACCAGGAATAAAACATCTGTTTCATTGAATAAGAAAGCTGTTATTTATATGATCTTAGAAAACTCTGAAAGGAATTTGTAAAACTCATAATTTAATCATGTGTCTTAGTTTTTAACCCTATATATATAAAAGTTTACAGATGAGTTTCATATTCCATCACAGTTACATGGTCTAGTGCATTTCAGAGTATATGGATATTATCAAAGCTGTCCTTTTCCAATGAAAATACTCAAGAAAACATTAAGCACTTCTCAAATAAGTAACATGATGTGGAACTGCTCACTTTTGGATATCACCTTTTTGAAGTACAAATGTATTATTCACCAGAACAAAACTGTTTGACCATTTTATAGTATCTATTAACAAAAAGTTCTCTATGAGAGAGAGGAAGCTATAATATCCTGAAGCTATTTCCCAAGAGCTAGTTTAGTAGATAGAACTTGGGGCTCATCTTTATTTTCCTTCTTCCTATTTTTTTTTTTTTTTTTGGTAAAATTACTTTCAATTATGCACATACTGCACTATCATCTTTCACTGTATTAAGATTAGGTGGGAAGTAGCTGCATATTTTCAGCAACGGACCTCTTAGGGCCTGCTGGTGTTTATGGTTAAATCACATCTAATGTGAAATTTCGAATTACATCCAGGGCTCCAGTATCAAAGCCACACATATCCAACATGCCTCTATCATCTGGGTCTGCAATGGTAAAACCATTTGATGTCATTCCACAAACAATCAGTTTAGCTGGAATATTCATTTTCTGTAGGAAAAACATAAAAAAAAAACAGCAAATACATAAAAAGTGATATATAAGAAAAAACAAAGTACTTCCAATATTACAATTTAAAATCTCTTTACCACATCTTTTATTTAAAAAGCCATTTTTTTTTCATTTTTGGTTCAATCTTCTAGAGTCCAACAACATGAGCTGTACAAGAATGTAAAACAAAATTGTGTCAAGAACCTACCTGAATTTCTTTGTTCTATAGTTTTGTTTTATGGGTTCCACAGTACATTTTTAAGCAGCCTGGAGACTTTGTAATTATGAAACCCGTTAGGATATTCAGGAGTGCCAGACATTTTTATCAACATATCAAATGCTGGGTAATATGTGTGAATGAACATAAATATAAGGAAAAAGGAAATACATATCTGGGATTATTAACATTTCGCTTACAGTTTTCATATGTACAATATATACATGTTCTACATAAGGTTTTTTTTTTGGTACCAGGAATAGAACTCTGGGACACTCAACATCCCCAGCCCTTTTTGTATTTTATTTAGAGACCGGTCTTGCTGAGTTGTTTAGGGCCTTGCTAAGTTGCTGAGGCTGGCTTTGAACTCACAATCTTCCTACCTCAGCCTCCTGAGCTGCTGGGATTATAGGCGTGTGCCACAGTGCCCAGCTCTTCATAAGACCTTGTTCTCTACTTTTACATTTATGGTTAAAATAACTGAATATTTGAGAAAAACCAATAATCACTGAGTGTACACTACTGACAGACAGTACAATGAACTCTTTAAATAATATACCTAATGTAATTGTTGTACTGGTCCTGAAAGGTAAGTACTATTATGTATTGTGACATGTATCAGTTAAAGAATTTGCTCAGATTCACAGTTTGTGGAAGAGAAAGACTCAGGACTTAGACTTCAGGCTGTATTAAATCCATATTCTATTCCCCATCCTTGGTTCTCAAAATTACATGCATCACAATGCCCTGGAAGGCTTGCTAAAACACAGTTCCACCTATAGAATTTCTTATTCAGAAGGTGTCAGATGGAGCCTAGGAATGTCCCTTTCTAATGAGGTCCCAAGTGATGCTAAGGCTGCTTGTAGGGAAAACCATACTTTGAGAACATCTTCATCAACAAGTCTATTTCTACTTATAGTCACAAGTCACATTTTAAGTGCTCAACAGTCCCATATGATTAATGGCTACCATTATTGGAGTGTGCAGTTATAGAACATTATGTCATATAAGAAAGCTCAGTCAGGGATGCACTGTGTAGAACAAAGGTATGTCCACAAAACTTAGGACACAGATTATGCTTTAATTTTATGTAGTTGTTAGCAAATCCCACAAATGAGACTTAATTTTTCAAAGAGTACAATGAATCATTAAAAAAATGTATAGCTAAGGTAAATATTTTATTACCAAAAAATACTATTTGCAATAGTATTAGTAACAGGACTGCAAGTAGTTTAAATAAATTATATATTTGTAGCCAACATTTTTTATAATTTCAAGTACTACTGAGTCCATAATTGACACTGTGTTTCTACACAAGGATTAGAACTATTTTTTTTTTTTTAGTATTTTTTTAGTTGTAGATGAACACAATACCTTTATTTTATTCATTTATTTATATGTGGTGCTGAGAATCGAACCCAGTGCCTCAGCATGCTAGGCAAGTGCTCTACCACTAAGCCACCACTCCAGCCCAGAGTACTTTTTTTTTTTAAACAATGACAAAAAATGGAGTATTATTTGGTTGAGAAACAACAATTTGTTTTACCTTTCGATACTCCCTCAGGGCAATAGCAGGATGGACACTTCCAGCAAAGGTCTCATTATCGGTGAATACAATGAAGACATCAGCAGCTGTGTTTGTCTTCTGAGCCCAAATTATTGGAAGAGAGCAATCTGTTCCACCTGCTGGGATCTAACCCAGAAAAAAAAAAAGAATTAGAATAAAGTTGCCCTAGTGTCAATAAATGAGATGTCTGAAATAATTACTTAAAAATACAATTTTCATATAATTTTATTTAAAGCCAATATATATAATATATATATCTTCCCTAATAAGACTGCATTTTTTGTGCTTCTCACAAGAAGATAAAGCAATTTGTTCTTACAGATAAACAGTATGCAAGATGTCAATAATAAAATTACTATATAATACATATGAAGTACTATTTTTTCTGTTTTCTTTTGTTTTGGTACCAGGATTGAACCCAGAGCACTTAAGCACTGTGCAGCATCCCTTTCCCTTTTTATTTTGATACGGGGTCTAGCTAAGTTGCTTAGGGCCTCACTCAGTTATTGAGGCTGCCTTTGAACTTGCAATCCTCCTGCCTCAGCCTCCCAAGCTGCTGGGATTACAGATGTGAGCCACCGTGCACAAGTATTTTTTTTTTTAAATATTTATTTTTTAGTTATAGGTGGACAGAATATCTTTATTTTATCTTTATGTGGTGCTGAGGATCGAACCCAGTGCCTCCCTCGTGCTAGGCGAGCACGCTACCACTGCGCCATAACCCCAGCCCCAAGTATTTTTTTTTTTATGTTAAGTAAACTTAATAAAATTTTCTTACCTGATTCATAGCTATTAAAACCTGTTGTAAGGTCATATCTGTAGTCACGGGACATGGTACCATTTCATGCGAAAAAGCAACTATAGAAGAATCCTTTTCTGTTCGCGTGACAACCTGAAAATTCAATGGTAGTAATTTTCAGCAGACTTGGGGGAATTATAATATTGAAGTTTATAAAACTTCATCTTTAAAAACAAATAAGGAATACATTCTCATTTTATTAAATTAAGAATAAAGGGCTGGGGTAAATATAAAAATAAAAATAAAATAAAGATATTCTGTCCACCTACAACTAAAAAAATAAATATTAAAAAAAAATTAAGAATAAATCCACAGTAATAAAGGAAAACAAAAACAAAAATAAAAACCCAAATACTTCTCCTGTTTTCTGATATCTTTGTCATTAATTTTTAAAAAAATATTATTTATTTTAGCTGTAGATGGACACAATATTTTTATTTATTTTTTATGTGGTGCTGAGAATTGAACTTAGTGCCTCACGTGCTAGGCAAGCATTCTAGCACTGAGCCACAACCCCAGCCCTTTGTCATTAATTTTTAAGCATCATCTACCTCCTCAAAAATACTATTTATTATTATATAATCTAAATTTTCAATTCTGACTATTCCTTAGAGATGCTTTTCAATATACTTTCAACTGCTTTACAAAGTTGTCTTTATATATAAAATGAAGTGAAAAAATGATTGACACATCTCCCTTTATAATTTAACTCCACAGTAAACAATTAGGAGCAAACATTCGAAAATATTTTGTGTGTTCTCACCATGCACATTGCTGCAGCAACAGTACTAGCATTGAGTATACTACCCAAAACTCTTTGGTTCATAGAAGCACTGACATCAACAGCCAGTAAGAAACGCTTTCCAGTTGGCTCAACTGTCTACAAAGAAAACAAAATAATTATTAAAAGCAATCACAGAATCTCTAAAATAAGAATTTTATTTCCTTATTTTTCATTCAAAAGAGTCTCTAAGATAAAAGGCCTTCTAATTTTTGATATACCAATTAGACAACTATTGAAAAATGTTTAGTTGCCAGGTTGGTGGTGCACACCTGTAATCATAGTGACTTGGCAGGCTGAGGGAGAAGCATCCCAAGTTACAGGCCAACCTCTGCAACATAGTGAGACGTTGTCTCAAAGTAACACCTAAAAAGGGAAGCTGGGGATGTAGCTCTCTGGGTTCAATTCCCAGTACTACCAAAAAACTCCTAAAATAACAACAACAAAAAACAAAACCAAAAAAGCTTAGCTCGTAGTTCAGCTTAGGCAAAACAAAGGAAATACAAAAGTCTAATAATTTCATTGAAAGAAGTTACCATGCTATTTAAAAACAAATATTTCCTCTTTAAGGTAAAATGGCAACTTCTAGGAAGAAATCTTTCATTGTGGTAAAATGTAGGTAAAGAAGTGGCCAGACACCAGGCACAGTGGCACATATTATAATTTTAGCCATTCTTCTTCTTTTTTTTAAAGAGAGCAATGTGTTTTTTAAAATTTTTTTAAATATTTTTTTTTAGTTGTAGATGGACACAATATCTTTATTCTATTTATTTATTTATTTATTTTAATGGTGCTGAGGATCAAACTCAGTGCCTCATGCATGCTAGGCAAGCGCTCTCCCACTGAGCCACAACCTCAGCCCAAGAGAGCAATGGGTTTTTTTTAAAAAAAAATTTTAGTTGTTGATGGACCCTTATTTATTTGTTTGTTTCTTTATATGTGGTGATAAGAATTGAACCCTTTACAGCCGGGCGCGGTGGCGCAAGCCTGTAATCCCAGCACTTAGGGAGGCTGAGACGGGAGAATCGCGAGTTCAAAGCCAGCCTTAGCAACGGCAAGGCGCTAAGCAACTCAGTGAGACTCTGTCTCTACATAAACACAAAATAGGGTCGGGGATGTGGCTCAGTGGTCGAGTGCCCCTGAGTTCAATCTCCAGTACCAAAAAAAAAAAAAAAAAAGAATTGAACCCTTTGCCTCACAAATACTAGGCAAATGCTCTATCACTGAGCTACAACCCTAGCCCAATTTCAACCATGTTAGTGTAGAAATCAGTGGCATTAAGCACATTCACAATGTTGTATAACTATTATTTGTATTTCCAGAACTTTTTCATTATCTTAAATGGAAACTTTATCAATTAACTGATCAGTCTCAACTTCCCCTAGTACCTGTATTTTAAACATATTGGTTTTTTTTTTTTTTTGGTTTTGGGTATTGGGGATGGACTGAACCCAGGGGAGCTTTACCAAGGAACTACACATCTAGTCCTTTATTTTTTGAGACAGAGTATATAGCTAAGTTGCTGAGGCTGAATCTTTGACCCTCCTTCCGTAACCTTCTAAGCTGCTGGGATTGCAGGTGCATGCCACCAGGCCTGGCATCTGGCCATTTCTATTTTTTATCTCTATGAATTTCAATTTATACTATTTTTTCTCTATAAATATCTATTCAGGATACACCATATAATGCAATCATACAATACTTGCACATTTATGTCTATCTTATTTCACTTAGCATGATGTTTTCAAGGTTTAACCATGTTATAGTATTTATCAAATTTCACTGCTTTGAAGGCTAAATCATATTCCATTCTATGTGTATAAACACTTTATCTGTTAATCTGATGAATACTTGGGTTGTTATGTCTTGTGGCTATAGTGAAATAATGCTGCTATAAATATTGTCATACAAATATCTGTTTTGAGTTCCTGTTTCAATTATTTAGGGCATATACATAGGGGCAGAACTGCTAAATGGAATGGTAACTTTATGTTTAACTTTTAGAGCCCATTTTTCTCATGGGCCGCAACATTTTATATTCTCATTAGTAAACAGCAAGATTTCAATTTCTCCACATTCCTGTATGTATTTTCTGCTTTTTGCGGATAGGGATGGGTACTGGGGATTAAACTCAGGAGCACTCCACCACTGAGCAACACCCCCAGCCTTATTTTGTATTTTCTCTAGAGACACGGTCTCACTGAGTTACTTAGTGCCTTGCTGTTGCTGAGGCTGGCTTTGAACTCACGATCCTCCTGCCTCAGCCTCTCAAGCCACTGGGATTACAGGCATGCACCACAGTGCCCGGTTATTTTTTGCTTTTTGATACTAGTCATCCAATTAAGTGTAAAGTGTACATCACCGTGGTTTTCATTTTCATTTTCTTGTTTACTAACGATAGGTATCTGTTTATGGTTTTTTTTTTTGGTACTGGAGATTGAACTCGGGCACTTGAACACTGAGCCACACCCCCAGCTCTATTTTGTGTTTTATGTAGAGACAGGGTCTCACTGAGTTGCTTAGCGCCTTGCCGTTGCTGAGGCTGGCTTTGAACTCGCGATTATCATGTTTTTATTGGTCATTCAGAAATCTTTGGAACGAAGTCCTTTGCTCATTTTTAAATTGAATTACTTCTATTTTGCTGTTGGATTTAGGGATTCTTTTATACATGGACAGTAAACTCTTATCAGATAGATGAAATTCAAATGTTCTGTAGTGTAGGTTATTTTTTCACTTTTTTCTCCTTTTTCTCTGCTGGGGATGGAACCTAGGGACTCACTCTACCACTGAGCCACAACTCTGGTCAGTTTTTGCTCTTAAATGGTCACTGACCCACTGTGAACTATTTTTTATAGTGTAAGGTGCCAGCCTAACTTCATTATGTGTAAGAATATACAGTTTTTCTGGCACTATTTGTTGAAGACTTTCTTTGACCACTGAATCATCTTGAAATCCTTCTCAAAAAGAATCAACTGACCATATGTCAGGGTTTATTTCTGAACTCAGAGTACTTTGATTACTGTAGCTTTATACTAAGTTTTGAAATACAGAAGTGTGAGCCCTTCAACTTACTTCTTTCAAAGATTGTTTTGGCTACCTAGGGTCACTTGAAATTTTGTATAAATTTTACAGTGGGTTTTTCTATTTCTGCAAAACATGACACTGGGATTTGAAAGGGATTGTGTTGCACTTGTAGATCTCTTTGGATAGCACTGTGATCTTAAGTGTTCCAAACTAGAGACATGAATGTCTTTCCATTTGTCTTGAGTTTTCTCAACAATGTTTTATAGTTTTCAGTATGATTCTTCCATCTCCTTATATTTATTCCTATCTTTTGTTGTTTTTTGATGCTATTGTAAATGGAAACATTTTCTAATTGTTTGCTGCTATTACATAGATACACAATTGATTATAACATGTTAATTTTATAGCCTGTAACTTTCTGTTAGAGTTTTCTTGTTTTATAGTTTGTTTTGGTGTGTGTGTGTGTGTGTGTGTGTGTGTGTGTGTATTCTTTAGGTTTTATACATATAAGATCATGGCATCAGAGGACAGGGATAATTTTACTTCTTCCTTTCCAATTTGGAATTTTAAAAATTACTTTTCTTATCTAATTGCTGGAATTTCTAATACTGTGTGGAATTGAAATGGAAAAATTGGACATCTTTTTCTTACTCCTTATCTCAAGGGAAAAGTTATCAGTCTTTCACCCTTGAGAGTAGGAAGTTAGTTTTTTTTGTACTGGAGATTGAAACCAGGAACACTTCACCACTGAGCTACATCCCTAGTCCTTTTTATTTTGAGACAGGATCTCACTAATTTGCTTGGGGCCTTGCTAAGTTGCTTAGGTTGGCCTCAAACTTGTGATCCTCCTGCCTCAGCCTCCTAAGTCTCTGACATTATAGGTGTGTGCCCTACACTCAGCTATGTTTTATTAAAGTTCACTTCTATTCCTTATTTATTAACTGTTTTTCTTTTTAAAATCATGAAATAAACCAGGCATGGTGGTGCATTCCTGTTAACCCAGTGGCTCAAGAGGGTGAGGCAGGAGGACCACAAGTTCAAAGTCAGCCTCAGCAAAACAGAAATGCCCTAAGCAACTCGATGAGACACTGTCTCAAAATAAAACAATAAAGGACTGGGAATGTGGTTCAGTGGTTAAGTACCCTGGGGTTTAATCCCTGGTACCAAAAATCATGAAACGATGAAAAAAACCATGAAATGATGTTAAGTTTTATCAAGTGCTTCCCTCACCATCAATTTAGATGAGCATGTGTTTCTGTCCCTTCATTCTACTAATGTGATACATTACATTGACTGGTTTTTATGTTGAAAAATTCTTGCACATCAGGGCTAAATATCACTTGGCAATGGTGTATAACCTTTTAATTTGCTGCTGAATTTGGATGTTATTTGTTTCAAATCAAGAAAATTTTAAAACCAAAAAATTTAGCTTATTACTCTGTTATGGGATTTTCATCCCTTTTTTTTTGGTGGGGATTGAATCCAAGGCCTTGTGCATGTGAGGCAGAACTCTACCAACTGAGCCATATCATTGACCCCTTGGGATTTCCATTCTGAAAAACTCACTTCCCATCAAGACTGATGAGATTCATCTACAAATTAATGAAAAAAACAGGGGACAGAGAACCAAGTCATAGGAACCCACAGGAATGCAAAATCTAAAAATTTATCAAAATCATCTTAGAATAAGTAGTTGCTGATGAAAATAGAAAACTTTGCTTATGTCGCAGTGGTGCATGCTTGTAATTAACAGCAATTCAGGAGGCTGAAGTGGGAGGCTTACAAGTTCAAAGCCAGCCTAGGAACTTAGTGAAACCATCTTGAAAAAATAAAAATAAAAAGGGCTGAAGATGTGGCTCAGTGGTAAAGCACTTCTGGGTTCCATCCCCAAAACAAAAAACCAAAAAAACTTACATAAGATGTTAATTCCCAAGTCATTTTTTAAAAAACAAGTCAAACCTTAAATGTTTTATAAAAAGCAGCATCCAATGCTTTCAATATTTCTTCATCAGGGCGCCACTTCAGTTTTCCTCTGAGTCCATGACCTGTTTTATAAGTTTCTAGTGCAATTAAAACATGAAATGGATGTATCTGAGCCTAGAAACAAGACAAAGAAAGTGAAAGTAAAACTCAAGTTAAAAAATAGTAATTATGTATCTTCCTTATTGTATGCTACTGCAGCTAAGAAATACATTTTATACAGAAAAGAGAAAAATGAGGATTTTTAACCTTACAATTCTGAGTCAAAAAATGTAATCTGGGATAAAAGTCTCAGAACACTTAAAAAATGCACTAACTCGGGGCTGGAGTTGTAGCTCAGTGGTAGCGCACTTGCCTCGCAAGTGTGAGGCATTGGGTTCGATCCTAGTATCACATGAAAAGAAATAAAGGCATTGAGTCAATATACAACTAAAAAAATATTTTAAAAAAATGCACTAACTGCATTTCCAAAATTTAGAAGCCAACTTTTTCAATTAGTAGATTAAAAAAACAGGCCAATGATAATGCTTACCTTTTTTAACAGTTTTTCATTACATAGTTTCTCACATACTAAAGATACTTCTGAATTTCCTGGTTCAAGCACTGAATTAGCAGTCATCTTTCCTAGATTCCTTAGCAATGCAGTAAGAGGCATTTCTTGTAACAAAGCCTTCCATACCTACAGGAAGGAATATAAGGAATCAAAGGGGAAATGAATGAGTATAACAGGTATATCAATACTAGGAATTTATTCTCCAAGGCTTTTATTTGAATTTCAAAATACTTTCAGAATGAGAATTAGTCTTAACTTAAGGCTTATTAAATAAGGTAATTTATTCTTTACTAAAATAAGAAAGTGTGTATTTTATGAAGAAAATACAAAGATTTTTTAAAATAGGCAGGACATGGTGTAGACTAGATCTGACACAAAATGCCAACTGGGCATCAATATTAGGTGTTTTAAATTAATATTAATTTCAAGATTTTTTTAGTTAATTTCTGTCTGTCTCTCTTTTTGCAAGACTGGGGACTGAACCAGGGCCTTTTACATGTAATTTTTCCTTTTAAAATAATTAATTTACTCACCTCTTTAGATTTTAAGTGATTCGTTAGAAGATGTTCCCTAACTAATCTATGTTCTTCTATTAGATGAATGACTTCCAGTTCATCTTTTGTGCGCTTCACTTTCTCTACAGCCTCCAGATACTTTAATAATTTTTCAGTTTCCACAGTAAGTGCTTTTTCTTTATACAATTCATGGACCTCTTTCCAGCCCTTTGTAATATATTTGGTCACAATGGCAAGTCCTTTAACAAGATAAAGAATTGAAAAGGCAGGTAGGATTACCAAGTAAAAAATAAAACATGTTTCCTGAGAATGTAGCATATGCTAGGCTTTGATAAATGAGTTAACTCCCCTCAAGTGGGATGCAGTTTTCTACAATTTCACACATATATTTAGGCAAATAGAGCACATTAATTTTGCTAATTCCATCATTACTGTTCAAATATGAGACTTGGGGGGGGGAAAGAAAACATCTATATCCTAAATAATTTTACAGAGGCTTGTTCTCCATCCTCCCACCCCTAGAGATACCAGCATTACAAACTGTATATAGTGCCTATTTCAGGTCCACAATCTCAGAACAATTCACAAGAGTATTGATCTATCTCAGTTAATAGTTATCTGTCCTCTGCTTCTGAATAAAATATGCTTTTCTGAATAGTAGAAATTAAGTGGAAGTAGACAGGTAGGTAGATTCTTTTTAAACTGTTTTCAAATAACAAATTATTATAGGACCAATTAAAAAAAAAGAAAAATAATTTGCTTCTTCCTTCTATGATTTCTTCTAACAGTAGAAAAAGATTTGTGGGTAAGAAAATAAATATTGATCTTTCTAGGTCTTAGTTTCCACATCTGTAAAAAGTGAGAATTAACTTATTAAATTTAAATGTCTATAAGGCAAAGTCAGATAAACTCAAGAAATAAAACAGCCCATGGTGACGTCAAAGTCATTAGGACCGGGATGAATTGAGGAGAGCATGTACTAACATGTTTTAGCCAAGTATTGGCTTAGTACTGCCAAAAATGTACTTTCAAGAGAAGTCAGAATGTAAATTTTTATGAAGTCTTCTGACTTCTTGAAATATTGATTTAAAAAATCATTTTTTCCTTAAATATTTTATTGGTCAAATTAAACACACAGCTAAGCAAGAACAAGCCTATGTGCTATTTTTTTGAACTCTATCAGTATGATCAAAAGTTTGTACCAATATCCAGGAACTTCTAAAGTATTGTGAATCTTGTTATCTTCCAGATTTTTTTTTTTGATACCGGGATTGAACCTAGAGGGCGCTTAACTACTGAGCCACACACCCAGCCCTTTTTATTTAATATTTTCTTTTGAGACAGGGTCTCACTGAGTTGCTTAGGGTCTTGCAAGTTGCTGAGGCTGGCTTTGAACTTGTGATCCTCCTGACTCAGCTTCCCAAGCCGCTGGGATTACAAGGTGTGTGCCACCATGCCTGGCTTTATCTTCCAGATTTTGTAATGAAATGATTAAATGTTTCAGGCAAGCATGTCTTCTATAAAATAATTCATTAAAGCAATCTTATCCTACCCAATTCTACAATTACACTAGCCCACAGATACATAATACCTGATTAAATGAATCACACTTTGACTTGTTTTGTCTGTTATAAATACACATTTCAGTTAGGACATTAACATATTACTTATGTGGTAGATTGTAGTTTATTTCAAATTCTTTTCATTCTGAAAGCCAAGGGGTCCTTTATGCCTGACATAATATTGCTATAATTAACAAGGTTTTAAATACAAGTCTTGCTCTCATCAATTAAGAATTAAAGAATCCTATGCATGAGAGTAAGTTTAAGAAACATCTAACTGTACTTTGTAGACCCAGAAAAGAAAGCCCAGAATAAGTATTTCCACAAGTTTAGAAACTAATTTGTCCAACCAGAATTAGTAATAGGCGATCTTTTCTTTTCTCTTTTTTTGGTGGTGCTGGGGATTGAATCCAGGGCTTTGTGCATACAAGGCAAGCGCTCTACTGAGCTATATCCTCAGCCCAGCAGTAGGTGATCTTTTAAGTCTCATACTTACTCTGTATTACTATGCAGTGTCTCAACAAGCACATCAGACTAGGTACCTATCTCCCTTATATTAATCAAAGATTTAAATGTTAAAAAAAAAAAGTAGCACGATTGGGAAAAATTACAGGTAAATACTTTTGTGATTTTAGAAAAAACATTTCTAAACCTAACATAAAACAAAAACCTGTGAAAATACAAGTTTGAGTACATTAAAATCCCCAACTTCAGTGTGTCAGAAGCATGCCTGCACACACACATAAAACAAAGAAAAAAACTGGGGGGAAAATCGCATGAATGTGTATCATAATAAATCACTAACTCCTATTATATGTATTCCAAGTTCTTAGAACAATGTCCATCAATAGTAGGTACTCATTAAATATCTGTTGAATGAATGAATGAATGGTGACAATAATCAACATCAAAAAGAATAAATATGTTGAGGGCAGGGAGCGGAACTAATAATGCACTTTCACTACATGCCAGAAAATATGTGTTCTAAGTATTTTAAGATACATTATTATGTTTAGTCACAATAATTGTAAATGTTATCCTCCCTTTTCTAATAGAGGAAGGCACAAAAATTCAGAAAGGTTTAAATTACTTGGCTTACGTATACAAAGTAATGGGCAGGGATAAAGTTTGAGTGGTTATATTTTCAAGTTTCATTTCTGATGGGGAAAAAAGCCAACTTCTAGACATGGAGATTTTGGTGGAAGTTCATATTTTAAATGATTTCTTTCAAGGAGTTTTTATATTCTTCCTAATAGGAACTAGTAATTATTTTAGATACAACTAATGTCTCAAGTCTTTTCCCATAGGTTTAGAAAAAGTACCCAAGTTACCATATGAAAGACAATTAACACCCTGCATGGTTCAATTGTGCACTATTTCAAGTAGCTTTTAGGTTCCTTAGCAAATAAGTTCTAGAAAGATGGGGTGGGGTGTCTATAGCAGTACAATCTTGCTATCTGCCATCTGGCAAGCAGGTGTTTGCTTATTACAATTTTAGTCCATACTCCATTCATAGGCCACACTCACTTGTGTGAACATTCTAGCTAGCATTATGACATTTTAAGATTTAGTATATTAATTTGTATACTTGTTATATGATTCTTGATTATCAATCTATGGATTGCCTGTGATAGGTGTTTAGTTCCAGGCTGGCATTAAAAATTTGAATTAGTCAACCCATCTGTCCCAAAAAGGCTAATTCTAGGAAATACTTACATAATGTCAAATAAAAATTCACTATTTATTAGACACCCCCCCCCATGAAGATCTTATGCTTACCTTCACTGGAAGGCTTAAGATGTGACAGTCTTAACAGATCTTTATGAGACCAGCCATTTCTTTGTTTATATTTTGTAACTGCTAGAGCAAGGGCCATGCCACCTTTTTCATTGTACCAGTCTGCAATAGCCTTCCGGAGAGCACGACCCCACATACCACATTTCATGCTTTCCTTCAGATCTTTCTTAAATTGGATAAAGGTAAAGAGATGTGTAGGAATGCGACAAACTTCAGAAACAGCTTTAAATGCTGCTTGTTTTGTGCTTATGTCGGAACACTGGGAACAAATGGCAAGTGCAAAGAGCAAAGGTTCTTGCTTTATGGTTCTGCCTTCTTGACTAAATGACTTTATTTCCTGTATCACTTCATAACCTCTGCCATCTTCAATCAATCTGATTAAAGCTTCAGCATTTTCAAGGCCCAACTTCTGTTCTTTGATATAATAAGTCCCACCTTCAGAACCAAAACATAAGAACCGGTGCAGTCTATTCATATCAGTGACTTGCCATACATATCCTTCTTCAGAATTGGCTATTTGCTTTTCATTCAGTGGCTGCATTTGGTTTAGAGTTTCCTCCATTTTTCCTTTTAGGAAATCTATGAAAAAAGTAAAAAGTTATAAGAACTAGATGCACAAAATAAAATCATATAAAGGAAAACAATATTAATATTCACTTACTGGAATCTGTTATGAATCTTTGTAATTTAAAAATCTTTAAAACTAAGTTTTTCTTTCAATATAAAATCAATATAAATATCCTTAAGAAAAATTAGAAAAGGCAGAAAAAATCTCAACCAGTACCTACTGAACACCTACTATATGTCAGACATGGACATTTCTGTTCCACTAAAAAAAAAAAGTTTCAGAGAAACCAGTTTCACTTGTGGAGGTATAACCATAAAGCAATCTGTAATTAAGTAACGTAGTGGGAAAGTACTATGAGTAAGCAATGATAAAACAATGCTGTCTCAATAATTCAGAAAGATTTGTGCAGCAAAGATAAACTTAAAAAGCTGAAAGGCATTCCAGATGAAGGTTACTGAAATGCTGGTTGTTTTCTATATATTCTAGAAAAGGAACTATCTAAATGTACTGGCATAGTTGTAAAGACATACTGACAGATAATATAGTAGCTTAAAGAGGAACACATCCTAGAAATTTTGTTTGAAGATGATACATGTTTATACATTGTGAGGAGGGCTAAGGAATGGAATCCTAATGAATATTAACAATTGGGAGCTAAGGAGAGAAGGGTCCTTTACTCAGAGATCAAGTAGATAAAGGGCAGGAAAATGCCACTGGGCTTAATAAACAGAAATAACTAGAAAATCTAATTCCAATAGAATGGTATAATAGGTTTATTATAGTGAGATAGAAGGGTATTCAATAAGGAACAGACTCCACAGATAGACTACTCTAAATGAAGCATAGGTATAAACGATGAAGTAAAAAATTAGAATCTATCCTCAGAAAACTTGGAATGGAACCACCATTTGACCTAGGTATCCCACTCCTTAGTTTATACTCAAAGGACTTAAAATCAACATACTACAGTGATGCAGCTCCATCAATGTTTATAGCAGCTCAACTCACAATAGCTAAGCTATGAAACCAACCTAGGTGCCCTTCAACAAATAAATGGATAAAGAAAATATGGTATGTATGTGTGTGTGTGTATACACACACACACACACACACACACACAATTGAGTATTACTCAGCCTTAAAGAATGAAATTATGGCATTTGCCAGTAAATGGATGGAGAGGAAGAATATCATGCTAAATGAAATAAGTCAATCCCAAAGGTCGAATGTTTTCACTGATGTGAGGATACTAATTCAAAATAAAGGGGGCAGGGCTAGGGAAGAATAGAGGTACTTTGGACAGAGGTGAGTGAAAGGAAGGGAGGGGGTATGGGGTAAGAATGACAGTAGAATGAATCAGACATTATTACTCTATATGCATATATGAGTACACTACTGGTGTGATTCTATATCATGTACAACCAGAAAGAATGGAAAATCATACTCCATTTATGTATGATGTGTCAAAATGCATTCTACTTTCATGTATAACTAACTTACTAGAACAAATAAAAAAAACTCCTGGAATTTAGAGGAAAAATCTTTTTATCTTTTTCAATGGGAGGACACTGAGGTTAAGACTGAAATAGTCAATTTGGAAAGTTGAAAACACAGTAGAGAAAGGATATAATTGAAAGAGTGGTATTCCTGAAAGAAGTTAGATAGATGAGTTTAGAACATCTAGGTTGAAACTGGCCCATTGATGGCAAAACAGATAGCCGTGAAGGTTATGGATAAAGAGATCTGGGATAGATGGAGGTATAAGGAAATAGAGGAAGTTCCCATCTGACAGAAGACGTAGAGTTTCAATGGCATGTGGGGCAGTTTGGTAGCTGGGGAAACAATAAAAGACTGGGTCTGAGATGGGAACATATGATGTGGGAACAAGTGCATGAGAGAATGGAGCTCCTCACATTTTGAATGTGACTAAGGGAGCAGTTTTATTGAGTTGTGTTAAAAACACCAGTGTCAATATTCTAAATAAAATTGGTATGAATATACTTATGTCAGTGAAGAGTTAGGCCTTAGGTGGTATTAGATGAGCATAGTCACTGGGGACTGATTTATAGATACTGACTACAGGCTGAAACTCTTGGTGTAGTCGATGCTTCTTTTTATTCTTTTTTTTTTTTTTTTTGGTACTGGGGATTGAACTCAGGGGCACTCGACCACTGAGCCCCAGCCCCAGCCCTATTTTGTGTTTTATGTAGAGACAGGGTCTCACTGAGTTGCTTAGCACCTCGCTGTTGCTGAGGCTGGCTTTGAACTCGCGATTCTCCTGTCTCAGCCTCCCTAAGTGCTGGGATTACAAGCGTGAGCTTTTTATTCTTACTCCCTTTTCAATTTGCCTTTCAATCCAAAAACTTTAGGAATACCAACAGCCATCTCAAACACTGACAACTTAATTGACAACTGCAGTAGAAAAAAAATTCTTATCTTGTTTTGGTCTTTACAATGCATTTGTTAATACTGATCTATCAGCTTTCACAAAAATACACTCTGGTGGTACTTATTCTTTATATTTGTTAGATGAATAACATTGAAATGACATTTAATATCAGGTTATTCTACTATACCTGCTTTCCTACCCCAAGATGCAAATGGTAGGATTTAAAGGTCCCAATCCCAACCTCAAAATACTGCCCCGAATTCTCTTCCTTATATTATTCATTGTGAGCATGTCTAGTTACATGGTTATATCCTTTGAGAGCAGGGACAAAGGCCGATCACTTTTTAAATCTCTCTTCTACACCTAGAATGCCACTTTTAAGTAAGGAGTAATACGTAATTACAACTGAATAGCATTAAAGTTAATTTTCTGAACCAGCTGCTTAACAATTATGCATGGTTTACTTTTCTTTCCTATAATTCATTTATTTTGAAAATAAGTCTGAACATGTGATGAAAAACATACCTTAAGTCAACTTCTATAATCAGAATAAAATTAATGTATTATATATATGTAAGAAATGTAATCAAGAAAAAAACTGAAAAAGAAATGAGAACTGAGTAAAAATGTCAGAGAATATTTCTCTAATATTTAAACATATTTAATGTATTATTAAGTATTATTTGTAGAACAAGCAGCAAAATAAACATTTAAATCAAGAAAGGGTATCTAAAAAAGAGGTGATCTCTAAAATATAACCCTTATAATCCCTACTATAAACTTAAATAAAAATTATGGGAGGCCATTGTCTTGTTCTGAGCTCCTGTACTAGGCTTTATAAGACCAAAACAAAACAGTCACCCATGCTAAGTACCACATAATCAAACTGAAATTTTAAGGGAGCAGATAGATCCCAAAGAGACACATTTTTCCTGCAAAAAAGGAGATTCCAGTTCATCTGAGTCAGCAATGTAGTTCCTCTTTAACCCTTACGAAAAAAGCAACCTGAAGTAACCTGATGTTTATTAGTGTCATGGTTTAGATATTACATATATGTCCCCTAAAAGCTAATGTATCAAAAATGTAAGAAAATTTGAAGGTGGAATGATTCATTTATGAAAGCCTTAACCTAATCAGTATATTAATTCCCTAATAGGAATTAAGTGGGTGGTAACTCTAGGCAGGTGGGTGTGACCAGAGGAGGTAGGTCATTAGGAGCATGCCTTTGGGTTATATATTTTGTCCTGGTGAGCAGAGCTCTCTCTGCCTGCAGGTATGACCTTCAGAGCTGATTTTTTTTCCCACCACACCCTCTGCCATGGTGTTCTGCCTCATTCCAGGCCCAGAGCTAAGGATTTGATTGAAACCTCTGAAACTGTGAGGGCCAAATATAACTTTTCTTCCTTCAAATGTTCTTGTTAGGTCTTTTGGTCACAGCAGGGAAAAACACCTGGGTGCAGTGGTGAACACCTGTAATGCCAGCAATGAGAGGCTGAGGCCGGAGGATTATAAATTCAGAGCCAGCCTCAGCAACTTCATGAGACTGTCTCAAAAAAGGACTGGGCATGTGGCTTAGTGGTGTTAAGTGCCCCTGGGTTCAAACACTCTCCCTACTCCACAAAAACAAACAAAAGTCTTTTCACTGTTGTATTAATGCCTAGTGGGACCACTCAATCTATTTCATAGAATAAATGTTGCCCAATTCTAGAACTGGTCCACTTTATGCTTTGAACATTGATAGTCCTTGCTGCTCTGCAACTGCAGTTTATTTTAAAACAGACATGTTTCTTTCTCTTCCCCTTGCCCTCCCCAATCACAAGGGAAACAGAATTACCTTTCTTTCCCATACTAGTCAGAGTTATCTGTCCTTGAGCACACACCCATCATAGGAACTAAGTAATCTGGACTTTAGGGATGGGCACCAGAAGATCTCAGCAACAACTACCTCACAAATTAACAAGTGAATTACAACCCCAGACAAGAGATCCCAGGGAAAGTAGCCTTTGAATCACCTCTTTAAAAAACTCCATTTCCCGGGATGGGCAGAATCACAGCCTCTAGGACCTGGGTTCCCTGTGTTTCTCCTTTGCTAGCAAAGCAATAAAACTTCATTTTCCCTTTTCTCAAAACCATGTCCTTGTTACTGGATTGGCACTGAGGACAAGGACTGAGGTTTCAGTAACAGAATCACAAATAAAAGACAATTAGGATTCTTAAATTTGTTGTAATTTTATCTCTGGACATAGGAAAGTTAGTACTTATTCACAGCTTTATCAATAGACTCTCCCTTTTGCATATTACATTGACAACCACAAAGACATATCCTTTCAACGTTTCCTTCAGCAGAAACTGCTTCGCTTTCCATATGCTTCTGTGACCATAGTTTCCAGAGTTCCCCATAGAAAATGGAACAGATCATCAACAACCAGGGCACCTTGCTCTCTACTTGCATATGTAAACTTACCAGGGTCAAATTTTAAAAGTGGAAGATGGAAAAAAGTATGGCAGCATGTCTCAAGCTACTCTCTTTCTCATCAGTGATTACTGATAGCCAAATTAACTTTAAAATCGGCCAGGTAGTAAGACACTGTGGTATAATAAAGAACATCTGGTCTCTGTACATAGTTCCTGGTAGTCCCTCAAAAACCTTTGGAATTTCCTGAGTGTAGGAGTTTTTGTTATGCTAATGAAGCGACTCACTGTGGGTTCCACAGTTACACCCTTTGTGATAAAACTGCAATCCTAAGTGTATTACTCTAAGTAAATTACATGAGTCATTCTAATGAATTAATCTTGAAAGCATTGTGAGAAGCCTTGAATTTGTAGTTGGCAGGGTATAAGTGAGGGTAGCCTGGGGATTCCACCTACAGTTGGTGGTATCTCAATCAAGGGAAGTCTTTTTGAGGACTTTGCCTTTTTACTTGTGGAATTTGATACTTATTTCAGGTAGTTACTGTCAGAATTGAACTGAACTGTAGGAGACCAAGGTGTCAAGAGAATCGGTATTAGAATACAGAACCAAAGGCACAAGTGACAAAAGAAAAAAACCAAAGTGGACTTCATCAAAATTTAAAACTCATGTTTCAAAGGACACCACAAAGCAAACAATACAATAACCCATGGAACAGAGAAAGTATTCACTAATAATACATATAAGGGACTCTAGAATATAGAAATAACACAATTAAACAGGCAAAGGATTTGAACAGTTATTTATCCAAAGATATACAAATGGACAAAGAATTCAAATATATTTCTCCAAAGATACTCAATGAATAAAGACATATGTTGATGATCATCAATCATTAGTGAAATGTAAATAACAAAACCACAATGATAAACTGGGTGTGGTGGTGCATACCTTTTAATCCCAGCAGCTTGGGCGGCTGAGACAGGAGGACCATGAGTTCAAAGCCAGCCTCAGTAAAAGTGACTCAGTGAGACTATCTGTATATAAAATACAAAATAGGGCTGGAGATGTGGCTCAGTGGTGGAGTGCCCTGGTTCAATCTGTGGCACCCCCCCCCCAAAGAAAACAACAACTAAAACAAACAAAACAAAACAACAACCAAAAAAACCTCACAATGATAGGCTGGCTAAGTATAGCTCATGTAAAGCATTTGTCTAGCATTAGTGAGGCTCTGGTACTGATCACCAGCACTACAAAACAAAACCACAATGAGGTACCACTTCACATCCACAAGGATGGCTATACTCAAAAGAACAATATTTTAAGTGTTGGTAAAGATTTAGAGAAGTTGAAACTCTCCTATACCACTAGTAGTAATATAAATGATGTAGGCACTCTCCCACCCGCAGTCTGGTAACTACAAAAACAAATGAAAAATTAAAAATAAAACAAAAAAAAACAGTCTGGTAGTTCCTCAAAAGGTTACACATGGTTTCCATATGACTAAGAAATTTTATATATTCAAGAGAAATGAAAATGTGTGTCCTTACAATAACCTGTACACGAATGTTCTTATCAATATCATGTAATAGCCAAAAAATAGAAACAAACCAAATCACAATCAACTGAGAAAAGATTAAAACAATGGTATATTCATACAATGGTCTATTATTTTGCAATTAAAAAGGGATTAAGTACTGATACATGCTAAAACATGAACAAGGCTTGAAAACATTATGCCACATGAATAAAGCCAGTCACAAAAGGTCATGTGTTCCATTTATATGAGATTGAATAAGCAAATTCATAGAAATAAAAAATACATTAATAGTTGCCAGAAGCTAGGAGTAGGGAAAACTGGGGGAGTGACTGCTAATGGAGGGATTTCTATTGAGGTGATGAAAATGTTCTGAAATATAGTGGTGATGGTTGCACAACTCTGTGAATATATTAAAAACCACCACTACAATGGATACTTTAAAATAATGAACTTCATGACACAGGGATTATATCCTAAAAATTTTTATCAGAAAAATAGAAATAAAAATTGGCTAGGTGAAGTGTATGGAAGTTACTTAAATTATTTAACTATCAAAGTGGAAAGCAGCAGAAAAATCATTATGCAAAAGTGATATTTAGCCTTATACTTTTTATATTTGACTTTAGAAAACAATGAGATACACACAGACATACACAGAAATTTAATTTCTTCTTTATCATTCAGACATTATCTCCTTCCCAAAGGATTAAGCTTCATTGCCAGTGGTTTAGAATGCAGTAGGTTAGGGAGTGAGGTCAGAGACTAGTCAGGAGTTAATGTACTCCTGAGGTGTTGTAAATCCAAATTAACAACAGAAATACAGTTATTCTTTGGACTGTCCTAACCTCTTACACCACCACTCGGAAGTATCTAAAACAGCTGAAGTTATATTAAACCTCTAAAAAATTAAAATCTTGAGAAGAAGTTAAATCACAATACTATTAAAAGCATGACCACATTTTAAATCAATTACGGACATCTTATATTCTGGCTATTTCTGTCTTGATTCAATTTAGAATGCACAACAAATGCTAGCAAAACAAACTATGTAATAGCACTTCTTTCTGCTTCAGTGGCTAGAAATACAATGTCTTTTAAACTAATTAAGGATCATAATTTTTTCTTGAATTTATAGTCAAATATCTTTCCAATCTCTTTCTGGGTGGGGGGGTTGCTGAGGGTAAATCCAGGGGTGCTTAACCCCTGAGCCACATTCCCAGCCCTTTTTTGTATTTTGTTTAGAGACAGAGTCTCACTGAATTACTTAGGACCTTGCTAAGTTGCTGAGGCTGGCTTTGAACTTGTGATCCTCTTGCCTCAGCCTCCTGAGCCACTGACTGGGATTACAGGGTTGCGAATGTCTCTTAATCTCTTACCTGAAAATGCTAACTTTCACACCAAGAAGTCAAACAAATTTACAGTTTATTCCTTTAAAAATGAAGTTAAGACTGATATTTGTAAGTTTTATCATTGAAAAAAATATATATATACGATGAAAACTGGGGCCACAAATTCAAATGCCTGTATCATACAGATAGGTAATGGAAATAAGTGGATCAAATCAAATGTGATGCAATAGAAACTGGTAAGGAATTGCAGGAACCGTGTCACCACTGTAGTCTAAATGGAGAAGCCAACTGATTGCCAGGTCTCATTTTTCTCCAGATTTAGAATCTGGCTTTTTATGTGAACTCTCAGCATTAAATGTCAACATAACTGAAGAAATTTTCATCCCCCTTTCTTATTCTAGATTGTCTCAAAGGCTAAATTTTTGTTTTGGTCTTTATGCAATAAGTATCATGTTAAATTGGATATGAAATAAATTTCAATGTATTTAGCATAGAAAACATTTTCCAGTTCATTTAAAAATACCATGAACATGGAATGATAAGGACATCATTGCTCTGGGTACATGTATGATTGCACAAATGATGTGACTTTACATTGTGTACAGAGAAATGAATAATCGTGCTCCATTTGTGTACAATGAAACCAAATGCATTCTGCTGTCATGTATAATTAGAACAAAAAAATAGAAAATAAAATACCACAACAGCTTTGGAGTCTGATGCCAATCATTATAGATATGGTTCATAAGGAAATAAGACTAGACTTCAACTTTAAATTTTCCAAATAAATATCTCAATTACTGAATACACCAACTTGTGGGTACTGTCTAGGGAGAAAATTCCAGCTTCAAAAAAGTATTTATCAAATATACATCATAGAGATTTTAGCTTGTGCTCCACAATATACTCATGCTTGTTTTAATACAAAAGCTGTTCTTTCTGTAAAATTTGCCGTGTATTTTGCAGCTTCATACAAAATCTGTAGCACAATGTTTCCTAACTCCACGATTTGAGAAGGAAGGAGTCAAGAGTTCTACCCACTAAAGCAACCTCCTCCCACCCAAGCCAAAGGCCTGTCCTGGAACTTGATTTTAAGGAATGATGCATACATGTATTCAAGGCTTTAATAATATAGTACTCTGTAAGAGTTTGATGAATGAGGGTGATTTAGTTAAAGTAGCCATTTTTGATTTCATTTTTCATCTAGTTTTAGAATCATCTCAAATGTTTTTAGATTAATATGCTACGTTTTAAAACATTTTCCTCTAACCCTTGCACCAGTCTATCAACCCTATGGACTTTTAGAAGAGATGTTTCTCCTCTCCTCCGTTGTTACCCGGAGGTTCCAATACCAGAAATATTCAGTCAACTAAAATGGTAGGTAATAGGTTTTACTTAAAGTCAATTTTGAAGGAAGATAGAAGAAAATTGTTTAAAAGTTCCATCTTCCCAGTCTCCGAAGGTGAGCAGAACTTTTGGAGGGAGGCAGGGAAGAGAGAGTGAAATGAGACAAAAGGCAGGAAACATACAAATGCAGATTTAGTTAGCTCGAGTTAGGCCTGAGGAGGGGGCAATTTTTGCTCTCAGGTTCTCTGGCGCCGGCAGGGCTGGGGTTTCAACCCTTCAGTTTTCCCTTTCTCAGCAAGAGAAAGTTTGGTCTTAATTCAGAGGTGGACTCCACCCCAAATTCATTGTTTCATTTTCTCTAAGATAAATTCGCCTTCTGTCTTCCCACAAAGCACGTTCTTCCAAAACCCAGAATTCAAGACAACGCCTCTGCGCGCAGAAGCCGCGGGAGGAGGAGAAAGAGGAGGAGTGAAGCCGGACCTCTAGACGCCGGCCTGTGGAAGCAATGCAAGGAGAGACCCGAGTGGTCCCGGATTCGAAAAGGACCCGCCCTTCGGAGCGTCCCGGCCGACCCCAAAGAGAACGTCTCCACAGCGATGCTGGTTCGCCACCCAGAGTGTGTAGGGCGCGGAAGCAGGGAGGAGGCGAACGATGGTTGGCGAAATGTCTGCCCCGGCCTCTGCAGCTGGGATGGAGGACCGGTCAGACCCTGCGCGTCCTGGGGTCGCTCAAACCGCACAAAGGGCCTTCAGCTGCCAGCCCCCTCCCGCAATTTCCTCACCTGTGCCTGGCGACCGACCTTCCCGACCCACAGCGCCGTAAGAAGCAGCCCTGCGTAGCACTGGGAAAAAACCAAAAGCAGCGGAAAGACGGACAGCGACAGCTCTACACACACCGCCGCCGGGACTTCTATGTTCGGTTCTCCGGAGTGAGCCCCGCCCCTCTGCTCCTGCGCCGCCTTCGCTCCAGACGGCGAGGATCCCGGATGTTACTTCCTCCGGCGCTCTGAATTTCGGCTCTTCTCAGGTCCCCGCCCCTTTTGAATGCGCGAGGGTTCCCGCGAGGCCCAGAGTTTCGATGTCTCCTGGGTGGCTAGAGCGTCTTCTTGCGCTCAGTCGCGCTGCAGGTGACGGCGCCCGGAGGCTGTCGGGAAGTAGGCGGGGTGACGTGGGGTTGACGAGCTCGGCGGCGGGTTTGCTGAGATCTTTGACCGCCGGCAGCTGGTGCTGGGGGCTCCCGAGAACGCGAGGTGGAGCGGGGCGGTGTGTGGCCGGGGCCATGACGGGCAATGCCGGGGAGTGGTGCCTCATGGAAAGCGACCCCGGGGTCTTCACCGAGCTCATTAAAGGATTCGGTGAGAACCTATGGGACCGTCCGGGGCCGGGGGTCACGGGAGGAGGCCCAAGCTGGGCATGGAGTGGCCACCTGCGGCCACCGCCGCCCCTCTTCTGAACAGAAATGACTTCAGGAACCTGGAGACTGGGAGGGGGAATATAGGGCTTGTGCTGCTTAGTTCGTCAGGGGCAGTCCTGTTTCCACAGTCATTTTGAGAGCCACACCACGAGGGCAAGGATCGTGCCTATGTTGTGCCCTGCTGTATTCTCAGCAATCGGTAGGGCCTTCCCGCCCCAATTCTTTATGCACCTGTCCTTCCCTTTCCACTGTTTCTCTGTGGAGCCTCCCTGTCCCAGGCCGGTGTTTTAAGGTACATCACTTAGGCCATCAGTCCTACCAGAGAAGCCAGCCCAGGGTGTGTCTTTTCCAGGGTGGTGTCTGAGGCCCAAGCCGCTCAGGAACTCGAGATTCTAGTTACTCAAAGCAGAACACTTAGCTCTTGCACACAGGCTTACTGCGTGGGCCTGACAGACTACTTCTCTGGTTCTTTTGCTCCCTGGGCATTTTTGGCTTCCGGTAAAGTGAGTTTTCTTGATGTAGTAGTATTCTAGATTAGAGGCCACATGCTTTCCTCATAATTTCTCTCCAGCATTATTCATTTTCTTCCATACTAGTCAGCACATAGGACTTTTTATCCTTCCCTCTCAATTGTTCCCACCCTCTTCTTTGGGCAGTAAGTTCATTTTTATCTGTTACATTTCCCCAAGTATTGTTTAGAACCATTATGTTAAAACTTGTATTGAGGATAGAAATTAAATGTTAATGTAGATAATGTACATAGCCGAATATTTGGAATATCATTTTTCTAGCACATGTTTCTCAGGCACACTGGTAAGGATTGGGAGTCGTTAATGTGAATAACCTGACTGCTGTTCTGCAGAACTGACAAACTAATATGATGTCTTAATTGTTATGCCAAGAGTATTCACAAACTAAGAACACAGGTCGTGGAAGAACACAAACAGAAGAAGTATAAACTGGTGTTGTTATTTGTATATAGGTTAGGGAACAGCTAGCCAAGTGACTAAAACTTGATGTAATGGTCAGGGAGAGTATTTGAATCTGAAACTGACCAGGTAAACTGAGGCCAGATTGTGTGCCATGTGGTACAGTTTGTTTGCCCTATAGTTACTGGGAACTCACTGTCAAAGATACTTGAATGAAGTTCAAATATATTGAGATTATTTTTATAGTTAAGATTTACTATGCTTGAGTGCAGCGTGAATTAGAATGAAGTGAGAGAAGTTAGAAGTCTCTTAAAATGGTCAGTTTGAGATAATTGGCTTGACCATTGACTTGAGGTGAAAAAGTAGTGAGATAGGGAAACATAGATTCAATAACTTTGCTGTGTTTAAATCACTAGGTGCATGTGGAAATGCCTTCTCCTCTTTGTGGAGCAGGAGTACACCCATTACATGCTACATTAAAAAAAGGAATTCTCAGGGCTGCCAACCTTACAGTAGAGGTTGAGTGGTAGTATATTTCTCCTACATGAAAAGAAAAAAAAAAATCAGTTTTGATGGCTGGTGGAGACAATTACAAAAGAGCAGACATGAAGGACAAGAAAACGAGATTAGTTTTAGACATACACTGAGTTTGAGATGTCATGAAGTTATGAAGTTTACCTTCAAAAGTTTATCTGTTGTGGGCTGGAGTCGTGGCTCAGCGGTAGAGCGCTTGCCTAGCATGTGCGAGGCACTGGGTTCCATCCTCAGCACCACATAAAAATAAAGGTATTATGTACACCTATAACTAAAAATAAAAATATTTAAAAAAAAAAAGTTTATCTGTTGTGAGATGTTAAAGTTGACTTTCAGAAATACAGTACTAGGTAATTTTATTTTAAAATTAATTGTCTATCATCAGTTATTGTTTCAATTTCATATGTGCAAAAAGCTTGAAATTTGAAAATGATTTAAATAAAGTTATGCATCAGAGAGTGATATATAAATGCACTTTTATATGCACACACGAAAAAATAAATAGTTGTTAAGGGATTGGCTCCATCAGCAAAAGAACTTTGCAAAAAAAATCAGATACTTCAAAGAAAAAAATCCATTTATTCCAATCATTTCTGTTTATTTTTTTCCATTTAATTCATCAATTTAAAAAAACTTGGGTGGAGCATAGTGGCACATTCCTGTAATCCTAGTGACTTGAGAGGCTGAGGCAGGATGATCTCAAGTTCAAGGCCAGCCATAGCAACTTAGCAAGGCACTCAGCAACTTAATGCTAAAGTGTCTCTGAGTTCAATCCCCTGTACCAAAAAAAGAAGCGATTACGGTAGACTTTTAAATAAAAATTTAAAAGAACTGGGGATGTAGCTCAGTGGTAAAGCACCCTGGATTCAATTTCCAGTACCAAAAACCCCCCAAAGCTTCTGGAATTTTAATTCTTTTGAAAGTGAAACATCTGATTGTATTGTGAATGCTATTGTAAATTCATTTTGAAAGTTTCATCATTGGAGAGGAAATTATTTGTGGAAGCAGTGTATAAATACAAATTTTAGTGAAATGTAATATTATAGTAAAACAAAGATTTTATTTTAACTAAGAAATAAGTGATACCAACTCTATACAAATTCTTAAAAGAAAAAAAAAATGGAGCCAGGTGCGATGGCCTGTAATCCCACTGGCTTGGGAGTCTGAGACAGGAGGATCGTGAGTTTAAAAAGCGAGTCGCTAAGCAAGTCAGTAAGACGCTGTCTCTAAATAAAATACAAAATAGGGCTGGGGATATGGCACAGTGGTCGAGTGCCCATGAGTTCAATCCCCGGTAGTAGCTCCCCTTGCCAAAAATGGAGAAGGAATACTTCCCAAACTCATTCTATGAGGGCAGATGTTACCCTGCCAAAAGCAGACTATAAGAAAAGGAAACTGTAAATCTGTACTCATAATCAACATAAATGTAAAGATTTCAAGCAAAACAGGAGAAACCCTTTGAGAATTGTCTCCCAACAAAATTCACCATTACTTTCTACCCAATACACCATTCTGTCAGACACTTAGATTAGTCTAACCTGACCAACATAGTCAATACCAAATCTATTAATATCTTGTAGTATGTACAAGAGACAGATTTTTGTATTGGCTTTTCCATTTGGCGCAATATTAACCCAGGATTAGCAGAGTGTATTAGTGATTTTTTTTTTGGTACCCCAGTTTGGCATGACAGCAATTCTGGAGTAATTCCATCATCAGTAACAGCTGACCTATTCATTAAGGCAGATCTGAATGACCTTTGGGTCTAAGGTGGTATTTCATTTAACAAGAAAGTCTATCATAATCACTTCTTTTTTTGGTACAGGGGATTGAATTCAGGGACACTTTAGCACTGAGCTATATCCCCAGTCCTTTTTTTTTATTTTATTTTGAGACAGGGTCTTACTAAGTTGTGAGGCTGCCCTTGATCCTCCTGCTTGAGCTACCTGAGTTGCTGGGATTACAGGCATGTTTCACCACACCTGGTGTATTTCCTAAGGTGTATTTCATTCTATTTTGAGGATAGAAGCAAATTAAGATCTGAATTTCACACTAGAAGTAAAAGGATATAGTCTTGGAGGTTCACAAGTGTTGATTATAATTGTTAGGGCCCCCAAAATGAGACCACTTCAATTGAGTGTCTTCAATTTAGGGCTCCCAATTCAGTTCAAATTATTGTCTAGTCCTTGTTTTTGGAGAGGTTGGTTGAGACTGTTAGTCAGTTTTTCCCATTTGGTCATGTCACCAGCAAAATGGCATTTATCTGCAAATGGGATAACAGAAATGGGTTGTGGAAAATTATCTGGGGGAGTTCTTTGTGGGGGCTGTAGAGGCTGTGGCCATCCTTACTACTTTGGGTAGACTTGCTGGTAAGGTTAGGGGGATCAAAAATTATCAAAACTGTTGGAAGATGGCATACCTAGCAGTTGATTAAATTTAAGGCTCTGGTGACAGTTTGGGAGAGCTTCCTGTCCGCTTCCTCCTTGAGTATTTCCTTTGGGGAAGAAGCCTCCAGATTTATTTTTAACTTTTTAAGTGGTATTTATTTATTTTTTATGTGTTGCTGAGAATCAAATCCAGTGCTTCTCATGTGCTAGGTAAGTGCTTTACCACTGAGCCACAACCCCAGCCCTCCAGATTTATTTGTTTTTTTATTTTTAAATTTTTTTTAGTTGTTGATGGACCTTTATTTTATTCATTTATTTATATGCAGTGCTGAGACTTGAACCCAGTGCCTCATGCATGTGAGGCAGGTGCTCTACCACTGAGCCACGACCCCAGCTCTCTAGGTTTACTTTTATAAAACTTTTTAAAAAAATTTTTTTTAGGGGCTGGAGTTGTGGTAGAGCGCTTGCCTAGCCTGTGTGAGGCACTGGGTTCGATTCTCAGCACTATATATAAATAAATAAACAAACAAATAAATAAAGGTCCATCAACGACTAAAAAAAATTTAAAAAAAATATTTTTAGTTATATTTAAAATAAATATTTTTAAAAAAATTTTAAAAAATATTTATTTATTATTTATTTATATATGGTGCTGAGAATCGAACCCAGTGCCTCACACAGGCTAGGCAAGCGCTCTACCACTGAGCTACAACCCCACCCCGAGAAAACTAGTTTTTTGAAACTAGTTTTAGAATAGAACTGTTTTATAGACCACCAGTATTAGAATATAGATGTTAATCAATATGTAAATATTTCAAAACCTGTACCTTTTTAATTTAATAACCTCTTTCACTTTGGAATACGGACAAAACATAAAATCATCCTATTTAAAATCCAGTTGAGTTAATCATGAAAGTTTTTCTTTTTATCAGTGCATATAGTAATTTTCCTACCTCTGAACTTCTAGATCATGCCTTGTGTACCCTTCATGTCTAATAAATGCATGCTGTATTGTCCTTGTTTACTAGATTTGTGAGGTTTTTAAGTATTGTTCACCATAGTTTATTAACTTCTGTCTTGCCATGGCCTAGTATTGTGCTTGGCACCTCAAAGATGTTTGGTAAATGCCAATATTTTATTAACTTAAAAAAAAAACACTTCTTCTCCCCAACTTTTTATTTATTATATATTATTAGGGGAGTTTGCATTAAGTTGCTTGTGTTTACAACCTTAATACCTCACATGAATTTTGTATATTATATGAAGCAGGTAATATCCTTGTTTTATATGTGTATATGAGGAAAAAATTGTTTTTGCTCAAGGTTAAGAACTTTAGGTCAGTGCTGGGATTAGGACTCAGGTCTCTGAAATCATTGCTTAATTCTCTTTTCATGCTGTATTAGATACTGAATATATATAAGGAGTTATATGCTGACATTTGAGTATTGTGTTTTCCTTACATAAATACTTATTTGTGTTTAACATAAGATTATTTAAGCATTGTCATAACTTGAAATTCCACCTGTGTAGAATATTTAGAGTACTTTGATTCAGCAGATTTTTTTCTTTTTTGTTGTGATATAATATACAATGTTTTAATGGTTGGTCTTTCGTTTTACAATTGATTTCCAATTGTAGTAACAAATGTTAATAATTGCATAGTGGCAGCTGGGGGTGGTGGTGCACGCCTTTAATCCCAGCACTTTGGGAGGCTGAGACAGGAGAATCACAAGTTCAAAGTGGTCTCAGCAATGGGGAGGTGCTAAGCAACTCAGTGAGACCCTGAATAAAACACAAAATAGGGCTGGGGATGTGGCTCAATGGTCGAGTACCCCTGAGTTCAATCCCTGGTACTAAAAAAAAAAAAGATTTGCATAGTGTCCTCTTCCCTCCGTGATACTTGTACAGATATTCAAGTTTATAAGATTTTCCCCCACTTGATTATATATGAATATCTATCACTCTTAATCTGTTGGTACACATCTAGATTTCTTCCAGTTCTTTTCCGCTATAATCTACATATTAACTCTTCTTGTACATACATACTTAATACCAGAGTGAATACTTGGTAAGTATTTGTCAAATAGAACTAACTGAAGCACAGAATCATAGGAATACCTAAAGTCACATTTTTGGTTGGCCTAACAATTTTTTTAACCATCTCCAGCCCTATTTTGTGTTTTATTTATAGACAGGGTCTCACTGAGTTGCTTAGCACCTCGCTTTTGCTGAGGCTGGCTTTGAACTCAAGATTCTCCTGTCTCAGCCTCCCAAAGTGCTAGGATTATAGGCATGTGCCACAATGCCTGGCTCATTTTTTTTTTTTTTAAATAGATGGTTTAGGGCTTTTCTAGCTCTCAGTTGAAAATAATCTGAAATATTGCAAAGTACACAGACTTTGGAACCAGATATGGGTTTTGATTAGTTTCCTGGCATATACTAGCCTGGATTTAGGCAAGCCACTTTACATTCCAAAAGCCTCTTTCCATAAAATAAACCTTTCCACAGAATAAACCTATGTCACTAACTTGCCCCAGAAGTTTACAAGTATTCAAAGAGGTTTATTTTTATGGGGAGAGGGGAGTCTGGCCTTTCAAAGATAAGAGAAAATGTATTAAAGCACTTCTACACATAGGAGACACTGGAAAATTGAGTTATTTTTCTGTATTGTGATAATTATGCTGGCTAACATTAGACTGTACTAGGCACTGTATTAAATATATCTCATGCTTTCTGTCATTTATTCCTCACAACAAATCTGTGAGTATGGGGAATGGAGAGGTTAAGTGGTCTCATACCTAGTAAATGAAGCAGGCATGATTCAAACTGGCAATTTGAAGACCAAATGTTCATCCATGATTACTGTAAATCATGCTGCTACAGTAGTATTTCTCAACTTGGATTGGCACTATTGACATTTTGGGCCAGATAATTCTTTTATTATTATTATATATATATATTTTTTTCTTGAGATGAAGTCTTGCTATGTTGGCCAGGTTGGATGTAAGCCATCTTCCTGCCTCAGCCTGCCTCAGCCTGCCCAGTAGGTGGGATATGCCACTGCACCTCAACCAGATAATGTTTATCAGATCTTTCCTGTGCAGTGTTATATATTTATAGGCATTTCTCATCTCTACCCACTATATGCCAGTAGCAACACCCCCATTCTCTGCCCCATGACAACAGTGACAAAAAATATCTGTAGGCATTGCTAGATGCTCTCTGAGGGTCAGAATCACCCTCATTGAAAATCATTGCCCTAGAAGAAATGCATGTTTGAGCAGTGGGTGGGAGTGACTTTGAAGTAGTTGAAAGTATATAATTGGAGTTTAGGAAAAAGATTAGAACTAAAGGTGTGGTTTGAAAGTCATTTAAGTGGTAGCTATTTACTTTCCCAGAAGAAAAAAATATACAGCATGGGAGGCGGGGGCTAAAGACAGAGTAGGAGGAACTTAACAGATGAAGAAGAGCCAAAGATTGAGAGAGAGAAGGAACAGTCATAGGGTGCTGATTTGATGAAAATTAAACTCTTAAAACTTTGAAAAAATTATATTTTTATCATTTTAATGAATACACTTTTACCATTTTAATTTGTCTATGTCCTATTGAACCCAAATGTACCTTTCTTTTAATTAATATTTAATGATGAAGGAAAAACAAGTTTATTTTGTTCTGTAAACAAAATAATTTCTTATTTCAGGTTGCCGAGGAGCCCAAGTAGAAGAAATATGGAGTTTAGAGCCTGAGAATTTTGAAAAATTAAAGTAAGTAAAGTTTTAGTTGTGGTAAAAGAGCTAGGCATGGTAGAACTTGCCTGTAATCCCAGCAGCTCAGGAAGCCGAGGTAGTAGGATTGCAAGTTTGAGGCCCACCTGAACTACTTAGTGAGACCCTATCTCAAAATAAAAAGAGCTGGGGATGTTTCTCCATGGTAGAGTGCTCCTGGATTCAATCCCTGTAACCATAACAAACAAACAAAACAAAATAGCAAGACCCTGTCTCAAAATAAAAAGGGCTGGGCATGTTGTTTACTGCTAAACTACCTCTGGGTTCAATTCCTAGTACTAAAACAAAAACAAAACTAAAGAAAAAAAGTAATATATCTATACTTAAGCAAACCTTTTGAGGTTACTCAGATTTGTCCATTTATTTTATTTGAATTATCCTAGGCTGAATATATTATTTTCATTAAGTCTTTTTTCAATCCTGTTAGATAGGTATTATTCCAATTTTATAACCAAGAACCTGAGGCTCATACATGGTAACTTATAAGAGATTCAGTCCCAAGATTATAATTCTATATCTACAAAGTACTGATTGGTGGATTTTCCACAAAATTCACTTGTAGATTACAGTATTAAGAACATGGAATGTTTTATCATAAAAGCATGACTAATAGGTTATTATAAAAAGCATATTTAATGGATAATGTACATTAGTAGTAATTCAGAATTTGCCTATACATTGTAATCTTGCTTCTTGGGAAACTTAAAGTTCAAAGTTTGAATATAGATGCCAGAAATAATCTGCTTACCCTGTCTTTGTGATCAGAGTCACCTCTTGGAGCCTGTCCTTACCCTTGACCTTGGTACCCTCAATTATTGACCCTGTATCTACAAAGGGAAGACTAGAGGAGTTTTCCTTGTTAAGAGAGTTCTTAGAGTCTTGGAATGGGAACAAGGAATAGGATTTTATCTTATTTATTTATTTTTTGGTGCCAGGGATTGGGGGATTGAACTCAGGGATACTTGACCACTGAGCCACATCCCCAGCCCTGTTTTGTGTTTTATTTAGAGACAGGGTCTCACTGAGTTGCTTAATTCTTTGCCTTCGCTGAGGCTGGCTTTGAACTTGTGATTCTCCTGTCTCAGCCTCCCAGAGTGCTGGGGTTACAGGTGTGTCACCACACCCGGCTAGGAATAGACTTTTAAAAGGGAAAGCGGGGACTTAGTGGCTACTGTTTTTAATAATAAGAAGGAGATAGTTTTCTTCTCCTACTTTACTCTTCCCCACAAAAATAGCAATCATTTTGATGAAATAAGAGATTAGTTGGGGCTGAGATCAGGGAAGGTTAACTAAAGATGCATCATTTTAATTCTCTTTAAAATGAGGAAAGATTTTTGATGATGAGAAGGCCACTGTGGAGAAACAACTGGAGAAAATCCTAAAGTGGTGATTTAATGTTTCATTCTTATCAGTGATTCCATTAGGAATGTGGATGACTTCATTATATATGAGATGAGGGCAGCCATTCATATTATAGTAGTATTATACATGAATCTAATATGTAGGTGACTTCTTATATTTAACAATATATGTGCTATCAGCTGTGTATCTGTAAACATTCTGTAGCAACTTTATTCATATACCTTGGAATTCAGTCAAGTTTAATAGCTTTTAGTTTTGCTGTGTTCTTAGTTTTCTATTTTTAAATAAATTGATATAAGGTATCAATGAATAGTCCATAGATTGGAGAATAAACTTTTTATTATAATTCTGTTATCTGATGTAATTTTTAGTTTTATTATGCTCTGAAGCAACATTCAAAGCTATGAATGGCAGTAGCAATCTTAAAAATTTCTCATATTTACTTAGTTTACTTAATTAGCTTTGTATTTGTTAAATAGCTGATTATAATTTAGTATATTAGCAGTGTTATAAAAGAATCAGAGTTTGGTGTCACTAATTTATTCATTTTTTTATTTTGTAGGCCAGTTCATGGTTTAATTTTTCTTTTCAAGTGGCAGCCAGGAGAAGAACCAGCAGGCTCTGTTGTTCAGGATTCCAGACTTGACACAATATTTTTTGCGAAACAGGTATAGTTCTTTGATACTCTGAAAGGTCCCAAGACCCAAGGGAATTTGGTCTGTCTGTGTGCTTTTTGTGTAGCAGTCATCAAACTTTTTGTCTCAGGGCTGCTTTGCATACCTAAAAATTATTGTCCCAAAGAGGTTTTTTTAAAAATGGGATCATCTATCAGCATTTACCAATATTAGACATTAAAACTGAAACATTTAAAGATATTTGTCAATTGATTTTAAAATAACAGTGAGAACGTCATTATATGCTAATATAAATAACTTTTTTTATGGTGTTAGGGAATGAACACAGGGCCTTGCATATGCTAGGTTAACGTTCTATCACTAAGCTGTTTCCCCCACCCAAAATAATGTATTTCTTTTTTTAAGGTAAACAGAGGATATACCCTCTTTTTTTTTTTTAAATTTTTTCTTAGTTGTAGATGGACGCAATGTCTTTATTTTATTGCTTTGTATGTGGTGCTGAGGATCGAACCCAGGGCCTCACGCATGCGAGGCAAGCGCTCTACCGCTGAGCCACAATCCCAGCCCCCAAAATAATGTATTTCTAATGAACAATAACTATTTAACAAAACAGAAAAGTTGATGAGAAGATTGTGTTGTTGAAAATATCTCCAAATCTCTTTAATGTCTGGCTTAATAGTATCATTAAAAACAAGTTGCAGTGTGTAATTTGTCCTTTGTTATGTTATTATGCTTTGGATTATTTTGTCCTTCAAATGGATTTTTTGATCCTGCATGATTTTAAAACATCATGGGTTGGTCTTTTGGAAAATTTCTTTATTTATATGCCTCTTTTAAGTGTTGACTTTTGATGTCATTTGACAATAACAACGAGTCACATTTGTTAATGTCTCTGTCTATATATCCTTGGAAAAATCATTAAGTATCAGGAAATTTTTGAGCTCACAATGTTGCTGGACCTAAGTTGTACAAAATTCCAGTTTTTATTGGGAGAGCAAAATTTGTCAATAACAACAAATATCAGGTGTTTTCTTCAAAGTCATTGGCTCATTTTCACTCAGTTTTAAGAAAATATTTGCCAAATACCTTGTCTGAAAACCATATTTGTCTACCATTTGTTTTATCAAATAAAAATGGTGTTGGGCTAGGGTTGTAGCTCTGTGGTAGAGTGCTTGCCTAGCATGTGTGAGGCATCGGGTTCAAACCTCAGCACCACCTAAAAATAAATAAATAAAATAAAAGTATTGGGACTGGGATATAGCTCAGTTGGTAGAGTGCTTGCTTCACATGCTCAAGGCCCTTGCTTCAGTCCCCAGCATTGCCAAAAAAATATATATATATATATTGTGTCAAATAAAAATGGTGTTCCAAAAAAGAAAAAGACACCAAATTAATTGATAACAAACTATCACATAAGTGCCTTTTTTTGAGATAACGAGCATTTTGTGATATGTAGCAATTCTTTTTTTGTACTTCCTGTTTCATTACACAGAATATTAAAAAATTGTACTCCAAGGCCAAAATTTAATACAAATAACTTTCACTGCTTTTGTATCAAAGATGTTTTTTGATAAAACTGGATCTTTGTGTCATTTGATTTTTTTGAACTATATGTGTCAATGAAACATTTAATACAACTGTTTAGATTTGTGCTAAAATACCAGCACTTTCACACATCATTGCTTTTATGCCATCTGTGAAAATGGAAAAGCAGGAAGAATGATAAAAACTCTCTTAGGATTATGGAAATAATCCATTTTCTTTGAATTTACAAACCCATTGAGAAAGAAAGGTCTTAGGTATTCCTAGAGATCCATGGACCATACTTTAAAAATTATTGTGTTCTAGTTGATAGGATGATCAGAAAAATTGAGTTTAATTTACATTACTGTATATTATCTGGCATATCATTTGGAAAAGCTGAAAAAGGGAATTAGTTTGATTAGTGTTTAAAGTTCAAGCTAAATGTGATTGCATTTGTTTTAAAATTGCACTTATTTATGAGATCCCCAAAATTGCTTAGCAGAATATGATTAACTTTGTTTTTGGTACTGGGGATTGAACTCAGGGGTGCTTGACCACTGAGCCAGATCCCCAGCCCTATTTTTTTTTTTTTGGTACTGGGGTTTGAACTCAGGGGCACTTGACCACTGAGCCACATCCCCAGCCCTATTTTGTGTTTTATGTAGAGACAAGGTCTCACTGAGTTGCTTAGCGCCTCGCCATTGCTGAGGCTGGCTTTTTTTTTTTTTTTTTTTTTTTAATATTTATTTTTTAGTTGTAGGTGGACAGAATATCTTTATTTTATTTTTATGTGGTGCTGAGGATCGAACCCAGTGCCTCACGCGTGCTAGGCGAGCACGCTACCACTGCGCCATAACCCCAGCCCTGAGGCTGGCTTTGAACTTGCGATTCTCCTGTCTCAGCCTCCCTAAGTGCAAGGATTACAGGCTTGAGCCACTGTGCCCAGCTCCCAGCCCTATTTTGTATTTTGTTTAGAGGCAGGGTCTCAACAGAGTTGCTTAATGCCTCACTGTTGCCGAGGTTGGCTTTGAACTCATGATCCTCCTGCCTCATCCTCCAAGCCGCTGGGATTACAGGCATGTGCCACCACGCCCAGCCATGATTAACCTTTAGAAAGGTGGAAAAACAAAAATGCTTGTTCTCATTGCTAACTTTTAGGTCAAGTCTTTGCTTTTCTACTTGGTAATGTGTTTTCCTTTTTCTCTTATTTCTTCATTCCATTTTCTTTTGACTTTCTAAATTGAGATTTTTAGAGAAATCAAAACTTTCTCTTAAAGAAAGTATGGTTTTATTATTATGATTTACAAGAGTACCATTTTTAAGGGTTTTATTTATTTATTTTTCCATATTTTTTATTGGTGCATTGTGGTTATACATAATGGATTTATTGTTACATATTTGTACCTGCACACAATATAAAAATATAATTTGGCTAATGTCCTTCCCCAGTATTTCCCCTTTTCCTTCCCTTCTCCCTTTCCCTGGTTCCTTTACTATACTGATTTCCCTTTGATTTTCATGAGGTCTGCTTTCCCACCTTCCCTTTCCTTTTTCCTCTCTAGCTTCCACATATGAGAGAAAACATGACCCTCAACTTACTGAATTGAACTTTTTTCATGTAATGTAATGGTCTCAAGTTCCATCCATTTTTTTCAAATGACAAAATTCATTTTTCCTTATGGCTGAATAAAAATCCATATAAAAATGTATGTGTGTATGTATATATATATATATATACATATATATATATATATATATACACACATTTTCTTTATTTACTCATCCATTGATGGACACCTAGGCTGGTTTTTTGGCTAATCTGAATTGTGCTGTTATAAACATGAGTATTCGCGTATTGCTATAATACGATGACTTTCATTTTCTAGGATAAATGCTGTGGTACAGCTGGGTCATATGGTGGTTTGTTCCATGCATAGTCTTTTGAGGCACCTGCATACTGATTTCCATAGTGGTTGTACTAATGTACAGTCTGACCAACAGTATGAAAATGTTCTTTAGCAGTCATTACTGTTTGTATTCTTGTCATTTTTTTCCCCCAGATAGCAGTACTTATATTACAGAAATAAAGTTGATGAAAGTGAATATTCTTGTAATCCCATACCTCTCTATTAGCCACTTTTAATAGTTTGACTTATTTGATCAATAAGTGGAATATATACCTATTGTATAAAATTTAAGCATTTTAGGATATATGAGTTAAAAATACTTAAAATTCTTGTTCTCTCATTTTCATATTCCATACAGCAGGAAAGGGATAGTTGTATACTTTGTCTCCTTTATAGACTTTTTCTAGAATTTGCCTATGTCACAAACTTTCTTTTCTTTGATTAAAACTCAATAACTTGAGTTAAATTGTAAAGGAGACTAGGGAATTTGTCTTTATTCTAGGTGGCCATGGGCCTAGGTAAAATGTGATAGGCTAATCTTTTATGAGAAGATAGATACGGGAGAACAACTATTAGCCTGTACATGCAGACAGGTCAGACCATGGAGGATATTTTAAGCTGATTAGACTTCTGTCTATATTCTATGAGTAATAGGTTATTGAAGTATATTTAGAAGGATGACATGATCAGATTTTCATTTAAAAGAGATCATACAGTATTGGGAATGCATTTGAGAAGTGATTTGGAGCTGGGTGCAGTAGCACACACCTGTAATGCCAGTGATTTGGGAGCATAAAGCAAGAAGAGGATTACAAGTTCAAGGCCAGCTTGAGCAATATAGGAAGGCCCTAAGCAATTTAGCGAGACTCTATCTCAAAAAGAAAATTAAAAGGCCTAGAAATGTTGCTCAATGGCAAAGCACCCCTGGATTCAATCCCCAATACCAAGAAAATATAAATGGTATGGAATTTAAAAGTAGATATTAATAGGCTTACAGTAGTCCATGTGAAAATATGTGAACAGATAGGAATATAGTAATATTTAGTAGGTGTAGCTGGCATCTTTAATGTGTAATGGATTGGATGAGACCAAAGGAGGAAGTCATGTCAATGGTGATGTCTGTGTTTTTCTTTTTTCCTTAAAAAAATTTACTGTTAAAGTACAAAGAATGGAGTTATGGTAATCCCTGATTGATGATACACACTTAATGATTGGTCAACTCATGGACTCCATTTATTTATTTTGCTATTTACTTATTTTAAGAAATGCAGTAAGTGCCTGAGAACTCACCACCCACTGTTAACTTCACCTATTTTTTTCTTCCTTTCCTATGCTTTGTTCAATATAACCTTTACCTTCCCTCCTTCTATCCAGTATAACTGTCACGTTGAATTCTGCTTATTATTTATATGCTTTTCTTTCTCTCTATATATTATTGCTATAATATATATTGTTGTAATATGTATTAGTTATAATATATATATTATTGTTATTTTTTTTTTTTGGTACTGGGGATTGACCTCAGGGGCACTTGGCCACTGAGCCACATCCCCAACCCTATTTTGTATTTTATTTATTTAGACAGGGTCTCACTGAGTTGCTTAGTGCCTTGCTTTTGCTGAGGCTGACTTTAAACTCTCGATCCTTCTGCCTCAGTCTCCCGAGCTGCTGGGTATATTTTTATCCTAAAAAGATGTATGTATGTAAAGTTTTAACTCAATAAAAAGTATTATCCTCTATATAATTTTACTTTTTTCATTTAATATCATGTTATTAAGATTCATGCATAGCTGGGCGCAGTGGTACATGCATATAATTCCATTGGCTCAGGTGGCTGAAGCAGGAAGATCAAAAGTTGGAGGCCAGCCTAAGCAACTTAGAGAGATCCTATCTCAAAATGGAAGATAAAAAAGGGCTGGGGAGGGCTGGGATTGTGGGTCAGTGGTAGAGTGCTTGCCTCATACGTGTGAGGCACTGGGCTCGATCCTTAGCACCACATAAAGATAAAATAAAATAAAGATACTGTATTCATCTTAAAAAAAAAAGGGTTAGGGAACATAGCTCAGTGGTAGAACATCTCTGGGTACAATCCCCAGTATCACACAAAAAAAGAGAACTCATGCATAAGTTGTTTATCATGATAGTTCATAATATCAGTTGCATGGACATAATACAGTTTGTTTTTCTGTAGATGTTGATTGCCATTTGGATTTTTCATTTGTGTTACTGAGAATTATGTGGGGCTATAAACTTTTTAGTACATTTCCTATTTTATTTATGCTAGTTTCTCCTTGAGTAGTATTGGAAGTAGAATGATTACTCTATCTGACTGGTAAATATGCAACTTTAGGAGGCAGTATCAAAATGTTTTCTCAAATGGCTTTTTCAGTTTATACTCACTAGCACAAAACCACATATTCCACTACATGGCATCATTGGGTCTTTTTAGTTTTTGCTAGTCAGTTGACTTCATAATGGTACTTAAATATTGTCTGGACTTATATCTTCCTGATCACTAATCATATTAAAATCCTTAGTGGCCATATGTATTTCTTTTTTGAAATTCCCATTTATATTATTTTTCTATGTAATAAATTGTGCTTTTCTTTTTAATTTGGAGGAGGTATTTGTTATATAATCTTGACTCTACTTCTCCAAGTTGGCACCTTTTTATTTCACTTTCTTTTAAGTGTATTTTGCTGAATAGAATTTTCTGTTTTAGAGTCAGTTTTTCTTTTGGTTGTTTTTATATCTGGTGTAGTTGTTCTCTAGTTGCAAAAGATGTTTACATATGTATTTAAAATTTTATTTTTGACATTTATGTCCTTTGTACATAACCCATTCTTCCAAATGGGTTGCCATTTTTTTCTAGCCTCATTTATTAAACATTTATCTTCTTTTTAATTTGATATGCCACCTCTGTTGTACACTAAAGTTCCATACTTTGTGTACATTTGTGTGTGTTTTCTGGACTCTATTCTGTTGACTAATTTGTCTATTTCTGCTTCACTACCACCCTGTCTTTATTCCTTTAACTTCTGAAATTATGATATCTAATGGGTCATCTCCCTTGTTTTTTCCAGAAATAACTCTGCTATCTTAGCTCTATGCTTTTCATGGAAATTTTATAATCTTACCAAGTTGTATGAAAAATCGTGGTGAGATTTTGACAGGAATAGTACTGAATATATATGTAAATTGAAGGAGAATGTATACCTTTATGACATAAGTTATGAATACAGTCTGTTACTATTTCTCTAGATTATTTAGAATTTTAAAATGTTGCATAATTTTATGGGTGACATCTCTGTAGATATAGATCTTATGTTAGATTTATTCTTCATTTCTTCTTTTTTTTCAGCACCGGGGATTGAACTCAGGAACACTTGGCCACTGAGCCACATCCCCTGCCATATTTTGTATTTTATTTAGATACGAGTCTCACTGAGTTGCTTAACGTCTCGCTTTTGCTGAGGCTGGCTTTGAACTCACAATCCTCCTGCTTCAGCCTCCAGAGCTGCTAGGATTACAGTCGTGCACCACCATATCTGGTTTATTCTTATTCTTTATTTCTTGATAATCTTATTATAATTGTACATACCTCTTTTTCAGTTATTTTTTCCTGGTGTTTGTGCTGGTATAAAGAAATGTATTTCACATTTTTTTTTTGGTACCAGGGATTGAACTCAGGGATATTCAACTATTGAGCCATATCCCCAGCGCTATTTTGTGTTTCATTTAGAGACACGGTCTCACTGAGTTGCTTAGCGCCTCCTCATTGCTGAGGCTGGCTTTGAACTCGCAGTTCTCCTGTCTCCGCTTCCCATAGTGCTGAGATTACAGGCATGTGCCACCAAGCTCTGCTTGCAGTTCACTTTTATGTATTAATATATTTAGCCATTCTGCTAAACTTTTTTATTTTCTCTTATAATTTGTTGGATTTTTTGTGGGGAATGGGGTGTTTCTACTTAAATGACCATATAATCTTCAAATAACCCCAATTTTATTTCCTTTTTTATAATTCTTTTGGCTGTAATTATTTTTTCTTGTCTTATTGCCTGGCTAAGATCCCCAGTAAAGTCATTTATGACTTTAAAGGGAATATTTTTACTCTTTACCCATTTAGGATATTTAGTACAGTTTTTTAAATGTAATTTTTGAAGAAAAAGGAAATTTTTTAAAGATAATTTTTCTATGTAAGAGAGTTCTGTTATTAAATAGTAAGTGTCTATTATAAAAGGATATTAAATTTTTTCAAAGGCTTTTTCTGCCTCTATTTAGATGATTTTGTTTATTTCTTTTTTGGTAGGCTACTTCAGTTAATTACATTTATGAATTTTTCTAATATTAAGTCATCCAGTAGCTCCATTTAAGTCCAGTTGGTCATGATGTAGTTTCTGTTTTTACACTGTTGGATTAAATAGTATTTTGTTAAAGCCTTTTAAAGTTAATATTATTAATGAAATGTGCCTTAATTTTTCTTTTTATGATGACTTTGACTAGTTTTAGTTAGGTTCATGCCATCTTCATGAAATGAGTTGGAATTTACTCTTTTTTTTTTTAAATTATAATGTGTGTAAAACAATGTATTTGTTTAAATTTTGGCAGAATTGGCCTATAAAACCATCTGTGGTGGTTGTTTTCTGTTTGAGAATATTTTTAACCACTGCTTCAGTTTAATAAAAGACCATTCAGGTTCTTTCTATCTTCTTGAGTTAGTTTGAGTTAGGATTCTTGTCAGAATTTTTTCATTTTAGCATAAGTTTTCAAAGTGGTTTCTTTTCAATCTTTTACCTATTTTAGTTGTATGCTTGATATCTGGATTTTTATTTGCATTTTTGTGTGAAAGTGGTTTATACTTTATTAATTTTCCACCTTTTAACTTCACACTGTCATTATCACCAGATGACTGTTTCAGTGCTCTTCAATCATTCCTATAAACCTGAAGTTTTTTGAAGCAGTATTTAATTTTTATTTCCTTATTAAAACTTTTTGCTTTTATGGTAATCCTCAAAGTCAGTGATTTACAACGGTGTGCTGAATATAACTGTGTTAATGTAAATCAGTATGCTCTTTATCTCTTAAATATATCCTCTTTTTTATTTCTTTGTTCAAACACTTTATTTCATAAAATAAATATCCTCCTCTGTTCTTTATGTCCAAGTTTTCAAAGCTCTGTTAAAATTTCATATACAGGGAAACCTTCTCTGATACTCCAATGTAAAATGATTTCTTCTTTAACTCTTTTGGTTTTATTGCTCATCTTGTTTTGGTGATGTATTTTTTCCAAATTCTTCATAAGCAGCATATTACTTTACTTTTTTGTTTTATTTTGTTGTTTTGAGATGGAGTCTTGCTATGTTGCCCGCGTATTCGAACTCCTAGGCTCATGGGATCTGCTTGCCTTTGCCTCCCTAGTCAGCCAGCTACTTGTTAGAACTATAGGCACATTCTACCACACCCAGCTTACAGTTATTTATTTTTTTTAAAGTAACATTTCCTTTAAGAAACCATAATTTGCTTTCTCTACTGTTTTTCCTGGACTATTAATAAATATGAAAATTTTGTTTGTTTATATTGCTATAGCTATGACTTAATGAAGATTAATTATAATTTATATATATAGTACTTTAAGCTATTTGAGTATTATTCCCCAGGGCATCTACCATATTTTTTTGCATAAGTTTTGAAAAGAAGTTGTTCTTGAGTACAGGGCTGCATAATCAAATGCCTACAGTGTCAGGTTGGCAACATCAGTGTGTGAATTGTTGTGTGTAAGAGATATGAAATGAAAGAGCCTTGATAAACTAGAGTGTGTACCCCATCAAAGGGATTCAAGCCAAATTCTTAAGGTTTTGGGCTAGCCTTACTTGTGACCCCTGTTCTATTTTTGTTTTTGTTGTTGAACTCTACTACTTAACTTTAAAATATGTTAAAAACCAGAATATGTAGAATATTCATAATAAAGAATTTAAAAAGTTGGGGGTCATGTAAATAATTTATATTGCAATAGGTTTTTTTGTAGCATAAGTTACAAAGTTTTTTCAAATATGTACATATATCTATGTATGCACATGCATATACACATATATATATGATAATATTATGTGGGTTTCATGAGGACAAAGACCACATCTCTCTTGTTCACTGAATGTTCAGCATTTGTCACAAAGTCAGGCACATAGTGGCTACTTAGTAAATATTTGAATGAACAAGTAGCTATACTTTTTAAGTTTTTTTTTTTTCCTTTTGGTAATTCTTTACTCTGTATTAGCATAATCACTTAGCGGCACTAAGCTCTTTTTAAAACGTAAAGTGTTTTTATTCCCATGTTCCCAGTACACTGTCATTACTATTCTTGAGGTACATACACAAGATGATCCATAATAGTTCATGGATATTATAAATTATTCTTGACATCAAAAGAGAAATATCAGTAACTACAGGATATTTTTTCCTCCTGTGAAAAAAAATTGTAAAGTGATGGGTTGCAGATTTAAGTCCTTAGATCATAGAAATGTTTTATAGATAACTCTTAAAGCTTTGCTACCTAACCCAGCATTGATTATATAGTATATCTTTAATATGTCATGATTTTGAAAGAATGTGTGAATAAGTACAAATTTTAACTTCTGACTTCACTCTACTTCTATTTTCAGGCAATTTCATCCTAAGTAATTTTGGCCCAAGATAAGGGAATGTTAAACATTAGAAAGTTTTAGTCAGGCAAATTTATGTTCTTTAATCATTAAAACTTTTCATCCAGTAAAGAACTGATTCGTAGCTGGGCATGGTGGCACATGCTTGTAATCCCAGCACTTCGGGAGGCTGAGACAGGAGAATCATGAGTTCAAAGCCAGCCTCAGCAATGGTGAGATGCTAAACAACTCAGTGAGACCATCTCTAAGTAAAACACAAAATAGGGCTGAGGATGTGACTCAGTGGTCAAGTACCCTTGAGTTTAATCCCTAGCACCAAAAAACAAAACAAAACTATGATTCACATCAAAGTTTGTGTTAATAGAAATCAGCAACAATGTTAATTGGATTCCAGATCTCCCCTAATTCATCAATTCTAAGATGATTTTGAATACATACTGCTTTCAGAGAAGAATTACAGAAATGGTGGTGATATTATATTTGTTAGGAATTGGGAAGAAGAGTGATTTTTTTCTTTTAAATATTTTTTTTTAGTTGTAGATGGACACAATACCTTTATTTTATTTTTATGTAGTATTGGGGGATCAAACCCAGTGCCTCACGCATGCTAGGCAGGCACTCTACCACGGAACCACAACCCCAGCCCCAAAATGATCTTAATGGAGAACAGTCTTATCAAGTCTGTTAAGATGAGGAGTAAGGGGCTGGAGTTGTGGCTCAGTGGTAGAGCACTTGCCTAACATGCATGAGGCACTGGGTTCTATCCTCGGCACCATATAAAAATAAATAAAATAAAAGATACTGTGTCCATCTATAACTAAAAACATATTTTAAAAAAAGATGAGTAAGAGAAAGTATCTTAGTTGAGAATGTAGTCTTAAACTTTTTGTGTCTCAGCTTTCACAAATATAAAATGAGAATACCAATGTTGCTTCTTTAGGCTGGGAGTGTTTCTCAGTGGTGTAGCGGCTGCTTAGCCTGCATGAGGCCCGAGTTAGATTCCCCCCCCCTCCCCCTGCACTAAAAAAAAAAAAAAAAAAAATTAGGGGTGGAGATTGTAGCACTTACCTAGCATGAGTCAGGTTCTGGATTTGATCCCCAGAACTGCAGACAAATACAAAAACAAACTAACAAAAAATCTGCAAAGAATATTTCTGCTTCTTCATAGGTTGAGGGGATTAAAAGATTTAATGTATGAGCTGAACATGGGGCACAGGCCTGTAATCCCAGTAGCTTCGGAGGCTAAGGCAGGAGGATCGCAAGTTCATAGCCAGCCTCAGCAATTCAGTGAGACCCTGTCTTGAATAAAAAATAAAAAATGGTGGGGGTTGAGGATGTGACTCAGTGGTTGAACACCCCTGGGTTTAATACCTGGTACCAAAGAAAAAAAAGAAATTTGATACATGTGAATTGCCTAGAAAGCTACCTGGCTATAATTTGTTAGATGAACATTTTATAGCTACAGTACAATACTATAGAAACTGTGATTGAGTGGACAATATATACCCTTTTGGGAGGATTCAAATGAGAGTAAAAACTAATGAGTTGTTGCAGAATTTTTCTAAAAAGCCCCATAGATGAGTTAGTTTGTGCTGGGTTCTGAAATATGGATTAAATTTGGATAGGGAGAAATAAGTTTAGAAGGAAGTGAGTAACAAGGAAAGGATAAGTTCTCTTGGCTTAATTAGCTATATTTTAGGTTAGGATGATTGGTCTTGTAACCTTAACTGAATTGGCTTTCATTAATGTTATAAGTTCATTTATTTTCTTTGTTTCCTAGAATCAACTCCAGAATTGCAGCCAATTTCTGAAATAGACTAGAATAGAAATCAAACATTTTTATTATTTTTATGCTAAGACTATGAAGTAAAAATTGGAAACTATTAATATATTTTGGGGGTCATTTTCATCAATTAAGAACTTTTTAAAAAATTTAGGGCTGGGGATTATAGCTCAGTTGGTAGAGTGCTTGCCCTGGATGCACAAGATCCTGGGTTCTAATCCCCAGCACCATCAAAAAACAAAAAAAAAAAATTGATGATATCTAATATATTTGCTTTTGTGTTTTATAGGTAATTAACAATGCGTGTGCCACTCAAGCCATTGTAAGTGTGTTATTGAACTGTACCCATCAAGATGTCCATTTGGGAGAGACATTATCAGAGTTTAAAGAATTTTCACAAAGTTTTGATGCAGCTGTGAGTACAATCTTCTTCCTAATCCTAAAATGACCCCTTTGTCATAGTTTTTATTTTAATAGACTGCTTCTAAAATTATTTTAGATGAAGGGTTTGGCACTGAGCAATTCAGATGTGATTCGACAAGTACACAACAGTTTTGCCAGGTAATGAGTCTTTATGTTTAATAAGTACAGTTCTGTTTTTATTTCTTTGTCTCTCACTGTTTTTTTCTTAACTATAGACAGCAAATGTTTGAATTTGATGCAAAGACATCAGCCAAAGAGGAAGATGCTTTTCACTTTGTCAGTTATGTTCCTGTTAATGGAAGACTGTATGAATTAGATGGATTAAGAGAAGGACCAATTGATTTAGGTAATCTGGTTCTTATTCCTGGTATTTCACTTTTGACAAGGGGAAAAAGTCGAATATTCATCTTCATTTAAACTATAGCACTGCTTAAATTTTAAAGGTGAAGGTTACTATACGGTAGTATAATGCGAATGTGTTAGCTTTTTATGGAATTAAATAACAAAGGAAGGACATGTTAATTATAATAATTCAATTTAGACCTTTAATTTTTTTCTAAGAGAAAATAGTTTAACTCACAGATCACATAATTTATATTTTATTTCCCAGTTAACTTAAAAAAATACTCAGAGAATTTAAAAGGTTATTTTTGTAATTTTTATTGGTTGGTGATAGCAAACATTTCTTAAATCGTCTTAGAATAAAATATTTTCATTTGGCCTGAGCATGGTGGCTCATGTTTATAATCCCAGTAACTTGTGAGACTGAGGCAGGAGGATTGGAAATTTGATGCCAAGCTAGGCAACTCACTGAGACCCTGTCTCAAAATAAAACATTAAATGGGTTGAGGATGTAACTCAGTGATAAGAGCATCCATGAGTTCAATCTCTAGTATAGTAAATTTTTTTTTTTATTTGGAGTTTGATCATTCAGAATCACTTTAATTCATTGTTCAGCAGTCTCCTAAATATTTTTCTTCCAAGTTTGTATTTAGATAGTGCATTATTATGCTGTTCTTTGCACTAAAGGGCAAATTTGCCCTTATTTTACCCTGTCTTTAACCTTAAGATGATAAATGGTTATTAAGGTTGAGGGTACAATCTGTAATTCTGAAGTAATACTAAAACAATGATACACAAAAGATTTTTTTTCCCCCTCACAGTACTGGGAATTGAACCCAGGAACTTGTCCATATATGCTAGGGTACATCCCTGCTCCTCCCTATAAGAATTTTAACTACTTACTATGACCTTATTAAATTTTCTTTTTTCCTTTTTTAAATTAGATTGAATGAAGTCCAGCAGGACTTGTTTTAGTTGAATCTCTGATATTATATGCTGTTTATAAAACTTTGTACTTTTATACTTAAAAATTTTTTAGATCTAGGCTATATAGCTCATGGTAGAGCTCTTGACATGTGTGAGGCCCTGGGTTCAATCCCCAGCACAGCAAAAGAAAAAAAGTTGATGTAGGTTTGTTTTGTTTGTACTTTTTGACCATATTCTTATATAGAACCGGTAGTTTATCTAATATGAATTTATATGCTTCCTTTATATTTTAAAATATTTATTTTTCTATGTTTTTTACAGAAAAATGTTCTTTTAATTCTGTAAATGCTTGTTTTCCCTACTTTTCAATGTTCTCTTTCGCTTATCTGGTCGACATTCCTTATTCATTAGAATTATCAAATATAAAGGAAGTAATCCAAACATTGTTTTTATTTGGATTAATGCATTAAAAATGTCCAAATTTTACATGGATGTCAAATATGACATAACTTTAGAGAAGTTAAATGTGCTAGTCTCTATTAGGTGAGATGTTTTCTATTGTCAAATATTTATAAAGATAGATGTTTTTAAGAATTTTGTTTTTGATGGCTTTTTAAATACTAAACTATTTAGAGATAATTATATATTCATATTCAGTTTTACTGTACAACTGATGGATCTGCTATAACTTCTAGTGAAAAGAGGATTAAAACATTTGGGTAAAATTGGTCTTGCATTACCGATGGATTTCATTTTTTTATTTTGAAGTTATGATTGTGGGAGTCAGGTAAATAAGAATTGAATCCTTATTTTGCCCTAACATATGGGTTAGTCTTTCTAATCCTTTAGTTTTATTATTTGTAAAATGAGGGTAGTTATCCTTATCTCACAGGATTGTGAATTTAAATGAGTTAACTCCCTAATTTATTACTTCCTCAAATATTTGCTTAGTGTCTCCTGTGTAACATAATAATATGACAATGCAAATTATGGTACTACTCTTTCTCCTAACCTTTAACCAAGACAATAAGAATTGAAGCTTGATATAGTAATGACTTACTGTCCTGAATTTGATAAAAGTATTTATAGAAAGAAATTTTTTAAATCAGACTTTTGAGGGAGTGTTGATATTGATTGCTCTCATTTTTGTTTTAATTGGTTTTAAAATTTCTTTCTAGGTGCATGCAATCAAGATGATTGGATCAGCGCAGTACGGCCAGTCATAGAAAAAAGAATACAAAAGTAAATGCTCAGCTAATTTCATTGGCATAAACATTCAGGATTTTAGTTTTGTTTGTTTGCTTGTTTTTTTAAACTTGTTTCTTTGAGCCGTGTATGTAGAACATCACTTTTGTTTGGATTAATGCATTCAGGAAATCTGTTTCCAAAAATGTCCAAATTTTACATGGATGTCAAATATGACATAACTTTAGAGAAGTTAAATTTGCTAGTCTCCATCAAGTGAGATGTTTTCTACTGTCAAATATTTATATAGGTAGATGTTTTTAAGAATTTTGTTTTTGATGGCTTTTTAAATGCGAAACTATTTAGAGATAATTATATATTCATATTCAGTTATAAGAAAGAATGTAGACATCATGTGTATTCTACCTTGCATGGTGGTATCTTGTAAAACTATAGTATAATATCACAGCCAGGATATTAACATTGGTATCATGAAAACAGAGCAAAATTTCATCACCACAAGGACCTTTCATGTTGCCCTTTTATAGCCACAACTAACTCCTCTGATACCTCCTTCTCCTCTTATTTTCTCCACCTTAACTCCTACTTTTATAGTTTTCCTCGTTTAAATAATGTTAAATAAATGGAATCATACATTGTATGTCTTTTTACATTAGCTTATTTCACTCAACATAACTGGAGATTATTCTGGGTTGTTAAATGTATCAGTAGTTTATTCTTTGTTGATGAGTGTGAAAGTGGTGTGAACATATCAGTTTTTGCCTATTGACTCATTGAAAAACATCTGGATTGTATATACTGTTTTGCTGTTATGAATAAAACTGCAGTAAGCATTTTTGTACAAACTTTCATATAAACATAAATGAGATGAGTGTGCAGGAGTGTCCATAGGTTTTATGGTAAATGCATGTGTAGTTTTTTCAGAAACCACCAAACTCTTTTCCAGAGTGGTTACATTATTTTACATTCCTAGAAAATATTAATGATCTAGCTTCTCTGCATCTTTTCTAGTATTTGGTGATGTCAAAATTTTTTGTTTTAACCTTTCCGATATTTTATTGTGATTTTTGCCAACATTTTCCTGTTGACTCATGATGTTAAAAATCTTTTCATGCCCTTCACCCATTTTCTAACTGCATCTTTTGGTTTTTGACTATTGAGCCCTGATGTCTTTTACATATTTTAGATACTTGTTCATGATCAGACATATTGCCTGCAAATGTTCTCTTCTAATCTGTAACCCATCCTTTCAACATGGTTTCTCACAGAGCAAAGTATTAATCTCAGTAAAATTCAATTTATCAATATTTCTCACTATGAGTTATATTTTTGTTCTCAAGGTTAAAAGTGCCTTGCCTGGCCCTAGATCCTGTTTTCTTTTTTTCTTTTTCTTTTCCTTAAAATGTTTACAGTTTATTTTGCATTAAATCTGTGATTTGTTTTAGGTAATGTTTGTATATGATTTGACATTTAGGTCAAGATTTTTTTTTTGCTTATACATATTCAATTGCTCTATCATCAGTTGTTAAAAAAGACTATCCATTTTCCACTGAATTCCTCCTGAACATTTAAAAACCAAATGGGGCATATTTGTATGAGTCTATTTTGGGGTTTATTATTCTTTTCATTCATCTATTGTCCTCCTAATAGTACACAATCTTGATTATTGTAGCTATGTCTTAAAATCAGGCAGACTGATGCCTTCAACTTCATTCCTTTCTTCAAAATTGTTGTAGCTAATCTAGTTCCTCTGCTTTCTAGTATAGATTTTTGAATAATTTTTCTCTATAGCTACAAGAATTCTTAGATAGAAATTGTAATAGGAATTGTATCAAACATTTAGATCAGGCTGGGGCTGTAGCTCAGTGGTAGAGCACTTGCCTTGGAAGTGTGAGGCACTGGGTTCGATCCTCAGCACCACATAAAAATACATCAATAAAACTATTGTGTCCATCTACAACTAAAAAAAAACTAAAAAAAAAAAAATTTAGATCAATTTGAGGAGAATTGTTATCTGTAGTATGTTGAATTTTCCAATATGAACCTGGTCTCTGCATTAATTTAGATCTCTGATTTCTTTTATTTATTTATTTATTTATTTTGTTTTTGTGGGTTTTTTTTTCCCCCTGATTTCTTTTATCAGCATTTTGTAGTTTTTGGTATATAAATCCTGTACACATTTTATCTGATTTATACTCGAGCACTTCATATTCTTTTGAGTAATATTATAAATAATATTGTATTCTAATTTTTTGTTTCCATGTTATCATTGCTAATACATGGAAATAAAATTGATTTTTCACCCTTTGTCTTGCATCCTTTGACTATGCTGAACACACCCAGATTTTATTGCATTTTCTACATAGATAATCAAATTATTTGCAAAAAGGGACAACTTTGAATTTATTTATTTCTCCTTTCAGCTTTATTATTTTTGCTTTATGCATTTTCCAGCTGAGTTGTTTGGTGTGTGTATATTTATCATTACTGTTCTTGTTTTTGGATTAACTTTTTTATCAATACATAATGTCCCTTTTGTCCTCTTGGTCTCTAATAATTTTCTTTGTTCTGAAATTTATCTCTTAAATAGTGACTCTTTCTTCTTTGGATTAACATATGAATGATATGTTTTTTCCTTTTTTATATTTTTATCTATATCATTTATAGTGAGTTTTTTTTTAGGCAGTCATTTATTTGATGTATTGATATCATTTACATCAAATGCAGTGGACTTATAAGTTCTGAAATTAAATGTGCATTTAATATAATTATATGTTATGGTTTCATTCCGCCATTTAAATTTTCTCTTTGTTTTTGTTTGATTTTTTATTTTTCTGCCTTATTATAAGTTATTGAAATACTTCTAAAATTCCATTTTTATCTGTATTATTCTTGGTGTATTTGTTGTGTGTGTGTGTGTGTGTATGTGTTACTGAGGATTGAAACCAGGGATGCTCTATGAGCTCACCTTCCCAACCCTTTTAATTTTTTGTTTTGACACAAGATCTCACTAAGTTGCCCAGGCTGATCTCCAGCTTGTGAACCTCCTGCTATAGCCTCCCAAGTAGCTGGGATTATAGTCAAGCACCACCATGCGTGCCTTAGTGTATTACTTGTATTTTTTTTTTTTTTTTAGTGGTTTTTAAGCTGTCAAAGTCTATTGATGTCAACATTTTACTGGTGTGGATATAAATAGAACCTTACATTCTGTTACATACTTTTACTATCTCCATTTATATAACACAATTAAATAATTCTGTATACATTTTAGGAAAACTTTTTTGTTTCCCTTCTTTGGTGCTAAGTCTCAGACTCAGGGGCACTTTACCACTGAGCTACATCCCTAGCCCTGTTTTTTATTTTGAGGCATAGTCTGACTAAGTTTCTTTTGGCCTTGCTAAATTGTCAAGGCTGGCCTCAAATTTGTGATACTCCTGCATCTGCCTCCTGAGCCACTGGGATTACAGGTGTACACCACTGTGGCTGGCTGAAAACAGTATGATTTTCATTTTAACCCAAAACATAACTTAACAAAAGTGAAAGAGAAGGAAACACATTATACTTAACCATATTTTCATTCTTTACATTGTTCTTCCTTCTGATGTTCCAGGATACCTTTCTTTATCATTTCCTTCCTGTGTAGAAAATTCTGTTAGTTCATTCAAAGGGTAGGTTCTATATGTACAGATTTCTTATTTTTCTTAATCTGAAAATATTTTGATTTCTCTTTCATTCCTGATGGATATTTTCACTAAATACAGAATTCTGGATTGATAGTTTTTTCTTTCAGCACTTGAAAAATTTTATGCCACTTCCTTTTAGCCACCATGATTTTTTTTACTGTAAATCCAGTCATTCTCCTGTAGGCATGGCGTTTTTCTCATGCTGCTCTCAAGATATTTTTTCTTCTCTTTAAACTTTCAGAAATTTGACTACATTGTGTTTTGACGTGAAGTTCTTTATCTTGTTTGGGGTTTGCTCAGCTTCTTAAATCTGTAGGTTTATGTGTAGTCAAATTTGGAAAGTTTTCAGCCATTATACCTTGGACTACTTTTTTTTTTTTTGGTACTGGGGATTGAACTCAGGGGTACTCAACCACTGAGCCACATCCCCAGCCCTATTTTGTGTTTTATTTAGAGACAGGGTCTCACTGAGTTGCTTAGCGCCTTGCTGTTGCTGAGGCTGGCTTTGAACTCGGAATTCTCCTGTCTCAGCGTCCCACAGTGCTGGGATTACAGGCGTGCACTGCGCCTGCCTCCTTGGAATACTTTTTAAACCTCACCCTCTTTCTCCTACCTTTCCTAGACTCCAAGGACTTGAATGTTAGATCTTTTATTTAGTCCCACAGGTCCCTGAGACTCTATTGATATTGTTTTGTCTGTTTATTTTCTTGGTTCAGACTGGGTAGTTTCTGTTGTTTTGTATTTCAGTTTATTGATTCTTTTCTCAAGGAGTCCCCTCCATTCTCCTATTTGAGCCTATCCATTAAGGTTTATTTTATTTTTTTATTTTGGTTATTGTAAAATTTCCATTTGTCTCTGTTTTATATCTTATTTTTTTGTTGAGACTTGATTTTTTCACTTGTTTCCAGTGTGTTTGTAATTGCTCCTTGAAACATATTTTACAATGACTCTAAAAATCTTTGTCAGATAAGTCTGGCATCTGTCATCTCATTATCTATCAAGTAGCTTATTTATTCAAGTTGAGATTTTAATGGTTTAAATATGATGAAAAAGAACCTGAACATTCTGGGTATTATATAAGACGACTCTGGATCTTATTTATAAGTTTTGTTTTGGCTGGGCATGGTGGCTCATGCCTGTAATCCCAGCAGACTAGAGGCTGAGACAGGACAGCATAAGTTGGAGGCCAGCCTCAGCAGTTTAGCAAGGTCCTTTGCAATTTAGTGAGACCTAGTCTCAAAATAAAATGGACTGGGGATGTGGCTCAGTGGTTAAGTGCCCCTCAGGTTCAATTACTGGTAGTTATTATAATAATAATAATTAAAAAATAAATAAAAGTTCTGGTTTTGCTGTTTTTAATGAACACTGCTCTGGCAGGGTAAATTGGAGGTGCCTCTTCATTACTTCCAGGTAGGACTGTAAGTGCAGGTTTACTACATAGCTTCTGTTGAGGAGGAAAGAGATTCCCAGCTTTTCTTGTTATAACTGGGCAGGGCTAGGGGTTCTGGCCTGCAACAAGGCTTCCACAGATACCATTCTGGCTAGGAGAGGTCAGAGTGCATGGCTTCTACTGATACTGAAGTGGGACAGGGGTGGGCTTCTTTGCCACTAGATGATAGTGACAGTTTTGGTTTCTACTCAGTGTCCTCTAATAGTGCAAATGAGTACTGTTGTTATCATCAGGCAGGAATAAAATTCCCAACTCACTACTCAGTCTTCATTTTGATACTAATTTGGGTGCCTCATTACAGCCTAGTGAGGTGGGAAGTCTAGGCTCTCTACTTCGTTTTTGCTACTGTGGTTTGGAGTTGGGTCACTGATTTTTCTTTTGTGTTTGGCTACAGTAGAAAAATTATTATCTAAAAGTTTTCTGTCTTGCTAGGCTGCCCCTGTCCTGATTGACTAGTGAGATCAGATTTTGGAGGGCTTTTTTTTTTATCTTTTGACTAGTGCTAGTTTTTTCACTTCCAGCTCTGGGATGAATGAGACAGAAAGAGAACCCAGGGAATTCATCATCATGTCATTCTTGGGTCCTGAATTCTCTAGCTTGTCTGCCTTCTTTTTCATTTGAACATTTTTTCTTTCTCTCTTTTTAACATATATGTTCTGGATTTTTAGTTGTACTTAATGGGAAGAATAGGAACATGCAAATTCCACAAGTAGAAATTTTAAAACAGTTTTTACAATATTTCATAGTTTTATTAGGCTGTATATTGTCTCATGAACAGAACTATGAGAAATCCATGGAGGTGACCTAATGCAAAATGGGCTTACCTTGTTTATATATTTTTATTTTGATTAAGTGCCATTTACATGTTATAGATAATTTTAAAAATGTCAGTTTCTACTATAAACCATCTTATGCTATGAAGGATTTCATTGGTATTAGAGTAGTAAAACTCAAACAACATTCAGAAATTTCAATACAAAATAGTTATACATTATATTAATGATATAATTACATATTTATAAGGTAGAAATAAAATTTAGAATGTATTAATTAAAAATAGAAACTGTATCATGACTTGAAGTAGTAATTACCATTAAGATTCAGGCATAGCCTGGCGCCGTGGCACATGCCTCTAATCCCAGCTGCTCGGGAGGCTGAGGCAGGAGGATTGGGAGTTTGAAGCCTGCCTTAGTAAAAGTGAGGTGCTAATAAACTCATTGAGACCCTCTCTCTGCATAAAATACAAAATAGGGTTCAGTATGCCCCTGAGTTCAATCCCCAGTACCAAAAAAAGAGAAAAGATTCCAGTATAACTAATTCAACAAATGTGGGGTCTTAGTTTATTCTGTTTTCAGATATCTTTAAATAAGTGAATTGTCATTATTTCTTATAAAGTTAGGGAAAATGATGAAAATACATTACTTAAAGTTTATTATTCAAATGTTTTAAATATAATTAGCATTTAGAACATTTAAAAATATTTGTGATGAAATTTAGCTAAAGTTTTTTGCTGTACTTATTACTTTTTCATATACAAAAACTTTTAAAAATGTCGATGTGAATTGTTAGCCAGTTTAGCTATCCCAAAGAATAATGTTTACTCATAGTGGATTAGCTTAACAGTCATGGTTTTGTAGTTATGTATGAATTTTAAAATAATTCTTTTCTAGGTACAGTGAAGGTGAAATTCGATTTAACTTAATGGCCATTGTGTCTGACAGAAAAATGATATATGAACAGAAGATAGCAGAGTTACAAAGACAACTTGCAGAGGTTTGTGGCCATATTTTTAAGTACAAAATTCTACCTTAGTAATGCTCAGGGAAAGTATCTTTTTTTCTTTTTTAATTTAAGCCGGGCTTGGTGGTACATGCCTGTAATCCCAGTGGCCTGGGAGGCCGAGACAGGAGGATCATGAGTTCAAAGCCAGCCTTAGCAACGTATTGAGGCCCTAAGCAACTCAGGAAGACCCCGTCTATAAATAAAATAAAATATAAAAAAGGGCTGGGGGTGTGGTTCAGTGGTTAAGTGCCCCTGAGTTCAATCCCTGGTACCCCTCCCCTCAAAATATATATGTGTATATATACACACATACAGTTTGTTTTTAAATATATATATATATATATACATATACACACACACAGACACATTTTAAATATATATACATATATATATACCCACTTAATCAAGTCTCCTAAGTAGAGATTAAGGGAATACAATCTGGACTCAGGCTACCTTGATTTAGTTCCTGGCTTTGTTAGATAGTGGATGTCTCAGTTTCTTTGTGTAGCATGAAGATAGTATTTATTTACTTTATGAGGTTTTCATAAGGATAAATGAGACAATATATGTAAACCAATTAAAACAATGACTGACAACTGGAAGGGTTAAGTAAATGTTAGACATGAACTTATGACTATTTACTATGATTTTATTATCTAATTAAGCAAGTTAGAATATATTTCTCAGAATTGAGTACTTTTAGATTCACATCTAATCTTTTCTAGTCTTTATGATTATCTTTCTGCACTAAATATGATTAGAGAAGAGAATTAGTATTAGACAAAGATTTTTTAATAATCCCTTGATAGTATGTTCTTAAGAGTACATTTAAGGTAATTTATTTTATAGGTTAATAAAAGATAGCAATACAGTGTATAGATGGTTTTTAGGTGCAAATTTATGTGTCATTGTAAAACTTAGAAATATGGAAGGTACTTTTTAGGGCTTTTATCCTTTAATATTGCCATTGTTAGGCTAATATTTTGTCAATATTTCTAAGGGTAGAAATTTGAAAATAATTGTAATGTGTTAATCATTTCAAAATATTCTGGACTTAAGCCTCAATCATTAGGGTATGCTATTTTTTTTTCCTTTCTCCTAAGGAGGAGCCTATGGATACAGATCAGGGTAGTAATATGTTAAGTGCTATTCAATCAGAAGTTGCCAAAAATCAGATGCTTATTGAAGAAGAAGTACAAAAGTTAAAAAGATACAAGGTATGTTTCTAAAAATATATTCCCTTAATGTTTTAATAAGAAGTAGTATATTTTGAGATGAAGGTGTGTTGAATGATTTCATTCCCTCCCTCCATTTACCAGTTTTCAGAATAATGTGTTGATTGGCACCCTACAAAGATAAGCTGGTTTTTCTTTTTTAAAAATGTTGCTATGAACAGATATTTAATCTGTTTGATGCTTTAATTCACTGCAGTTATTATTCTTATTAATGCTCAAATTATCCCATATTTAGGCTCAGGAGCCATTTCAAGCAGTTTCATGTCTTTTTGACATAACACCTTTATGGTTTGATAGTATGAGATTTTATTTATACACACATACATATAAACACTAAGAATAACAATAGCAGCAATGTTCATAACAATTGAATTTTTTTTCTTAAATTTGTTGTATTTTTAGGATATATCCAATTTTTAAAATTTATTTTTGTGTGGTACTGGGGATTGAATGGGGTGGGGGGCACTGTAGTCCTTTCAATTTTTTAAAATTTTGAGACAGAGTCTCACTAAGTTGCTGAGGCTGGCCTCAAACTTGCGATCCTCCTGACATGGCCTCCTGAGTTGCTGAGATTATAGGAGTGTCTTCCGGCTAGGACATACCTTATTTTAGATGTACAATCAAATTGCTATGTTTTAAATTCACTTAATTTGTTTTCCTCGATTTGCTTTCAAATTATTAGAGGATTTAAAAAATAAGTTGTGATTTAATTTTGTTTACTTACAGTAAACATTCGTGTAATTCAGAATGTAATAGCAAGGTTTTCTTTAGTACTGCCAATCGTCTTCACTTCTCAATATATTCAATAAACTTTTTTTCAGAGAGAGGAAAAAGAAGAATATACTTGAATTTTGCATGACTTTGGATATGGAACTTAGGTTATTTGTTTCCTGTTATAGTAGTAAAAGGATACTTTTTCATTTGAAGCTCAGTTGAAGGAAAGGATTATTCTTTTGGTTGCTCACCACATCGTCAGCATAGTGCTTCAAATCATACTTAACAGTCAACAAATCACTGTTCGATAAAATAAATGGACCTTAAAGTAGTAGAATTCCTTCAGGTAGGAGTGGTTGGAAGAGGCAGGCTCTGGAGTATTCTGGGCAGAAAAAAGGAAGGGCCAATTTATGGGGACAAGAAAGTAAGAGGTGATAGTTTTGTCGTTGTTGTTGTTGTGCTGCGGGTTGAACCCAGGGCCTTGTGCATGAGAAGCAAGCACTCTGCCAACTGAGCTGTATCCCCAGCCCAAGAGATGATAGCTTTAACTGTCACTTTCCATTTCATATAATATTAAAATCTAAACTACCCATTATTTATATTATTATACAGGATTATTACATAATCAACTTATTTTTAGTATCTACCAAAAATAAAATACAGATGAAGTGTTCAGAATCTTTGCTACATTGTTTGGAATGCTTTGTTTGTTTTTTTTTTTAAAAAAAGGTAAAATGATTCTCATACTGACAAAGTGAACACATTAAGATTTAATTAACTTCGAGAACTTATGACACATCTAGTTAAAAAAGAACTGTCAAATAACCACAGATTTATATGAAGTAAAAGAATATTGAAAGGGATTTACAAAAGTAGAAGCTTTTTTTTCTATGAAGAGTTGTCTATTGAACCTCTACAAGACAGAATCTGTAATATCTTAATGTCAATAGAAGGCTAGAATCATATAATATAGGAGAGTATTCTTTAGATGATGCATAGTTTTCCCCTGAAGCACAATTTCCCCCTATGTTCTGTCTCCTTTTGATAAAATATAATCTAAAGGAAAGATTGTTCTTGGTCATAAAATAAAGCTGGTCTCATTAGACTTGCCTGATTATTAAGAATGTTAATTTATCATGTAGACCTCTGAAGTTTACTTTTAGAAGTTGCAATTTTTCTTTTCTTTTCTTTCTTTTTTTGGTACTGGGAATTGAACCTAGGGGTGCTTAACTCCTGAAGCACATCCCCAGCCCTTTTAAATATTTTATTTAGAGACAGGATCTCACTGAGTAGCTTAGGTCCCTGCTACGTTGCTGAGGCTGGCTTTGAACTCTCAATCCTCTTGCCTCAGCATCCTGAGCTGCTGGGAATATAGGCATGCTCTACCAGGCCTGGCCATAAATTGCATTCTCATAAATAATCTTAGATTGGGCTTTTAAAAGCCTCTTTTTTGCCAAGATTAGGATAGGAAGCCATGCCTAAGAAACTCTTGCCACATGTTTTATTAGTATTTATTCACAATAGGAACACAATTTCATTATTTTAAATATTTTTATTAAGAGTATGACATATTTTATTCCACTTTTTAAAAATTGGATGCAAAAAATGAAATGTCAGAAAATTAGTGGAAATGTAGCTAGAGTGATTTAATATGTTCTATTTTCAGATTGAAAATATCAGAAGGAAGCATAATTATCTGCCTTTCATTATGGAATTGTTAAAGACTTTAGCAGAACACCAGCAATTAATACCTCTTGTAGAAAAGGTAAGCATTTTATTGTTGAATATTTAAATTAGGTTTATAAACAAAGTATATTTTTTGGCATGAGTGGCGCTAGAATTTCATAAGCATTTTAGATTATTTGTTTGCTTCTATCTAGTGTTTTATATTCTATGAAAATTAGTTCAGGCTGATAGTGAAAAATAAAAATAAAAAATTGTCCCATTGCTTTTGCCTTCTGGAATTCTTTTTATCTATAACTCAAGTTATGTTTCATTAAATGAAAATTTAAAATACTAAAATTTCTTTGAGCAGAAACAATTTTTAATCTAAATAATTGGAATAAAACATTTTTTCCTACTTAATGTAGCAAAAATTTAAATTGATTTCATAAAATTTTAAAACTAGAATGGACATTGATTGGGTAAAACAAATAGTCTGGACTAAAAAATAGATTAATTCTAATCTAGTATGCTTTCCTCTGAGGGATAATTAACACAAGTGAGTTGAAAATTCTGATTTCTGAGATTTTTTTTCCTTCAAAATAAGAAGATGCTTAATAAAATATTTGCAGCGTAAATGAAATGCAGTTGAATTGTTATTAAATTTATACTGTAAATCAGCATTTCTGAAAGTGACCATCGCTGGATACTCTTTAAAATACGTGTTACCTGGCCCCTCCCCAGATATTCTGATAAAGGGGAAGGATTCTTTAATAAGTTCCCCAAGTGATTCTAATGCAACTGATCTGTGTACCACATTTTGAGAAATACTGAGAAGATACTACTAGGCAAATAAAATTTTGGACCATTAATATAAAGACCAGATTACGTGGTAGGTATATTTTTCTTATTAATTTTAAAGTTTACAAAGTGAAGATACATTTCATCCCAGATGTTTTATAAATTTAAAATAACATGAGATTTGCTTTAATAAGATTTTCATGTTTACCTTATTACCTGAAACATGACTCAACTTTTAGCATTAAATGCAAAAATTATTGGAGAAAACTGCTAAATCTTCAACTACTTTTCGTTTTTTAATTCATGTTTCTCAGGGTATTCCAAGATGGGAAGTTGATTTTTAAAGTTTAAGGTTAACAATTAAGGTCCTGTGGTTCTCAAAATTGTTTACAGAAGGCCTAGGCAGAGTATTCTTTGTGTGAGACCCCATGAAATATTTCTCTGTTAAGAGTATTATATGAAAGTAATGTGCTAAATCATATGATATGTCAGAGTTTAATTTTATGTAAATTTTATTAGGGACCTGTAGACAAATTTTAAGTGTATCGATTTTGCCTTAAAGTTGGTCTTCTAGTATAATTTTTATGTGAGGATTAGGAAAAGTTGTGTTTGATTTTTTTTTGACAGTTTATCCCCAGAATTTTTTGAGAGCATAAAGAATTGATTTTCATCTTTGCATTAGAGCCATAATTCCTTAGTTCACATTATTTTGGACACAAGGTGGCAGTATATGAATACCTAATATTATAACATCAACTTGTTTTCCTGTTTGCTGCTTTTTTAAAGGAAAAGTAGTTATTGACCTTCTAGTTTGCCTGTTAAAACTATTCTTAAATAATACTTCATGAGCAATATTGAGATATATTTATTTCTTACATACATACAATATGTTTTTCCTCCTAGGTTTTGAGGAAATTTCAGAGTCATGATTTGGTTGGAATTCTTGAAATGTTTTTAATTATTCATTAAACATTAATCTAGATGTAGCTATATTCTAGGCACTCCGTTAAGGCCTAGGAACATACACATAATTATATACATTCTTTTCTCAACCAATTTGTGATACAGTTTACGAAAGTAATGAATAAACAATTATAGTACTGTATTAAATAGTATTATTCCATTTGGGACCACAATAAAGTAATGCTGAAGGATAAGTATAGAATAACTCCTAAATAACTTTATAGCTACTCAAAATTTCTCATTCACAAAAGTTCAAATCTATGCTTGGAATTAATTGCTTAATCTGTTACATTACATCAACTTCCTTAGCACAAATATATTTTTGTTCATTGTGTTTTGAAAAAATTATACTACATTGAAATGTCACTTTTAGCTAGTAAATGCAGATGTTAAATAAACAAAGCAGGTTGAAAACCAGGTAGAATAGGTTATTCTTAAATTTTATAATTACAGTAAAAAGTTTTTATAGTGTTAGTTACTAATTAAGAGTAATATTTTCAAGTAAAATTGCCTGTAGAATTCCAGGTTATCAGCTGGAATGGTCCAAGACTAGATTTTTGGTAACTGAGGGATTTGCCCTGAGCCTGTGATGGCATGAAGGTGTTTGAAGTTAAATTTTTTATTTTTCCTAGATAGTGAGCAAAAGTTGAATATTTTGATTCTCTCTTGGTTACGTGGCTACATTGAATTAAGCTAAGATCTCATAATTGTTTTTCTTATATGAAACTTATGTATTATACAAAAACTGCTCAGGAGATAAAACCAAAGTAATTGTAAAACTTAACTGTATCATACATCAAATCTGTACTTAAAATGTAAAATAAAATTAGCTAGTTTATGATTTGATTTGTGAAACTTCTATCTGTTCAGGTATACTTACAGTACTTTTAAAATTTTTATCTTATCCTTTATGTGTAATTCTGAATTGTTGTCTACGCATGTTTATAACAATTACCAATAACCTACCATATTGTAAAATCATGGATATAGTTGCTATGGGGATCCAAAGAAAGTTCACAATTTTGTAATTTTTTAAAAAAATTGAAGACAGTATGATTCAGTTGGTAATAAGTAACTAACCTTCAGAACTTCCTTTTTTCTATCCATTAATTAAAGTACAAGTATAGTTAATCACAATACTATTTACATTAATATCTATGAATATAGAATTATCTGACTCAGGTCAATAATATTTAATATCTCCTTGGCACACTGTTTAAAGGGAGAGTCTTTTTAACTGTATATTTCTACATGCTATTTAGAAATAGCATAGTGTTTTTTAGTAAGGACAGAATAGAATACAGGCTTTGAGTTTATTCTCAGCTATAGTCTTTTTTTTATGGATATGGTACATTTTAGCTGATGCTTTTAAGCAAGTTATTTACTTTCTTATAGCTTCTATTTCTCATCTATAAGTTGGGAATCATATCTGTTGCACATTCTTGAGGATTAAATGAGACCCTATCTGTGAAGTATGCAGTAAGCACTCAATTAATGGTACTCAATAATGGTAATTATTTTTAACTTATTTTTATGTGCCCCTTAATTTTATCTGAATTATGTAATTTAATATGTGGACACTCTGTATTACATTTGTTTGCTCCTTTAATTGTTGTAAAGTTTATGATAAGTTAGTAAATTTATTAATTCTAAACATAATGTAAGTATATTCAGAGATCAATAGAAAAGTGCATATTTATTTCAAATTATACCAAAATCAAATTGTATTTTTATTATTTGAAAATAGAAAACTTTGTGTGGGTGTGCATACACACACACACACCAATTACAGATTATGTTTGTAAATAAAAGATGTTGATGTAGGCAACTGATTTTTTATTTCTATATGGTAGAAATAAATATGCTCTTAATATATTAATTCTAGGTCATAGCACTCAAATTTATCATACTTTTGTTAATAATTACTACCTAATACATCATTAAAAATATAATTGTTCTAATTAGCCTATTTTTAAAATAATAGAGTAGGAAAAGTCTGTTGCATTGGTTCCTTTTCAAAGACCAGCAGAATTGGCATCACCTAAAAGTGTCAGAAATGCATAACTTCCGGCATTTTATTAAATCAGTCTGCATTTTAATATGGTCCCCAGGTCATTAGTATGTATATTGAAAAGCACTGCTATAGATTACCTGTCTTTGACCTCTGTTTTACTATATATTAGCTGCATGACTTTGGTCAAGTTTAAGTTTGATCATGTGTGAGCACTGGCTTCTTCATCTGCTAAGGAATAAAATAAAGTTGTGTTCAAGCTATGTAACTGTTAGGAAGATCAAATAATGTGTGATCAAATAACATTTTTGAGGTCATATAAATGAGACTCATTGAGACCAGATAGCATTCCTTTTAATATGGTTTATAGATAAAACAAATATAATCCTTTATTGATCTTGTTTTACTCACTTTAACTTTTGTGTTAAAGTTATTTATTCAAATATGCAGAAAGCAACGTAGGATTTTTTTTAATGCTAAATTTGAGTAAGAAATGAACAAATATGTAGTATTTTTCAACACTGTGACTGAGTTTAACTTTATGGAATTAATAACTTGTGTTAATTACAATTTAGTAATACACTTCAACTTTGAGAAAGAACTGGGAGCCAAACATGATCCTTCCTTCCTTCCTTCTGTTTCTTTTCTTTTCTTTCTTTCTTTCTTTTTTTTTTTTTTGTGTGTGTGTGGTACTAGGGATTGAACCTAGGGTCTTGTGTATGCTAGGCAAAGACTACCACTGAGCTATATCACCAGCTCAGATCCAGAACTAGTTTGCTGTAAGTCTCAAGTTATATAATGCTCTAGAAATATTTTTTGTTTATAGACAAAGTCTTGTTGTGTTGCTTGAGCTGGTCTCAAACTCCTTGTCTTAATCCATCCTCTTGAGTAGCTGGGACTACAGGTTCACACCACTGTACTAGCTCTAGAAACCCTGTGAACAGTGCATTTTAATCCTTGTAGCTTGAGAATACCCTTTTAAGAACATTTTATTTTAGTACCGTCTAAAACAGACCTTGAAGATTTTGTAATATACTATTTTTAATTTTTAGGCAAAAGAAAAACAGAATGCAAAGAAAGCTCAGGAAACCAAATGAAGAGGATGCTTTGGGATGTGTACACATTTCTGCTTCTACACTTATTTTCATGGCACCATTAAGTATAAGGAACTTTGAGCAACATCCTAATTGACTCAGTGCACGTTTGGCAATAGTACCAGTCTGTCTTGTCTTTAATGCATGGATTAATAAACTTTTCCCGTACCTGCATCAAGTGCATGCAGTGCATATTAAATAAAAATAATACTGAGAGTGCTTGCCCAAATTCCGTTTTTTTGACATTGGATCTGAGAACTCATTGGTATTCTGGATTTACAACTATGATAATGAACCTAGAAAATGCACAAATGATATTCTTTACCTGTGATTGTTCTAATTAATCTTTTTATTTTTTTTAGCTTAAATTTGATTTTTAAATGTCAGCTCTTAATTAAATTGGATCTTCTGTTTCTTCTTATCATTAATGGAAAAAATCAATATTTCTGTCTTTGATATGTTTTAAGGATCTTAAAACTGAAATTTTCCTTTATACCACTTATTTGATTTTAATGCAGATCATTTGAAAAGAGCAAAAGTACAGTTTCTAATAATTTTCATTGCTGCCAGTAGAAAAGGTAATAAGCATTGCAATTTTATTTTAGCAAACTTCCTTCAAGTGTTTGGGGTTATTTTTTAAAACAGAATTATTGTAGGAAGATCTGAATATTATGCCTCAAAACAAAATTTCAAATTAAGAACAAATTGTAATTCTTAAAGAGTTTTGGTGTTATTTTCAATTTGGTAACCTTTTCAAGTTATTAAGGTGCTTTTTTATGGAAAATTTGAGGTTTGACAGTTCAGGTTATCTGCTTTAAAAAAAGATGGCAGTGGTGATAGAGGATCCTTCTGTGCCAATTTGAACAAAATTAGTGTAGCTCAGTTTCCAAGAGCCATGTAATGTACAATTTGCTCACAATGGATTTTTTTTGGGGGGGAGAGTGTTTTGGTTTTTATTTTATAAAATACTACTGAACTGTATTCTTGCTGGTAATTTTCTTTTCCAAGTAACCTCTAAAGGAAATTTTATAAAACTTCTTTTTATAAAGGAAATAACCCACTTTTTTCTTTACCAAGCACATTTTTGAAATTGATATGTGACTTTTTAACATTTTATTATTTATTGTAAAATAAATTTAACATAATTTATTTTATTAGGTGGAATGTGTACCTATCATCCAGCTTCAACACATGAATTTTTTATGATTGTTTTAAAGCTTACTAATTGTGGTATTATTAAATTACTTAGAGCTAATGCAGGGAGACCTGTGGTAAAATTGAGTAGAAAAATTAATGAAATATTTTTCATATATAATTTCAGTTGAAGGTACTAAAAAATGTAATTTTTCAGTTATTTGTGGGTAAATATATTTTGCTCTTGGTATGGTAGTAATTATGACGTGTTTCAAAGCTGTGATACAATTTTAACAAATGGTTTCCTAAGAATGTTCTTAGGCTCATCTCGATCTCATTCATTTATTTCAGTTTAATTTCTATATTTTCTTTTATTGAGGCTTAAATTGTGTAAAGCAATGGCAGAATTATTGTAGAAAGTAGTATCAGTAATCAGATAAATCAATGGAATAGAAGACAGGACCTAAAAATATTCATTTTTATCTGATCACTTGATTTTTAACAAAGGTGTCAAATAATCAAACAGGGAAGTAGAGTCTTCAACAAATGGAGGCAGGATAGTGGAGCTGAATATCCACTGGGAAAAATAGGAATCAAGAGTCCCCTACCTCACAAAAATGAATTTGAGTTGAATCATAGACATAACTGTAATAGCTAAAAAATATAAACGTTTTTCAGAAAACATTGGTGAATGTCTTTGTGACTTGAGAGTAGCCAAAGATTTCTCAGGTCATAGAAAGCATTAACCATAAAAGATCCAGAATTAGGGTTCATCAAAATTAAAAGCTTGTCATTAAAAGACACCTTTAGCAACAGTAGCTTGTATAGAATGACATCTTTAAAAAAAAAAAAAAACAACTATAAATTTAGGTTGATAGGCATAAGGATTTTTTAAAAAAATTTAATTTCTTATAAAAGTCTATGATAGGATTTTCCATAGTGTAAGAATGGTTTATCTGCTGCTTCTTTGATGATTGCAAATGCATTGTGATACTTCATGGTTTTTTTCTGCTTGTGAATAAAGAAGTCTGACTTGTCCTTGTCTTGGTCCTATATATCGTTGGTTTGAAACTAAATCTTGAAGCTAATGAGTAGAGAAAATGAAGGAATAAAGAGCAATCCAGAAAAAGATAAATATTAGTTAAGTGGATTCTTTTTGGCAGGGGAGGAATATTTTAAAGAAAATCTCTTCTGCTCATTTCACTTTTGCCTTTTCTAAAATCTTGTATAATGACTGGGTAAATGAAGGCACTTCTGTTTTATGCTTTTTTATATAGCTTGCCAATTTTTAGGGATGTACATCTGTTATAAACAAAGAAAATTTGCCAACAGCTGCAGCACTGGCTAGTTTCACTTCATTTGTTTAGTTCTCAAGATAGCTGCCCTTTTTCTAGCAAAGAGCAGTCAGATCAACAGTGCTACTAGAAAAACAAATATTTGTTATGGGATCATGACTATAGGGAGTCACTCCTCTGTTTAGGACCATGATACATAGTTTATGGTGCTACATGGAGATTACTATCTTTAGTCCACTTAGTTGCCTATATTTCGGGATACATTAGGACCTTTTTCCCCCTATGGAAGGATTTTGGTTCTTTTGCTTTTTTTAATACTGGGAATTGAACTCAAGGGTGCTCTATCACTGAGCTATATTCCCAGTCCTTTTGACTTTTTTATTTTGAGACAGTCTTGCTAAGTTGTTGAGGCTGGCATTGAACATGTGATTCTTCTGATTCAGCCTCCCAGGGTGCTGGAATTACAGATGTGTGCCACTGCACCCAGAAAAAAAAGCTTTTAAGGTATTTCTCCCCTAAAAAAAATTTAGAGAAAGCAGAGAAGCAAAAATTAACATTACCCACAGTTACGCCAACAGGGATGACCACATGAACATTTTAGTGTATTTAATGATCACTTTTCTCTGTGTGTATACTGACATTTTCCTATTAGTTTTGCAAGCCCTCCCCAATACCCTGAATTAGGTTTATGTAATATATGTTCTTTTTAAACTTGATAGGAAATTTTTATTTTTGTGTCAGTGATAACTCATAGGAAGCAAACTATTTGAAAGGGAATTAGGATTAATACTTGGGAATTTTGAAATTACCTACTAGTTTCTTGTAAAGTCACTAGATGTTTGAGAAGAGTGGGCTCAAGCATGGGTTTCCAAAAATGACTCCTAGCAAAGCATGTAGTACTGGTCTAACAAGAGAACTGCTACCTCTGCAGCAGTTAAGGAGTCTGCTATTGGAGTTTGTGAAATTAGAACATGTTGCAGTAATTGTGTTCTAGGAGTGAGAAACCTACTGCAACTATCTTTTGGTACTCTAGGAGTGTACCAAAAGGAATGCCCAATAATTCAACTTCTCCATGGCTAAACATGCCACTTGAAAATGGCTGAAGCGGTAGTCAATTTCTGTTGGACTCTTGCCTTTCAAATCCTAATGAGCCAGGCACGGTGGCGCATGCCTGTAATCCCAGCACTTTGGGAGGCTGAGACAGGGGAATCGCGAGTTCAAAGTCGGCTCTAAGCAACTCAGTGAGACCCTCTCTCTACACAAAACACAAAAAATAGGGCTGGGGATGTGGGATGTGGCTCAGTGGTCGAGTATCCCTGAGTTCAATCCCCAGTACTCCCCCGCCCCGCAAAAAATCTTACGTGAGCTTTACTGCAAGTGTTTTCAGGAAATTGAGGTTTTAGCTTTCTAGTCTCTGCAGCATAGGAACATATATTAGGAAGGAGGTTGAAATGGATGTTGACAGCATATCCCTTCAGTCACATTTTTACGCTTTTCTACATTAAAACACATTTTTCCTTTTTGCGTAAGTAACATGTTTCTTTTGAAGAAACAAGAAAATACAGAGCAGAAAAAATAAAAATCTAATCCCATTATTTAGAGATAGTCATGGTTAGTGTTTTGAAGTATCTAAGAATGTGTACATTTACAATCATGTATGTATATATATATAGAAAGATATCTTCTTTTATAAAATGGGATGATAAAATTAAATATTTGTTCTATGCCTTTTTCCATAAACTTCACATCAGTAAATATACTTACATCTTTTTTTTAGTCATCATTTAGTATTCCATTAAATAGATATACTTTAATGTATTTAGCAAGCTCCATAGTAAAGAACAAAGTATAGAAAAAAAATGGATGAACTGTATAGCTTGATTTTTTGGGCAAGATTTTATTGAAAGTGAATTCCTAGAACAATCAAACATGCGTGTTATTTAATTTGTTTTTGTCCTGAAATCTTCACTGACCTAAATCCAGTGACTAACAGGGTGAAGTTTCACCACTTCCAGCATACTTGGTACCTTTTGTTTTTAACTTGATTATACTAATTCTGAACTTTTCAATAATTTTTCAACCTGTATCTGAGTTGTTCTAGATGCTGAAAATATAGTGGTGAAAAAGATAAATTCCTGCCCTCATGATGAGACAAATTAACAAGTGTGTGAATGTTATTTTTCTAGTAGTAGGAAGAACTGTAAAAAATAGAGTTGAGGTTTGATAGGATGGTCATGGAAAGTCAGCCCCTTTAAGGAGAGAATATTTAAGCAGAAACCTAAATGTAGAGAATTTCATAGTACTGAATCAGCTCTATGAAAGTGGATTGCATGCCAGTAAAACCAAGTTTAATACTAATTTGGATACTAATTTGCAATAATGTTTGATAGTTAAAACATTAGGGATATTATGAAAGTTAATATAGAGTGTCAATATGAAAATAGGTTGAACAAAAGTGATGTACAAAAAAGACTAGGACCACTGATCTATGTGCCTTTTAGATTATTGATGTTCTATGTAGCACACTTCTTTGGCTCTTTCTTATACTAATAATATAGTATTGACTAAACCATAAATTCATTGGGAGAAAATCTCATGCAGGTTTTTTTTGTGTGTTTTTTTTTTTGGTTGTTTTTAAGAATTATTTGTTTTATTTTATTTTTGTGGTTCTAGCATTTGAATCAGGGCCTCAAGCATGCTAGGTAAGTACTCTACTACTACATTTCCAGCCTAGTTGTTTTTAAAACAATTTGAACCCTACTCCATCATGATAAAGTTGTAAACATTAAAATTAAAACTGAAATTACTAGAAACAATATGGCATAATATTTTGAGAATAAAAACAAAAGCTTCCTAAGCAAAAAAATAAAACATTAAAAATAGAAGAGAAAGAGTTGACTACATAAAAACTAAAAAATTTCTATACAGCAGCAGATGCCAGAAAATCTTAAGACAATACTCCAAATAAAATTGTCATACATCATGAAATATAAACATATAAATAAATATAAAAATGAATATATAAATATATGTAGATATATATATAGATATACATCAGAAATGGAGTTAATGTCTAATACAGAGTGCCCCTATCAGAAAAGATGTCAGGGGAGCAGAAGCACTCAGGAGAAAAATTGGCAAGCAATAGGAATAGACAGTTCAGAGAAGAAATTAAAACAGCTCGTAACAAAAGATGGTAAATCCCACTAGTCATCAAGAAAACAATAATGTTCTTCCTTCTTTTCTTTCTGTTTTTCCCTGTGTCCTTCACTCCTTTTTCTTTTCTCTCTCTCTGGCCATCTTTCTCCTCCCCTTCCTTCCTTTTGAAGCATCTCATGATGCTCATTCTGTATACCTCCTTTACATATTTCCACCATTCTCATTAGAATGATTTTTAGAGGTTAAAGCTGCATTAAAGACAAAATTGAACTGTGGAGGTGCTTGAGTGAAAAAACTTATCTCTGGATTTATCAGAAGCTTTGTAGGAGACATTAATGACCTTTGCTGAGTTATTAAGGAATGCATAGACTAAGTGGTAACCATGAGCTCTGGGATTCAGTGGCTCCCAGAGGGCTGGTAATTATGCTTTCAATTAGAGGCTATCTGTTGTATCCAGGTTATGCTTCCCAGGCAGTGTCTCCTAGTGAGGTTACCAGGGTCCAAGATCTGTCCTTTCAGCTTATGATTTGAGTATAGTCATTGAAAGTGACAAGGACTTTGGATTGTTAAGCCAACTTAATAAAACTTGCAGGTGACTAATTAATGTACACCTGAAAATACAGCTTCGTATTTTACTTTACTATTATAACTTTGAGCAGACCAGACATTCCTATCAGCCTATCAATACATTCTCTCTCCAGTAGATAAACTTACCAAGGAAACTAAAGTAAGACCAGAATATTGGTTGATTATAAAATTATTACTAAGGAAATGTTTTTTTATAAATACTGGCTGTGATAGCCTGTGACATGTTTTGCCATACTAGACAAATCTTGCTCCATTACATACCACTTGTTCAAAATGTTAACCATCCTTTCTTAAATTACTAGGGACAGAATGACAAAACTTAAACTCCATTATTATCACTTCTGGTCGACATTTTCTGGCTCCCTTTCTCATATCAACAAATGTTTTCAAATGTGTCATAATTTAAATTTACGCTTTTATTTTTTAATTTTATGCTAATCTGTTCTTCTAGTGACATCTGGAGAAGCTCTTTAATTTTTTAAACTCTCCAGATCATAGTATTATTTCCTATAACCTATGTAACATCTATATATGCAGAATTAGTGTTTCTGTTCTAATGTTGCCAATGTAAGTTTTCTTAATAACATCTAATTTATAAGTTTGGAATGCTCTTGCACACTTATAATAACAGGAAGCTTTTTTAAAAAAATTTTTTAGTTGTTGATTGACCTTTATTCATTCGTTTATATGCGATGCTGAGGATTGAACCCAGTGCCTCCCACATGGGAGGCAAGCACTCTACCACTAAGCCACAATCCCAGCCCGGGAAGCTTTTTTCTTAAAGAACACAGAATTGCTATTGGAGTGGCATCGCAAGTACAGTGAACATCTTGGGTGATGCAGTTCCTTTTTCAGATTTTAGGCAGAAATTAAATTAACATTTGCAAGTAAGGGAAAAAAATGATATGCCAGCTTAAATATTCTTATTACATCTTCCATAAATAACATGGCCACACTGCTAGCATTCTATGAACTGTACTTTGTTGCCAACTTTACTGAAGTTAGTACACAACTTTACAGTTAAGACAGTTAATTCTGTGTTTACTATTTTATTTTCAAAATATAACTTGCAGTATAGTGGTGGGCAGACTATTGGGCTTAGACTTAGAAGACTTGGGCTTCTAGTCCTACTGTGCTATTTAGTATATGATCTTGGCCTGTATTTTGTTATCTGCTGAAATGTCCTTTGTCCTTTGTTATAAATTTCACATAATGCTTATAGAGCAAACATGGCTTTTACATCTACTTAATATATGGTTAAACTGTAAAACAAATATTACTAAATTAAAACTTCATTGTATTAGACACGCAAAACACTCTTCTGGGCCTATCTTGTTCTTTTATAGTTGGGTCCAAATAGAAGAAATCAGGCTTGTAAAACTTTAAACACACATACACATTTGAAGTTTAGAAAAATTTAGTCACATATAGTAAGCTATTGTCCCTGAACTTTAATAATGTTTCTCTCCACTAACACCCTTATAAACTTATAAATGTAATTATTGTCTTGAAGCAGTACTTTTTTTTTTTTTTTTTTTTTGCTAATTTTAACCTGTAAGAGTATAAAGACTATATGCTGGTTAAGCAATTTGTATTCTGACACAACATCTCCAATTGGTACCTCGTCATTTGTATGCACAATCTTTTTTTTTTTGGTACTGGGGATTGAACTCAGGGGCACTCAACCACTGAGCCACATCCCCAGACCTATTTTGTATTTTATGTAGAGACAGGGTCTCACTGAGGTGCTTAGTGCCTCGCCATTGCTGAGGCTGGCTTTGAACTCGCGATTCTCCTATCTCAGCCTCCCTAATTGCTGGGATTACAGGCTTGAGCTGCCACGCCCGGCTTGTATGCACAATCTTTATAGCCTCTTTTCAAATGTACACACCAAAAGAAAAATCAATACCTTTTTGTATATGTCTTTTAATAAATGTAGACAATTCTTGGGGCTAGTGATAGAATTACCATTTAAATGTTCTTGAATTAGGTATATGAGCATTAGTAAATGTCAGATCAGAAGCCATGTTATGAATACCACAAGAATCCCTTTATTAAAACAAGACTAGTTGAGCATCTTCTTGTTCATTAACTAATTCATTCAATCAAAAGGTATTTATTTCCTCTGAGTCAGGGTTAATCCTATGGATGAGAAGACATGTCTTGCTCTGTATGTTGCTTCTGAACTACTCTGCATGCTTGGACTGGGTTTTAACTTTGTAGCATTATAATGCTCACAGGTGGACAGCTTCCCCAAACAGCAGGGACAAAACTTGTTACAGGTTAAAACAGTGTAACATAGGACTAATTTATCCCCACACATGTTTATGTAGTTTGAACAAATGTTTATGAGAATCAACTTCCACTTGCAACATCAATTTATTACTATTTTTATGGTCAAAGTATAAACATTTCTGTCAACTTTTATCTTTCAGGTTCAGTAACAGCTTACTTGGGGAGAGGGGAAGAACACAAGGTGAGAAGAAAGAACCAGAGGTGTTGCTGGATTTTACTTAGGTTCAAGATAGACATTGAGTAGCTATTGTAACTTTTTGTTTTATTAGCATTTTGGGCTAGTGAAATGCTTCCCATAAACTTGAGAATTAAGAGAGTAAGACTGCATTTTAAAAGGTAAATTGTTAAGGTCAATACATAAAGATAGCACATCAATAAACAAAGTCACTGGATTGCTCCCAGGCAATTTGGATTAACTACAACTCAGAGGTCACCATGCAGGTTAAATAAAGGAGTGCAGTTGACCAGGCAGTGGCAAGCTGAATATGAGGTGATGTTCTTTTCTCCATTTTTCTTGACAGGTGGATACCTCTTTAATTTTCTGTTTTCCTTATCTGAGAGCTAGAACAACAGAATTTTATTTTTCTCTCGAGTTTACTATTGGGGGCAAAAACAAAGAACACATACAAGGAAGTTAATTGCAAGAGACACTTGGCCAGAGTGGTAGAGACTATGGTGAATAGAACACAACCTGTCAAAAGGGGGCTACCATTCTTCAGCTGTAGCTGATTGTTGCCAGGTAAAATATAGACCCAGTATTGTCAGAGCCAAAAATCTTAATTTCTCAAAGTTTCCCAATTTGTAAACATTGACTTCAGTTTCCTTAAAACACTTTAGTTCAAACTAAACAATGTGGCTGAATTTGATCCTAAGTCTTCACTTTGTAATCTCTACTATAACATAATTGGATATTTTAATATTTTATGAGCACACCTAAATCAAGTAGGAATTATTAAAAAAAGTAATGGCCAACTGTAAAAGTGCAGGTATAATTGAGTCATAGTATCTACTGAAGTGCATCTAGAAGAATAATCTTACCCATTAATTCTTGGTTTCTTCTGATCTCAACACCATGTCAACAATCTCAACAATTCCAATCCGATTTCAGTTCTAATGTTAAGTCCACCTTTTGTCTTTCATATAGCCCATCAGTCTTGCTATACATTATTCTCTACCACTAGACCACTCATATTTAGTTGAATTTCTAGTCATATAGTGGTAAAAACAGCAGACATGAATTGTCTTCTTGTAGTTTACCATCTAATAAATTGAATGAGGTTGAGAGACATGAATTAGATATTTAAAAGTACATCATTACAAACCATCATAAGTTTACAAAATTCAGGAGTTCATTGAGATCAAAAAAGGGTCCTGCCCTATCTGCGGGACAATTTGAGCTGAAATCTGAAAGATGGGTGAGAGTTGCATAGATGAAGCCTGGGAGTCAGGTAGCGGGAGGGATATTCTAGGCCAAAGGGAGTAGACATGTTTTAGAAACATAAAAAAAAGGCCAATCCGATTGGGATGCACAAAGCAAATGTAAGTATTGAGTTGAACAGAGAACAAAAGCCAGATTGTACAGGTTTTTGGGAATCATACCAAGGATTTTGGTTTTTATTCCAAGATCAATAGAAGTCATTAAAGGGGTTTAAGCATTTTTGAGATCACAATTGTTATAATAGAACTGACGAGAAGGCTAACATGGATATAGATGGTGTGGACAAATAAAGCACTAAACTATTTATGCTCTTCATACCTGTTGATGCACCATAAATCTCCACAATTCCTCAGGTCATCTCTTGTCCCCTTTCTCTAATTGCTTTTAGACTCTGTGTTCTTTGCCACCTCTCTTTAGTTCTGGCAACTCTTCCACAGTGTTAATTTATGGCCCATTATCAGCAAATTCTGAGTTCTCAACCTAGATTTTAAACATTTTTTTTCACCTTCTTGCTACAAGAAAAGTATGACTCTGATTACATTGCTTTCTATGCAGCTCTTTGAAGAGGTGCCTAGTTTTTCTCCCACTGGGCCTGGAGATTGGAGAAGTCTTGTCCTTTTTGTTTACCATTTTAATTTCATTTTCTCTTCTACATCCTCAAAACTTGCTGATTTCGAATCTTATGTAATCAAATGATATGACTCATCATTGTTGTTGTCAGTACCCCTCATAGCTCCACAGTATTTATCCTCAAATCACGTCACTTACTCTAAACACAGCTCTTAATTTTTGAAGATTTTGGTACATAGTACCCTGGTCACTGAATTCTTTCAAGTCTCCTCCTTCAGTGATGTTCCCTATACTCACCTGCAGAACTTTTATTATCACTAGTAACTGATTTTCCTCCATAATATGAATTTCATGATTCTTAACAAATACCACCTCTTATCTTCCCCAACCTCCCTCCCAGCATTTACATTCCAGTAATTTGACAACCTCTTCCAAACCCAGATTTCTATGGATTGTGCACTTTTCCACTGTTCCTATCCCTTTGATATTTTTATTTTCCCTTTTCCCAGCTTAAGTTTCATGGTTGATTATTACAAGCCCTCTCTTATATACACCTTTCATTCTTTTGCCCTTCTGTTATTCTTTTGGCAAAACTACATTCTAGTTAAGTCCGACTATACTGTTCTGAACCTATCCCTATCAGCTGAACTGGAGGCTGGAGAAAAACACTAAACCAAGTTGCCTGGTCTCACTTGAAATTCATGATCATGGACCTTGAATGGGTCCTTAACGCTGTCAGGTGAACATTTTGTGAATTCTTAAGCCATTCTGTCTCTTGCTCTTCTAGATAATTATTTCAGATTCTCCCCATTTTACTCAAACTACAACATCTCTTCTCTGCTTGGCTGATGACCCTGCTTCCAAGGTTATTGAGAAAATGAAAACCATCAGAAGAAAACGTTCAGACTTCTACCATTGCATCTACTTAAAAGCATTAGCACCTCCCTCTGACTTCCTGTTACTACATATCTACTAACCATTTCCTAATGCCAGTTTCCTTCCTTGTTCATTAGATGCCATCCCCACTTTTCTACTCAAGGAGAACATTCTAGCAATTCTTCTTTTTCTACATTATCTTTTAAACTTTTAAAAAATATATTACATTTTGTTCATTTATCAGATGATGGACATTTCACTTGTTTACACTTGGCTATTATGAATAATGCTGTTATGAACATTTGGGTATTTTAATTTCTTTTTATATTAATTTTTAGATATATATGACAGTAGGGTGTATTTTGACATACATACATACATACATGGAATGCAATCATTTTTTTTCATTTGCTTCTGAATTTTTCCAATTAGCTTATAAAAAATACCTTGACTCTATTTCCCTCAACAGTTACCACTCAAATTCTTTGCTCCTCTTTGCAACATGCCCTTTTAAAAGTATTGTCTGTACTTATTGTCTCCAATGTCTCGCATTCCCTCTTCTAAAACTATGCCAATATATATTTGCCATCAGTGCATGGAAACTGCTTTCTTCAAGATCACCAATGACCTTCATGATACTAACCTCTGTGATTAATCTCTCTCCTCATCTTACTCAACTTATCAGCAGTATTTGTCATAATTGATCACTCCTACTGTCTGGTAAGCTTTCTTCATACCGTTTTCAGGGTTTTCTTTTATTTTACTAGTCAGTCATTCTACTTTGTAGGTTTTTCCTTTTCCCACAATCTTAATATAAGGCATGCCCCAAAACTAAATTGTTACTGCTCTTTCCATTGCTATTTAAACCTACCTACCTCACCTACCTCAGTGATCTCATGTTCACTCATGGCTTTAAATATTTATTTGCCAGTGACTCCTACACTTATATTTCTGGCTCAGATCCCTTTCCCCAACTCCAGTTCATATATCAAACTGTCAACTAATTACCCCCAATCGGATGTTTTGTAGACATCGCAAACTCAACATGTCCTAAACAAGCTCCCTGTCTCTCTGCTACCTCTGCCACATGCATGCACATATGCATAAAACTTATTGTAGTAGCAGCATTTCTCATTGCAGCTGATAGCAATTACAGACTAATGACTCATCTCTTGCTCTGGCCAAGAAATACAGAGACATTTCTGACTCTTCCTTATTCATATGCCACATCTGACCCATTAGGATATCCTAGTAGCTCTACCTTCAGAATACACACAGGATCTGAATAGCTTTTCACTGCTTGCAGTGCTTATTTGTACCACCACCATTTCTTTCCTGATTACTTCAATTTTTTCCTAATAGATCTCTACCTCTATCTTGGTACCCATACAAAATTATATTCAGATAAGTAGAGTGATCCTTATAAAAAGTAAATTTGAATATATATCAGCACAGCTTAAAACACTGTAGTGATTGGCTGTTTTATCCAGAGTAAAACCAGAGTCCTTGCAATGGCCGATAAGACCCCATGCAATCCACTTTCTAATCATTATTTTCTTTTTTTTACCCTCCTAATTCAGCTTCAGCCACATTGACCTCATTGCTATTCCTTAAATAACCCTAATATAGGATGTTACCTTTTATGTCTCAGCATCCTAGAAAAATTTTCCCCAAGTACTTGCTTAACTAATTCTCTTATTTCTTTCAAGTCTTTGCTAATAAGGCCTGAGTTTACTACCCTATTTCTACTGTAAATTTCCTACCTCTGAGGTGTGAAAAAACTTCCAATTTTCCTTTGCTCTCATTATTCTTTTCATTTTTTATATTTAAAGAGTATTTTAAAAATTTTATTGGTACATTTTAATCATATACGATAGTGGAATTTATTGTGACATATTCATCCTTGTACATAACATACTTCATTGAATTTCATTACTCAGTATCTCCTCTTCCCTTTCCTGCTCCCTTCCCCTGGCTTCCTCCTCCTCTTCCACTCATCCTCCTCCTACTTTCATGAGACTCCTCTTTTTTCCCTCTTTTTTTCTCTCTAACTTCCACATAAGAGGAAAAAACAAGACCTTTGACTTTTTGAGTCTGGCTTATTTTTCTTAACAAGACACTCTCCAGTTTCATCCATCTTTTTGCAAAATGGCATAATTTTATTCTTCATGGCTGAATATAACTCCATTGTGTGTCTATGACACATTTTTCTTTATCTGCGCATCTGTTGACGGATACCTAGGCTGGTTCCATAACTTGACTATTATGAATGCATATGCATGTATTGCTATATATTATGCTGACTTTAATTTTTTTGTACAAGTTCCAAGGAATGATGTAGCTGGGTCCATATGGTGATTTCATTCGTAGTTTTTTGAGGAACCTCCATAGTGATTTCCATACTGGCTGTACTAATTTATGATTCTATTAGCAGTGTGTAAGTTTTTCTTTTTCCCTGTGTACTCTGCAGCAGTTATTACTAATATTCTTGATAATTGCAATTCTGTCTAGAGTGAGGCGAAATCTCAATGTAGTATTGATTTGCATTTCCCTGATGGACTAAGGATGTCGAGTATTTTTTTCATATAATTGTTGGCCATTTGTATTTCTTCTTTTGAGAATTGTCTGTTCAGTTTATTTGCCTATTTGTTGAATGGGTTCTTTTATTTTGGTTTTTATTTTTTAGTTCTTTATATATTCTAGATATTAATCCTCTTTTGGAAGAATAGCTGGCAAAGATTTCTTCCTTTCTGTAGGCTGTCTCTTCATGCCTTTAATTGTTTCCTTTGTTTTGAAAAAGCTTTTTGATTTAATGCTATCCCATTTATTGATTTTTTTCTTTTATTTCCTGAGATATAGAAGGTATTCAAGACATCATTGCCTGTGCTCATATGTTGAAATATTTCTCCTATACTATCTTCTAACAATTGTAAAATTCTTGGTCTAATACCTAGATCTTTGATTCATTTTGGGTTGATTTTTGTGCAAGGTGTAAAAAAGGGATCTAGTGTCATTCTTTAATTTATGGATATCCAGATTTTCTAGCACCATTTGCTAAAGAAGCTGTCTTTTCTTCTGGGTCTTTGATTCTTCCACATGAATTTTAGGATTTTTTTCCCTAATTCTGAGGAGAATATCATTGGCATTTGAATCAGGATTGCATTGAATCCATAGACCATGGGAAGTCTTTTCATCCTCTTGTGTCTTCTTCAATTACTTTTTTTCAACATCCTATAAATTTCCTTTTTGAATTCTTTAATTTCTTTAGTTAGATTTATTCCTAAATATTTTATTATTATTATTGGAAACTATTGTGAATGGAGTTGTTTTCCTGATTTCTTTGATTCCTTATTGATATATAGAGAATCCAGTGATTTTTGTGTGTTGATTTTATATCTGCTACTTTGCTGAATTTGTTTATTAGCTCTAGAAGTCTTCTGTTGGAACTTTTTTCCTTTCTAACATTTTACTCTTTCCCTTTGCTTTCTATTCTTTTACTTCTCTTTATTTATATTTTTGTCTGTTCCTCTCAATTACCTAATATTAGTTTTATTAAGCATTTATTGTTTTTATATTCTCTAATTTATTACTTTTTGTTTTTAACTTTTAGGTTTTATTTTCCTGTTTTTCTAAGGTTTCTGTTACAGATTTTCTTTCTAAATATCTTCATTTGAATGCTTAATTCTTTCAAGTTTATTCTTAATTGCTAATGTATATGTTTAAGATTTTGGATTTTCTATTATGGCTTTGGGTCTATCTTATAAATTTTTATATGCATGTAGTGTGCTTATTGCTTTTAACTTCATGAGTTTTGATTCTTTTTCTGACAAAAGTTATTTAAACATTTGTCTTTTAGATTTTAATTGGATATTTATTATCTATAATTTTCTGTTAGTTTGCTGATTTCAATCATTATCATCAGGAAGCATCATCTGTATCCAATTTATTATCTGTAGAATAGAATCTGTAGAATTTATTGAGAATCAATCTGTAGAATTTATTGAGATTTACTTTGCAATCTACCTGGAATGTTGATACATGATGTTGGAAGTTGACTATGTCATCATAAGGTGATAATCACATGCCAAGAATGCCTAAGCAGAAAGTTAGAGGATAGTGGGTGTGATATCAACCCTTGTTGACCTACTTATATGCTGTATGGGAAAAAGTAGAATCCCTAATATGTTTGAGACTTTTTTAAAATTAAAGTTGACAAATTCAACAGGGCGCGGTGGCACCAGCCTGTAATCCTAGCACTTAGGGAGACTGAGACAGGAGATTTGCAAGTTCAAAGCCAACCTCAGCAATGGTGAGGCGCTAAGCAACCCAGTGAGACCCTGTCTCTACATAAAACACAAAATAGGGCTGGGGATGTGGCTCAGTGGTCGAGTACCCCTGAGTTGAATCCCTGGTACCAAAAAAAAAAAAAAAGTTGACAAATTCATTCTGTAACTATATGTTCCATAAACTATTATAGTATATTGATAATAACACCTGTATTAGTCAGCTTTCTATTACTATAATACATAATTGAGATAATTAACTTATAAAGAGAAAAGATTTGCTTTAGCTCACAGTTTGGGAGGTGTCAATCTATGATTAGTTGGCCCATTTACTTTTGGGCCTGTAGCAAGACAGCACATCATGGCAGAAGTGTATGGTAGAACAAAATCACTCATATCATGTCCAGGAAGCAAAGAGGAAGAGGCTGGCATCTCATTGTCCCCTTTGAAAGCATGCCTCCAGTGACCCCAAGACCTCCTCCATAGGCCCCACCTCTTAAAAGTTCTACCACCTCCCAATAGCTTGACTCTGGAGACCAAAACTTTAATACATAAGCTTTTGAAGGACATTTAGTATCTAATCTATAGCAACTTCTTTATAATTAAGTAATTGGAGTAGAAGAAAATAACCAAAAAATCCTTGGCTGAGATGGCCATTCTGTGTTAACTTCTTTCTCTTATTCTTAAAAAGGAGAGTGAGTTTCCCATATTCCTGCTTTCTATCCACTGATGTGGTAGTTGTATCTGTTTTGATCCAGAATGATGAGCTGAAGGGTCACAGCATTCAGAACCATGTTCAAATGGAATTTTAACTGGTATAATTTTTTGACCACTGTTTCGGTGTTCTATTCTTTTGTTAAATTCTCTGGTGTTTTGAGATATAATGTGATGAAAAGAGTGTAATTTTCAAGATACACCGCTACCAGGGTACTTCTTTTACATTCACAATGACACCAGTTCCATAGAGTTTTGCCTTTTAGAAAGTACTCTGTCTGAACATACTACTTACTGATTTCTCATTACTTTTTACTAAGTTAATTTCTGGATTAACTTTTTGGTTGTGGAAAGATGGGGAGATAAAATACAATTGGTTAGTGAGTAGGGGGAGGAAGTAGAGGGAAGTGAATGGTGGGGAAATTAGTAGTTGACCTTATGGAATCCAGATCCATTCTGGAATGAAACAGAAGGACTTTAGCCTTTTCTGTTGATATGAACCTGGGTATCTGAATCATAGATAAAGAGTTGCAGAAAATGAATTGTCCTTTTTCAGGTCACTTCTGTCTTAGGAAGTCATCAGGACATGCCAGGAGTGAATGCTAGAATAATTTTCACTCAGCCCAGGTTCATCAGAATTAAGTTTCGAATCAAAACCTCCAAGATTCTGACATTAGCTTGCTCTTAGTCTTCTAGAACATGATTCATTTATTCTGCATCTTCTAGATAGTTAAAAAGAAATTGAGACAATCTGTAGTTGGTCATCAGACTAACAGCCCTTAATGCAGCCTCTTCAAACTTCTTTTAAAAATATTGTCAGAGGGGGCTGGAGCTGTAGCTCAGTGGTAGAGTGCTTGCCTAGCATGCATGAGGCACTGGGTTCCATCTTCAGCACCACATATAAATAATAAATGAATAAAATAAAGATCCATCAACAACTAAAAAAATATTGTCATATAATTTTACACAAAAAATTGTGAAAGAGGTAACATGGCTATTTATATCCTCCCATATCATTTTATCCTTGCCCTCTGGGTTCTTCCTCAACTGGAGGCAATTCTGGACTACTTATGTCTCCACCTGTGTCTTTTTGGTGACGTCTTTTTACCATAGTTTAGTGATGACTGGGCTGTCTTCTGACTCACGGCTTTCAGCTTACCTGTTCTTTCCACAGTGTCCTTAGGACCACTTTGTTATCCTCTCACATTCTGCCCACACACAGTATGACACATCTTTTTTTTTTTTTTTTTAAATATTTTTTTAGTTGTAGATGGACACAATATCTTTATTTTTTTATTTATTTTATGTGGTGCTGAGGATTGAACCCAGTGCCTCACGCATGTGAGGCGAATGCTCTACCACTGAGCCACAACCCCAGCCCCTGTATGACACATCTTTAGAATCAGGTTAGCCTATTTCCCATAGAGTCTGGAAGCAAACTTCCTATCAATAGCAGGCTGCTCATTACTGTATCCAGGAAGAATCCAGGTTCCTATGCAAGTTATCAAGTAAATGATGAATGAAATGTTTATCTGCATTATATTCTATCTTCCTAAGCCTCCATTCATACATTTCACATATCCCTACTGGATTATCACCTACATTCAGTTCTCTCTTGTACACATAATAAGCAGGCTGCAAGAATTTAATTCTGTTAAGATGAGATGGGAAAAAGATTCTATGACTTTTAAGGAAAACAATATTGCTTCTTTTCTACTGTTCTATTTTCTTGTTAGACTTCTCCATTCTCACAGGTTGAACTCACACTTTTAAATAAATGACTCCCAAGGTCTGGTTTCTCTCCTGAGTTCCTGTCCAACCACCTACTGAACTTCTCCATCTAGATATTCTTTTGTGATCTCAAATCTGGCATGACCTAAAATATACTACACCTTTGCTCCGGACTTACCTGTTTCCTTACAGGTAACTAGTCACCGAAAATTCAGTGTTGTAGTCATCTTTGAATTGTCTACCTTCTACTCCTACACTCTATGGCTTTCTTGTGGAGTTAGTTTGCCTTCATACTGAGTCATCATCTTACCTTCTTTGCATTTCTCTGGGCACCACCCTAATACTGACAGGGCCATATTAAAACTTTAAGGTTCCTTCTTCCCATGTACATTATTCAAATTTAAAAGTGTACTGTGTATATTTACTAAGAGTGGTTTGTTTGTTGTTTTCTTTGTGCTTCAGCCTTAACTCTCTGAATTTATTGTTAGTGAAAATAGTTTAACTACTCTAGCCTTATACAAACTAACAAAAAACTTTTGATTTTTAATTCTATTACTGTGTCTCTTCCTTCAGATTCTTTCCCAGTCATAACTTTTTCTTCCCAGGAATTTGAAGTGCTGTCTCTAACCTATCAAATAAATTATATACTAGCAACAGCATCTAAGCAGTTTAGACATGGCCCGCTTTTAAAACCATTTCTCCTTCTTCTTCTTGTGCTTCACATTCCATCTAAATTGGACTTAGTTGTTCCCCAAAGACTCTTTATTATTTTTTCTCCAAGCTTTGCTTATGCTGAGTTTCTTCTGACTAATTCCTTTTCCACTTTTTTTGGGGAGGGGGTACAAGGGATTGAACTCAGGGGCACTTGACCACTGTGTCATATCCCCAGCCCTATTTTGTGTTTTATGTAGAGACAGGGTCTCACTGAGGTGCTTAGCGCCTCGCCATTGCTGAGGCTGGCTTTGAACTTGCGATTCTCCTGTCTCAGCCTCCCAAAGTGCTGGGATTATAGGTGTGAGCCATCATACCCGGCTCCTTTTCCACTTTTCTCCAGTTTTTTCTTATAATGTTACTTTCCAGGATACATTTCAAATATTTTCTTCTTTGTTATTCCCACCCTCCACTTCAAAAAAGCAAACAGACAGAGCTGGAAGGTCTAAAGCTCTCAGATCTTCTCAGATCCTATATAGTGTAGGTGTATTTCACATCGTATCAGAGTTTACATATGACTTTTTTAAATGCACAGGCCAGATTCCTCACTTACTTTCCCTTGCTGTACCAATAGATGCACATAATACTTTCTTAAATGCAGTGGTATTTATATAAAGACAGTCCTTAACCTTTCTCTACATAATCAGTCTTCATAAAGTTTATTTTCTTTCCTGATGGAGAAGAAAAAAGTACATTTTCTGGAGAGTAGTAGTGTGTCTGTAGCATACTGATTCCTAAATGTTAGTCAAATTATCTTAGTAATTATATTTTTGTAGCATGTCCATTTATAGGTGTCTTGTTCCCATCTCTGAGGAATTCAGTAGTTTTCCAAAATTATATTATTTTAAATACATATATGAATGTATATTTATTTTTTATTTTCAGTGGTACTGGGAATTGAACCCAGGCCTCATACATGATAAATGTACTAAACTACATACGTGTACTAAACTACATGTACTAAACTACATACATGTACTAAAGTACATTTCTAGCCCTTCATTTTAAATATTTTGGAAGGCTTTATTTGACCTATAAGATAGAAGAAGAATAGTTTATTAAATATATTTTTAAGAATGGATAAAGCAGATGAAGGCAAATTTACATCAGTTTTCCAAGATTATGAAGGTAAGTGTTAAGCAGAATTCATTCTATTATTTCTTATTTTGGGATTTAAGATTATCTTTTTTTTTTTTTTTTGGTACTAGGGGTTGAACTCAGGGGTACTCGACCACTGAGCCACATCCTCAGCCCTATTTTTTGTGTTTTATGTAGAGACAGGGTCTCACTGAGTTGCTTAGCATCCTCCAATAATTGTTCTTTTTTTTTTTGGTACTAGGGATTGAACTCAGGGGTACTCGACCACTGAGCCACATCCTCAGCCCTATTTTTTGTGTTTTTTTTTATGTAGAGACAGGGTCTCACTGAGTTGCTTAGCACCTCGTCGTTGTTGAGGCTGGCTTTGAACTCGCGATTCTCCTGTCTCAGCCTCCCTAAGTGCTGGGATTACAGGCTTGAGCCACCGCGCCTGGCTTAGATTATTTTAATGGAGTAAATAATTTCTATTTGCTACTGCAGAAGATAAAATACTAAACACTTCCCCTTCCAACTCATCAGAATAGAATAGTACTTTTTGTGTAACACAAATGTCCAAAAAATTTGAATGATTATATGAGTTTATCAGTTTTCATCTGTTTGGCATCATATAGGTGCAGGCCAAGTTAGCTCTGCTACTTGTTTGCTGATGGACAATTAAAAGATTTCTTTATAAGAATTGTACAGGGGGAATTTACACTTGTTGATGCTTATATCCCAGGCACTGTTTAGATATTTAACCTCATTTTATTCTTTACAAAAGTGTATGAAATTAGAATTATAATTCTCATTTTACACAGGAGGAAATAAAACTAAACTTGGTTCAAGTGGATTATCTAAGTCACACACCTAGAAAGTGGCAAGATGAGAATTTTATCCAGGTCAACCTACCTCCAGACTTCTATCATTTTTAGTACTTGTGTATGATCAATGAATTTTCCATATGTAATTTGTGTGTTTCTGAAAACTCCAAATCATAAGCATCACAGTGGATGGTGAGTGTGGTCAGTAAGGCCATTAAGGCCACACTGGCTATGTCCATGATAGTTTGTGTTCCAAGGAAGAAGCTTTGGAATTTGATAAAGGATCCCAGTGATAAATAAACCTCAATGAAATAAGAGATAAAATATGCAAGCTAGCATCAAGTATTTGGCTTTCTTACAGCTTTTTAAGAGGTGTAAATAAATTTGGAGCCTTTGCTTTAGGAAAATAATTAGTGATATCAAGGTGCATCCTTGGAATGAGGGAAAATTTTCAGGCCATGGAATAACATCTGTGAATCTAAATCAAGGTAGATTTTCTCCCTGTTAAAAAGTAACATTTGCTCATTAGAAAAAGTTTTAAAACTTTTCTCATTATCCCAGCTCCTAAAGAACACTATTAATATTTTATTTATTCTATAAATTTAAGAATTACAGAGTTTTTAAAGTTTTCTAAGATTAAAAAACAGGGTTGAGACAAGCTTAGATACCTGACCAGGGAATATTAGAGATTGAAAACACATATTTACTTTAAGATGAGGCACTTTTGTTTCAATTACTCCTGTCTTAAGATGACTCAAGTCATTCATTGCATTTGTAGACTTCACATGCAACTTGGTTACTATCTTTATGCATACCACTTGAAATGACTTGCTTTATAAGCTACATAAATTCATATTTTTTAAAATTGTCAAGTAAATCTTATTAGTGCCATAAAATGGCACCACATTAAGCACCATCTGATGTGGTTCTTTCCTTATGCAACAAAAATGGTTCCCTTTCTTGAGTGATTAGAATAAGTGGGTTTGCCTAAGCAAGATTAAGTTTTGGGTTGAAGTTAAGCTTATCAAGGAATGGAAAGTGGATGTCTTGGTACCATGAACAACATGGTTTACTTAGTCTTGGGTGTTGCAGTAGATACTTTCATCAATGACAAGAATCTTTGGGACAGGACAGTAAAGAATCTGAGGAGATGGTGCCTGAAAGCACCTTCATCTCTTGCTTCCCTTTCCCTGATTCACTTTTCCTTCCTTTTTCTCAATCCTCTTTCTTCGTGTCTGCAAAGGGAATAGAAATAGTCACTGCAGTGATGTCAAGTTGGAGCATTTTCCCTGTTAATGCATGGCCTCTCTCATAGGACACAGCTTATAGCTTCTATTTTACCCTTGAACTCAATGCCACCTACATCTTTCTGGTCTCACTTTTGAGTTTATTTTAGAAACAAAGATTGGGAGGAAATACTGCTATTCGTATCCTGTTACATTTCATAGCTGATTTTCTTTACTCCTAATTGTTGGATTTTTCCTCTCAAGGCTTTGGAAGTAGTTTACCAGTTCTACCTACAGTCTTGTATCACTGTAAGAATTTTACTATTAATTTTTTGAGAAAAAAATGCAGACAAATAAGGATTTTTAAAAATGCAAACTGTGCAATCTTGGATAAATGACTTAACCTTGAGTCAAGAGGAGTTGATGTCCGTATCAGAGACCTAGGAGTAATAACAGCACCTGACTCACTGGGTTGTTGTTTTAGGGATGAAATGAAGTATATTATATGAAGCAATTAGCACAGTGCTGGAAATAGCAAGTACTCACTGGATGGTAGCTATTATCATAATTGCTTTATATTACATTCTGATTGAGTAAGTCAGGTATGGAAGCTAAGAACCAGTACTGTGGTGATTCTGAAATAACCCACTTTTGCTCTGTATAGTATTTACTATCTTTTCATTATTAACAAACTGAAAAAATTTCATAGACTCAAATATAATAGTGGTTATACTTTTCAAGTCTAGTGATTAAAGAAGTGCATAATTGCCAGGCAGGTGGTGCATGCTTGTAATCCCAGCAGCTCGGTATGCTGAGGCAGGAGAATCACTAGTTCAAACCCAGCCTCAGCAACTTAGTGAGACCCTGTCTCAAAATAAAAGATAAAAAAAAGGGCTGAGGATATTGCTCAGTGGTTAAGTGGCTCTCAGTTCAATCACTGGCATCCCTTTCCATCATCCAAAAAAAAGAAAAAAGTTCATGATGACAAGTTGCCCTGAATTTATTAATGCTTCGAAATAAATTTGTATTTTAGTTTAATATAGGGTATATATTTGAAAATAGTATTAAGTATATGTGACAAATGTCTATTTAGTCAAATACAATGTCCATTTGGTATTCCAAAGCCATCTTTTTTTGGAATAATACAGTGAGAAGTTTATATATTTGTTGGTAAATTGGTTTATTTGGTTTTTTGGTGTTAAGACTTTTGAGTTCATTATGTATTCTATATATTATTCCTCTGTCAGAAGTGTAGCTAATAAAAACTTTCTCCCATTTTGTTGGTTCTCTCTTCAATTTCCTAATTATTTCCTTTGCTTTGCAGAAGCTTTTTTATTTGATGCCATCCCATTTATTAATTCTTGGCATTATTTCCTGAGCTTTAGCTTTATTGAAAGCTGTTACCTATGCCTGTATGCTAGAGTGTTGGCCCTACATTCTATTCTAGGAGTTTCATAGTTTCTGGTCAGATTCCTGTGACAATGATCCATTTTGAGTTGATTTTTGTGCAGGGTGAGAGATAAAGGTTTAGTTTCACTTTTCTACCTATGAATAACCTGTTTTCCTAGCACCATTGTTAAAAAGACTGTGTTTTCTCTTATGTATGTTTTTGGCATCTTTATCAAGGATCAGATGACCCTAGATGCGTGAGTTTGTCTTTGTGTCTTCTATTCTGTACCATTGGTCTATGTGTGTCTGTTTTTATGCTAGTGCTTGCACTTTTTATTACCATCATTCTGTAATATAATTTAGACTCAGGTATTGTGATGCCTCCAGCATTGCTTTTTTGGCTTAAAATTGCTTTGGCTATTCTGGGTGTTTTATTCTTCCAATATTTTTTCTAGTTCTATGAAGAATGTCATTGGTATTTTGATGGTGATTACAATGAATCTATATATTGCTTTTGGAATTATGGCCATTTTCTTAATATTAATTCTACCTATCCAAGAATATGGGATGTCTTTTTATCTTCTGAGGTCTTCTTCAATTTCTTTCTTCAATGTTCTATAGTTTTTATTGTAGAGGTGTTTGGTTAGATTTATTTATAATTTTTTTGAGGCAATTGCTAATGGAATTGATTTTCTGATTTCTTTTTCAGCAGATTCATTGTAGGTATATAGGAAAACTATTGATTTTTGTATATTGATTGTGTAACCTCCACTTTGCCAAATTTGTTTATTAGCTCTAGCAGTCTCTTGGTGTAGTTTTTTGGATCTTCTAAGTATAGGATCATATCATATACAAATAGAATTTGACTTTTTCCCTAATTTTTTTTTTTTTGGTACTGGAGATTGAACTCAGGGGCACTTAACCACTCAGCCACATCCCCAGCCCTATTTTGTGTTTTTATGTAGAGACAGGGTCTCACTGAGTTGCTTAGTGCCTCGCCATTGCTGAGGCTGGCTTTGAACTCGTGATTCTCCTGTCTCAGCCTCCCTAAGTGCTGGGATTACAGGCTTGTGCCACTGCACCTGGCTCTTCCCTATTTTTATCTGCCTTTTATTTTCTTCTTTTGCCTAGTTGCTCTGGCTAGAATTTCTAGCACTATATGAAATAGGTATGGTAAGAGCAGACATACTTGTCTTGTTCCACATTTTAAAGGAAATGGTTTAAGTTTTTCCCATTTACTATGAGTTTGGCTTTGGTTTTTTATATAGAGTCTTTATGATGTTGAGGTTCCTTCTTTCTCTAGTTTTTTCAGTGTTTTTATCATGAATGGATGCTGAATTTTGTCAAAGATCTTCTTTGTATCTATTCAGATGACTGTGTGTTTTTTGTCCTTAATTCTGTTTATGTGATGAATTATATTGATTTGTGTGTGTTAAATCATCCTTGTATCTCTGGAATAAAACCAACTGGTCATGATGTACAATCTTCTTAATATGTTTTTGACATGATTTGCTAGTATTAAGTATTTTTGCCTCTAAGTTCATCAGAGATATTGGTTGTAGTTTTCTTTCCTTGATGTGTCCTTATCTGGTTTTGGTATGAACACGATACTGGCTTAATAGAATAATTTGGAGTGTTCCATCCCTTTGTGTATCATGGAATAATTTGAGGAGCATTGGCATTAGTTCTTCTTTAAAAGTCTGGTAGAATTCAGCTGAGAATCCATCTGGTCCTTGGCTTATGAAATAATTGTTTTTTCAAAAACAATATATTTAAAATATATAGAAAAGTACAGAGAATGATATTAAACAAATATCACTGAATATTTTGTCTGTTTGTCTATCTCTAAATAGAATATGTTACATGGGAACAAAATATGTGTTCAAGTCACTGTTATATTTCCAGCTTTCTAAATAATGTCATATTACATTATGATTGTATGCAGGTATGAATTTTTCATAAACATATGTTATACATTTAATGTGTATACATTTATTTCTCATATTAACTCATTTGGTGCTGATAATAGCCCTGTGAAATATATTACTATTATTATCCTGATTTTACAAATAGGAAAATAGAGGGTCATAAATGCTAAGTCATCTGGAGAAGGTCAAAAAGCGAATTTAAGGGGCTGGGGATGTGGCTTAGAGGTAATGCACTTGCCTCGCATGCATAAGGCCCTGAGTTCAATCCCCAGAATTAGAGATGGGGGGGGGCAGCAATTTGAAGAGAAGCAAGGATTTGAAATATATCTGTGCTCTTGATCACATGCTGTATTGCTTTATTATATGCATTCAATAAATCTTTGATGAATGAATGAAAGAATAAAGGAAGAAGAATTCAAATGATAATGGAAAATAGACACATAGTTTACTTGATTTCTTTAAAGGTCAAACCCTCATTTATGGTCATGATTTTTATTCTAAAAGTTAATAATCATGGGCTAATTTGTTTCACTTCAAGTATTATGATATATTTTATTATCATTAATAATTTTATTGCCTTGCTTCACTATTTCAACAAGGTATAGAAAATATGAAAATACTTGCAGAAAATACTTCTGGTCTTTTTGCTTTTTTTAATAACAAAGCAAATAGCAGTTGGGTTCCATCAAAAATACTTAAAAATGAAGAACTCAAATTAAATAGATGGAGAGCTCCAAGATGGCGGCCTAGACGGACACCACAGTCAGAGTCTCTCCAGAACCAGAGTTTGAAGTAGTGAAAATACCGTCTCCCAGCCAGCTCCTTGACATCATCCTACAGCTCATCATCCCCCGCAGGAATTTCACTTGCATGTGTACGCAGGGCCACCAGGCAGCAGCCATTGCCACAAGCAGCGTGACTTCAGCAGCAAGCAGCTCAGGGCCCCAGCCCAGGGCTTCTTGCCCAGGATTCACCCCAGGCTGGCAGGACCTGCTTCTACATGGGGTACTTGGCTCCAGCACCCACCCAACCACGCAGGATCCCTAGCAGTTGCTCCTGTGGACAAAAGTCTCCTACGTGGGACCCCCTGGTTGCTGTTCTTTGTGGATCTCCATCTACCACGGCAGAACTTCCTACACCAGGGGACACCGGACAGCATCTGGTGAACCCTTCCAAACTCATTCTATGAGGCTACTATCACCTTGATTCCAAAACCAGACAGAGACACATCAAAAAAGGAAAATTTCAGACCAATATCCTTAATGAATATAGATGCAAAAATACTCAATAAAAATACTCAATAAAATTTTAGCAAATTGCATACAAAAGCATATTAAAAAACTAGTACACCATGATCCAGTGGGGTTCATTCCAGGGATGCAAGGTTGGTTCAACATACAGAAATCAATAAACGTAATCCATCACATCAATAGACTTAAAGATAAGAATCACATGATTCTATCAATTGATGCAGAGAAAGCATTTCACAAAATATAGCACCCTTTCATGTTTAAAACACTAGAAAAACTAGGGATAGTAGGAACATACCTCAACATTGTTAAAGCAATATATGCTAAACCTAAGGCCAACATCATCCTAAATGGAGAAAAATTTTTCCTCTAAAAACTGGAACAAGACAGGGATGCCCTCTCTCACCACTCTTATTTGATATAGTCCTTGAAACTCTAGCCAGAGCAATTAGACGGATGAAAGAAATTAAAGGGATATGAATAGGAATAGAAGAACTCAAATTATCAGTATTTGCAGACGACATGATTCTATACTTAGAGGATCCAAAAAATTCCACCAGAAAACTTCTAGAACTGATAAATGAATTCAGCAAAGTTGGAGGATATAAAATCAATATCCATAAGTCAAATGTATTTCTATACATCAGCAACGAGTCCTCTGAAAGAGAAAGTAGGAAAACTACTCCATTCACAATAGCCTTCAAAAAAAATAAAATACTTGGAAATCAATCTAACAAGAGTGGTGAAAGACCTCTACAATGAAAACTACAAGACACTAAAGAAAGAAATTGAAGAAGACCTTAGAAGATGGAAAGACCTCCCATGCTCTTGGATAGGCAGAATCAATATTATTAAAATGGCCATACTACCAAAAGCGCTATACAGATTCAATGCAATCCCAATTAAAAACCCAAAATCCTTTCTTATAGAAATAAAAAAGGCAATCATGAAATTTATTTGGAAAAATAAGAGACCCAGAATAGCCAAAGTAACCCTGAGCAAGAAGAGTGAAGCAGGAGGCATCACAATATCAGACCTTAAACTTCACTACAAAGCTATAGTAACAAAAACGGCATTGTACTGGCACCAAAATAGACATGTAGACCAATGGTACAGAATAGAAGACACAGATAGTAATGCACATAAATACAGCTATCTCATACTAGACAAAGGTGCCAAAAACATACATTGGAGAAAAGATAGCCTTTTCAACAAATGATGCTGGGAAAACTGGAAATCCATATGCAGCAAAATGAAACTAAACTCCCATCTCTCACCATGCACAAAACTTAACTCAAAGCGGATCAAAGACCTAGGAATTAGACCAGAGACCCTGTGTCTAATTGAGGAGAAAGTAGGCCCAAATCTTCATCATGTCGGGTTAGGCCCTGACTTCCTTAACGAGACTCCAAAAGCACAAGAAATAAAAGCAAGAATCAATAAATGGGATGGGCTTAAACTAAAAAGCTTCTTCTTAGCAAAAGAAACTATTAATAAAATGAACAGAGAGCCTACATTCTGGGAGCAAATTTTTGCCACACGCACATCAGATAGAGCATTGATCTCCAGGATGTATAAAGAACTTAAAAAACTTAACACCAAACAAACAAACAAACCTGATCACTAAATGGGCTAAGGAGCTGAATAGAAACCTCTCAGAAGAAGATATACAATCAATAAATATATGAAGAAATGTTCAACGTCTCTAGCCATTAGAGAAATGCAAATCAAAACTACTCTCAGATTTCATCTCACCCCAGTCAGAATGGCAGCTATCCAAAATATAAGCAACAATAAGTGCTGGCGAGGCTGTGGTGAAAAGGCACACTTAAACATTGTTGGTGGGACTGCAAACTGGTGCAACCAATCTGGAAAGCAGTATAGAGACTGCTTAAAAAACTTGGAATGGAACCACCATTTGATCCAGCTATTCCACTCCTCGGCCTGTACCCTAAAGATTTAAAAACAGCATACTGCAGTGACACAACCACTTCAATGTTTATAGTAGCACAATTCACAATTGCTAAACTGTGGAAGTAACCCAGATGCCCTTCATTAGATGAATGGATAAAAAAAACTGTGGTACATCTACCCAATGGAATATTATTCATCAATAAAAGAATAAAATTATGGCATTTGCAGGTAAATGGATGGAATTAGAGAACATTATGCTAAGTGAAGTAAGCCAGTCCCAAAAAACCAAATGCCGAATGTTCTCTCTGATTAGTGGATGTTGATATATAAGGGAGGTGGGAATGGGGAACATAGGAGAAATGGAGGATCTCTGGATGGGGCAGAGCGGAGGAAGGGAGAGGGAAAGGGGAACGGATGTAGTAAAGATGGTTGAATGAGATGGTCATCACTACCCTAGGTGTATGTATGAAGACACAAATGGTGTGACTCTATCTGGTTTGCAACCAGAGAAATGGAAAAATTGAGCTCTATATATGTACTATGACTTGACTTGAAATGCATCTAAATAAAGAAATTAATTAATAACAACAAAAAATGAGGAACTCCAGTGGGATCTGGAAATAAGAGAAACAATGTCTATTTTAGTGGCCCAGATGGCGGTTTTATACTCCCATCTTCAACATTTGAAAAAGCACTTTTGTTTCAGGAAGTAATAAGTGGTGTGATAGATAGATAAATAGAGATATACCTCAGGTGAAACAAACTGCTTCAAGAAATTCTTCTAAGAACTATACAATTCTGTTCTAGCATATTAGTTTACAAAATAATTTATTTCTTAAAAGTATAGACTAAAAAATTAACAAAACAAGCAAACAAAAATAATAAAAACAGACCTCATAAATCTAAAGTAAGAAAATCTTTATTCTGATTGAATAAGAAGTTTGTTTAGGGTTTTTGGTACTGAGGATTGAACCCAGGGTGCTTAACCACTGAGCCACATCCCAGCCCTTTTTAATATTTTATTTAGAGACAAGGTCTCGCTGAGTTGTTAAGTGCCTCACTAAGTTGCTAAAGCTAGCTTTGAACTCACAATCCTCCAGCCTCAGCCTCCTGAACCTCTGGGATTGCAGGTATGCACCACTGTGTCTGGTATTGTTTTGTTTGTTTTTTCTCACATAAAAGGTCTCAGGTTCCTTCTGTCTTGATATTCTGCCACACATGGCTTCAGTTCCCAAGCCACTTCCTTGGGATTTCCACCTGGGTTGTAGGAGTGTCACTTATAACAACCACATTCCAGGGAGGAGGAAAGGGGGTAAAGATTAGAACAAGGTGGCCTTTCCCTTTTAAGCCACTTCCCAGGAAATGACACACATTTAACATAGATGTAATATTATTTAGGAAGCTAGTTAATATGCTTAATAAAAAGAGCCCAAAATAAAAACAGAGACAGTTTTGGTCCATGAAGTAATCAAGGGACACAGGTTAGCAAGGTGGTCCTGTCACCCTCATTGTGAAGGTCACCAGACTGTAGTTGTTTCCAGTTGCCATTTTTAGTCAATAAACAGGAGTAATAGGAGTCAGACCAGGGAAATCATCTTCAGGAGGCTGACCTATCAGTTCAGTCTTAATCCACGGAAAAGGAAATACCTAAAGAATTGCAGTGCTTCTATAAAAAGAATGAAGGGGAAAGTGAGTATTGAGAGGAAATTGGCAGTGTTCATCACATTAGGTAATTAAACTGCTGGATTACTAAACTTTCTTTACCAGAATATCAAATAATTAAGGGCTAGGTTTTTCAAACTGTGAATCACTATTTTCAGCTATTTATGTTCAATGTAAAATGACTTATAATACCTATGTCTTTTTTTGACATGGAAAATCTGTCAATAATACCTGGAAAATAACTTGATTTCTATATTATGGCTTTGATAGAAACAAAACTATTCTTATTAGGTTAATTTTCTTTTTAATTGCCATATAAGTACTTAGTTTTCATTTCTCTCTTTACTTTTCTAGAGAACTTGTCAATGTTAATTATTTCCTTCTCTGGAAACATTCTGTTTTATTTATTTATTTTTATTTCTGACATTAACTCTCTCTTTGCTTTTCTCCAATCTCTGAGATTACCCCTTAGCAATTGTCTTTCTCTTGCCTTTAGTATTTAAATATTTTCATTCCCACCCCATTTACAAAAAACAAAATATTTGAGAATTAATCTAAAAGAGATGAAAAACCTCTACAATGAAAACTACAGAACACCAAAGAAAGAAATAGAAGAAGACTTTAGAGGATGGAAAGATTTCCCATGCTCTTGGATAGGCAGAATTAATATTGTCAAAATGGCCATACTACCAAAAATCTTATGCCAGTTTAATACAATTCCTATTCAAATCCCAATGATATTCTTCTTTTTTTAAAATATTTTTTAGTTGTAGATGAACACAGTGTGTTTATTTATTTTTATGTGGTGCTGAGGATCGAACCCAGTGCCTCACGTGCATGCGAGGTAAGCGCCGTACCACTGAGCCACAACCTCAGCCCCCCAATGATATTCTTAATAGAAAAAGAAAAAACAATCATGAAATTCATTTGGAAAAATAAGAGACCCAGAATATTCAAAGAAATCCTTAGCAAGAAAAGTGAAGCAGAAGGTATCACAATACCAGACCTTAAATTATACTACAGAGCCATAATAACAAAAACAGCACAGTATTGGCACCAAAACAGACATGTAGACTAATGGTAAAGAATAGAAGACATATGCTGGGCACAGTGGCTCAAGCCTGTAATCCCAGCACTTAGGGAGGTTGAGACAGGAGAATCGTGAGTTCAAAAAAAAAAAAAAAAGAATAGAAGACATAGAGACAAACCCACGTAAATACAGTTATCTCATACTAGATAAAAGTGCCAAAAACATACACTGGAGAAAAGATAGCCTCTTCAACAAGTGGTGCTGGGAAAACTGAAAATCCATATGTAGCAAAATGAAATTAACTCCCTGACTCTCACCCTGCACAAAACTCAAAGTGGATTAGACACTAGAACAGAGACCCTATGCCTAATAGAAGGAAAAGTAGGGCCAAATCTTCACTATGTCAGCTTAGGACCTGACTTCCTTAACAAGATCCCTAAAGCACAAGAAGTAAAATCAAGAATCAATAAATGGGATGTAATCTAACCAAAAGCCTTCTTCACAGCAAAGGAAACAATAACATGAAGAGAGAGAGCCCACAGAATGGGAGAAAATTTCTACCTCATGCACCTCAGATAAAGCATTAATCTCCAGGACATATAAAGAACTCAAAAAACCTAACACCAAAAAAACACCAAATAATCCAATTAATAAATGGGCTAAGGAACCGAACAGACATTTCACAGAAGAGGAAATATAATCTATCAACAAATATATGAAAATATGTTCAACATCTCTAGCAATGAGAGAAATGCAAATCAAAACTACACTGAGATTTCGTCTCATTTCAGTCAGAATGGCAATTTTCAAGAATACAAGCAACAATTAATGTTGGCAAGGATGTGGGGGAAAAGGCACACTCATGCATTGCTGGTGGAACTGCAAATTGGCACAACCACTATGGAAAGCAATATGGAGATTCCTTAGAAAATGTGGAATGGAACTAAATTATCCCACTCTTCAGTTTATACCCAAAGGACTTAAAGTCAGCATACTACAGTGATGCAGCCACATCAATGTTCATAGCAGCTCAATTCAGAATAGCTAAACTATGGAACCAACCTAGGTGCCCTTCAACAGATGAATGGATAAAGAAAATGTGGTATATATTAACACAATAGAATATTACTCAGCCTTAAAGAAGAATTGAATTATGGCATTTGCCAGTAAATGGATGGAGCTGGAGAATATTATGCTAAGCAAAATAAGCCAATTCTATAGAACCAAAGGCTGAATGTTTTCTCTGATAAGCGGATGCTAATTCACAATAGGAGGTGGCTAGGAAAGAACAGAGGTTCTTCGGATTAGACAGAGGGGAGTGAAAGGAGGGGAGGGGGCATGAGGGTAGAAAGGTTAGTAGAATCAATTGTACATTGTTACCCTATGTGTATATATGATTATATAAACAATGTAGCTCTACATCATGTACTACCGGAAGAATAAGAAGTTATATTCCATTTATGTATGATGTGTCAAAATGCATTCTACTGTCATGTATAACTAATTAGAACAAATAAAAACATTTTTGTTCCTTAAGCTTCTGTTGGGAGAGCTCACTTCATTCAGTATATTCCCATCGTGCCATCTCACCTCGTGGCTCCCTCTGCTACCTGAAGAAGGCAACTTGCAGATCTACTTCTGCATCCCTGCTTCCCTTCTGAACCTCTTATTCCAGGTACACGAATACCTACTGGACAATATTTTTTAAAATTGAAAAATACAGTATGCCAGAAATATACACAAAGCATAAATGTACAGTGTGATGAACAATGAAAAAAAACACCCATGGAAACACACCTAGTCAAAGATGGAGTCACCAGCCATGCTGAAAACTCCTGACTCCTTCTTACTAAGTATACCATACTTCCTCTCTTCTGAAAGTAACCATTGTGGTAATTGTGGCAATGCCTTTTTTGCTTTTTATTCATTTAAAAAATTTTAATAATGAGGATTTAACCCAGAGTCACTTTACACTAAGCTACCTACTCAGTTCTTTCTATTTTTTTATTTTGAGACAGTCTTGCTAAGTTGCTGAGGGTCATGCTACATGGCTGAGGCTGGTTTTGAACTTGGAATCCTGTGGCCTTAGTCTCTGTAGTCTCTGGGATTGCAGGCATGTGCTGCTGTGCCTGGCCTTTTTTGCTTTTTAAAAATATAATTTTACCACCAGTATATAAATCTTTAAAGAATCAAATTCTTTTTTAAAAACCTCTATGGAAATGGAGTTATACTGGACTTGTTCTTTGGAAACCATCTTTAAAATAAGCACATTTCAATTTAGAAATGTTCAGAATCTTCAGTATATTGAAACTTTAATCATTTGAAGAGAATTTTCTTTATACTCAGTATTGTATTTATCTTGCTTTTGACATAGTTATTATATTAGTTTAGTTATGGTTGAAATGAAACATTTTTCCCCAATTTTTATTTTCAATCATGTACTCTTATGTTTTGAATGTCTCTTATGAACAACACATAACAGAATTTAAATCTAGGCTCACAGTATTTGACACCTATCTGGGGTTTGGAACATTTACACTTAATGTAATTGAGGATACATTTGATTTTAAATCTATTATTTTACTATGAGTTTTCAATATTTTCTGTTTGATATGTCTTTGTTTTTATTTTCTTTCCTTAGTGTTGTGGTCTGAATGTGTCCCCTCAAAATTCACATGTTGAGGGGCTGGGATTGTGGCGCAGCGGTGGAGCGCTTGCCTCGCATGCATGAGGCCCTGGGTTCGATCCTCAGCACCACGTACAAAGCAATAAAATAAAGACATTAAAAAAAAAAAAAATTCACATGTTGAAATTCTAAACCCCAGTGATGGTATTAAGAGGTTAAAGCCTTTGGGAAGTAAATATACAAAATTAGTTTGATAGTGGCAATCATTTCACACTGTAAACATGTATCAAAATATTAAATTGTACACTTTGGGAGTATATAATTTTCATTTATCAATTATACTTCAGTAAAGCTGGGAGGGAGAATACTTTCACAACGAACATTTATTTCCTATTTCAAAACTCTGTGTGATTAGGATTAGTGCTGCCTTTATTCAAACAACAACAAGACCCCACAAAGAGCTAGCTAGCCCCTTTTGCCATGTGAGGACACAACACAAAGATACCATTTATGATGAAGTGGGCTCTCACTAGACAATAAGTCTGCTGGTGCCTGGATCTTGGACTTCCGAGCCTCTGGAATTGTAAGTCAATTTCTGTTGTTTATAAGCTATCCAGTTTATGGTATTTTCTTATAGTAGTCCAAATTGACTAAGATAATTTTTTTCTTTTTAATCATTCTAATTTTTTCTCCCTCTGTTGATTTGAAGTTTATTTCTGCCTTTATTTGCTTGATGGATGCCTTTTCCTCATCAAAGGTGCAGCTTAAGTCTGGTTCCAAATCCTATCCCTTCTCCATCAGGACCACACAGAACTGATTGCTGATTCCATTGTGCCTCACTATGCTTTGCATCAGCTATGCCTATCCCCCTGCAAGCCAAATATTGTGTATATATCTTCTTTCTTAAAATACTGTGATATGTTTATTCAGCATGTCTAATTCATCTTTGTTGGTCTCAGTCTTTTGGGGATCAAGGGTCAAAATATTTGTTAAAAAAGCAGTTGAAAGTACTCTCCCCTCCCAGCTTTATTGAGGTGCAGTTGACAAATGAAAATTGTATATATGTGAGGTGTACAATTTGATGTTTTATGTTTACAGTATGAAACTGTTGTCACTATCAAGCTAATTAACATATTCACCACCTCACACAATTATTTTATTCTGTGGTGTTCGGGGATCAAACCTAGAGCATGTGCTGTACCCCTGAGTTAACACCCTAACTTCTAGAGTTACTTTTTTTTTTGTAATGAGAACATTTATAAGATTTACTCTTAGCAAATTACAAGTATACAGTATTATTAACTGTAATCACTGTCTTGTACATTAGATCCCCAGAACTTATTTATCCTTCATAAATGAAACTTTACTCTTTTACCAACATCTCTCCAGCCCCTGGAAACCACCATTCTAATATCCTTCTGTGAGTTCAACTTTTTTTAGATTCCACATTTAAGTTAGATCATGTAGTATTTGTCTTCCTGTGTCTGGCTGAATTCATTTAGCATAATCTTCAGATTCATCCACGTTGTTACAAATGTCAAGATTTCCTTCTTTTAAAGGCTAATGGTATAATATCTCATTTTGTAGGTTGCTTTTCAGTAAGTTGGTTATTTCCTTTGTTATGCAGATACTTTTTAGTGTATGCAATCTCACTTTTCTATTTTTGTTTTTATCACTTGTGCTTTGAGGCTTGTATCCATAAAAATAATTGTCCAGATCATTGTCAAGAAGCTTTACTCCTGTTTTCTTCTAGTATGTTTAAAGTTTCAGGCCTTATATTTTTGTTTAATCTATTTTGAATTGATTCAATTTCATTCTTTTGCATTTGAATATCCAGTTTTCCCAACAACACCATTTATGAAGAGTTTGCCTTTTTCATTGTGTTCCTGGTACCTTTGCTAAAGATCAATCGACTGTAAATGCATGGATTTACTTATGGACTTTCTATTCTCTTCCACTTGTCTATTTTTCTGTTAACATCTGATTTGACTACTATAGCTTTGTAGTCTATTTTGAAATCATGTAACATGATGCCTCAGTTTTGTTCTATTATGTGGACACTAAAAAGAAGAAGAAGGAGAAGACATGTAAGTAAAATAAGGATTACTAAGGACTGGAGACTGGGAAGGATGTGGGAAAGTGGGGTGGAAGAGGAGGGATGAGGATAGAACAAGGGTAAATGGGCATGATCAATGTGTGATGTATGCATATATGGAAATATGGTGAATACCATTAGTTTGTACAAGTAATGTGTTAATAATTATAATAAAAAGAGGAACTGAGTGTAAAACCTAACCTGTTGCAAAAATTTTTTAAAAAAATTTTTCTTCTTAGTTGTACATGGATACAATGCCTTTATTTTGTTTATTTACTTATATGTGGGTGCTGAGGATCGAACTCAGTGCCTCACACATGCTTGGCAAGTGCTCTACCACTGAGCCACAACCTCAGCTGCCAGCAAAAAATTTAATAGTAAAGGTGGTCAAAAAAGAAAAATAATCTCAGTAAAATTATCAATTGTTTTTATTTATTTATTTTAAATATTTTTCAATTGTGTTAACTTTTGAAAATTTTAAATTATAAATTGTGTTAGCTTTTGAAAAATTTGGTGTTAAATATAAATATCCTACAAATATATCGTATTTTTTGACCCAACAAATGTGCTTCTAGAAATAATCAGAGATCTTTTCAATGAGCTGGACTTTTTTTAATTAGGGAAAATAAGTGTTGTTTTAAAATAAACTAAAATCAAAATTTATTTTTTAAAATGTCTTTATATTGAGTTACATTCTTCTGTACTAAATTGTTAAGTTTCTTTCTTGGGGCTGGAGTTGTGACTCGGTAATAGAGCACTTGCCTAGCATGTGTGAGTCAAGTTCAATTGAACTGCGTTCAATGCTCAGCCCCACATATAAATAAATGAATAAAAATAAAGGTTAAGGGGCTGGGGTTGTGGCTCAGTGGTAGAGCACTTGCCTTGCATGTGTGAGGCACTGGGTTCAATTCTCAGCACCACATATAAATAAATAAAATAAAGATCCATTGGCAACTAAAAAAATTAAAAAAAAATAAATAAAGGTTAAAAAACAGCATGAAAGAAGATAAGATGTTATCAAATGCTTTTTCTGTATCTATTGAGATGATCATATGACTTTCTCTCTTTCATTTTTCCTCTCCTTCATAAATGTGATGTGTGATGTTTATTGATTTGTGTATATTAGAGCCATCTTTGCAACAAAAGGATAATCTCATGGTGTATGTGCTGTTGAATTTAGTATTTTTCTTGAAGATTTTCTTCCATCTTTGTTCATCAGAGATATCGTCCTATAATTTTGTTTTCTTCTAGTGCCCTATCTGCCTTTGATATCAAGCTAATGCTGGCCTTAAAAAAAGGAATTTGGAGTTTGGAAGTTTTCTTCTTTTACAATATTTTGGAATGGTTTGAAAAAGACTGATATTACTTCTTTAAATGTTTGGTAGAAGCCATTAATGAAGCTCTTTGGTCCTGGGCTTTTATTTGTTGGGAGTTTTAAAAATTTTGGATTCAATCTTCTTATTTGTTATAGTCTGTTTAGATTTTCTATTTCTTCATAATTCAGTCTTGGTCATTTGTTTATTTGTAGGAATTTATCCATTTTTTCCTAGTTATTCAATTTGTTGTGTATAATTGTTCATATCAGCCTTTTGTGATCCTTTATATTTCTTTGGTATCAGTTGTAATGTCTCCTCTTCATTTATAATTTTATTCGAGTGTTCTTCTTTTTTCTTAGTCTAACTAAAGAGATGTCAATTTTGTATATCTTGAAAAAAATAAAGTCCCTCCCAGTTTTATTAGCTTTTCTATTGGTTCTCTAGCCTCTGTCTTCTTTATTTTGTTCTGATCTTTATTTCTTCATTCTGTTACCTTTGGCTTAGTCTCTTCTTTTTCTGGTGCCTTGAGGTGTAATGTTATTCTTCTTATTAATTTTCTTTGAGATAGCAGCACTGGGGAGGCCTATTCTGATGCTGGCTTCACTCGCCTTTATGACAAGGAGTGTCCACGCTGGACTGTGGGCTTCGGGGAGGAGTGGCACAGGCAATGTGAAACTGTCCTTCCATCCTGCTTCCCATCTGAATGCATCTTCTCTTATTTCTGTGCTCTACCCAAGGGCTCTAATCTCTCAGCTGAATTTCTTAGCTTTTGTGAAGATATTTTCTTTTTTTAAAATTTTTAAATTTTTTATTTTTATTTTTTTTCATATTTAATTTATTTATTTGTTCTATTTAGGTTTACCTGATAACAGAGTGCAATTTGATTCATTGTACATAGATAGAGGATAACATATCAATTCTCTAGTTGTAAGTTGTATAGAATCACATCATATATGCAGTCATACATAAAGTTAGGGCTATGATGACCATCATATTCCACCTTTATGGTCCCCATACCCCCTCCTCCCTCACATCCCTGTGAACAGAGTTCCACCATTGTTCCCATGACCTTCCCCACATTATGGGTCAGCATCCACTTAAAAACGAGTACATTCAGCATTTGGTTTTCTGAGATTGGCTTACTTCATTTAGCATGATATTCTCCAACTCCATCCATTTACCTGCAAATGCCATAATTTTATTCTCTTTTATTGCTGAGTAATATTCCATTGTGTATATATACCACAGTTTCTTTATCCAGTCATCTATCGAAGGGCATCTAGGTTGGTTCCACAGTTTAGCTATTGTGAATTGA
>CM053410.1:69605304-69646931 GCA_028644305.1 Xerus rutilus
TAGTTTGAGGAGAATTGGTATTAATTCTTCTTTGAAGGTCTTGTAGAACTCAGCTGAGAATCCATCTGGACCTGGGCTTTTCTTGGTTGGAAGACTCTTGATGGCATCTTCTATTTCCTTGCTTGAAATTGATCTGTTTAAGTTGTATATGTCCTCTTGGTTCAGTTTGGGTAGGTCATATACCTCTAGAAATTTGTCAGTGTCTTCAGGGTTTTCTGTTTACTGGAGTATAAATTTTCAAAATAGTTTCTAATTATCCTCTGTACTTCAGTAGTGTCTGTCGTGATATTTCCTTTTTCATCATGAATTTTAGTAATTTGGGTTTTCTCCCTCCTCCTTTTCGTTAGGGTAGCTAAGGGTTTGTCAATTTTGTTTATTTTTCAAAGAACCATCTTTTTGTTTTGTCAGTTTTTTGAATTGTTTCTTTTGTTTCAATTTCATTGATTTCAGCCCTGATTTTGATTATTTCCTGTCTTCTACTTCTTTGGTGTGTATTTGTTCTTCCTTTTCTAAGACTTTGAGATGAAGAATCAGTTCATTTATTTGTTGGCTTTTACTTCTTCTAATGAATGAATTTAGTGCTATGAACTTTCCTCTTAGCACTGCCTTCATGGCATCCCAGAGATTTTGATATGTTGTATCAGAGTTTTCATTTGCCTCTAAGAATTTTTTTTTATCTCTTCCTTGATGTCTTCTGTTATCCATGCATCATTCAGTAGCATATTATTTATTTTCCAGGTGATGGAGTAGTTTCTGTTTTTTAATCTGTCATTGATTTGTAATTTTATTCCATTGTGGTCAGATAGGATGCAGGGTAGAATCTCTATTTTTTTGTATTTGCTAAGACTGGCTTTGTGACATAACATATGATCTACTTTGGAAAAGGATCCATGTGCAGCTGAGAAGAAAGTGTATTCGCTCGTTGATGGATGGAACACTCAATATATGTCTGTTAAGTCTAAATTATTGATAGTTTCATTGAGATCTATGGTTTCTTTATTAAGTTTTTGTTTGGAAGATCTATCCAATGGTGAGAGAGCTGTGTTAAAGTCTCCAAGTATTGTTGTGTTGTGGTCTACTTGATTCTTGTATTTGAGAAGGATTTGTTTGATATACGTAAAAGCCCCATTTTGGGGGGCATAGATATTTATGATTGTTATGTCTTGTTGATGTATGATTCCCTTAAGAAATATGAAATGACCTTCTTTATCTCTTTTCACCATCTTTGGTTTGAAGTCCACTTTATTTGATATGAGGATGGAAACTCCTGCTTGTTTGCGGGATCTATGTGAGTGATATGTTTTTTCCCACCCTTTCCCTTTCAGTCTGTGGATGTCTTTTCCTGTGAGATGAGTCTCTTGAAGACAGCATATTGTTGGGTCTTTTTTTTTGATCCGGTCTGTCAGTCTGTGTCTTTTAATTGGTGAATTTAGGCCATTTACATTCAGGGTTATTATTGAGATATGATTTGTAATTCTGGTCATTTGGGATAATGTAGATGTATAGACCCCAAAAGAACCTCCCAAGATCATCTAGCTGCCTCCCTTTATATTAGATTGGAAAATGGATTCAAAGACATTGAGAAACTTCCTTCAAACTGTACAAAGACATTGAGTTGGTTCTGGGAAGAGCACATCAGCCTCCTGACTAAGATAGTCCAGGTTACTGTAAATTTCCATTATCCCTTTTTCCTACTTTAAAAACTTTTATGAATCCTCATTACAAATAAGGATGACATTATGAAGCTTTTCATGAACTTTCCTGTCTCCCTAAACAGCACTACAGACCCATCAGTCTACTCTTGATATTTATGTTCCAGCAATAATGAATCACTTATATTTCCACATGCAATACTGTGCTGATCCATGCTTATTTATTTTCATTTTGGCATCACTGTTTCCTTTTTTCCTTTACATTTCCATTTTTTCTTTCTCTATGTCTTTCCCCACCAACCTCCGCTCTGTGTATGCGCACATCATGTCCTCTAGGGTTCTCTCATGGGCTTCACTCTACTCACTTTTCATGACTGATCTCTCTCTTTCTCTCAAGGATTCGATTGCCATCTGTAGATTCATCTCTCTAAACTCTTGATCCCAGGCTTATCATCTAGATTCTGGAACTATGTAATCAATAGCTTAGTAGCCATCTCCAAATGGTTATTACAGGCACACTCCAGTGTCAAGATGTCATCTATGCCAGATTGGCTTGTTCCACACTTATTTCTGTTTTTTTTCCCCATAGTACTATGAAAGTTCTAAGGCTCAGTTTTCAGTTTTCAAGATTCTTTTTTATTTGTTAGGATTTTCCAGAGAAATAGAATAGGACATATAGAGATATAGAAACATAAGAGAGATTTATTATGGAAACTGACTTATATAACTATGGAAACCAAGAAATCCCATGATATGCCACCTGCAAACTGGAGACAAAGGAAATCTAGTGGTGTTATTCAGACCAGGTTTAAAGGCCTAAGAACCAGAGGAGCCAATGGTGTAACTTCCAATCTCACATTGAAGACCTGAGATCTTGGAGAGCCACTGGTGTAAGTTTTGGAATCCAAAGACCTGAGAACCAGGAGCTGTAATGTCTACATGCTATCTTTAGCAATAAAGGTATTCTATTCCCATACAGGAATGACCAACCCAAAGAAAAACATATTTTCTTAAAAACTAGAGCACAGAGGAATTTGAGTATTATTCTTAATGGGGTATAGAGAAAACGGGGATATCAACTTTTAGTCTAGGCCTTAGGAAGATGCACAACAGAGTCCTTATGGCATATCCATGGCTTAGCTCCCACAAGGTGCATTGGTTTCCTAGGGCTATTATAATAAAGCAGCACAAACTGGGTGACTTAAAACAATAGGAACTTAGTTTCTCACAGTCCTAGGGGTCAAAAATCTGAAATCCAAATGTTTACAGAGTTGGTTCCTTCTGGCCTTCTGGAGACTTGGAAGAAGAATCTGTTCTGTTTCTTTTCCTTGCTTCTGGTAGCTGCTGGCAGTTATTGGTGTTCGTTAGCCTGTATGTACATCATTCCAGTGTCTATCCCATTGTTATGTAGCCTAGTTCCCTTTGTGGCTTTGTGTATGCTTGTCTTCTTTTTATAAGGACTCTGGGGATTGGATTTGAGGGCCTAATAATACCTTGCTGTATTTACTAGAATATAGTTTTATTTGGAAATGAGATTTTACCCCTGATTTATTTGGAAATAAAGTCTCATTTACATGGAAATATGTAGTCTTTGCTGATTTAGTCACCAACTCATCTAAGCTAATTATATATACAAAGACCCTTTTTCCAAATAAGTTCATATTCCAAGATTCTAGATATGTGTGAATATACAACCCCATCCTTTTTTCTCTCTACATCATAATCAAAAGTATATCACAATAAAAAGGGGTTATCTTCTTAGGCAGTGATTAAAAAATGAAAAAAAAAACCTAGAAAATCAGAAAAACTGGTTTTGCGATGGCATTTCTTTAAGGAAGCTGGAGAAGGAGAGTGTTACAAACAGTTTTAGCAGGAGGCATTACGGTAAGCTGCATCATGGGTGTCATCTGCAGTGATTTGAAACCATAGAAACAAATCAAAGCTACTGCAGTGTTTGCATTGAGTTGAGATTGCATGACTGTGAACTATTCACACCACCAAAAATGGTAAGCATTTTCACCAGCCGAAAATAGATTCAGGTACATTTGTCCTGTCTCAATGCATTTGTGGATGCTTAATTACTTTGACAGTTATGTACTCATCTCTTTAACCTCTGACATGGTTGAGAAAGGGACTTCAATTGTCTTTTATGGTAATTCAAGTTGGAGTAAGACTACGTCGAAAAGAAAGAAGCTTGTAAAGTGGATCTGCAGGATGATTATTAACACTATAGCTATAAAACAAACCCTTCCACTCAGCTCTGTGTTTGAATACAGATGGCACAGAGTGCTTAAGAGAAGGATAATTGGCCAGGGGAAAAATGTGTTACATTCCTGACTAGAAATGAAAACAAAATTCAGTATCTTGTGCATTTAGGAAGTCTACCACTAAAGAACATAAGCTGTTTTAGTTCTCTTGAAAATGAATTTTGAGAAGATAAAACTTTTGGGGCTAATAATTTAGAGAAGCTTCTATTTGATATTATATATGAAAAGATCCATACAAATAAAATAGAACCAAATAGGACTGGTTTTGAGTATGTGGAAAGTTGAATTTTTTCTTTTATGAAGTCAAGACCAGAAAGATTTTAGAGTTGTGATTCAATTTCAGATTTTTGCAGATGTCTCTACATGTATATATTAAAAATTGTGTATTTAATGATTCTCCTCCACTCCTCTATTAAAAGTCACAGCTTGGCAAGCCCAAGGATCAAACCTGGCTCTCAGGTATTTCTTTTGACATTTAATTTCTTTAAAATAGTTTTGAATATGGATATCTTTCATTTTGTAATTGATATTTCTTACCAACCTTGCTCTTTGGTCTCCCACTTTTTGCTTGACATGCTTAATGTGTTCAGTCACACTTTCTGTGTGATTCTAGGGTCCATCTGATGCCATTCCCTCTCTCTGGTAATTGCTTCTCTCAGTTTTTCAAACTGCTGCTATTCTTTCTAAATTCCTGAAAATCTGTTTTCTCTATTAAATTTACTATAATTATTTATAACTTACTCTTCTGTTTTTCAACATGACTAATAGTGAGGTAATATGATAAATAAATAGAATGCCAAGAAAACTCAAACTAATCTAATTTCTACATATTCCCCACTACTCTAGAATCACAAGCTGGCTGAAGTCAACTTGATTAATAAACAATCAGTTTCCTCGTTATCTTTATGTGGGCCCACTGAAATAGAGGAAAAGTGAAAAATGGAACACAAAAAGGTTACATGGTTTGACAAAAATTATAAATCTAGTAAATGTCAGGCCTAGGACTTAAGTCCTCTGATCCTAGATTTAATGCTCTTTCCACCAAACTATAGCTAGAGGTTGGAGCAAACCTATGGGTTATGGTGGAGGAGAATTTATAAAAGAGACTTAGTAAGGCAATTCCAGATCTATTGCAAGGAAACTGGGATCTGCTCCTGGATGTGTCATTCATGAGCTATGAAATCTTGGGTGAATCATTTTATCTCTCTAAGCTTCAATGTCAAGGAATCACACTAGATCATCTGTTATGTGCTTCCCTACTGATTTGAACATCCTGTGATCCATAACTAAGAGCTGCTTATGCGAACAGGGTACAAAGCATGCTTATATAAACTATAAAGCTTCCCTGGTGACTCCCAAAGAGACATTGTGTGTGATCTGCTTGTGATTCTATTTTGGACTCCACATTCATGCCACGTGAACACCTGTGAAAATGTCAGCGGTTGAGAGGGTTGAACATCAACTTAAATTAGCTTTATAATCCAAGTCACAGGCTTCTCATTTGCAGAATAATTTTACCCTGAAGCTGTGAAAATCATTTGTGGATGAGCTAACTTTGACAGTGTGATTCTTAGAATGCATTTATATGGCCTAAAAAGCCACACCTACAGCTTTGAGATACTTATCTACTATACACTTGAATAGCAGGTTTCCACAATTGATTGTCCTAAGACTGACTTCCCTTCACTATTTTAATGATGCATGTGATATTTGCTGCCTCAATAGATTAAGGTTTGCAAATATAGCAATACAGAGGTGATTTTCTCCTAAGCAATACGTCAGTGATTTGGAAAAATTGTCATCAGTGAAACCATGTCCTTTTGCAGTTTCACTGTCTAAAAACTAATCTTCAGACAGACCAATTATTGAAGTCAAAGAAAATGTAGCACACCAAGACTCAGATCTCTTGACTAGAAACTGGTTTGTGTCAGGAAGCAGGAAATGATAATTGTAAGGAAATTATAAAATAATGCTTTATGAATAAATTTAAGCACTGGCTGACTGGAACTATCAGACACTATAGATGCATAAGGTCTTTGCCTTTCTTCTTAGAAAGAAAGATAATGGAAATAAGTCCTCAGAGAAATGATGTGAGTGAAAAGGTGGTGATGTATCCCTTTGCATTAGGTCTCTTTCTAAGTGACAGAAACCCAACTCACATTAGTCAAATAAAATAGAATTTATTGGCTTATGAAACCAGGACATCTGAGAGGTAGGCTAGACCTCTGACTATAACCAGGTACTCAAATGATTTCACTTTCAGCTCTGATTCTCTTTGGGTATTAGCTTCATTTTGTTGATTAGCGCTTGGCACACTGGGGAGAAATTGGCTACAGGAAACTCCAAGGCTATATCCCTTCCCTGCCACAGCATGCATATATAAAGAGACTCCAGGGACAAATTGAATCTGAGGGATACTACTTGGTTCAGAAACTTACCTCTGGACAAATCACTGTACCAAGGAGATTATATACCCTTATCTGCTGGCTTGGGTCACTGCTCATGCCTGGGTTTAGGGAAGCATTATGATTGGCCGTGCATCAGGACTGCAAGTTGTGGGGGTATGGAATTTCTCTAAGACATTTTTGACAAATAATAGGTCTATTTGAAGCTTTTCCTGAGATTAAAATCAAGTCTTTGTATGTAACATGAATCTGAAGCTACAAAGGTTAGTCATGGACAGGTTTTCAAGTTATCCAAAATTACCCTAGAATTAGAATAAATGAAATAACCAAAACTGAATAAAACTTGAGTCGAGTTGTATGCCTTCTCCTCAAATTCACATTTTGCTATAACTTATTATTAAAATGCACCAACAAATACAAATTACTAAATGTAAAATGCCTGATAATTTAGATGATGATTTAAATACTTCCGAATTAGACAATTCTTTCATAACGGCAGAATCTATCATCAATTATTAATTGCTTTCTACACTTGAATAAACCTAATGTAACCCATTAGATATTGGAAATGAAGTGGTTACTGTAAAAGCTTAATGGCATTAGTTATTAGATTGAGTTCCATGGACAGACTTTGAGATGGATGAATTGCTGATTTGTAAGAAAGAGAAGCAGGCAGGATTAATGAGAGGGGAAAAACTGACCTCTCATGTGATTGCTACTGAGACCTCAGCCCATCCTAGGAGCTCTGGGGTGAGGGTGGTCCTTCAAAGTTGCCCCAAATTGAGGCAGTGGGGCCAAGTGTTTGTACTCTTGTATTAACCAGTCACTGGATGCAGGCTGACTCAGGGTTGGCAGGACATGTCTGCTCCAGGCAGCTCCTCAGCTGAAGGCAATTCCTGGGGGAGGAACTTACTTGTGAGTCCTCAGCAGACAACACCACTGGGAGCTGGGGAAGGGAGGCCTCAGAGCTGCAGAGGTACCAGGTGGCACATCATAGCATCCATGACGACTGCTGCTTAAAGGGCACTTCATGCAATACCCAAATGTCAGATCTGCTTTCATTTTGGTATCCAGGCAAGAACTGCCTCTTTTGGCCAAAGGACTTTTAAAGTGTTTTCCATTGTCATAGCAAAGAAGAGAACAAAGTGGTCAGATCAAAGAATGTGAATCCTGCTTAGGGGAGGCAGTCATCCAAGAGAATGAACAGGATAATTCCAGTGACAGGAACACAGCCACTCCCAGGGTCACTCGCAGGGTCAACAAGCAAAGACTTATTTGTGGAAGGTCTTGAAGCAAGGTTTAAATGTCTCTGCCCAGACAAAATCTTGACAGACAGCTTGGGGCAAACAAAAGAAGACACTCTGCACCCAGTCAGTCCCTTATACAAATGACTTGGTTGTGGTACCTGGGTGACTAAGAACTGGGATTGAGGTCACACTATAGTTCCTTTAGAATGACTGCTAAAACTCAAGGTTTGGTTTTTGCTTTTCCTTCCAAGTTCTGTTATGCTGATGGCTTAGGGTCAAAAGGAGGGTGGAACCATTCTCAGGTTCTCCATCCAGCAACTGTGCTCCAAATCATGTTCTCCTCTCATCATCTCTAGCTACACAATGAGCCAAATTTGTCCCCCTTGCTAGTCCCAGGCCAGTTTCTTGGAAAGTAGCAGCTTTATTCCTGTGACTATCAAAAGGTGGAAAATATGGGACAAATCACATTTCCCTCTGCTGCTCTGTCCTCATTCTCCATATTAACTGCACAGAAGGCTGCAGAGACCTGTTAGATTTTACTGATCGATTGGGGTAACTATTGGAAATTCCAGTGCAGGAAGAGGAAAACGAATATTTCTAAATGTGATTTTTCTGCACGATTCCAAGAAAAAACATCAAGAAGTGACATCCATCATAGGTGAGTTACCTTGTAGTTGTCATCAATCCCTTCTTCCTGTCTTCAGGTTTGGGCCTCTTTGTGAGAGCATTACCGTCTAGATTTGCCTCTTTTGGCCAAAGGACTTTTAAAGTGTTTTCCATTGTCATAGCAAAGAAGATAGCTCTTCCTGTATTTTTTTAAGATTTTTTTTTTTAAGATGGACACAATATCTTTATTTATTTTTATGTGATGCTGAGGATTGAACCCAGTGCCTCACACATGTGAGGCAAGCCAAAACCCCAGCCCCTCCTCCTGTACTTTTTAGGTAATAAAATCTTTATATTAAGTGCTGGCCTTCTCCAGGATTCACCCTACTCTTCTCAGCCATCTTTTTTAGTCACTTATGAATTAATCTGTTCACACTGACGTTTCAGTAGGACTTGAGAAGAACAGTTTTTTGTAGATATTGTTCCAACTTCCCCAAAGGAGTCAGACTGGCTGCTCCAAATAGACCTTCTTACCCCAAGGTCCTGCAAACCAGACCAGGCACTCAAGACTGCTACCACTGAAGGTTTCTTCATTAGTGTGGGTCAAAGACTTCTCTTTTATTTATTAATTTTGGTACTGGGAATTGAACTCAGGGGTGCTTAACTACTGTGCTACATCCCCAGCTCTTTTGTTTTTTTTTACTTTGAGACAGGGTCTTGCTAAGTTTCCTAGGGCTTTGCTAAATTGCTGAGGCTGGCCCTAAACTTGCAATCCTCCTGCCTCAGCCTGTGAAGTCACTGGGATTACAGGTGTATGCCATCGTGTCTGGCATAAACTTCTATTTATTTTTTCATTTGTCTGACAAATAACTGTCGAATTTAATAATTTCACCACCCCCCCCCCACACACACAAATCCTCACATTCAAATCTTTTAAGGACAGATTAAAACCTTGAGAATTTGCAACCCTCCCATAATTTTCAATCAAATTCCTCTCCAAACATATAATTGATGGCATGTCTGGAGTATTTCATTGAATACTCAACCCCTCTCCATTTTGAATTGTGCAGATATGGGTCTCTTAGTAATAAGAAGCTGACACTTTACTAAGTATTTTCTTTTTAAAATTTTTAAAATTTATTATTTTTAGTTGCATATGACAGTAGAATGTAAGCAGAATATACATATATAGAGAATAATTTATTCTATTTAGAATCTCACTCTTGTGGTTATACATGACGTAGAGTTACCCTGATTATGTATACAAATACAAGGCTAAGAAATTTATGACCAATTAATTCTACTGTCTTTCCTATTCTCCCCATCCTTCCTTTCATTTCCCTTTGTCTATTCCAATGGATTTCTATTATTTCCCTCCCTAATCTCTTTTGTTAGAGGGAACATTCAGCCTTTGGTTTTTTGTGATTGGCTTATTTGACTTAGCATGATATTCTCCAATTCCATCCATTTAATGGCAAATGTCATTCTTCTTTATGGCTGAGTAATATTCCATTGTGTATATATACCACATTTTATTCATCCATTCATCCATTGAAGGACACCTAGGTTGTTTCCATAGCTTTGCTATTGTTCATTGAGCTGCTATAAACATGGATGTGGCTGTATCACTGCAGTATGCTGTTTTTGAGTCCTTTGGGTATAGACTGATGAATGGGATAACTACATGGTGGTTCCATTCCAAGTTTTCTAAAGAATCTCCACACTGCTTTCCATAGTGGTTGCACCAATTTGCAGTCCCACCAACAATGTATGAGAGTACCTTTCTCCCCACATCCTTGTCAACATTTATTGTTACTTGTATTCTTTTTTTTTTTAAATATTTTTTTAGTTGTTGATGGACACAATGTCTTTATTTTATTTCTTTGTATGTGGTGCTGAGGATCAAACCCAGGGCCTCACGCATGCGAGGCAAGCACTGCACCGCTGAGCTACAATCCCAGCCCTGTTACTTGTATTCTTTATAATTGCCATTCTTACTGGAATGAGATGAAATCTCAGTGTCATTTTAATTTGCATTTCTCTAATTGCTAGAGATGTTGAACATTTTTTCATATATTTTTTGACCATTCATATTTTTTCTTCTTCTGTGAAGTGATTGTTCAGTTCTTTTGCCCATCTATTGATTGGGTTATTTAATTTTCTATAAGTATTTTCTTTTAGTCATCACTCCTTTAACTATCTACTGACAAAATAAAAGTTTTAAAATTACCTTTTTATGAGATGTTAATTGAATTATTTGTTTTAGAGGCCTTGTAGAGGAATTAAAGGCTAAGAGTGAATGGATAGGGAAAGACAGGAATCTACTTTCATATATATGTGGTACAAATTTTATGTATTTCTCATTTTAGAGTTTGTTATTTTCAACCAGTTCTTTTATATCTTCATGAAGTCCCCTGCATGTTAATACATATAGATGCCTAAACCAAATGGATGCTTTTTTCATTAAGAGTCTGACTAGGTAAGTAACTCCTGTTACAGGATCTTGTCTAGTTCTCCACACTTAATACTAACAAATCCAAAATGTTTCTAAGTTTTTTTCTTTTTTCTTTCTTTCTTTATTTTTGGTACCAAGGATTGAACTCAGGCATACTTGACCACTGAGCCACATCCCCAGCCCTATTTTCTATTTTATTTAGAGACAGGATCTCACTGAGTTGCTTTGCACCTCACTTGTGCTGAGGCTGGCTTTGAACTTGCAATTCTCCTGTCTTAGCCTCCCAAAGTGCTGGGATTACAGGCATGTGCCACCATGCCTGGCTCAAAGTATTTCTTAGTTTTTAATAAAGAAGCATCCCAGGTGATTTAGGTTACTTATTGTGCTTATTTAAAATAAGGTTTGGGAGTTTATTTACTTGTTTATTATTTATTTATTTTTAATTCGCACATGATTAAGTTTTAGCAGAGTGTTTTCCTTTTTTGTTTCTGAAATATTTAATTTATCTGGAATAAGACTGAGGGAGAGCAGTGAGTATCATGCATAAGGAGGATGGGGTTGAATAAGAACGAATGAGGAGGGAACTGGTTTGGGAGAAGAAGTTCATGGAAGGCTTTTAGAGAACAAGATTCAAAGCACAGAGAAATTATTTCTGTTGCCTAACAAAAGTGGACAGAAATGTATCAGCTGAAGATGTAGCCCATAGAATAAAATAGATTCAAGAAAGAATTGATGAGTCTAAATATATAGGTGCAGAGCTTGGACTCTGCAAAGATAGACACATATGTACTTAGCTGTAGGCAGTTGGATGGATGCTGTTAGCATCCATCTGAAATAAGAATATAGGAAAAGTGGGGTTGAGGATGTAGCTCAGTGGTAGGGTGCTTGCCTAGTATGCAAGACCCTGGGTTCAATGCTAGCATTGCAAGTATAAATGTATGAAAAGCAAATATGGGAGACAGGAAGATGAGGAAAGATATTGATTTGTGAATGTTCAGAAGACTTGTTAATTAAGATTTCCAGTAAAGAACTGGATATAGGAATTTGGAATAAAAGAGGCAACTTTGGACTGGAGGAATAGTTTTTGAGTTATGAGTGCATGGGTGATAGACATAGGCATGGGATTAGAAGCCATAACAGGGTAAATAATTTTTAGAATGAGAATAGAAGAAACTTTGTGTAGAATCTTGAAAAATATTAGAAATGGGTAAGAAAAAAGATGATTTCCTTGGCAGAACCCAGAGGGGGTCAGACTCAGAGATGCTAGGTTCAGCAGACAAAGATTCAAAACAAGAGGATGGAAGTCTGAGTTAACTGTTTCAAGTTACTGTTAGTAGAACGTCCTCTGACTCCCAGTTAGAAGATCAGAAGTTTCTTCTCTAAGCAAATTGGACAGCGTCCCTCACAAATAACCTCCAAATTATATCATTTAAAGACTTAAGTACAATGACTCCTCTAACGCAAATCAAGACACCTGAAAAACTTCATCCATCTTAACAGAACCTCAAATATGAACAAAGAATAAAGGATTACTACACACTTATGCTAACACAATAGCACCAGTGGGGGGAAAAATGTCCCCAAAGAAATAGATCCTGTGCAAGGAACAAAGAAGAAACCCAAATAAATTCTAATTAGTATCCTCTCAGAGATTAGTGATACTCAGAAGAGAAATTCAGAAAATAAAAGAGAGCTCTTGGAAATAGAAAATGTTCATTAAATTTTTTTAGAAGAAGAAATGGAAGATAAAATTGAGGAATCTTCTAGAAAGTTGAACAAAATAGCTAGGTAAGTGTGGGTAGAGATTTCACACAGATTTTTAAATAAAAATTAAAAATAAAGTTTTATGTGAAGATTTAAAATTGTCGACATACAAAAGAGAAGAAAGAGCTGATAGGAGACACCCAAGACTGTTAGGCAGCATGAGGTTGGGAAAGGCAGAGGTGAAGGCCACAGTAGAGAAAGCCCATGGTTATCTGGCTGTAGTCAGATAACAAGTGGTCTCCTCTCTCTGAGATTTCTCAGCAGTAAAATGAAAGTTATAGTACAATCCTTTGAAAGGTTAATTTATTTCAGACAAGTAGCAGCTCTTGAAGCCAGGCACTGTGGTGCATGCCTGTAATCCTAGCTACCTGGGGGGTTGAAGTAGGAGGATTATGAGTTCCACATCATCTTGAGCAATGTACTGAGACTGGGAACAATGGAGGGAAGTGGTACTTCCCTAATAGTAAATACTCTAAATGTTATCAATTGCTATGAACTAAATCATTTTTTCTTTGGAAAATCAAGTTTTTGGACTAAAAAATAAATTAAAACACACAATTTTATGTCAAAAAATACTCAGACTTTTATATAAGCCCACACCTAGCTTTCAGGCAGTTGCTTCTGCTAGGAGCTAAAAATTTATTTAGCAGCTCGTTTAGCTTTGTTCTTTCTGTATTGTTTTGCTTCTTCTCTAAGGCACTGAGGAACTGTGGTACAACAAGGATAAAAACTTTGGTGTACAGCTCTAAAGTTAATTCCATCACACAAACAGATGTAAAATTCATCTGTTTAAAAACTATAAAAAGACGCAGATGATAGCAGGATTATCTGTTCTTGAGGTTTAAAGTAGTGATAATTTAGGCTTAGGTTGAAACAAAGAGCAGCCCCCTGGACTCTTCTCTGGAGAAAGCCAGGCCTGATGTGATAGGAATTCCCTCTTGGGCTGTGGGAAACATGATTAATGTTTTCCTGGGGTCCTGCCCCAAGCAGCCGGAGCCTGCTTTGGGAAGAACAGAACGTTCACTGGGAGGGACACTTTCTACCTTCCTATGGTCTTCTACCTTCCCTGACTTTGTGTGGCCTAGCATGATTTTATGATTATGATAGTATTATCTTTTTATGCACTGTGTAAGTTTGCCATAAGCCTGAGCCAAACAAATAACCTATCAGTTATCTCTAAATCCTAAAAGAGTTTTCTCCAAGGTTTTGTGTTTTCTTTTTTTAAAAAATTTTTATTCGTTCTTTTTGGTTATACATGACAGTAGAATGTATTTGGACATATTATACATAAATAGAGTATAACTTCCCATTCTTGTAGGTTTTGTTTTCAAGTATTAGACATGTTAGTTAGTTGAATGGGAAGATGTATGAATTACAACACATGACTGCCAGTGACAGAAAGAAGCTCTCAATCAAATTTATAAAAAAGAAATATCTGTTTACTGACATACCTGGTAAGTCTCAGATGCAGCTAACTTCAAGTTTGCTGTTTAATTGATACTAGAGTTTTCTCTTGCTGTTTCTCATTTCTGCTTGTTTCTCTTTAGTAGCATCTTGGTCTCTTCTTATTGTAATATTGAGAAGCTTCCTTCATGTGATTTACAAAGTGGCCATTAAGTAGCCTTAAATTTAGATCTTCCCAGAGCTGGCAAAGGAGGGATGCTGCCAATTTGGTCTAACCTTTTAGTCACATGGAGGATTCTTATTGGCTCATCTGGGCCTTGTGCTCCTCTCTGATTGAGTCACTGTTGCTCCAGGTCTGGGCCATTCTGATTGGCCTGACAGGGTCCCTTGCTCACACCCCTGACAAGATGCTGTGATATGAGGGAGAGAGAGAACCTTTTTTTTTTTTTAATATCAATCAAAGTGCTCTTATTTTATAACATTTGTTTTACAGATCATTTATTTTAAGCTATTTTATTGAAATATGATTGACATGTAAAAAGGTGTACATATTTAATGTATACAACTCAATGTGTTTAGTTATAAATATACACCCATAAAATTATCACCACCAAGGCCCTAATTACTGATTATGTATTGACCACCTGTTAATATGACTTTTTTTTAGGTACCAAAACCTTCAGGTGAATTGAGCTTTGGTATATCCATTTCCTCCACCTGTTCTGTTTTTCTAGGTAGCAGACTTCTATTTTTGTCTCTGAGAGAACTTTTCTTAAAGAAGAAGGGGCATACTATTGCCACAAGTATAGTAGATAAAACTCTAGTTACCACACTTTGCACGGTGAGAAAATAAAGAGGAGACAGATTGCTTTTTGTTTTCATGATGTCTGACTTAATAACCATAACTAATAATCTTAGTTTCCCAGAGACCTGGTAGATATTATTTCCAAAAAGAAATTATCTATTTTGTTAAGTCAGTGCTTGGCAGATATATTTGGCAATTGGCAGTCATACACATTTGCACACAATATGATGAGGATTCATTGTGAATAATGCTTTCAATTGAGCTACTTATCCATTTTTTTAAAATTATTTTTTGCTATGAACTTTTGTCAAATAGCTAGTATAGGCCATGGACAGAACAATGGAGTCATAGTCTCTGTCTCACCGAACTTACTGTATAATGAAAGGTTACAACAATCATACCCATATACGAGCCTTTTAAAATTGTTTTAAATGCTGTAAGATTATATAATAAGAGTAGATATGTGGCTTATATTGGCATAGCAGAGACACTGTGTCACAAGAAGTTATGTTTAGGGGAGTCATCAACGATGAACAGGGATTAACCAGTTATAAGTGTAGGAATAAGTTCCAGGGAAAAGAAACAGCATATATGAATGACCCAAACTGGAAAGGAAAGAAAGTCCTGAATGATATTTGCATCAGAATGAAGAGTGAGGGGAACAAAGTACATAGCTAAATATAAAGTAGGGGATCGATCATACATGTTGGTTCAAGTCTACATCCCGCCCCTCAACATACAATGGAAACTCTTTTTTTTTTAAAGGAAATATTTTTTTAAAAATTTTTTAGTTGTCAATGGACTTTATTTATATGTGGTGCTGAGAATCGAACCCATTACCTCACACATGCTAGGCAAGTGCTCTACCACTGAGCCGCCACCACCTCAGCACCAATGGGAACTCTTGAAGGATTTAAGTTAAGGCAATGACACAATTTGATTTATGTTGACAAAAATCATTCTGGTTTGTTCATTTATTCATTCATTCATTCGGCTATGGATGAACAAGACTGCCTGGATTTGAAGTCTAATTCTACCACTTACTACCTGTGGGGCCCATAATAAGTTACCTAACCTCTTTGTACCTCAGTGTTCTCATCTGTGAAAAGGAGTTATCCATAGTAACTATGTGATAGTTTTTTTTAAAATGAGAATTAGATGAGTTAAAATACATAAGGGTTAAAAAATGTTTTATGTATGATGGTGTCTAAGTGTTTGCTATTATTATTGCTTAACATATATGTATTTAGCAGTCCCTATGAGCTAGGAATTTAGGAAGCATGAAATAGTCTTTGCAAAGAGTAGGAGTCTTTGCTCACTAGAGAATTTATGGTAATGTTATCAGACTGTATTGGATAACATTTTGAGTTTGAGTGATCATGATTTTGTAAGACTAACAGTTTGCTCACATGTTTTACAACAATCCAAGCTATCATCTATAGACTTCAGAATTAGATATACAATATGGACTGGATTTCATTTCTGGCTTTGCCTTTTACTATTAAGCCTCAGTTTCTGTATCTGTAATATGGGGAAATTAAAAGTACCAACCTCGTATCGTTTCCATGAAGACTAAATGAGATTATATATATCTATATTTATGTATATATAAAAAATATTTAGCACCATGCATGCCACATTGTAAGAACTTGCTAAATGGTAGTTATTATTAATGGTAACTTAAGAGATTTTGGTAGTAATATATTTTTTTAAAAGCAAGTCTACATGCTTAATTTATGTATCTTTCAACATATGTTCTGAGTTATTGAAAAAAATGAATTAGCTGCTTAAAATATACTTCAAAACGGAAGAATACACATTGGATTATTATTCAAGTAATTTTTAAGTAGGGAATTAGAAAGAGCAGAATAGAAACAAGGGCAGAATTTAATATTTTACTGAAAATACTTGTGGATTTCTTAAATCTTAGTGAAAATATGTTTATAAGTTATTTATATGTTAAATATAACTATTGAAAAGAAGAAACAAATGCTGGTAGACATCAATCCAAAATACTTCCTTAGCCTGTTAAAAATGAACATTTCTAAAACTTGCATATGAAGCTTTAAATTTTATTCTCCTCTTGTTATTGAAATAAATAAGGAAAAATTATCTAGTAGATTTTACAAAGCACAAATGTTGGCTCTTTAAGAGATGAAATCTTTGCCAGGTGCAGTGGTGCACGCTTGTAATCCCAGATGCTGCGGAGGCTGAGGCAGGATGATTGTGGGTTCAAAGCCAGCTTTAGCAAAAGCAAGGAGCTAAACAACTCATTGGGACCCTGTCTCTAAATAAAATACAAAACAGGGCTGGGGATGTGGCTCAGTAGTCGAGTGCCCCTGAGTCGAGTACCCCCCAAAAAACAAACAAAAAGATGAACTCTTATTGAATATGTTTGTCGTTTTCAAACCTGTTTCGAATCTACCCTTCTGATTTCTTCTTGTCTCTAGCTAAACATGCATTATCATGTAACCAGAGGCATATGGATCTAATTTTTATTATGCTCTAACACAAATGGAAAGTGAAATATGAGAAGGATATTTCCATTTATACAGCAATAAGTTAACATTAAATCTAGCTTTATGGTGTTTAGCTTGGAGGCATCCTGCCAAAACACATTGATTGATAGGATGAAAATTAAAACCACTAATGGGATGCCTTGTTCTGTAAATCAGGGTTGAGGATTATGGAGCTAAGATCACTTTTTTTTATTGCTCTTTGAAAGAGGGAAAAGTAAGCAAACTAGTCTGTGCCCGGGGTGCCTTGCAGGGATACCAACAGAAAAGGCTGGGTAACTTGCCTCAGGAGTCTATAAGCCCATGGCGGAGAGCATTCAAGTACTCAGAAAACATATCAAAACAAGTACCTGCAAGTGAACTGTCTATAGGCCAGAGAAAAGAACAATGCTGTAAAAAGATATGCAAAGAAAAAGTGAATTATAAGGCAAAACAACCAGCAAATATCCTGCAATTCCTCTGTAGTTACAAGCCAAAACTTGATCTTAATTCCTGCCTTGATAGAGTTGGCAACACAATCCACTGAGATAGGTGTTTTAGCATTTAAGATATAGGAGAATAAAGACTGCTTTGGTGAGAATTTTCCTCCTAACTAGCAGAGCAGAAGATGTGTACCTCATAAAGGAAGGGAATTTATACACGCATCTGGTATTTCAAGCCCTACATGAGCCTCCAAACAATTCCAAAGTATAAACTAGAGATTCGTCATGAAAAATTTAAAAGAAGTATGTTCTGTTTCTCTTTTAAAATAAAAGATTTATTCTAAGCTTGTAGGAAATAAATGCTTTATTTGTTATTGAATTCAGTTCCTTTTTCACTCCAATACTTTCTCCTAGACCACTGGAATTTCCTCTAACTGATTCCTCTTTTTCCTGTGATTTTGCTTTTCTTATTTTCCTTGTTCTGTTTCCAATGTTTAGTGAAAGTAGAGAGTTATAGTCCAGTAGATCCCTGAACTTAAGATTTCTTGGATGAGAAAGTAAAAATAAATCAAGGGACATCAATATAGGATTAGCAACTTTCTTTTTGTTTTGTTAATGACATATATAAAAAATTTAAAAATATCAAATTTAATTATATGTGAAGTTCACTACATTGCAGTTATTTCTCTGATTTCTTCTTAGACTGGTAAAAAATGTATGGCTGCCGGAACCTCAACCTGGAGACTCACTTTGAATACATAGTTCTAACCTGCAAGAATTAGTCAAAGGTATGGAAATCTTTAGGTTATGAACTAATATTTATCTCCTTTTTTATGTAAAAACATTTATATAAAAATGTTTTTAAAATTAAATTTATTTTTTCTTTAAAGAAAATGTGTTCCTCGGGAACACATCATGTTTAGGATGAAGTCTGCAATTTTGAATATGTCTTATATTTTTATTATCTAGTCCCCATCCATTGTTACATCCTCTTCTTCCTACTGCTTATGCTTTCTACCCTAAGCTGGTCTGGTTACAGGTACTGTCAGGCTTCTTTGTGCTTTAACATGTGCTACTCCCTCTGAGGGACTTTGCATTTAAAACTCAATTCAAGGTCAACTCCTAGGGGAAGTATTTCCTGGAAGTACCTCTAGCCAGAGGTCTTGACTACTTCCTATGTTCTCTCAGAAATATATCCATATTCACGAAAAATATATATGTTCATGAGAATACATATCAATGAGAAAAAATACATGAAATCTTTATTGTTGAACCTTTTATAACATTGTATGGCAATGTCTTATTTATATATTCTCTCTTATAAGAACTTCTTAAAGGTAGGCACTATATGCTTTTAGATTTTTTTTTTTTTTGGCACTGGAGATTGAACTCAGGGCACTTGACCCCTGAGCCACATCCCCAACACTATTTTGTGTTTTATGTAGAGACAGGGTCTCACTGAGTTGCTTAGCGCCTCGCTGTTGCTGAGGCTGGCTTTGAACTTGCCATTCTCCTGTCTCAGCCTCCCAAAGTGCAGGGATTACAGATGTGCTTAGATTTTTGTTATACAAATGATGTACATTGCTGGAAGACTAAAATGCATAGTCAAAAGTCATCTATCCTAAATTTTGAAATTATAATCTTTTATAAAACATGATTAAAATCTTAGGCAGTGTAAGGCTCCTTTTACACTGGTTTGTGTAGGCAAAAGAAAGTAGAACAGATTCCCACTGGTGTGAATTCTGCTATTCTGATCACCTTCTATCCCACTCCCTTTCATTGCCACACCGTCCCTGAGAAGACAGTGTGACTGTAGTCATGGAGTTTGTTTAACATACTACTCCTCACCTAATGTATTGGTGTGTGCATGTGAATAATGAAGAAAAAATATCTAGATGCACACACATACCCCTTTGTAGTGCATCTTTTCCCTTGCCAATAGATGTACTTTTATTTGATCATTTTTAATAGCTGCCTAGATAGACTAGATGGCTCTATCTCATTTGTATTTTTATTCTCTGGCACAGTGTCTAGGTAAATATCTGTTGAATGAAGGGCAAAACATCTCAGTGCTTTTCTCTAAACCTAATATGAGAATCTAGTGAGTCCAACAGTGTGATCTTAACAGCAGCCTCCAATGAGAAAACAGGAAGGAAAACCAAAGGGCAGTGGTGGCGATGGGGTGATTCATTTTGTTTTTGAATTTGATTCTCTCTTATCATAAAGTAAAAACAGTGGCTGAAAAAAAAAAAGAGATGTGGTTTCACAAAACATCATTATTATTTCCTTACTAAAAGGACAATGCAACAACATATAATTATGGAAATTGATTTGGGTACCCAGATTACATGCCCGTGACGCAGGATGCAACCGGTACCTGTAACAAAACATTACCTTTACTGAGGTATTAAGAATTCTGACATCATGTTATGGAATAAAGTAATTGAGAAAATAGTAAATTGATTTTGGAAATTCTTTAAATATATGGATTAGCATTCTATGACTGGTAAGAGATGTGCAATTGGGAAGGACCAACCCTCAATGCACCTAAGACTGGTTAATGAGGTTATGGGGCACACCTGTCAAACACCAGGCAGGCAGAGAAGAACCTACAGCATCTCCAAAGTTCTCTAAAGATTTTTACCCTTGAACAACCCCCCCTCCCTCTGCTCCTTCCTCCATTCACACCTGGCCACCTACTGATTTGAGTAGAATGTGAAGTTGCCAGGGCTCAAATCCCAAACCACTGTCCATCAAACTAGGCCTACTGTTGTCTAGAGGAATTCCTAGCCATTGTCTGCTCCAATCTTTGTGGATGGATGAGCTATTGCTCTGAGTAGGGAGAAAGGGCCTTTCCTTTGTCTTCTCCCAAAACAGGGTTTATGGTATAGCTATAGTCTTTTTTTTGCCTACTCAAAACCCAGTCTTCATTTTCCTTGTCAGCAAAGCCCTGACTTTGGATATTTACTTTTCCCCCTCTGATTCCAGTCTAAAATAGTGGTTAGTTTTGATAATTCTCTTCCCTTGTTAGAAATTGATTTTGGGGTAAGTATGTGGTAAAGGAGATCCAGGGATGCTGTGGTACCAAATGTGATACCAAGATTGCAGAGGCCACCTTGTGATAAGAAGAGAGATTTAACCCAACATGATGAGGATGACAGAATAGAGAAAAATGGAAAAAGCAAGTTTCACTGGTGACCTTGATAAGCCACTGGAATGATCTGCCCTGGAAGTGCTACCTATGGACTTCTTGCCTTGAGATGGTAAGTCACCTTGCTTGTTGAGGTTGGGTTGTCTCCTTCTGGAAGCCAGAATATCCTTACTGCTATACTCTTAACTTTAAGGAAGCACTAATGACTTCTTCCATTGCTCCTACCAAACCAATTTCCAGCTCTCTTGGGATATTGCATGTTCTTTACTGTTTATGAATCTGTACTAACACTATGCCATCTGTGGAACATAATCTTGAATTGCACTCATAGCTAGTGAAAATATATTTCATTTTTCAAATCTACTCCAAATCTGAGATAGCCTTTTCCAACCTGCCACTCAGTATTTCCCCAGTCTGTATCTTGCTCTTGGTTTGTATCAGCCTTCTAACCTTTGTCCTGCTTTGCTTCATTCTATATGTATCAGTCTCCTCAAATAGTATAAAATATCTTTAAGGAAGAAATGAAATACTTTTTGCCAAATGATTCAAGGAGTCATGAATTTTTCATGTTAGAATTGTTCCTAGAGCCTGGTACACTGCCTCTTAGCAGGTGCTCCCTATGATTTGCCAAATTGATCCTGTGTGAAATGAAAGGGCTGGATTAAATGGTATCTAACATCCCTTTTGACTCTAAGGTACAGTATTGATGTCTAAACTGAAGTGAAACCATATTTCTTAATGACATACAGAAGTTTGAGAATTGAAAAGGAAAATCATCAGTGTGAGTGGTAGTGGAATACAAATACCTTGGTCTTTTTTAAAGAATAAGAAAAATAAAACTATATTTTTATTTTTGGATATCTTTACTCATGATATTTACTTTTTGATGACTATCCGGAATAGCTCATTGCAAATGCAGAAAGTCTGGTTGCTGGGGAGGAATGTGCTGAGAATAGAATCTCATAATACATGGTCAATCATAAATCTTTCACAGAATTGCCAATATTCTGGGATTTATTGGAGAGTTTTCCACCCTTGTTTGAAACTGAGCATACTCCTAATATATTGCACTTGGAGGAGGATTTATTTTGTTAAAGGGAAACACTCCAGTGGGCTATTTTTGTACTTGCTTTTGACATTTAGGCTTGGAAATACTCTATTTCCAAGATACTTATCCCTGGATAAGCTTGCAATACTGATGTAAAAGCATATCAGGTCAAGAGTTTAATCGTCTGTTGATGAGACCTTTCATAAAGGATTTCCCTATTGTGTAGATTAAGTGATGGGTACAAAAATAAATACAAGACGGGGAAAAGTATGAAAGGATCAAGGAGTCAAACTCATCTCTTAATTATTTACCTCACATTTTCATTTCTAAGGTTTATGAACATAGGAAAAGACATACACACAAAACACCCAGAGACTCTGTTTTGTTCCAGTTTAATGATGGATCAAATCTCTGCTTGTTTTTCCACTACTACCTCAATTAGTTCTGTTGGCTCACATAAGAAAAGGCAGCTAGGTACACAGTGGCTACTTGGATGGTTCCATGGAAGAGATGGAGTGAGGGGGAGGAGGAGAAAACAGGAGGAAGAAAATGAAGGCTGCTGTAGGAGGAGGAAGACTCATGGATTTCCTTTTTGATTTGTTTTGTTTTTACAGTGCTCTACCATGAACTACACCCCAGCCCTAGAGCACCATGCATTTCTTAACTGGGCACAGAAACTGCCCTCCTGCAGTACCGAAGCTGTTCATGCAGAAATCCTGCCTGTCTAGAAGCACGTATAGCCTGGGGAACTTGGCAGAGTGACCTGCAGCTAAGACCAAACTATAAGTGGAAGGCACCAGTAAATGTGTTAAAATCAGTCTGTGCTTCTGACTGATGACCATTTTCTCACAATGAAAAGTAGCCTCTAAGCCAATGTGTTTTCAATTTTTCTATAAAACACAGGTGTTTATACCTCCTTGCTCTTGTTCATGCTATGCTGTCTATCTGGAAGCATTCCTGTTTTTCCACCTATCTCTTACCCTTTTTCTCAAACTTGAGAGCATCTGAACATTCCCTGAACCTGCCTCACCAGGTAATATTTACCATTTTTTTTAATTTTAAAATTTTTATTATTTTAGTTGTAGATGGACACAATACTTTTATTTATTTATTTATTTTTAAAATATTTTTTTAGTTGTTAATGGATCTTTCTTTTATTCATTTATTATTTATATGTGGTGCTGAGGATCAAATCTAGTGCTTCTCATGTGGCAGGCAAGTGCTCTACCACTGAGCTAAAACTCCCGCCCTACCACCTGTTTTTGAGCTTCCCACTGTGTGTGGTCAAAATACATGTAATCCCTGTAATACTTTAGTGCATTTCATGTTTGTATCTTCCATGGCTGTGTTTTTGCCCTCAATAGGGCAGGAACTATCATCTGCATCCCTGGAATTCAGCAGAGATTTTCTCGCTGTTAGGGATTCAGTATATATTAGCCCTAGGTGTAGATCAATGAATGAAGAGTGGTGGTTGTGGTTGTGGAAGGGGTTGAGGTTCAGAGATTAAATTGGCAGGGGCTAAAGGATTTCAAAGCCTTTCCTGGTAGATGTGTGCAATGGCGGTTACCACCCTGCAACTACTTCATCAAAAACTGTCATTCCCCTCAGGGTGTGGAGCACTGCAATGACGAGAGTCCTTTCCTTGCTGATTAGGAATCCTGCTATTAGTACATTACCAGGGATTGGTTGCTCTTCCCCTAGCTACATCCCATGTGATCTCATGGAAGAAATGACGAATATCTAATCCTCTGGAAAAGTTTATAAATTTTCATCTAAATTAATTCAGTAACCTTTACTAGGTATTTACTGAATATCTATAATGTCCCAGGCATGATGCTAACCTACACACCAGGTGAAGTTTGTAATTTGCAAAATCTGCACAAACCACCGTCTCACCTTTGAAGTTCTCCAGAAAAAAATTCCAGAAAACAATTTGCTAATGTTCTACATTTCCTTTTTCCCTTTATATTTATTGATAATGAATAAGCAAGTATTTTTAAATAATATAAAGTTATATGAAGAAACAAATCAGATTAAGAGAAAAAGTGTGTGAGCAGGTGTGCACAGGAGGATCCATTGTAGAACACTTGGTAGCAGCAATGTAGAGCGCACACTTGCATGAAAAGGAGGCAGATAAATGAAGATCTGCAGGAAACACTTTCCACAGGGAGGGCACAACACATCCTGTGGTAAGACAGGGATTGGCCAAGAAATGCCCATGCAGACAAAGTGGAGCAAGTGAGGAAAGTAGAGGCCAAGATGACCTCCAAAATGTTGGAAATCATGTAAGGAATATAAGGAGTTTGGATTGGTTGATTGGTTTATACTAGGGATTGAATCAGGGGTGCTATACCACTGAGCTATAAACCTAGACCCCACATTAAAATTTCTTTGAGACAGAGTCTAAGTTCCTTAGGCTTCTTCCTCTGAGCCTGGCCTTGATCTTGCAATCCTCCTGCCTCAGTCTCCTGAGTTTCTGGCATTACAGGTGTGTACCACTGTGCCTGGCCTAGGAGTTTGGATTTATTCTAAATGCAATAGGAAGCAGAGAAATGACTTAATTAGATTTATATTTAAAACTCATTTTAACCGCAATGAGGTATCACCTCATACCTTGTGTACTTGAAATTTATCTTAAAAAGTAGATCTTAAGTGTTTCCCCAAGAACAAACAAACAAAAATCAAGACTATTTAAGGTGATGGGTACATTAACTAGCTTGTGTGTGGTAATCATTTCACCATGTAAACATATATCAAATCATCAAGTTGTACATCTTAAACATACACAATTACTATTTGGTAATTATACCTCAGTGAAGCTGGAATGAAACCATTCTGACAATTTGGATCAGAGCTCAGATGAGAGGTCAGAGCTGTAGACGGTTTTCAGTGTGAAGTTGGTGTTCCAGCCACAGGACTGGAGAAGCTTGCCCTGGCAGAGTGTAGGTAGAAAGTTACTGGGCCCTTAACAGTAGAGGTCAGGCAAAGAGCTGAGAAACATCAGCAGACATATGGGAGGGAACCTCCTGCACCTGAAGCCAAGGGAAGACCCTGTTTCAAGAGGGAGGCTGGAGTTACTTTGTCAACAAGTTCTCTCAGTCTTATTTCAGTGACTAGGGATAATAATACACAGACACAAAGGTCAGGGCTTGCAGGAAACTCTTTGAAATGATTGTTTACTTAATTAATTGTTGAATTAATTCAGATACCTCTTGTTTGCTCAGAAACAATATGTTAGAATAAACCAATCTTGTAGGGGTCCAGTTACTTTTTGCTTACTTTTAGCACCTTCCCTCTTTTGCACTTGGTTGTTCCCTTCTGATCATGGGCTCTATAGACAGTGAAGACCAGAAAAAACACTAAATGGACTCTTTTCCGGTGTAAGGAATAGCTTTGGAAGGACTATAGCAAGAGTTTAAGAAAAAATGATTCTTTGATGTAGCTAGGAAAAGTGCTGTTTGCTAAAGTACCCTGCCAGCTCTGCCCCATTTCCATTATAATGAAATGACAACAGATTCCATATTGCAGCATACAAATAACTGAAACTTCATTATGTGTTCATTAACTAAAGATTTGAGCAAGTGATTTCTAACCTCTTCCATGTTAAAATAGCCTCTGTTTATTCAATGTTTTTGGTCTTCTGTCACTCTCTACCCTTTCTCACGAGAGCTGTAATGGAATAGTTTTATTATTTAAATTAAATATAATTTTGTTTTGAAAATTCTGACATTTCTTAAGATTACTGGATATAGTTGCAGTGCAATAAAATTGCACAGAGAAATAATAGGACTAGAAGGGAAAACAAGTATACAATGGAGTTTGTAATTCATTTCAATTTGAGTGCATTTCTTAGGTTGTGGTGGCACTTAATATCACTTTGAAGACTAGTCTTTTCATTAGGTTTTCTGAACATGGTTCCTGCCCTGGCCTGGCCTGGCCTATGGCAGAACTAAGCCCTTTCCAAATATATAGAATTTCTTCTCTCTGCTTACAGTTAACCATAGGCCCCCTATTCCCTTTCTAGAACCATCTGACACTTTCTTTCCTTGGATGTCTGTGTTACAGCAGTTTTTTTGAACTGCCCTTCCCTTTCTGCTTAAGGGCCTTTGCAAAAATGCTTCCTTTGCTGGAGCTTAGATACACTGATCCTCAGAATAGGAAATCAACTCAGAGTTGGACTTTCCTGTGATTGTAGGATCTGAGCCTAAGGCCTTTCAGGGAGGCCTATTAACTTGCAAACATTCTGGCCAGTGCCATGGTATGAGATTTGCCTCTCCAGGGAGACGACCTCTCCCGTTTCCATCATCTGTGGCTCCAAAGCACATGCGTCTAAGGACATTGCTGCAGCCATGTGGAGCCCATTGTTCAAGCCAGTTAGAATTGCCATAGTATCCTCCACTCCTTTGCTTCTTTCTCCCTCTGTATTAATTTCCTTTGCTGTAGTAACAAGTGTATCACAGACTTAGTGGCTTAAAACAACACCTACTTGTTATTGCATAGTTTACAAGGGTCAGGAGTTCAAACACACCTTAGTCAAATCTCCTTGGGTTTTACAACCCTGCATTGGCCAAGATGCAGACTCCTCCTCTAAGCTCACACAGTTCTTGGGAAAATGTATTTACTGCAGCTCTAGTACTTACACTGATTTGCTTTCTTTAGACCAGAGGAGAGCATCTCTGAGCTCAGGCAAGGCCTAACCCTTCCCTAAAGGCTTATGTGATTAGGTCAGGCACACCCAGGATAATCACTTCTGGATTAGGGACCAGTAAAATCTCTTGCCACATAACATAACATCATCATGGGAGTGATATCCCATCATATCCACAAGGCTTGCCCACACTCAGGGGGCAGATGTGTGTACCAAGAGACACTGAGTCCTAGGGGCTTATTCTGTCTACCACCCACTCTGTTGTATATATCTCTCCAACTCCAGACTCCAGCTGTATTTAGCATTTTAACTGAAATACATACATTCATATGATTGCAAAAAACAGACAAACAACAAACATTCTGACTAATCTTATCTTAAATTCCCAACCACAAACTTAACCACTAATTCAATGAGGCCCTGAGGGTTTCCAGCAACCCAGTCTATTTGTTCTCTTCCTACATTAGATTGACAATCCCCTCTCATGCTCATCTACTCCTACTCACTGCTTTTTTGAGTGAGAATTTAGAAGCAAATGGCAGATGACTTCAAAGTCTCTGCTACTATCTTTGTCACCTTCCCTGCACCTGTCTGTGCCTACACACCCTGCTTTCCTATCTGTCACACTGGATGAACTATCTATATGCTCAACATAGGCAAAAAAGAGGCCATTAACACACACATACACACACACACACTTGTATATGCATAAATTATATCTGCAAGAAACAACCTATCTTTTGCTACCCTGAATACAATCACCTCACCTGGTAGAGGACCTGCTCTTGTAAATGTTTATTTTTCATCCTCCACCATTCAGTTTTCCTGCTATAATGAATCATTCTTAATTTCAAGCAAACGTGCTATAATTTATCCCATGTTAAAAAATTCCTCTCGTGATTTCACCTGTGGCTCCATTATTCTATTCCCCTTTATAGCAAAGTTACTTGGAAATTGTTGATGGCAAATTTGTCTTGCAGAACTCTCTGCCCATCCTCTCCTCCATTCTTTCTTGTTCCATCTTATTTAGGCTATTGCACCCACCATTCCCTTGCAACTGTTCCTGTTAAAGCCATAAATGACTCCCTTTTTGCCAAACCCAGTGGTTGATCCTCATGTTATGTAAACACTTTATACAACTGAGAATACCCTTCTCTCTTGGAAACATTTTCTTCGTGTGGTTTCCAGGACACCACCCTCTAGTGCTCTGTCATTTATTGTGATATAACATGATATCCAATAGTTAAACAAATAAAAGGAAAGCACAAGGAAGTATGTACACAAATGTATAGCATTTATGTTATATAATTTGCTTATATATGCATAAAACATCTGCAAAGAAACAAGAACATTGTTTCTTAGACATGGAATCTGAGTGACTGAGGGCAGCATTTATTTCCTTTTGTGTCTTGTTAATTTTTGCCATGTGGATATATTACCAATTCAAAAATAAATTAAACTGAAAGCATATGATACCCACATAGTAGGACTGATTGAGTGGTACCTACGTGTTGTCAAACTTGCAACAGCTATGGGTGTCTGGTGCCAGTGATCTCTAGAGACCTAGGCAGCTGTGGTTGTTTGGAATTCTCAGAACACTCTGGCCCCTGAACAATAGCACTGAGATTATTGGTATGGAATGCATTTTTGGCAACAAAGTTAATTAAACATTTCACTAGTAAAACAATGCCAAGGAAACACTACTCACTAATCTCTTTTTGCCTGTGGAGTTAAACACCACTGCTCTACCCACTCAACACAAGGTAGAGTTACATGAAGCAAGAGGTGGTCAGAAACTTGAGATATTTCTCAAACTTGTGATCATAGAGAAATAGAAAGAGAAGCAGGAAGTCCATCAAAGGGTAGATTAGGACAGTTTGATTAAAGATACAATCCAAAGAAAAGTTTAAGTACATATTAATTTTTAATTAAAATATTTTTCCCAGAAACAATATTATTATTGTCAAGTGTTTATTTCAGGAGCAATATTGTTACTGTTTATTGTGCATAAAGTATATCAATCTTTTGCTCCTTATTTCTCAGCTAAAACCATTCTGTCAACTCACAAGAAGTGATCCATTGAAGTTCTGCAGCATTGCGTTCCATAGAAGGAGTAGTTTCCAGTGAATGTACACGTGTGGAGTATGTTGGAGGTGGGCACTGGAGGAGACTCCTTTTAAAAAATTACCAAATATCTGAAGGAGTCATGGTAAATTTGAGTCATGGAAAGTTCTTTCTTATTTGATCCTATCAGAAGTTTCACTTCCCTCTTTTCAACCTGAACCTGACACTACAAATTACCCTTCTATCTATTTCATTTTTTGACTTAGGATTTGTAAGAATAAAGTGGGCATTCCCTTCCTTATTAAAGCTCCCTTTGCTGATCCTAAGTTCTCAAGCTCTTTTATGTTTATCCATTCATTTGGTATCGGGGCAGCGAGGAGTTTGAGGAAATGCTAGATTTTAATTCCTAGAATGCAGGACCAGCTTCAGATCCATAGAGCAAATTAAATTTCAAGTTGTGTTAATACATGCAAGGGACCAGTAAGGAGGATGCTAACAGTCCTCCGGGCAGACCTGGCAATACGTAGAGTAGGTTGAACTCTTGGGAGGTTCTTTTTTGAGAAGGTTGAAAGAAATAGGAAGAGAGGTGATCATGGGACTTGTGGTAAGTATCAAGTGGTCAAATTTGAATCAAAATGTAAGAAGGTGAAGAAATTAATACCAATGGTTGCATTAGGTTGTAGGAAAAAATGATTTCCCCAAGAGCTAGGATGAGAGGTTTTGGGGACAGGGTGCACAGTACTTCTGGAGCTACTGCAGCATAGAATGACAGGTCTGTTTTCCAGTTGGATGGTTGGGGGAGATGACATTTCACATCTCTTCTTCTTCTATTTATATTCTGGGACTGTGGCTCTTGACCTTTCTGAGTCTTGAATTCTTCTGAAAATCTAATATGTATCACCTTTCTCCCAGAATCCAGTGAACATACAATGCCATTTCTTTCTATAGATGATATTAAAAACATAGAAAACAGCTCTGGGGAAAGAACCCCTTGCGCCCCAAAGATCAAATTTTGAAAGCTACAGTGTCAAGTTATTTCTTGGTTGTAGGGGATTTAAATAATTAAAGTCATCTTTGGAAAACTAAGGATGCTTTTTAATCCTGCTTAAAAAAATTAGAATTTTGTTCCAAGTTTATTTGAACATAGCACATAGATCTTAATTTATTTTTAAGGGTTTGGTAACAAATAAATCAGAAGTAACAGATTAAATATTTATTAATAAAAAAGGCTTTTGAAAATTATAATTCTAAATTTAGCTGAATATAGATGCTATTTATAGATTAGTGTATAATGAATGAATCACCTAATCTGTTTTGTTATTGGGTCCTTCTGAGAAGCCTATGCTATAGGCAGAGCATTTGTAATCACTCCCAATTTACAAACGACCAAACTGAGCTTCAGAGCCCTTCCTTGGTTGGTCCAAGATCCAAATTTGAAGAAGCATGTGTCTTAGGAAGAGTCAAGTGTAAGTCCATTCAATTCTTAGTTCTAAGATGTGACTTGAAGGAACTTACTATCTTTGTCACTTGGTTTCCTTGAAAGTGAGTGAAATAATAATACTATTAATCTTCTAGAGGTATTGCTAACCTTTAAATGAGATTTATGTCCTTTTTACACATCAGTAGGAAGTTTCTAAGGAACGTGTCCCGACATAGTATGTGTAAAGCATTGAATTCAAAGAGTAGATTAGAGTAAGCAGTTCATTGTTCAAAAAAGAGATAAAATTAAAGCAGAACCCCTAAGAGTTTAGACTCTGTGTAACACAGTGCCTTCTTAGACTTATAAGAGATTTTAATAAAAGTAATAAATTTTCTTTAAATGGAGATTTTATTGGATGCATGACTCATAAAGATGTTTTGATGCAGTGGTAAAACCAGAAAACCTATGTTTTATTACTGATATTGTTATTTATAATTGTGTCACCTTGTGAAAGTGATTTAATTGTTTTAATTATCTAATGCTGTGTAACAAAACATCCCTAAGAGTTAGTGGCATAAAACAATCTTATATTGTGATCCTGGTTTCTGTGGGTCATATTTCAAGAGGGGTACATAGGAGAAGATCCATTTCTACTCCATTCAGCATCTTCTAGTATGTCCTGAAGACTGGGGTCTGGAGTCATTGTTTCACTCATGTCTAGTTGGTGATGCTGGGAAGACTCAGACATTTGGGGCCTGGACTCTAGAGTCCTTGGGCATCTTTATTTTTATGTGGTCTCTGCATGTGATACTGCTAGTATGATAGCTTCAAGGTAGCCAAATTGCTTACATATCAGCAAGGAGTTCCTAGGCCACGTGTCCTGAGAGAGGGTGAGTGCCAGGCCGAAGCTGCATCTCCTTTCTAGCCTGGCCTCAGAAGACATGTGTCGTTGCTTCTGCTGCTGTGTATTCATTAGAAGTAAGTTTCCAAGGGTGACTAGTCAAAGGGAGGAGAGTTAGACTCCATCTTTCTATGCAAGGTTTTAAAACCATCATGCTCTCTTTACTAATGAATGCCAGGGGTAAGTTATTTGTGAATATTTCAGGGGTATGGGTGGGAAGCAGCTGTACAAAGAGAAAAGACTTCATCTCTGTCCTCAAGAGGAGACAGAACTTTCCTATGAAATGAGAACCAAGAGCATCTTTGAAGTGAAAAGCTCCAAATGATAATTGTGGTCCCAATGAGAAAGATCTTTGCTTGTTTAGGTCCAGCCCTTGTACTAACACGTAATGTGTCAATGATCATGTCATTTGGTGTCTCTAGATTTCCATTTCTTTTTCATATGGAGGAGGTGAGTGGAGACTGGGAGCCCTATGCTTCTTTTTGGTGCTTCTTTAAGCAGTACATCTGGCATAATGTGGACTATAAGAGAAGTTGAAATTTAACTTATTCCTTTCTTTTTTTTAATATCAAAGAGGTTTTTTTTTTTTCTCTAAGTTTATTTTAACCATTCATGTGATCACAAACCAGTCTGTAATTATTATTTCCTGGATATTGTGACATACAAAGAATGGAAAAATATGCTTATTAAATTAAGCATAAGCATCCAATCTTTAATTCTCTAAAGTCATAAAATTCTCATAGAAATCCATATTTAGTGCTTGAAGTTTTTTCTTTCTTTTTATTTTTCATCACTTTTTTTTTGATTCATTGTACACAAATGGAGCCCAACTTTTCATTTCTCTGGTTGTACACAATATAGAGTTACACTATATGTGCAGTCATATATGTACCTAGGGTATTTTTGTCCATCTCATTCCACCATCTTTCCCATTCCTATGGCCCGTCTCCTCCTTTCCCTCACTTTTGAAAAAAATTTCTCCATTATTCCCATGCTTCCTCCCCCATTATGGCTCAGCCTCCACTTATCAGAGAGAACATTTGGCCTTTGGTTTTTTGGGATTAGCTTACTTTGCTTAACATGATGGTCTCCAACTCCATCCATGTACTTGCAAATGCCATAATTTTATTCTCTTTTAATGCTGAGTAATATTCCATTGTGTATATATACCACAGTTTCTTTATCCATTCATCTGTTGAAGGGCATCTAGGTTGGTTCCACAGTTCAGCTATTGTGAATTGAGCTGCTATAAACATTGAAGTGGCTGCATCACTGTAGTATGCTGTTTTTAAGTCCTTTGAGTATAGACCAAGGAGTGGATGGCTGGGTCAAATGGTAGTTCTATTCCAAGTTTTCTAAGGAATCTCCATATTGCTTTCCAGATTGGTTGCACAAATTTGCAGTCCCACCAGCAATGTATGAGTGTGCCTTTTCTCCACATCCTAGCCAACACTTGTTGTTGTTTGTATTCTTGATAACTGCCATTCTGACTGGCATGAAATGAAATCTTGGTTTTGATTTGCATTTCTTTAATGGCTAGGGATGTTGAACAGTTTTTCATATATTTGTTCATTGATTGTATATCTTCTTCTGAGAAGTGTCTGTTCAGCTCTTTGGCCCATTTATTGATTGGGTTGTTTGTTTTTTTGAGACAAGTGCTCTATCTAATTTGCGTGTGGCAAAAATTTGCTCCCAGAATGTAGGCTTTCTGCTCACCTCATTGATTGTTTCTTTTGTTGAGAAGATGCTTTTTAGTTTGAATCCATCCCATTTATTGATTCTTGCTTTTATTTCTTGCACTTTAGGAGCTTTGTTAAGGAAGCCCGGGCGTAATCCGACATGAGGAAGATTTGGGCCTACTTTTTCTTCTACTTCTGGTCTAATTCCTAGATCGTTGATCCACTTTGAGTTGAGTTTTGTGTATGGCGAGAGATAGGGATTTAGTTTCATTTTGCTACATGTGGATTTCCAGGTTTCCCAGCACCATTTGTTGAAGAGGCTATCTTTTCTCCAATGTATGTTTTTGGCACCTTTGTTTAGTATGAGATAACTGTATTTATGTGGGTTTATCTCTGTGTCTTCTATTCTATACCATTGGTCTACATGTCTATTTTGGTGCCAATACCATGCCATTTTTGTTTTTTTAGCTTTGTAATATAGTTTAAGGTCTGGTATTATGATGCCCCCTGCTTCACTCTTCTTGCTAAGGATTGCTTTGGCTATTCTGGGTCTCTTATTTTTCCAAATGATTTTCATGATTGCCTTTTCTATTTCTATAAGGAATGACATTGGGATTTTAATTGGAATCACATTGAATCTATATAGCACTTTGGGTAGTATGGCCATTTTGACAATATTGATTCTGCCTATCCAAGAGCAGGAGAGATCTTCTTTTTTCATTTTTTTTAAAAAATTTTTTATGTCCTCTAAGATCTTCTTCAATTTCTTTCTTTAGTGGTCTGTAGTTTTCATTATAAAGGTCTTTCACCTCTCTTGTTAAATTGATTCCCAAGGATTTTTTTTTGAGGCTATTGTAAATGGGGTAGTTTTTCTAATTTCTCTTTCAGAGGATTCATCACTGATGTATAGAAATGCATAGATATTTATGATTGTTATGTATTAAAATGTTAAATATGTTTTGCTTTCTCTATCATCTATTGTCCATGGGGTAAATGCTTGAATGTATTAAAAATTCCATTTAGAAAAAAATTTCTTTTAAATACTCTATAAAGCAAACAGAGAAAACTCTTCTTACAATAAGAGCCCTGTACTGCATTCATATTTTTGTTATATTATAAAGTGCATCATCCATCTATCTACAAAATAATAGGGCATTGCCTTTTGTGTCTTTGTTCATTTTTAGAGTGTTTTATTTGTTAAAATTCTGATTTTTATCTAGTGCCTGGACTTCTCTGTTCTTGTCCTTTTAAGGCCCTTGTCTGGATAGTCACAGCACTTCTGGGCCCCAACCCAAAACCTCCTTGATGGGTAAACAGTGTATTGCCATGTAAGAGGGATGAGACTAAGTATGAATCTTCTGGTAAAACAATTATGATAGAGCAATCTGTACTTTAGGAAAATTACTGAATTATACTCAATTTTTTTAGAGTGACCCATTCTTTACATCCTGGCAGAGAAGAGTCTGCTTAGATTTTTGAGAAGGAGGGTATAGTTCAGTTTACATGCATCTCATTATTTAATCCTCAATCTTATATAGAAAGTAATGAGGCACAAAAGGACAAGGCAATTTGCCTGAGGTAAAAACATTGAGCTGAGAGTGCAGGACAGGGAGGGAAGGTTGAATTTGGTATCTCTGTTGAAGTCCCTGCCCTGGTTAGCAACACCAGCAGCACCAGCAGCACCAGGGCGTGTGTGACAGCTAAATCTAATGGAATGCATGTGTTGTGGTGCTTAGGTTACAATACTTTTGGGAGTCTGTGGCACGTGGGAAGGGAACCTGGGAGCTGGCACGCCCCAGTATAGTATGCATCCAAAATTTTAGTTCAGCCCCTAGAGTCTGTAAAGGTCAACATTTGCCCCTTGAATGTACTTGTAACAGAGTGATAATGACAATAAATACTGAATAAACCATGACAGGTTAGGGGACACCCTGTGGATGAAAGGAAAAAAATTATATATATATAAAATTAGAAGGTATATGTACATATCATATATATAAGATATATATCATAAATATATGTAAGATATATATATATCTTCTTTAAGGGTACTTTTTGCCTGCTTTTTGCTCTGAAGTTAACAAATTCACAAATTACCTGATCTTCATTATGTCTTTATCATTTTAACCACTTACCAATTCAAATGTCATACTTAACTCATAGTGTTCCCTTCCCTGTGCTGCCAGATCCTGCAGTGTCAGGGTGGAGAAGGGCCCAACTGCTTTGGTGGACATGATGGGACAGCCTCAGGTCAGCGGAGATGCCAGTGTTGTTAGTGCTCTACTGCTCATCCTGATTGCTCTAGTTCTGTCTACAGATCTGGGGTGGCCTAGAGGAGACTCCTCCCGATCCTGCTGATGAGGAACTTACTTCCAAGGAGCTTTTCTGGATATTGGTAGGCTCTCCCAGGATTTGGCAACCACCTTTGGCCACTAGTTGGCTGTTTCCCTGTTCATCTGAAGTAGGCAGGAACCTGTGGGTTGACAAAGGCTGTGATCTATCCTCTGTGGCCCTAGCTTTGCTGCCACATTGGGTATCTCTAGGCAAGTACTCGGCCTTGCTTGCCATGCTAATTCTCCACTTGGCTCTAATAGCACTGGGGTGCATTGGTCATGCTGGTGGCTCTGAGACATATAACTGGGGAAGGAAGTAGCCTTGTGACTATCTCTCAGTTACCCAAGAACTTGAAAAGCAAGTCTCTTCTTAAACTTAGCTCACAAAGTTTGAAATAAAAAAAGGCTGTTCATAGAGAAGGATGATCTCTCTTTATACTTCTCCTTTCCCCACAAACAGCCATGATTTTGGAGCTTGGAGTTCCTTCTTATATCACTTGGGGATAAAAGATATAAAACTGGATCATTCTGTCTTGTACCTCGGGGCAGAGTAGGGATCTGTCTCCAAGAACTGAACCCTCTTTGAACTTAAAAGTAACATTTGTATTTTCTATAAAACACCAATTCCTTGGCAATCCCTGCAGCCATTTAGTGGGAAAGATCTTAATTAGCTATACCTCACAAAACCCTGTTATCCACCTTAAGACATAAGAATTTGTAAGCTAAATGCAATGAATATACATGTCAGCATCATTCATCAGTATTTACTGAGTGTCTGTCACATACATCACATTTTTTCAGATTCTGTGTAAGGCAGAGTCCTTATCCTCGAAGACTTTTCAAGGAGTTAGAAGTGACACGTACTTTAAGATATCAAGAACAAATGCATGGTAATATATGCAAAATATTGAAAGATATTGTAGGCAACAAGGGTTGTATGAAGTTGGAGGGAGGAGAGATTTTTGTGATAGGGAATATTTGGGATGACTTGGCGGATGCAGGACAAAGAGCACAGGAAGCCTTAAAGGGTGAGTACCATTTACAGGTGCTATGGGAAGGAGGAAGTGCTATTCAGAGTGAGAGAATAATTAAATGAGAAGAGAGTCCAGATTGTCTATTGTTTGAGAAATAATTTGTAATATTGTACCAAGAATCTTTGTTCACTTTCTTTTTAAAAACTCCCAGCTCCTTCTCATAAAGTTTTCTTGCCCTGGGAGCCATTCCTGCTGTAGGTGGTCGGAAGGGACCCAGTGATTGGAGTTATTTATTTTAGATGGCTACCATGGTGGAGGTGGGATTCTGCCAGACTCTGTAGGCTGGCCTAAGGCATTCCAAGGCCTGGCCCCTTAGAATGTGCAAGACCAAAGGATGATTTGTCTTCACCTTGAGCAGGTAACTAGTGAGCTATCCACAATACAGATATGCTCAGACACATAGACCCAAAGATAAACATTAGTTCCCAGATACTGCACAATCCAGATACCTGTTCAGGGAGATAAAATCAGTTCCTCAATTAAAAATATCTAAGTTAAGTCGGCATTCCTAGAAACAGAGCCTCTGCCAAGCACTGGAGTACCTATAATTTATTGAGAGGAGAATTTCAGAGACTAAGAGAAGTAAGAAAGGGAAGGGTTGGAGCTGAGTAAAGGTGGTGTCCTGATTGAAATCTGTCTCTGATCTGATCAAAGGAAAGAAAGGAAGTGATGGGACTGGACTCTGTGACATAAATTGTACTTTAGAGGAATAGGGTATACTTTAGAGGTAAGAGGCTACGTTTTTGAAGCCAGTGTTGTGCATGGGTTGTGGGTTCTCATGGGGAAGATGGTAGACTAATCTCTGAGACTCAATCCTCGTCAGCACAGGGCTTGGAGAAAAGGAGTAGGTATGAGTTGTTGACAGCCAATACTCCTAGCAGCTGGATGGTGAGTATACAAGTTCAGTAAAGTAGATGTGATCACAACTAGGCAAGCACACTGCAGCATCTGCTACAATTCAGTAAAAGAACTCACACTATTATACAGCTCAATGTATTCTCCATCCTAATCCACCTGCCCAAGCCCTGGTTGGACCCAAGGCCTACCTATGCAATAAACAGGGCCTATCCCAAAGCCTTCTGTTGGTAGCAATACAAGAAGAGGTCAAAGTTTTGACATTTCTTTTCTTTGCTGCAGGCTGATGGCTCTCCTCAGAAGGAAAGGGTCTCCTCATTCCATTCTCTGTAAACAAAAACAGGGCAATTATGGACCTTCAGTACTAAAAAAACATAGGGGTCAGGAATTGGGTGAGAATATGTGTAGATTTCCTCTTTGTACAAGGATGTAACATTGGGCTTGAACTTGAAGTGTCTTTGATTTTTGGTATTTTGAAAATTGATTTGTATTGAATTGGTTTATAGTATTTGACCAGCATACTTCCTCACTAAGTGGAAACACAAATCAGAGACAAATTTAAGACTCCCAGATTTTTGTGCTGTAATTGAACCTTGAAAGTTTAACGTTAAGTGTAAAAAGAAATGGAATGAGCCAATTTTAAATTCCTGTAAATTTTGATCGTGGACAATGTGGACATACAGTAGGGGAGTAAAAATGATAGGCATGAATTGTTCCAGATTAAAAAAAAAATAAAACAAAAATAAAAGAACCAAATCAAAACAGTTTGCTCAAAATCAGCCATTTTTAGAATTTTATACACTTGGCTGTACAAAATAAGGAACTTAGGGAGCAAATAATTTTGAAACCAATTTTTTTTCAAATTAACAATGATTAATTTCATCTGTTATAAACTTATTAAGATAAAACGCATTTTTAAATGGATCATCTTCCATTTACAAATGCGCCATAATGCATTTACTTAATCTATTAAGCATTTAATTTGTTTCTAGTGCAGTGGCATTTTGATTTTAATTATGTATAATGCTGATCAAAGTATCCTTAATAAATACCCTGGAGTCAGGTTGTTTGGTCACAGATTTGCCTTTGTTATTGAATGAAATTTGTAAGAGTACATTTGCATTTTGGAACAACAAAATTTACTAAGTGGTTGTTTTCCTGATGACATGACTTATGCGATGGAGACCAATGCTATTTAAAAGTACAATTTTATTTTAAAAATTATCCAACAAATATGTACTTCCACAAGCAGAATTTTCCATTCCAAGACTTCTGAGGTTAAGGAAATTGGTATAATCCTTATTTCCACAGTAAAATTAAAATAACACCACAATAAAGGCATTATACTAAGCAGTTAGTGACTCCAAGAAAATGATTTTTAATTAGAGGAAACCCAACAAATGACATTTAATCACTAGCCATTTTTGTAAGACATTCACTGCTGAGAATATTTGAGAAATACTTGATCTGAAGGTCAATACAAACCATTCTACTGTTCAGACTTTCAGCTGTTTTAGAGACTAAGATATGCTCCCAGCTGGTGTGTCTCACAAGTTCTTGCCTCTGAATTGAGCAGGTTGCCACTATGTGATCACTATAGTCCCTTCTGTCCCAAGAACAAAAATTCTGAGATAGTCCTATGGCAAGGGGGTGTTGCATTTCTATGATTCTGGGCTCTTCATAACATATACACTCATGATTAATTTAAAACAAAATATAAAACCCCCATCAAAAGACCAATTCAGACTCAGCTATACCATCAACTTGCTGTCTTAGATTTTTACCTTTGTGTGTGTTGAGTTTCTGGCATAAAGTGAGGCATTAAATTGGAACTGAAGGAGATTCATGGCCTTTTAGTACAGGAAAGTACTTTATTGCACTAATCTAATCCCTCATTTTCTAAATAGGAAACCTCATTCTAGAAAGGGTAAGCAACTTATCTGGGGTGAAATAAAGTGTAAGGGGCAGAGTTTAGGTTCATGCCCATGTCAAAGAATCCAGTATTCTTTCATTTCATCTATTAATCTCTACTTTGCTCTGAAATGTATGAAATTATGACAATCCAAATGAAGGCTATGTTAACTATAAAAATTATAACTAGAATCCTGAAAATTTAATATATATTTTTTTAGTTTGTTGAAGTTTAGCAGTTAGGCCTGAACCTGAGTCCTGATCTCTTGCCTAACTTCACTGACAGCATGAGCTCCACCACCTTTTCCATCACCTACTGGTCTCTGGGCTTGGTCTGTTTGCCCAGCCACCAGGTTTGACTGGCTAGCAATGTGGCCAGAGTCTATGCAGGTGCTGGGAACTAGTACTCCAGGATCTCCATGTCCTGCACCATGTGTTTCTTAGTGGCTGGGAGTCCAGGGACCTGGAGGTGGGAATGGGCAACATTCAGAGTAAGAAGGAGACCATGAAACACCTGAATGACCACTTGGCTTCCTACCTGGACAAAGTGAGGAGCCTAGGGACTGATAATCAAAGTCCGGAGAGCAAAATCTGGAAACATCTGGGGAAGAAAGGGCCCAAGATCAGAGACTAGAGGCAATACTTAAAGACCATAAGGAGCTGTGGGTTCAGATCTCTTCAAATTCTGTGGACAGTGCTCATATCACTTTGTAGATCAACAATGTTCATCTTGTTGCTTCAATATCAAGCAAGAACTTTGAAGTAGTAATTACAAGACTTTCAACTAAGAAAATCCAAGGACCAAATAGATTCTCAGCTGAGTTCTACCGGACTTTCAAAGGAGAACTAATGCTGATTCTCATCAAATTATTTCATGAAAAAGAGAAAGAGGGACACTCCCAAATTCATTCTATGAAGGCAGTATCATCCTTATACTAAAGCCAGATCTAGCCACATCCAGAAAAGAAAACTACAAACCAACATCCTTCATGAACATAGACACAAAAATCCTTAATAAAAATATTAGCAATCTGCATTCAAAAATATATTAAGAGGATTTTACACCATGATTAAGTTGGTTTCATCCCAAGGATGCAAGTTGGTTGAACATGAACATAACAATAAATATGATTCATCACATAAATAGAATTAAGGACAAAAATCACATGATCATCTCAAGAGATTAGAAAAACCTTTTGCAAAATCCAGCATCCACTCATGTTAAAAACACTGAAGAAATTAGGGGCAGAAGAACTTACCTCAACATCGTAAAGAATATATATGAAAAACCCAAAGTCAACATCATTGTGAATAGAGAAAAACTGAAAGCATTTTCTTTAAAATGAGGAACTAGACAAGGATGTGCACTCTCACCACTCCTATCAATATAATTCTTGAAAGTCTAGCCAGAGCAATCAGGCAAGAGAAGGTAATTAAAGGGATACAAATAGGAAAAAGAAGTTGAATTATCTTTGTTTGCTAATGACATGATTCTGTATCTAGAAGACTCCCCAAAACTCCACTTCTAGAGATGATTAACAAATTCAACAAAGTACCAGGATATAAAATCAACATATAAAAGTCAATATCTTTCTTATACTCCTATAGTGATTCTGCTGAGAAAGAAATCAGGAAACCAATTCCATTCATGACAGCCTCAAACAAAACAAGACCAAAAACGTGGAATAAATCAAACCAAGGAGGTGAAAGAATTCTAAAATGCAAATTATAAAACACTGAAGAAATAAATTGAGGAAGACTTCAGAAGACAGAAAACCTTTCCATGTTCTTGGATAGACAGAATTAATATTGTAAAAATGGCCATATTACCAAAAGTGATTTACAAATTCAATGCAATTCCCATGAGAATACAAATGAAATTCTATACCAAACTAGAAAAAACAATCCTTTAAAATTCATATGAAAGAATAAAAGACCCAGAATTGTCAAAGCAATACTGAGCAAGAAGAACAAGGCTAGAGATATCACAATACCTGATGTCAAATTATACTACAGAGCTATAGTAACAAAACAGTATGGTATTGGCATTAAAAAAACATGAATACTGATGGAATAGAAAACACAGAAACCAATTCACACAGATATAGTCATCTGATTCTTGACAAAGGTGCCAAAAACATATATTGGAGTAAAGATAGCTTTTTAAACAAATGGAACTGGGAAGACTGGATATCCATATGTAGAAGAATGAGACTAGATCCCTATCTCTCATTCTGCACTCCAACTCAAAGTGATTCAAAGACCTAGGAGTTAGACCTGAAACTTTGCAAGTGTTAGAAGAAAACATAGGGGAAGCATTCCAACATATTGGCGCAGGCATCAACATCCTTAACAAGATCACTAAAGCTCAAGAAAAAGCAAGAATCAGCAAGTGGGATTACATCAAATTTAAAAGCTTCTGCATAGTAAAGGAAACAAGAGCACATGAAAACATGAAAAGGAACCTACAGGAGAAAATCATTGCTAGCTACTCCTCTTGACGGGTTTAATACCAAGAATATGTAAAGAACTCAAAAAACTTAAAACACACACACATACACACACACCAATCAATAAATGAGTAAATGATCTAACAGGCATTTCTCAAAAGAATAAATACAAATGTCCAGAAAATAAATGAAAAAATGTTTAATATTCTTAGCAATCAGGGAAATGCAAACCAAATTACACTGAGATTTCATCTCATTTCAGTTTGAATGGCAATTGTAAAGAATACAGATTTCAATAAATGCTCATGAGAATACGGGGGAAAAGTAGACTTATACATCATTGGTGTGAGTGCAAATTAGTATAAGCAGTTTGGAAAGCAGTATGGGGATTCCTTAAAAGATTAGAAATGGAATCACCATGTGACCTAGTTATCTCTTTCCTTGATATTTATCCAGAAGAACTAAAATCAGTATATTCAAGTGATACATGCATATCAATGTTTATAGCAGCATAATTTGTAATAGTCAAAGTTATGGAACCAACCTGGGTTCCTGTCAACAGATGAATGGATAAAGAAAATGTGTTATAT
>CM053410.1:69647431-69678865 GCA_028644305.1 Xerus rutilus
TTTTTTCACGATGAACATGGACATTTTGAATAAAGTTCTTTGAAAAAGTTATATAAGAAGTGACAAAGAAGAATCTTCCCATTCTGTAGATACTGATTAAGTAAGTGTGATTTCTCCTGCAATCTATTCAAGGGTATTAAAAGATAATTAAGCAGACCAGTATTCAAGTGACCAGAAAATTCTTTGAGGACAGAGACTCTCCTTTAGTACTGTATAAATTATGATGTTAAGGCAACATGCTATGAAAAAAAGGGTCAGTAAATTGTTTTCTGTAAAGTGTCAGGTAGTACTTTTATCTTTGCTGGTCATACTGTTTGTTAGAACTACCTAACTGTGGTTTCAGGGTGAGAGCAACCACAGAAAAAAGGTAGACCAAGTGTAACTGTGTTTCAATGAGAGGGAGCACCTCAAAAAGGTGTTTTCAGGATGAGGATGTGGCTCAGTGGTAGAGTGCTTACCTAGCATATACAGGCCCTGGGTTCCATCTTCCAGTACCACAACAAAAGATAAAAATGAAGGGTTTTTCAAATTTGTACTCTGCAACACCTGCCAGATAATAGGCCTGTTTCATATCTACCATAGATGCAGGTGGTATTATATTTTCCTAGTTTCCCAGAGAGAGATTTGGAGAGTATCTCTGATTCCTCTTTTTAATTTTTACATTTTCTCAATAATATTGTTGATGCTATTTTTTTTAAAAATGTATGTTCTGTCATCTCCTTAGTAGGGACATTTTTGATCAATCTAAAATTGGTTTAAGCCATTAATTCTCCATCTCATCATGAAGTACATTTCTTTCACAGCTCAAGTTACAGCCTGAAGTTGCCTTATTTATTTTCTTACTTGCTTATTATTTACTTCCAATACTAGAATATAAATTCTTTGAGAACAAGAACTTTGTTTCTGTTTTTTTTTACTGCTATAGAATAGTGCTGGATGACACAAGGCACAAGCGGGTACTCTGGAATATCTGTTGAAAGAAAAAGGACCTTCACCAGTTCTCCCTGCTCTTATTTCCCTACATTCTCCAGTAAATCCTGCACATAAACCTTAGAATTATTAAATCAGTCAAGGCCCATAGGGAAAAGATAGCACTCTTAAAATAGTATAAATAAAGGAGAGATTAATAAAGGGGATTTTAATGAATGTGTGCAGGTGAGGGAAAGTAAAAGGAAGAGTGGGGTTGTTAAGCATCCATAGGCATAGGGTAGTAAGTAAGATAGTTGTCACAAAATCCTGAAAAGTAAGAGTCTTGTTGAAAGACCCTCCATGACAGATCTTCCTTTGGTCACAAGATGCAGCCAGCTAGAGCAGCCTCCAGGATGGGAGCAGGGCAGTAAATGGGCCTCAACTTATCCTCATCACTCCTTCAGAATGCCTGCTGGGGCTCTCACAAACTCACCTACAGAAGCAAGGAAACCAGTCGTTACAATCCATAGAACAAAGCCTGGTGGGGTCTGGAGGGGTAATAAGACATCTGGTACCATCACTCCTTTGACACTCAGCATCTACTTGTGTTTGCAGGAAAAATTTGTGTCTCCATTACGAGTACATGCAAAGTCCCATCAGCTACTGAATCATGATGGGATGATGTCAATTCTGTCATACCCTTCCCTGAAATGAAAGCATTAGTGATCACTAGAATTCTTCATGTAGAATAGCAAGGGTGTGTGTGTTTTGGGAGGGAATAGAAATAATGACCACAATCAATAGCTGATACCATCCCCCTTTCTGTAACTAGACACAGTGCATTGTGGCAATTAGAGTTCCTTTATTTATCACACATTTTTTGTCTCCTTTTCCTTCTGCCAGCTCTGTGACAGGACAGGGATTCTCTCCTGGTAGGATAGTCCAAGCTTCCATCCTTATGAGATCCTAAAATTAATAAGGAAAGCAATCCCAGAGTCCAAATACGAGTGTCTGTGAGCTGGGGTCATTTTTGGTACTACTGACAGAAGAAGTAGGAAACATAAAAACTCAGATGAAGAGAATTCAAATAGCAGTTAATAAAAGGACTATGCCAAAAAGGTATAGGCTGAGAATGAGGAAGACCCCAGCCATGATTTCAGAGTTCCCCAGGCCACTAACAGGATAAGCCCTAGGTACAGAATTAAGAATTCATCTCTATAATTGGAAGTGAAAGAGTTCCATGGAGAGCACACCTCCAGAAGAGCTATTTTCTTGGATGGAGAGATAGAACCATCCTGAAGTGACCCTTCAGGGCAGGATTTGGGAGACATGCCCTTACCTTACTCCTCTCCAAGATGCTGCTAGGGTTCTCCACTGGTCACAACCACACTGAAGCCAGAGAACAGAAAAACTTGGTGTGGTCCATACAGAGCAGCTTAAGGTCAGCAAACAAGTAGAGGAAGGTATGAGAGGATCTCCCAGGGCAAGGAACGTCTCTGGCACCTTACTATTCCTAAAGCACATCAAAAACCTCTAAAACAAAACAAAATTCCACCTTTGATGGCTTTCCACCATAGAATAAAATGCAAACTACTTTAATCTGCTACCTAAATTCTCCCACAATCTCTCTTTTGTGTGTGTGTGTGGGTTGGGGATCAAACCCAGGGCCTTGTGCATATAGGACAAGCACTCTATCAACTGAGCTATATTCCCAGCCCCCCACAATCTCTATTCATCACAATTTTCCAGCTTTGATTTTTATATCATTTTCCCATCCATACTATTTGTGCTACACGTTATATTTTTGTTTCCCTTAGTAACTCATAGCAGAAAGTAATTCTCCATCATCTGTTCTTTCAACTCAATTAAAAATTCTTTGCTACTGTCAAGGGTACATTCAATTGCAGTTTTTTCTTCCGTTTTCTCATTGTACTTATTCCACACACAATATACTTTTGTTTGAGGTACCCCCTGCTGTATTCCTGAATTGCATGAGGTGTTTTGATTACATCATTTAATTCTCATAGGAAGCCAACAATGTGGCTATTTTTATCCAATATTACAAATAAAGAGAACTGGCTGTAACCTCCCTACTCCACTGATGAATCTTAGTGTAACTAATGATGGGACAGCCTGATGTGGTGAGCACTCTGATGTGACATGATGTGAGGTACAGAGTGACTCCAATAAAGGATTCGTGTCAAAACAGTTAGACTAAACCTAATCAACTCTTCAGATCTGACAACTGATTTGCAGGAAATATGGGGAACTGAGGATTATGTTGAAATGCAGGATGAAGAAGAAACAATGGGACCAAAATATGAAATGAGACCTCCTATGAGACAATTGGTCTGATTTCTGGTAAAAATAATTTTATTGAAAAAAAAAAAAAGGAGATGGAAAACTATTCTTGATTAAGAGACATAGCAAATATGACTGCCAAATACAATGTGTAGTCTTTGGATGGTATCCCTGTTTGCCCAAAGTCATAAAACATGTGGCAGCAGAGTCATAATTCAAGCTTATCTTGGTCTGCCCACAATTGTAAAGATGGCGCACCCTGTCCATATCCTCTTGGCACCCACTGTTCTTATGCCATTCTGTGTCAAAGGTCTCTGACTTCAAGTACTGGAGACTCTTTTCTTTGGGCCTCTGCAAGTTTGGAGGGGTTGGAGGTAATGGCCTTGAGAGCAGCCTCAGACAACAAAGGAGGCAGTTGGAGGATGAATATCTCAGCTTCCTTTTTTCAGTGAACAACTCTGAGAAGTCATCTATGTCCACCATTTCCCAGAGGTCCCAGTGGAATTTATTCCCACTAACTCACAGAATCAACTTTCTCACTATCATATGGGCTTCCTTCCTTCCCAGTCTCACTTCCCTATTCCTCTGGTGCTTCCTTGGATCACTTTTCTTTCTTTCATTTTTTTTTCCCCCTGCAGAGATTGAACCTAAGGACACTTAACCACGGAACCACATCCCATCCCTTTTTATATATTGAGACAAGGTCTTACTGAGTTGCTTAGGGCTTCACTAAATTGCTGAGGCTGGCTTTGAACTTGTGATCCTCCTGTCTCAGCCTCCCTAGCTGTTGAGATTACAGGCATGTGCCACCACACGCAGCCTGGAATCACTTTTCAAGTAAGCTACTAACACTCTTCTTTTCCTTAAGGCTTGCTTCTGGGTGAGTGAAAATAAAATAGTGTGAAAACTCCTCCTGTGTTCACGAGACAACACAACCTCCTTTATCCATTCTGTCCATGACGAAGTTGACCAGAGGCTGTATGACATAGGATATAGAAAGGGACTGGGTTTTGCAGTCACAAAAATCCCAGGTTCCCCTGACTTCCTCACTTGTTAATTGCCTGACTTGAGGCAACTGAAGCTCTTTGAGCCTCAACATTCTCAGTGGTGAAGTAGGATAACAATAGAGAAGTTCCTCTATTTACACTTTCAACTTACAAACTTGTATAGATACAGATCTTGCTCCACTTAATGCTGTTTCTGGTATTAAATTTGTTATGAGCACCAGTGAGAGAGTTTACAAATCCAGGTAATAATAATAGTAGAAACTCATGGCAAGATGTCAGTGATAGCTCAAATAAAGTCATTTTTGACTTTTGCATAAATGGACATAGAACAGCTTTTAGGAACATGACGTGCTGGTGAGTCAAGGAGGTACTGTGCCTATTGGGCAGAGATGGCGTGAGAATGACATAATGGTGTGAAGAACATAGCCTCATGCCTGACAAAATAGGTGCCTGGTGAATGAGAGCCTCTGTGGTTTCAAGTCTCACTCCAGATTTTAAGTTCCTTGATCACAGAAGCAGTGTTTGATTCATTTCAGATGTTTCCTTATGGTGGTCATACAAAAATGAATAAAACACTCTGCAACTTTCTTTTCATAATCCATTTGCAGTATTTATGATATATTGTACCAAGCAGCCAAGCAACCAGCAGTACGCAGTGCTGCAATTCAACTTACGGAATGTCATGTCAATCATTCCCACAACTTCCTTATAGCACACTTCCTTTTTCATTTCACTGTCCTGTTTTCACATCACTGGGATTGTTTTGATTCATCTTGTTCTTTCATATCATCTTTTTCTGGGAACTTTGCTCTTGTGATTCTAAGTCTTTGGATCTCATGTTTTAACTATCAGCTTGGTCTTTCTTGACTCCGTACAACACTGAGGTGATTTCTGGAATTTGAAAGTTTTTTTGATTTTCATATTACTGATTTCATCTAATTTCTAGCTTCAGCACATTTAATAACTATAGTGACTAATGAAATGTTCACAACTCCAAATTATTTTCTCTTAATAACAAGTTGTTACTATTACTTGGTAACTCTCCTTCACCTTTTAAACATTTGTTGAACTCTTTTCTATAAATATAGACTTCTGATTCTTAAATTATGTCACTTTTATTATTTCTCTTCTTTCATCAGAACACAAACAGTTCACACAATAAACACAATAGTTCTTACTCTCTAAACTGCGGGGATCGCAGTCCGTCCCGAGCCAGCGAGTCGAAGGGGCACCCCCACATTCACCTAGCCATGGAAGTTGGGAAGAGTTGGAGCCGACTAGCCGTCCATTCCCAGCCCTCCGCCGCAGGACAATCAGACATGCTAGGGATTTGCGGAACAAGCATTCAAGTTATAGGGCCGTTGGGCCAATCAGAGACAATGCACGTAGGCAACAGCTGTCCATGTGGCAAGGCACATAAGCCCCCTGAATTCTGTCCATGAGCTGCACATTCGTGGAACCAACAGTAATCCAATCTCATAGTTCCTCCTTCCTCTGTGCCTTTCCCATTTACACACAATGGCTAGTCATAAGGGCGTAGCATAGAGCTAGCTCCCCACATAAACCAGCACTGTCCAATAGAAATTTCTAAGATGATGGAAATGTCCTATGTTTGGGCTATCCAGTAAGGTAGTCATCAGTGACATGTAACTACTGAGCCCATGAAATGTGGCCAGTATGACTGAGGAACTGAAATTTTAATTTCATTTAAATTTAAATAGTCATATGTGGATAGTGGTTACAAAATGGAATGGAATAAATCTATATTTTATTTTAGTTTATGCAATAGAAATATTTTTCATGTTTATTGGTCTTAAATTTTACTTTAAACATCTGTATAATCTTGCCTAAAACTGTAGTGAACAAAAAATTACTGTTGTCTACAAAAAAAAATTCCAAAATTACTAATTATTACTTTACTCTAAAATACTTCAAAAGAAAAAGGAAGAAGTGTGATTTATGGAATTACCCCTTTTATCCTGAATAATATACTCATAATTGGTTTGACTACTCAGCAATATGTTATTAAATGTAAGGTAGAGAAAAGTAATATTCCACCCATGGAAGGATTTTTTTAGATGACAATTTTACATAGAAGCTAACAATTTGTTCAACTTTCCCCCAAATAAAATTGTGAAATAGAGTATATATATTTTGGGGCTCCCTCTTACCTTTCCTGCTTCCTCTTGGAGTTTCCTTCTTTCCACTGTGGGGCCAGCGCCACCATATTTCTCCAGCTGACTATTCTGCCATGTCCCCTTCACTCCCTCTCACTGTGGAAACTTACCATATCCCCCTCCATTTCAACTCATTTACATTAACATGTTAATAATTGATAAGACTCCATTCTCTCCCCACTGAAAACTTATATTGTGGAGCTAAACAGCACTGTGGTTCTGAGGACAGACTTTGGGGTGAGTTGCCCCTGGTTTTTTTTTTTTTTTTTTGTACCAGGGATTGAACTCAGGGGTACTCAACCACTGAGCCACACCCCCAGCTCTATTTTGTGTTTTATGTAGTGACAGGGTCTCACTGAGTTGCTTAGTGTCTCTCTTTTGCTGAGGCTGGCTTTGAACTCATGATTCTCCTGTCTCAGCCTCCCAAAGTGCTGGGATTACAGCGCCCAGCTAGCTCTGGGTTTTTTATCCTGAATTTACTAGCTTAGTGGCCTCAGTTGAGGCAAGTCATTTTACTTCTTTAGGTCTTCATTTCCTCGTGTATATTATAGGCGTGATCATAGTCCCTTCCCCTGGGGTTAATATGAATATCAAATAAAATATCACATGCAATGTCCCAAGGACATAGTATAATCAAATAAATGTTGTCATTATTAATACAATTTGTAGGAAAAAATTACTTGTATGCTCCCAAATGAATCCATAAGTATAAAAGTGAAGCAATAGTGGATAATTTGGGAGAAGATGCGTAACGTTCCCCATAGGGTCCTCAATATATGTTTGTTATATTAATGAATAAATTGTAAAGTATTGAATCACTTGGCTACTTTTCTTAAAAAAATATATTTTTAGTTGTAGATGGACACAATATCTTTATTTTATTTTTCTGTGGTGCTGAGGATCAAAGCCAGTGCCTCATTCATGAGAGAAAAGCACTCTACCATTGAGCCATAACCCCAGCCCACTTGGCTACTTTTACAGTCAAAATGTTCTATTTTCTAAATGGCCAATGTTACTTGCTGAATAAGTAGTAAAGGCAGCAGTAAAAATTCCAGTTTTACCTAAATTTGCCTCTGTGCTCTCAAAAAGATTGGTTATATAAGATGAATATAAAACTATTACCAATGACAAGTGTAATTGAGCAGGGTGGGATTTTAAATATCTATGTTCTGCCTTGTTTATATTTCTATAAGCATGGAGTGTTTTATAGTAAGAGAAAGCAATTGTACATCATCATACTAACAAAATAGCCACAAAGTAGCATCAAGTAACTGGAATTAACATCATAGTACCTTATATGGATCCTCATGATGTAATTCCTAATCGAAGATTTGTTATATTTGTTAATTTTAACCAGAAAATCTGGTAGAGGTTTTAGTATTAATACTTTGTTTATTTTATATGTCAATGACATATAAAAAAGTAAGACTCACATGAAGCTGATATAATAGACCCTCAAAACTCTCTCTCTCTCTCTTTCTCTCTCACACACACACACACACTTTTTGCAGAAATTTGATACAGGAAGTTCTAGTCAGAATAGGCTAACATACTTACCAAACTTGACTGTGATCAAAGCTTTGATGTCATTGTGCACTCTTAATGGAACTATATTTTTCTGAGAAAGAGACAAAGAGAGAGGAGAATGGAAAAAAAAGGCTGTCCTCAAAGCCAGTAGATATTGCATAATATTTTTCCAATCCATGAGGAGTATAGTGGAAAAGAATTTCAAAATTTCCTTTCAGACATTTGTATTTAAAAATGCTTTGCAATTAGTAGAATATGATATAGTAATAGGTGAATTGGTTTAATAAACATGCTAAGGTTCATATTTTTACAGTTATTGCTTCTAAATTTAATATAACTACAAAAATAAGGAAGAGGATTATTCTGTATTTTATGCTTAAGTTAAGATAAACATTCATTACTGATTTGGATACATTTGCCAAACCTACGTGATGTACCCCTGGTGAAGTCCTGTAAGACACGACCTCTGAATATTGCTAAACTGTACAAAACTTCTAAATAAAACATTCCTATCTCTAATATGTTTGCCAAAATAATGAATCATAGTAGGCTGCTGTCGGTAAGCTAGCAGCCAGTGACGTATGTTCGTTTTGCTTTCCTCTAATTTAGAGCAAGTGGTCGGAGTTGTTATCACCAAAACCAAACCAATAGGATCATTCTGATCTGCAGGGCAGCTAACGCCTCACGCGGTTATCTCCTCAAAAAGGTTCTGATGGGCACTCATCACTGACTCAGAATTTGTGAAAATCATGAATGAAAAAACATGCATATCTTCCTTTGACCTTTTTAATAGCTCCATTCCCTTTCCCTGGTGTGTATGTCACTGTGGGGCTGGCAGTGGATTTATTGAAAAGTTGGCAAATGTGATAGCATATTCAAACTTTGATGGTAAATGACTACCACTACTACCCAAGCAGATTATCATTTGTATAACAAGGATATTCCTCCTTGTAGAATATATGAGTACTTACTGAAATGTCGTAAACATTTTAAACTTGTTACATTATAAGTACATGTTTACTGGAGATATCTGCAAACACACAAATATATAAAGAGCAAAATAAAAACAATGTATTATTCAATTACCTAGACATTATCACCAATATTTTTTTCTGACTTTTTTAACTAAAAAAATGCAATTTTGCATCCTGCTTTTTTTTTCTCACTTCATTTAATATAAGTTACTTATCCTAAGTCACTAAATTAGAAAGGTTTTTTTTTGGTATCGAGGATTGAACACAAGCATACTCTACCACTAAAATAGGGCCACATCCCCAGCCCTATTTTGTGTGTGTGTGTGTTTATTTTATTTAGAGACAGAGTCTCACTGAGTTGTTTAACACCCTGCTGTTGCTGAGGCTGGCTCTGAATTCATAATTCTCCTCAAGAAAGGTTCATTTTTTAAATAGTAAAATATTACATAAATGCAATGTCTGTGCCCTATTGCTATTCTTTATTCTTCAGTTTCCAGTCTGAAAAAGACTAATGCATTACTAAGGAAAACTGAAGAATCCAGTCCTTGGAAATTTTCAGGATTGTGTGATTCCTCTGTAACCCAAAGTGACAATTTAGTTTATTGAACTGAAATGGACTTTGTTTTCACTTCAATATCAGATTAAAAAGTTAAGGGAATGCTTACCATCAGACAAAGGTAATTCTAGGCTGGCACTGGAAAAAAAACACATTCACAATGTAAGTAGAGAAGAATCTTCAGATTTTACTTTAAATTTTCTGAGCTTTTCACAAAGCAGTGTGAGAAATACATGAAAAGAAACAGGTTATTTTGTGGAAGCCTTGCAAACAAATGAAAGCAATTGTCTTTTGTGAACTTTTAGCAAGACTAGAAATTAGTAAAAAGGTCATATTTAAATGATAGGGAATTGCTTTCCATGACTGTAAGAGAAATGATAGGCTGAGAAAGAGTAATTCTTTTGGTTATGCCTTGGTGATGTAAACATCGATGTCACTAAAGATACAGTTGGCCCAGTGGGATCCCAACACACAACAGTTGTCACATTGGCAGTGAAGCATTCCCTTGGACCCTATATTTAAACTTGGCACCTGCTGGGGAATACCCCTGGCACAGCTCCGGAATCAGCACAGCTGTTAATTTCCACAACTTGCTTTAGTTACTAGGAAGCTGCTGCCAGATTAGGGAGACAGAGGACAATATGGATAAAAGTTGTACCAGAGCCCTTGAAATTGGTACCTTTCAGAAAGTTCTAATGCGACAGGCCAGTTTGTCCAGGTTGTGTACAATTTACTTCTTCAATCCAGACTACAAGCATGATCAGAAGGAAACCGCTTGGAATGAAGCACTCTCTATTTATTCAAGGTCTATCAGCAGAGTTCCACTGTATGACAGAGACTTCCATTTTCTGGAGATACAAGAGTGAACAAGACAAAGGACATACTTGCTTTCTTAAGTGTATAATAAAAAACAATTCGCTCCCTTATTTTTTACATTAAATCTAAAAGCTGTAAGGGGAAAAATAGAGCCCTAGCCTGTTTAGCTAGCAGAGGAGAAAAGGAAATACATGAATAAATAAATAAGAAAAATATTGGAATATGATAAGCACAATACACACAAATTAGAATAGGACTATAAGAAGGATAATTTATAAGTAGGTGGCTATTATATACTCGGTGGTCAGGGAAGACCTAAGGAGATGGTATTTATGCTGAAATCCAAATGGCTAGAAGATAGAACTGTGCTAAGATGGAGGAGGGGAGCAAGGGTAATATAGGAGGAAGCAGTAGTGAGGGCCAAGTCTTTAAGCGTGGTGTGCTTGAAGAACTGAAAACAAGTGTGGTGGCACGATCCCAGCAATGGGGGATGGTCTTAATGGGGCAGACAAGTGCAGGATAGTGGAGGGCTATATGGGCCGAGGTAAGGTGTTTTGGGTTTATGCTGTTGGATGTATTTAAATGGGGGAAAAATATGACAGCTTCACTGCTCACTCACTGTGTGATGTTTGGCTCGTTTTATTCATTCACTCAACACTTAGTGAGTGCTAGCCCGACTGCTGCTGATTCTAGTGCTATCCAGATGTATCAGACATATTCTTTATCCTAAAGGAATTCCTAGGCTAGTGGATAGATTTATCTTTTTCTTTTTCCTACTCTGGAAGATGGGAATAATAACTTCCAAATTGTTTAGGGTATTAGATAAGATGTATAATAAATATCTTAGCAAAAAATCTGAAATTTTATACCTCTTGTAAGTGGTAGCTATTATTATTGTTATTCATTTCCATTAGGATATATGAGAGCTTTTTTTGGTACTAGGAATTGAACCCAACAGTGTTTAATCACTGAGCCACATCACCTGACTTTTTAAAAAATTTGAAACAGAGTCTTTTTTTTTGGTACCAAGGATTGAACTCAGGGGCACTCGTCCACTGAGCCACATCCCCAGCCCTATTTTGTGTTTTATGTAGAGAGAGGGTCTCACTGAGTTGCTTAGTGCCTTGCACTAGTTGCTGAGGCTGGCTTTGAACTCGTGATTCTCCTGTCTCAGCCTCCTTAAGTGCTGGGATTACAGGCTTGCACCACCACACCTGGCTGAAACAGGGTCTTTTTAAGTTGTTTAGAGCCTTGCTAAGTTGCTGAGGCTGGCTTCTGTCCTGTGATCCTCCTGTCTCAGTGTCCAGAGCTGCTGAGATTATAGGTGTGTGCCACTACGCCCAGCTGTGAAAGCTTTTTTAAGGTAAATGAAATATAAAAATGTAATAAAATGTAATAAATAAATAAAAAAATAAAATGTAATTTAGTGTTTCATGTAGATATCTTCATAGAGAAAGTAATAAAATAACATAAGCTTTTTGGAAAATGAGACATGTAATTGATTTCAGGAAAGATATTTTGTTTATACGATGTTAATAAAATATTAGTAAATACTGTATTTCATATTATATATAATATATGTATTAATTTCGAGAGACTTCCATAACAAATTACCACAAATTGGGTAGCTTGAAAGAACACAAATTTGTTGTCTTAGTTGTGTAAGTTAAAAATCCAAAATCAAAGTTGGCAGGTCCACTCTCTCTCAAGTTTTCAGAGGTGAATTTTTCCTTGCCTCTTTCTAGCTTTAGTGGTAGCTGGCCATTCTTGGTGTTTCTGAACTTGAAGTTGTGCAACTTTAATCTTTGCCTCCATTATCACATGGTGTGATAATGTGCTTCTGTCTCTCTCTCTTCTCCTCTTCTTATAAGGATAGTAGCCATATTGTTTTAGGGTCTAACCTACACTGGTAGGACCTCATCTTAACTCATGTCTTAATTTCATCTGAAAAGACCCTATTAATAAATTCACATTTACAGGTGCTTGGGATTAGGGCTTTAACATATCTTTTTGAGGGTCACAATTCAGCTCACAGCTAGCACATCTGCTCTCTCTCTGCATTTTATGTTTTTGTGTGTGTGTATATATGTGTAGACATCCACAGATGTTAAGTATAGTGCTCTAAAACTGGAAAGGAAGAGGAAGAAGGCTTGGCAATTCAGCATCTTGAGGATGGATGCTGTAAGAGTTGGAAACAGAGGTTTTAGATTTTCAGTTTCTTTGTTTCTTCTAGAGGAAAGTGGATATATTTTTTTCTAGGTTAATTTAATGTAATCTTATTCAGGACCACTCTGTGACTCTAAAATTATGCAAATTCTGATATCTTAGAAACTTTCATTGACTTTTCATCAATTCTTTTTTAAAGTTGAGATGTAATTTACATGTGTATATAATTGTTCAGCTACCACCACATTAAGGTCTCATTAATGGTCCCAAAATTTAGTCTCCCCAAATTTCCTACTATCCTCTTATAGTCAATCACCCTCCACCACCACCCACTGGCAATCCCTGATCAGTTTTCTGTTTCTTAATTTTTTTTAATTGTGATTTTTTATAGAGTGTGATACAAATGGAATCAGACATATGACTGATGAAGTGTGTAGCCACTTGAACCTGGCTTCTGTCACCCAGAACACTGTATTTGAGATTCATCCCTGTTTTTGTATCAGTACTGTGTTCCTTTATATCACTGAGTGGTATTTTGTGGTATGAATATACCACAGTTTGTTCAACCATGCATCAGAATTTTTTTGAGCTATTTCCACTTTTGTTAATTATGCAAAAAGCTGCTAAAACACGTGCATAGGGTTTTTGTCAATATGTTTTCATTCCACTTGGATAATAAATACCTAAAAGTGGGAATTCTGGATTATATGGTAAGCATTTGTTTAAATTTAAAGAAAGCACCAACCTGTTTTCCAAAGTGACTACCAGTGATTTTACATTTTTATTGGCAATATATGTATATTATTTTTTCACATTCTTGCCAGTGCTTGGTATTGTTTATATGTATATTTATTTGTTAAATTTTAGCCATTCTACTAGTTGCTTAGTCATATCTAATTGTGATTTTTATTTGCATTTTTCTTTTTATGTGTTTATTTGCTCTCTGTATATTTTCCTTGGTGAAATGTCTTTTGAAATCTTTTGTCCATTTTTAAAATTCGGGTTGTTATTTTGTTTTGAGACTTCTTCATATATTCTAGATATAAGTCCTTTGTCAGATAAATATTTGCAATTATATTCCCCCAAAATATGCTTTATAGTTTCATTATCTTTTTAAAATATTTTTTCTCATTGTAGATAGACACAATATCTTTATTTTATTTATTTTTATGTGGTGCTGAGGATTGAACCTGGGGCCTCACGCATACAAGGCAAGCACTCTACCACTGAGCCACAATCCCAGCCCTAGTTTCATTATCTTAATAATGTCTTTCAAAAGGCAGAAGGTTTTGATTTTGATGAAGCCTAATTTATCTGAGTAGTTTTATGGGTTACACTTTTGGTGTTATCTTTAGGAAATCTTTTTTTAAAAAAATTATATTTAGCTTAAAACAACATTTTACTTGAACAAGATTTTGTGGGTTAGTAACTTGATCAGCGTCACGTGGAAGCACCTCATCTCTGTTTCATGATGTCTGGGCCTTCAGCTGTTATGTCTTAAATACTTGAGGTCTGGCTGGAATAATTCCATTGGGATCATGTGTCTGGGCCTCAGTCCTTGTCAGCTGGGTTTCTCAGTTCTGCTCCACGTGGTCTTTCCACAGTTTTCTTGGGCTTCCTCATAGTACGCAGTTTCAGGGTAGTTGAATTTCCTACAGGTGGCTGGTTTCCCAGCAAGCAAACGCAAAAGCTGCCAGGCCGTCTTCAGGATTAGGTCTGCAACTGGTTCACCATTATGTCCACTGAATTTTCTGTGATTACTTGAGAAGCACTTCCTTCCTGGAATCTCCTGTAGTTAAGCAGGACTTTCCCACTTACAGTAAGTACTAGGCATTTGTGATTCAGCACTGAGAGGAAACCAGTGGGAAACTCGAGACCAGAACTAGTGTCTAGTTCCTGGAGAACAGCTGGGGGAAGTTCTGACAGAAACTGGGTCTTGATTCTTCTCCTGTGTTGAGTGATACTGAATCTGGAGCAGTAGATCTAAACCTACACTTATCTTGGGGGCTGAAATTTACTACTCCCAGTTTTAGAGGTCTAAGATCAGGAAGCCATCATGATTGGTTCTGGTGAGGGTCTTGATCCTAGTTTGCAGATGGCTGCTTTACTGAGTACTCACATGGTGAGGAGCCGGATCTAAGAAATCTTTGCTTATCCCAAGCCACGAATATTTTCCCTAAAAGCTTTAGTTTTTGGTTTTGCATTTATACCTATGATTCATTATGGGCGAATTTTTTAATAAAAGGATAAAGAATGGACTGAAGTTTCCTTTTTTGTTTTTAAACAAATGAATGTCAGATTTGTTACTACATAGTTGGTTGAAAAAACCTTTTTACATTGACTTGCCTTTGCATTTTTGTTGAAAATGTATTGACTACATATTTGTGGACCTATTTCTGTTCCAATAATCCACGTCCCTATTCTTTTACCAATACTAAATTGTCTTGATTATATAGCTTTATGGTAAGTCTTGAAATTGAACTTTGTCTTCTTTCTAAAAAGCATTTTTTTGCTATTCTAAGTGTTTTGCTAAAATTTTAGTATCAGCTTGTTGCTTTCTATTAATCTACTAAATCTGTTAATCTATCAAAGCTTGTTACTTTCTATTGACTAAGATTGCATTGGATTTGCAGATTTTTGGAGAAATCTGATTTCTTTTTGTATTTCTTTTATTTATTTATTCTACTTAGGTATACATGATAGCAGAATGCATTTTGATTCATTGTACACAGATGGAGCACAACTTTTCATTTCTCTGGTTGTACATGATGTAGAATCACATCATATATGCAGTCATACATGAAGCTAGGGCTATGATGTCCATCTCATTCCACCATCTTTACTGTCCCCATGCCTCTTCCTCCTCCCTCCCCTTTGACTAAATTTCCTCTATTCTTTCTGTGTCCTCTCCTCCATTATGGATTAGCATCTACTTATCAGAGAGAACATTCAGCAGTTGGTTTTTTGGGATTGGCTTACTTTGCTTAGCATGATATTCTCCAACTCCACTTATTTACCTGCAAATGCCATAATGTTATTCTCTTTTATTGCTGGGTAATATTCCATTGTGTATATACACCACAGTTTCTTTATTCATTCATTTATTGAATGGCTTCTATCTGATTTTTAAGCTCAAAATCTATAAGACTTTCAATTTTAAAAGTATAGAATTTGTAAGTATGGTCTATCTTTCCATTTATTTAGGTTTTCTTTGACTTTCAGGCAGAGGAAGGGAACAACATTTGCCCTGAACTATATCTTTGCCTAACTTGGTTAACATCATAATATACTAATAATATAACTTTTGTAATATAATAAAGAGCAGAAATTTTTGTAATTTTTAGTGAAATAAGTTAATGTTAAATCACACTATACCACGTGTGAGTATTTTTTAAAAATGGCCACTTCTACCCATTATCCCAGGTAGAATTGACTATATATAATAAAGTATACTTATGATAATCCAAAATGAGATGCTGCTTATGGTGTATCATTAACACTTTACTTTCCCTCAAACATTTTATCCTATAAATGCTTTTGAATCTTTTATATTTTTGAAAACATTGAAAAGTTAGTCAACTAAGGCTTTAAAATATATTGCACACTCAGATGTCTTAGGAGCCCACTAGTACAGATAACAAAAGTGAGAGAAGTCAACCAGAGTAAGAGCTAAGAGGAAAAGGTGGAGAGCCTGGTAAAGCAGAAAACACGTGTCTAAACTCAGAAAGGCAGCTCAGCTTTAGTGATTGTTGCTAAGTGGGAATATGGTACCAGTGTTGATAGGTCATTATTTTTCAATGGGAAAAATTCTACTACTATCCATAAAACATTCTTAATTCTAAAATGAAATTCAAATATATTTAAGTTACTGTTTGCCAAACAAATACATTTAAGCTGTGATTTTCAGTTTTCAACTTCTTCAGTGACAGCAGCAGCAAAGGATCCTATTGGATTATATTCATTATTTAATGAGCAATTCTGCTGCAGAACAATAAGGTGTCTATTCCTGGAAATAAATGCATGCTTATAATAGTGTTCTGTAGTTGGGGGAAACAAACAAACAAAAAAACCATACCAAAGTATCCTGCTGATGAACAAATTGGGATCCCACCTTAGCAATTGTGCTGATCTCTAGGGATGGTCTTTGTGAGTTGAGTAGCAAAGGGTTTTGTCTGAAATTTATTAGGCAGTTTGAGGCTTATCTTTCTCTAACATATGAAACCACTTTAAGCACTCTGTGTCATAGTTTTAACATCTTTAAGGTGAGAATATAGGACTATATATTTTTAAAGTTCCCATTGACTTTTTTGGTACCAGAGATTGAACCCAGGCATGTTTAACTGGGTTCATATCTGAACCATATCCCTCCCTCATTTTTATTTTATTTTATTATTATTTTTTAAAAATTTTGAGGCAGGGTATTGCTAAATCACTTAGGGCCTCACTAAATTGCTGAGGCTGACTTTAAACTTGTGATCCTCCTGCCTCAGTCTCCTGAGACACTAGGATCACAGGTGTGCACCACAGTGCCTGGCTTCCCACTGATTTAAGAAATTTTGAATTAATTCTATAAGTCTCTAAGAAACATGGGTATAAAAATGAATGTCACTGTGAATTCAAAAACAGCAAAGGAAGATGTAGAAATGTTAGGCCCATGGGATGCTTAAAGAAGCTTAAAGAAATTCAATGGCATTATCACTGGGCCATGAAATGTTTTTAAGGTCACTGTGTGCCTATGGAATGGGCTGATAAGGAGCACACTATCCGGGGAGCACAAAAATATCAGCTCTTACGTGCTGCTAAGAGAATGGGACTCTTGGCAAATCCTTTTAGAATATGCCTGGAAATCAATGGGCACTTTTAATAGTCCTTGATGGGCTGTTGATTAAATTGAATGATAATTTGGAAATTTCACATATATGCTGTAATGCAGCACAGGTATGTGAAAAGTGTCCTAATACTATTTTAGATGACTGATCCTTAATTTGTCAACTATTAAACATAATTTTAACATTCCATTGATGGCTCTCTGATGAATGCTTTATTCACATTTGTGCATGCATGAACATCTCTGGGGAATGTAATCATATTTATAAAATACTTATTTTGGGGGCTGGAGTCGTGGCTCAGCGGTAGAGCTCTTGCCTAGCATGTGTGAGGCACTGGGTTCGATCCTCAGCACCACATAAAAATAAAGGTATTATGTACACCTATAACTAAAATAAAAATATTTTTTTAAAAAATACTTATTTTTGGTAAGGTCATTTGTGAAACATACTTAAGAAACAATGACTAGAATTTTTGTTTTTTACTTTTATCATCTGGATGACGTAATTGAGATGTTTTTTTCTACATATACTTTATAGGTAAGATATATCTTTAGGAAAGCCTAATGCTCCTTATTGAGAAAACAGAAAAAAATCAGAGCAATATCATCTTTACCCTTTTCCATAAATTGTTGTTTTGGGGGACATGAATTGGGGACATGAATCAGGTCTATTCAGAGATCTCACTCCCAGTCTATTACTTTGCTTAGAATAACAGATGGGAATGAAACAGTTTCCTGAATTTGTAGCATTTTTTACAGAGATCATAGAACAAACCAAAAATATATCTAAAGGAGAGTTACATTTCATAATAGTTACTTGAATAAATACTAAAAAGGCTCACTAATTTTCAAAAGTAGCCAAAGAAATGAAAAAAGAAAAATGGGCAATCTCTACTTACAAGACAATCTAGATTGTCTTAGGCAGCAGGGAGGACTCAGTGACTACAGCCTGTGCAGAGCTCAAGAGTAGACTGGCTGTTGGATGGCCTTGCCCCCAGGTTTCATACCCGTGATACTACTTTTTCATAGACCAAGGATTTGTTCCCCACAGAACAAATCTAATGCCTTTATAGATTACCGGATGCTAAAAATTGCATTTCATCTTGCAGGTACTATAGTAAATTACACTGATGTTTCCAGCCTCTGGGCTGTAGCCTAACTGTTGGAGAACCTAAGTATTTCCTTCATTTCCAAGGTAATCTAGAGACTACACTTTCCTGCCTACTTTCTGTGGTTCTAGACAATATCACTTGTAGTGATAACAGCAAGTGCTGAAGAAACAGGCAAAGGAGCATACTCTCAAGGAAGCATAGACACTCTGAGAAGTCAAAACAAATGCACATCATAAATTACAAATAACAGAAGAGAACAGTTCTATTTTTTATGGGGCAGCTTGTATGAATTTCTGTGCATTTTGGCACACCATTATTGACTAAATGTTTGGTGGTTAGGATACTGCAGAGATTTTGCTAGTCTAGAATTTTGGTACTAGTCTGGATCCTAGTGGTGCAATATCTGCAGCTTTTTAGCATTTCTCAAAATATTCTTCTCTTCCTTGCTCCTCATTCCTTACTTCTTCTTATTCTCTTTATTTCTATTTCTCCTACATTAAATTATATTAGAATTTCTTGGCTTATTACATGTCCTAAACAGATCAGAATTCATAAATACTCTTTAAACAGTTACATCTCAATTTCGCAGTTGTTATTTAAAATTTCATTATTGATATTTCCATTAGCCCCCAAAAATCTTTCTTTTATGCAGGTTTTTTCCATGGCTATTGATGTACTCCCTTTTGAAGGTTTTCATTCTGTTATTACAAGTATTGAGTGTTCTTGTTTATAAGATATTGAGCAAGATGCCACAATGAAACTTTGCTCAAGTTTGTACAATTTATAGCCCTTTTATTTCTGCTCAAGATTATAGAGTGATTAACTCTGTGTTCTTTTTAAATTGATAAAAAGTGGTTTAAAAAGCTATTTATAGATGGAACGTGTTTGCACATGCTTCAGAAAATAATGCAAGTGGCCAAATAATTTTGTTTGTGGAATGTTTTATGTTTTACAGTGGATTCTTCTGGACCTAGCAGATGTATGGTAGATTTCGATTTATTAGGCACAATACATCTAACTTTTTTAACCTAGGAAAGAACAGCTTGATTAATTGTTGGCATAATGATCCTTTGGCCATGCTTGTTGAATGATTTATACTGGTGTTTTGCTAGACACAGCTGAACAAAGTTTCATTTGCTGTGGAGCCTCAACAAACACATTTATGAGGTTAGGAACTTGTGTTCTCAAGAAAATACAATGTAGTCTGAACAAATGAAACTTCTAATTTAATATCTTCTAGATTTTTTCTGCCGAAATCATCTTTCTTTCTAATCCCTTTGATCACATTTATTCTCTTTGAGAGACATGGTCTGTTTCAGTGCCAAATGCAAATGACTTCTTTTAGTATTTGACATCCTCTGTTTATTTGTTCATGTCTACATAACTCTTCTGTTTTTCATTTCCAAGTATTTTCTTTTCTAATAACCTTTTTCCCACATTCTTCAGAGATAATCAACTTAGTGAAGTGATTCATGAGAAGGTGCTCTGTTCTAATGTGCTTTCCTGAGATTGGTTTACAGGGTTGTTTTTAAAATAGCTCAGGTATCTTGAGAGGAATTACATCTATAATTTTTTATTCTTACCTCCATTGGCCAGTCTAGACATGGCCTTTTAAGTAGATCCTTAAATAACAAGTGCCAGCACACTTGAAAGAGGAGCAGAACATTTGAGGGTGTTGTTTTACACACTAATCACCCATGAATGTTTGTTTGAGTATGGAGAAGTTAGTTAATTAACTACACACTTTTTTTTTCCACATGTAGTCACATGCCACATAATATTAGACGTGGGAGGGAGAAAGCAGAAGGAAACAGTTCTTGCTGTCAAAGTCTAACAGTCTAGGGGAAAAGACAGACAAATGGACTAATGACCATTTTATGGCACGGAATATTCCATGATGGCATCCCAATCCAGACTCCTAAATGCAGACTTTCCCCTAGCCAGATTCTCCCCGTCCACCTCTCACACACACACAAAGGTTTATTTAGGAAAACAGAGACACAGACAAGAGAGGATGTGGCCATCTCCAGAGGGAGAGAGCCCTCAGCAAGGTTTTAAGAAGTGATGCCCAAACCCCACCTTGAAAAATGATTAGCATTAAGAGAATAAAGAAGGGGATGTGAAAAGAGCATTCTAGACAGAAGACAGCATGAGTGACAATGGGGCATCTTCATCTAGTGAGACACATACGGGAATTGTATGTATTGCAACATCATCGAGTGACACGAGTGTAGCAGAGTGATAATAAATAAAGTTGAAGAGAGATGGAGAGGTCAGGGATACCTTGGAAATCCAGCTGAGGATGTCTAGGGTGAATGCAATGTCAGGCATTAGAATTATGGTCTGTAGAGTTATTTGTTACTAAACTGCCAATATTTTTCTTGTAGTAATACTTTTATTCTTGTATTTAAAATATGAATCCTGAATCATTTCTATCCTGAGAGTTATATACCACAATGCAATTTCAAATTAAACTGAGATGTACTGCTGTATAAGGTCCCTCCTGTATCAGACCTCTCCCAGGGAGTTCAGCACAGTGGTACATGTCTGTAATCCCAGAGATTTGGGAAGATGAAGCAGGAGGATTGCAAATTCAAGACCAGCTTTGACAACTTAGTGAGACCATCAGCAACTTAATGAGACTCTGTCCAAAAACAAAATGAGGTAAACACTGGGCTGGGGTTGTAGATTATTGGTAGAGCACCCCTGGGTTAAATCCCTTGTCTATCTCTCTCTCTCTCTCACACACACATACACACAAAAGAAGATGAAAAAAAACCTCTCTTAGGTATCTTGATATTTTAAATACTGTTCTGAAATTTCTTCGTGTGAAACAACTTACTTATTGGTTATCTGCATTGCTGCAGAATCAATGCAGGTCCTGGTTGTTAATCTAGATTTTATTTTGTTAAATGTTCTGCTTTTCCCACTTGGTTTTAGACCACATGGCACAAGGACAGATGGAACCTGTGTCTAGAGTCCTGGATCCCAGCCAGGCTGGCTTGGCAAGGAGGAGGGGGAATGGAGTAGTTGTAAATTAGGGAAATATTGTGGGACAGAGAATGGAAAGAACATGAACCTGGGTTATACAACTCTATTATGGACTAGAATGTGACTCTGGACAAGTCATAAATTCCAGTCTCCTCATCTGTAAAATGAAGAGGTTGCATCAGATACTCTCTAAATTATTCTTTAATTAAGACTTCTGGAATCCCTCAGCTGTACCCTGGATGATTTCTAAAATCCTTCCAGCTCTAAAATTCTATAATATTCCAACTTGTTGTCATGGATGACTAAAAATTATTTTTGTCATAAATAAAGAGTCTGTTGGTGCTTCTCAAAGTGGAGTCTGAGTAGACTAAGACAATTCTACCTTTCTTTGAATGATACTAGGTTCTCCATCAATCAAGCTGGACATTTAAAAATCATCCTTCAGCTCTTCCTATTTATGCCCTGGTGATCCATTTCTTAATCCTGCTGGTTCTCTTTTCTGATACTCTGGCCCTGTGTCTGCTACCATGTCATTTATTGTCTGAACTATTTCAATAATCTCTTAATTGCTACAATTTTTGTCTCTGAGCTCCTAAAGGACTTAAAGAGAAATTTTAGGTACAATGAAGCATCCTTCTTCAAAAATCTCCACTGTCTTTCCATTGCATGAAGAATAACATTCAAACTCCTTGGCACAGAATTTAGAAGCCCCATGATGTGGCTTCACCCATCCCTCCAGCCCTGTCTCCCAGAAGACCCAGCCATGTGCTTTTTACTGCAGCCACATATATTGAGCAAACATTTTATCAAACTTTTGGGTCTATTTTTTTTAATTCAATACTGAGGATTGAACCCAGGGCCTTGCACATGCTATACAAGTGCCCTACCACTGAGCTAAATGCCCAGCCCTTTCAAAATTTTATTTTGAAACACAGTCTTGCTAAATTGTCCAGGCTGGCTTTAAACTTTCTTTCGGGGGAGTAGGGGTACTGGAGATTGAACTCAGGGACACTCAACCACTGAGCCACATCCCCAGCACTATTTCATATTTTATTTAGAGACAGGAACTCACTGAGTTACTTAGTACCTTTCTGTTGCTGAGGCTGGCTTTGAACTTATGATCCTTCTGCTTCAGTCTCCCAAGCCACTGGGATTACAGACATGTACCACAGCACCACACTGGCCTTGAACTTTTGATCCTCTTGCCTCAATCTACTGAGCAGCTGGAATTATAGACATGTGCCATCATGCCTGATAAGCTTCTTGGTCTTTTATCTCTTCACTTAACTAGGAAAGTTCTTGACTTTCCATCCCATACTGAAATCCTACTCATTTTTTCAGGACTCTTCTGGAGTGCTGCTTTACTCTAACTACCCACATAATTTCTCTTGTTTAATGCTTGTTTTAAGCACTTCAAAAGTTTTTAGTTTCTGCCTGTATTATGCCACTTTTTTTTTTTGGTACTAAGGATTGAACTCAGGGGTGCTTAACCACTGGGCAGCGTCCCCATCCCCTTTTTTGTATTTTATTTAGAGACAGGGTCTTGGTGAGTTGCTAAGTACCTCACTAAGTTGATGAGGCTGGCTTTGAATTCGTGATCCTCCTGCCTTAGCCTCCTGAACTGCTGGGATTACAGGAGTGTGCCACCGCTCCCAGCTGCCGCTTAATTTTTAACACACTGTCACCCCTTTTAGACTGACAGGCTTGGGAGGACAGAGACTTCATGTTGTTAGTGCTTGGTATGCTGAAATTGTTCAATAAAAGTTCATGGAATTTAACACCTTGAGAGAAACAGTTGACAGAGAGCTACAGGAATAACTAAAATTTAGATAAGTGGTAGGGTACTGAAGTAGAAAGTGAATGTATTGAAGAGAAAACAATTTTATTTTTGTCCCTTGCCCAAGCCAAAGCATCTTGTGGTAAGACCAATGTTTTCTTACCCGGGAGATACATATTTTATGTCAGAAAATCTTTGTATGATCTATACCAGATTTGTCACACACGTATTTCAGAAGTGTACTATATTTAATAAACAGAATTTCATATCTGTTGCTTTTTGTCATTTTGAAGTTCTTGGCTTAATGTGTCTATTTGCATTAAAATTTTTAATCTGGTCTTTATCTCAGATTCCTGGCCTAGAGCTTTTTCAAACTCTTGGGATTTCCTGAGCTAGAAATGTTTTTGTTATTCTCGAGTCTCTGGATCTTACTGGAGTTTATGCTAATGAGGTGACTCTAGGTGGTTCTCTAGATAACTGGAGAATAGGGACTGGTCAGCAGAAAGATCAAGTGCATGAAAACTTTGAGCCAATCTAAGTATTAGGGAAGGCAAGTGGTAGAGATTGAGGCCAATCATGTGACCAGTGATTTAATCAAGCATGCCAACCTAATGGGACCCTGGACACCAAAACTCTGGACAAACTCTGGACACCAAAGTTTAGGGGAACTTCCTGGTTGGTAAACTCATCAATGCCCTAGGAGGGAGATGTGGCTTGATTTGATGGGGAGACTACAGAGAAGATCTGCATTTGAAACTCTCCCAGACCTCACTCTATGTCTCTTCATTTGACTAGTCTGGCTCATAGGCTTTATAGTAAAACTGTAATCATAAGTATTGCTCTTTATGGGTTATTCTAGTGAATTTTCAAAACTGAGAGGGTCATGGAAGTCCTAAATTTGTAGACAGTTAGAAATGCAAGTTATCTGGGGGACATTTAAAGTGTAGTTGATGTCGGAAATGAAAGAAGTCTGGTAGAGGATTGAGCTTGTAGCTTGTGTCCTCTGCACTAACTCTAGGTGGTTGGGGCTGGAAAGGAATTACAGTAACCAGTTGAGGTTGAGACAAAGTAAAATCACACAATGAAAATCATTTTGGTGACAGCAATAGTTCAGTTATTTTTTGGTGGAAATTCTTTGATGTGATATAAAACAAAATGAGATCAGTTTTGCTTCAAAAGAGAACTTAACAAATAGAGGATCTCCTCAATATCCACTGTTAATAGTATCAATTTCTATGTATTTTCTTCTTTATCATAGAGTTTAGGAAATTAGTTTGTTGGCAGTCAGGACTGATGAATCTTCTGTTTTGCAAATTAATAACTTGTTTATTTTTACTCTTCATTTTTATCCTCTCACAGTATATAAACAGCCTGCCATATTATTGCAGAAAGGCAAATCTGATCAACATTGGTGACAAAGCTTTTGCCATTTTTGCCAAGTAGAGAAGGAAGAACTCTGTGATCACATGGTCCTGCTCAAACTAAGTTGTAAGAGCATTCCCTGACCCTCAACCCTTCCCCTCCCTCTTTCCCCATTCTATGCTGATGAACGGCACTGCCTGAGAGTGGTGCCTCATTGTTTGTAACTTTGGGCCATGATTGGTCCAGGACTGTATATAAGCTTCTGTACTTTCTGGAATAAACAGTGTTTCTGTCTTGCTCTGGCAGAACAGTTTACCTACCCCAGAGTCTGGGTGGAGTGACTCTGTGGACTGTCACCCCAAAACCTTGTCCTGTGAGCTCCCACTTTGTCCTTGCCCCGAGGACCCCCTTTTCTCGTCTCTCGGGACCCCAACTCGTGGAGCAGACCTATGAGGCACGACTTCAAACAATACTAAGTATATCTGGAAATGATCCAGGCACTCACATGAGGACATGATTTTTCTCTTCCCTATTTGCTCTTTTGGACAATACAATTTGTCATTTGCCATTAAAATGGACCTTTTATTTCTTTATGGTATAGCTTGATGGCATCTGATTTTACATGACTTGGTGACAGTTGCACTGCTTGTTTCTGGCAGTTTCTAATTTTCCTTTCATTTTATCATCCTGGTTTTTATTTCAACTTTGCTTTTATGGCTTGTGCACTATCCTGACCTTCCGATACTGTCACTTTCAACAATGCAAGGACATCATACCATCACTGTGAAAATAACAATGTGCTTTCTTAGCTCACTTCTCTAGTGTGTCTTTTTTTTTTTTTTTTTTTAAGATGTCAAAAGCAATCTTTTTGGAAATGTCAGATCCACCAATTAAATTTTTTCTCCCCTACGGGTTCTTCACCCAGTGTCCTTTCTTTTATTCTTATTCTATTACCCATGGAAAGCTATTACTTACTTTTTTAAAAAAAAACTTGTATTTTGCTCATCACTTAATATTTAACTGAATTTCTTCCCACTGGATGTATAGTTATGTATTTTTTTTTGAAATAATAATAGTCAAATCTTTATACCCAGAGATTAAAAAACAAAACAAAACTAAACTAAAATACATCTTGCCAGATGTACTTGGAAGATCTTCTTTTTAGAAGCTGATTTATTTTTTTCATGTTTATTTTTTTCATGTTCATGTTTCTTCTGAACAATATGATTAGCTAACAGGAAGGAGTCAAATTTCACTGAATGAAATGGCTTTTCCAAGTGAGATGAAAGAACTTTTGCTTGAGGGCATCATAAGCACCCTTTATTTACAGTTGACCAGATTTCCTCAGTTACTGAAGAGTATTCAAGTGCCTTCTAGTGTAGCAAGACAAGGCAGAAGACCCTGCTCATCATGGCTTTTTTTTCCCCCTTATAATTCTATTTCCTTGTGTTTGATAGATTTGTTTATAGCAAAGTGACTTTACAAGTTCATACTCAAAGCATTCATTCGTCTTTTTTTTTTTTTTTTTGGTACCGGGGATTAAACTCAGGGGCACTCGACCACTGAGCCACATCCCCAGACTTATTTTGTGTTTTATGTAGAGACAGGGTCTCACTGAGTTGCTTAGCACTTCGCCTTTGCTGAGGCTGGCTTTGAACTTGCAATTCTCCTGTCTCAGCCTCTTAAAGTGCTGGGATTACAGGTGTGTGTCACCGCACTGGCTTCACTGGTCTTTTAAGATAGATTTGCGAAGCTAATTTTTTGGGGAGCTTTTCTACTTATGGTTCCATTCTAGTCCTCCTGATTGTATTCTCTCCTCCACATTTCATGTGGGATATACACTATTGTATTTTTGTGAAGAGAGGATAAATGTCAACAGCGACAAGATCTATTCTAAGGCCTTGCCAAAACCAAAGACTCATAAGCTGCTCTACTTGTCAAGTCAAAATAATCCTGTATTTTAAAAAACTTTCTAAGAAATGCTTTTTCTCAACTATACATGTCATACATGAATAGGAAATTTTAGAATATAAGAAACTACCTGCAATTATAACAACCAATGAGAATGTCTATTCACTTTCTTCCAGTCCTTTCTTTGCATGGTTTTCCATAATATGCACATATTTATGTAATTGTTTTTCACAACAGAGTCAAGATTATGTTTATTGCTACATTTTAATTGATTTTAATTTCACTTTAATTTCAGAAGATCAGGACAAATTTATCCAAGTCAGCTTTATCCCTCTTTATATAAAAGTAACTTCATTAAGAGACAGTTAAATATTTGATTGTTTACTTTGCATTTTTTTTCTCTTTCTTCTGTTTTGGTGCTGGGAATCAAACTTGTGTCTTGTCCTGTTGGAACACTCCACCACTGAGCTACACCCTTCAGTCCTACTTTGCTACGTTTCTCAGTGCTTTTCCTATGTTCACTTTCTATTTTGTACAGTTTCTTCCATTATCAGATATTACCTACAGTGTTATTTAATCAGAATAAGCTCTTTAGAACTAAAATTCCTTTTGGCTTGTAGCATGACTCTGAATCAAAATTGATCAAATTGCTAGAAGAGCTTAATATCCTACAAAAGAAAAATCTCCTGGTATAATTATTTTCTGTAGCTGCATTGGCCTTAATAATCTACTTGTCATTTTGTATGTGTATCTGAAACATTGGTTATGAACGCTGCTTTCTCTGTGTCTAAGTCATGTTTAAACGTTGATTAAATTTGCTAGCACCTCAGCCACAACAAAGTACACAATGTGTAAGGTTAGATGTCTTTCAAGGAAAATCAGATTTTGTGGTTTCTGACTTTGGGAGGCTAACTCCTGAACAGGGACAAGAAGAGAGAAAGGACATGAAATCAACATTTATTGCCTGCCTTATTTTGGCCGCTGTTAGCTATTCTATATACTTAATCCTTACAAAACCTCGACAAAGTAAGTCTCTTTCCTACAGATACTAAAGTCTGTCAGTTTTCTCTCCTGGTAGATACATGATGCTCAATGCATGTTGATAATAAATGCACTTATCTTTCTTACCTAGCAAGCAATATACAATCCAGGATCAGATATCTGTTCTGAGAGGCTGACAAGGCTCTGCAAAGGCATCTGGGGAGGTAAATCTAGCTGGGAGTAATGATGCTATAAATAAATGAAAGTAATGTTAATGATTGGGTGTGGGGAGAATGGACTCCTCTAGAATCTCTCCATTCCAGTTACCATCCCCCATTCATTGAGGTCAATATCCTCTTGTGCTAACCTTCCTGATATTTTCTTGTATTCGGTCGTTTAGCCTTTGATCTTACTCAACTCCAGTTTGATCTTACTCAACTCTCTAGCCAGAGAGATCTTCATTGAACACCAAAAGGAGTATGTTACTTACTTGCTTGAAGCACTTCCGTGGTTTTCACTGGCTCTTGGGATGAAGTTCAAACTAATTAAGATGGCATTTATAGGGCTTCAGGATTTGGACCTTATTACATCTTTGTTCTCCATGTTACACCTTGTGTTTTAACCAGAGCCCATTTCCGACTCCTTTCATGTACCCTCATCTCTTTCATCTTTCATCTCAGCTTTGTGGAGTGTTCCACAGTGACACCCTCTCATGCCTTTGGGCAATTGAATGGAGCAGCTTAGGAGTTTGCATAGGTGTGTTCTTCTCTTCCAAAAATACACCTGTATCTGTATCATTTTCTTGAGATTTCAAGAAACCCACTGTTGAGAGGTACATGGATACTAAATTTAATTTACTTGTCTTTTGGAAATTTTTGAAATGTAGCAGAATATGTACAATTATAAATGTCAATGACATTCAGTCTCAGGGTTCACAATGGAGGTAATACATAATTTAGAGTTGGAGAGTTTTTCAACTGAAGCTAATTTTCTTCAATCTTCTGAATATTTAAAGAGAAGCTAGAATTATAAGCTGGGCATGGTAGCAAACACCTGTAATTCTAGCTTCTCAGGAAGATGAAGCAAGAGTATCACATGTTCAAGGCCAGCCTGGACAACTTAATGAGACTGCCTCAAGAAATAAAAAGGCTAGGATGTAGTGCAGTAGTAAAGTGTCTTTGGGTTCAATCCCCAGTACTGAAGAGATGGGGGGGGGGGAGGTAGAATTATAGGTTTTTTTTTGTTTTGTTTTTTTGGTACTGGTGATTTATATTAGGGGTGCTTTAACACTGAGCTACACCCCTAATCTTTTTTTATTTTTTACTTTGAGAGGTTGTTGAGGGTCTTGCTAAATTGTTGAGGTTGGCCTCAAACTTGTGATCCTCCTGCCTCAGCCTCTTGAGTCTCCAGGATTACAGGCATGTGTGTGACATACCTGCTGATTTATAGACTTTTTATGTAAATTTTGGTTTTTAAATGTGAGCCAACTCTGTGGCTAAACAAAACATCTCTGGATGAAATCCAGCTTATCAGCTACCAGTTTGCAGTATTTTCTCTATTTCATTCAATTCACACCAATCCTTGTTCTTTTGTTCTTTGTCTTACCTCTCATTTGCAGGTCATACTTTAAATACCATTTCCTCCCAGGAGTTTTCTCAGATCTGGGTTAATTTCCTCTCCAGTATGCTCCAGCAGTGGCCTGTTCTACCTGTACCAGCATAGGAGTGATTTCCCATTACACTTTGAATTTTGATGAAGACTGGGATCATTTTTTCTTAATCACTTATGCATTCATTCAACAAGTATTTATTGAGCACTTCTATGTGCTGGTGCTATCCTAAACACTACAGATTCAACAATTAAGAAAAGAGAAAAGTGACCACACTGCTGGCACATGCCTGTAATGCCAGCCATTCAGGAAGCTGAGGCAGGAGGATCACAAATTCAAAGCCAGCCTCAACAATTTAGTGAGGTCCTAAGCAACTCAGCAAGACCCTGTCTCTTAAAAAAGCAGGGGTGTGGGGATGTGGCTCAGTGGTTGAGCATCTCTGGGTTCTATCCCCGGTACCCCTCCCCCCAAAAAATTGGGAACTTGAGCAATAATCTGGGTTAACCTTGTGCTTGGACAAATAAAAGCATAGTGACTCAGTGTCCCACAGTGGCCAGTGGCAGATAAATTCATCCCAGGTTCTTCATCTGCCAGCATTATGTACTTCTCTTTCTCTGGGGAGATATACTTTGCATTCAAAATGGAAGGTCCTTCTGCAGATCCCTTCTTTTTACTTTTTTCTCGGGTTCCCTTTCTTCTTTCTTGCACTCAAAAGAGAAGTGTGTTGTGGTTTCTAGAGGAAGAATCCAGGTTTGAGCTTTTCCAATTTGGGCAGAAGATCCTGGCAAGCTTCCTCTTGGTCTGTCTGGTTTAATTCCATGAGCTATTTAGGGACATCTGCAGCTGGAGAATAATCAGTCTCCTGTGAGCCGGGAAAGTACCACGTGAATCCCCTTACCCCATGTTCACTGTAGGTTTTCAGCAGCACAACTATCCTGGGCCCTGGAGAGTCTCAGTACCCAGGCAACTGGCCTTCATGGCCTCTGCATGTGGAATTCTGCCACCACCTTACATGGTTTCTGTGGCTCTCCTCGACCCACCAAGGCTGATTCTCCCAAGCCTAGCACAGTCTGTAGTATCTCATAAATGTTTGTTGAATAACAAATTACCGAATTTAATAAAATTGAACTATAGATGCGAAAGCGGAAAGTTGCAGACTAGGAGTACCTACTTCAAAGTCACAGCTAGTAAGAAAGAGGTTGAATTCAGAATTAAACCCAATCTGCTTGACTCCACTGCATTGTTACCCCCACCTGCCAGGTTAAATGAAAAAACAAACAAAAAACACAAAATTAATGTAAGGAGTGTTTCACATGAGTTGTATTTTAGATTGTAGGATGAAGGAACCTGTGGTAGGTTGGGCGATTTGGAAAACTATCTCACCCACACATTGGAATTGTTTAGAACATGAAAGAAGTCAGTGAGTCTTGCCTGACTGCCCTAAATTATTTACAGTACTCTTTTCATAAGGTAGTGAGAAGAACCACTTACAGAAAGTAGGGGTCAGTCACTTCTGGAGACTCTACCTAGTAGTCTTGAATTAGGGTCATTTACCCAATCTGCTTTCGAGTCAGCCACTAGTGCCCTTTTCTCACAGTGTTTACATGCACACAATGTGTCTTATGTAAGGAACTAAATATGTTAGGAAAGAGGACCCAACTCGGCTTGTTTCAACCCAAAACTTGACCGATAGTTGAACTCATACGAGGTTCCCCAAATTCCAGCTCAAATAAAAAGTTAAAATAACAAAACTTTTCCAACTTCAAAAATCAAATAATTACACTTGTTCAGTTCTTGTTTTCATTAGAGATTTGGGTGAAGATAAAGTGGAAATGTTGCCACAACCTCTTTGTGTATGATTTGCAGCCCAAGTATAGTCACTGAATTTAGGACATTTTGGTTGCCCTGTAATTCTGCACTTCATTCCTGTAAACTGTTCCTGGGCTTGAGCTTCCTAAAAAGATCACTACAACTGTGGATGACCTGGGTCTCAGCTTGGAAGCCTTATATACTTTATTCCAAGGACTCAGGTTTTCTTCCCCAAGGAGACCTAAAACAGCTCAACTCTGTGGCTCACAGGAAAAATGATGGCATTTTTTTTTTTTTAGAACAGAGATTAATATTGTCACACTTTTCATGTGCATTATGGAAGAATTAACTTTGAATATTTCTATGAAGCCAAATCATGCTTTATTCCACCCCTTCCCTTTAAGTACAAATTCCCTTAGAAAAGAAGACTCAGCGAAAGGGACTAGAAAAGAAAGAATTCACACAAGACACTTGCCATCCTTACTTCTCCTTTGGGCTATTTCTCATGTCACTGATGACATATAACAGACATGAACTTCCTCCATCTGTAAAGGGACCTACATGCAATGATTAGTTTTCACCAAGACCAATTGAGGATTTTTTGTTCTTTATTTTTTTTCC
>CM053410.1:69679365-69705352 GCA_028644305.1 Xerus rutilus
TTAGTGAGACTCCGTCTCTAAATAAAATGTAAAAAAGGGCTGGGAGGGATATGGTTCAGTGGGTCAGTACCTCCTGTGTTCAATCCCTGGTAACAAAACCAAACAAACAAAAACAAAAACAAACAAACAAAACCCTGGAACTCTACATATATAGGGATTGATCTAAAGTCACACAGCCAGAATTAACCTGGAATCCAGGTTTCCAGACTTGATCTGCAGATCTTCCTGCTGCCTTCACAGTTAACATAGAGTTGGTTTTCTGACTAGATTAGCTCTTATTTTTTGTAATGATGAAAGTTTCTTCTATGAGATGTACAGTTTTTTAATCTTAGCTTTTATTAATAACAAGATTGGATCTACTCCCTAGAATAACTTGTATTATATCTTTTGGATATATTATTTTCATTTTTGAAACATAGTGAATTATTTAGAGGCATTTTATTTTCCTGGATCTTTGGAGATATCTGAAAGTAGCAAGATATAGTGGAAAGAAGTTGGCCCCAGAAGCTGGGATTATAGATCCATCTTAATCACTGACCCTGCAGAAGTCACTTTATCTCATGTCGTCTCAATTTTTCAATCTGTAAAATAGAGACCATGATACTGCCTTCTGTCTCTCATGTGCATAGTATACAGATCAAATAAGCTAGCAGTGATGGAAACATGTTAGATAAGCATAGTATAACACATGTATAGCAAAGCTAGAGAACTTTGAAAAAGATCATTGGAACTTGTGGTAGCATGTTTAAACTGACAAAATGATAAGCCTATCAGGAGATATTGCCTTTGCTTGTTTTGGGAATTTCTTCATGGTAGGCTGACTTCTACTACCATTGATGACTCTATAGGTGTGGTGATAAAAATAAATATCGTATTTATTTTGTCATGCACTTCTGATGAAACACGGTGAGTCTTACAGAGAGAGCAATGACTACTGCTAATTAATATTATGCCAAATTTTATAACATCCCAAGGAAGGCCGGACAGGACTGACTCATTCCTCTTGCACATGGTGTTCTCATTTGGCAAACAGGAACACAATGGGCTCCTGAAAGTTGAGACGTCAATATTTTCTATTAATTTCAAGGAACTTGCATATTGTTTGCACAGCTGTCATGTTCCTTTGATAGGAGGCAGAAATTACTTTAAGGTCCCTCAGGAAAAATAATGATAAAAGTAATAGCTGTAATGTATTAGTCTTCTATTTTATGTCAGGCACTGTGCAAAAGTTTTATATACATTATTTCTAGTTCTCAAAGCAACCCTATGAAAGGCAGGTATTATCAGACCTATTTTACTTTATAATATCTTTATATAGAGAAAATAGGATATGTTATAATTTGAATGTCTTAGTTTCCATTTGAACAGTGGCAGGCATGCTTGTATTTCATTTGTTCTCCTGGCTGTTCTTGGATAAGCAGCGGCAAACTTTGTTAATTCCAACTAGCAGAAAAACTAAGATAAAGTCAAGCATGGTGGCACATGCCTGTAATCCCAGTGACTCAGGAGGAGAGGAAGGAGGATCCCAGGTTTGAGGCCCAGCTTCAACAACTTAGTGAGGCCCTCTGTAGCTTAGTGAGACCCCGTCTCAAAGAAAGAGAGAGGGAGGGAAGGAGAGAGGGAAAGAGAGAGAGAAAGAAAGAGAGAGGGAGAGAGGGAGAGAGGGAGAGAGAGAGAGAAAGAAAGAAAGAGAGAGGGAGAGAGGGAGAGAGAGAGAGAGAGAGAGAGAGAGAAAAGATAAGAAAAGAAAAAGACAAAATGGAGTTAAATAACTTGTTCAAATATCAGTCAGATCTATGACTGGGGCCTTAATATCATGATTTCTCCTTAAGATTCCTTTTTCATTAGACTACTGGCTTTCAAATTAATGAATCCTACAATTGTATGTTGGACATGTGCTGGACCGTAAGGAAAAACAGACACAGCCCCTGCCCTACCTGAGTAAGGATGGAATGAAATCAGAACTCTCTGAACAGGCTTATCTGGGGCTTTGGATGGTCTCGTCCTTCCCTTTCCTTTCTCCCACAGTATGTTTACCCAAATTAACACAATTTTAAATAGTTAATAAATCACCATCAGTGTGATTTGTTGAGCCGTTTTTGAAGTGCTCAACCTATATTATGTTATTTAATCTCTGTGAGAAAAAAGCACCCTGAGAGCATGAGCTGTAGAGCCAGCTGGAGGCAGAGGTCACAGTCAGAGGCTGATCTGACTGTGGAGCCAGCTGCCCCTCCTTCCTCACGTGGCCTCTTGGTTAACAGGTGCTGGCTCTTTTTCAGGGGCACCTGATGAACCCACCTTTTCTGCTCCTACTCTTGCCTCCTGCAAGGGCAAGGCAAAGCCAGGGGTGTGGGGGCGGGGTGGGGGTTGGAGAAAGGGGAAAGCCCAGAAAGGGGAAATCCTTACTTTAGGATTATTACAGGAAAGTTATGAAGAAGCTTGGCAGTAGTGGGCCAGAATTCTAAGTTCTACAAAGGGGAAGGTTTGACATGTGAACCCTCTCTGTGATGTAACTTGATTGTGGCATTGAGAATCCAGACACCAAATGTGAACAGTGTAGCAAAGGGAGAGATGGGACATCAAGGGAACTTTTGAAAGAATGACTGGGTGAAGAGTTTAGAAGCCTTAGCTAGAGTCATTACTAATTGTCCAATTTTATAATAAGCTAAGTTATATTCTTGAAAGATTTTGGCTGTGATATGACAGCTTTTGCAAATTTTTCCTCAAATTTATCCTATTTAATCTTACATATCTAGCTCTACTCATGATACCTAGTTCTGTTTCTGAATTTAATGGATTGAGGTTTGCTTGCTAAAGGTACAGCTCCTTATTGAGTATATTCCCTTATACACAAAGAACTTCAAAAAATATATGATTAACAAGTAAAAGGAAAGGTAAAGAAAGAATTCCATTTAAAATGCTATTGGTATAATTATCACTTTTGGCTGTGGATAAGAATATTGATGAATTATTTCACTTTGCCCAAATTCTAAAGGAAAAAAATGCTTCATGGACTATATTTTTCTTACATGAGCAATTCTACTTCTCTGCTTTATGTCAAGAAAAACAGATGTTAGTACTCTATTTCTAGCAAGAAGTTTCTCCTTTTGACATATATATCTAAATTGCCTAATAATTAGTTTTTATCCCTGCTTCTCCCCCTCAGATGCTTTGTTTTAAAGTCTTTGGAAGCTTAATTTTTCCATTTCTCTGGTTGCAAACCAGATAGAGTCACACCATTTGTGTCTTCATACATGCACCAAGGGTAGTGATGACCATTTCATTCAACCATCTGTACTACACCCATTCCCCTTTCTCTCCCCCCACCTCCCCCTGCCCCATCAAGAGTTCCTCCATTTCTCCTGTTTCCCATTCCCACTCCGCTTATGTATCAGCATCCACTAATCAGAGAGAACATTAGGCATTTGGTTTTTTGGGACTGGCTTACTTCACTTAGCATAATGTTCTCCAACTCCATCCATTTACCTGCAAATGCCATAATTTTATTCTCTTTTATTGCTGAATAATATTCCATTGGGTAGATGTACCACAGTTTCTTTATCCATTCATCTAATGAAGGGCATCTGGGTTGCTTCCACAGTTTTGCAATTGTGAATTGTGCTGCTATAAACATTGAAGTGGCTGCATCACTGTAGTATGCTGCTTTTAAATCTTTAGGGTATAGGCCAAGGAGTGGAATAGCTGGATCAAATGGTGGTTCCATTCCAAGTTTTTTAAGCAGTCTCCATACTGCTTTCCAGATTGGTTGCACCAATTTGCAGTCCTACCAGCAATGTTTGAGTGTGCCTTTTTCACCACATCCTCGCCAGCACTTATTGTTGCTGGTGTTTTGAATAGCTGCCATTCTGACTGGGGTGAGATGAAATCTGAGAGTAGTTTTGATTTGCATTTCTGTAATGGCTAGAGATGTTGAACATTTCTTCATATTGAGTTCTATATATGTACTATGACTTGAAATGCATTTAAATAAGTTAATTTTTAAAAAGTGTATTATTCAATCTTCATGTGTTTATGTAGTTTCTGTAGGGTTTTGTCATGTTTATTTCTAATTTTATACCATTATAATCTGAAAAGATGAATAGAATTTTATATATATATATGTATACATATATTTGTATTTGTTGAGAGTTGCTTTGTGGACTAAAATATGTTCTATTCTGGAGAAGATTCTATGAGCTACTAAGAGAAAAGTGTATTCAACTGTCTTGGATTAAATATTCTATAGATGTCTGTTAAGTCTATTTGATTTATAATATTTTTTTATGTTCAAAGAGACTTTACTAAGTTTATGAATGGATGAACTATCTAATTGTGAGAGCAGTGTGTTGAAATCATCCAATATTACTGTTCTGGTGTCTATATTGTGCTTCAATTGGAATACTGTCTCTTTTGTATAATTTCTTGAACCCATGTTTGGTGCATAAATATTTATTATTGTTAAAAAAAAATAAAGTCTTTGGAAGCCAAGTGTGGTAGCCCATGCCTGTAATCCCAAAGACCAAAGAGGCTGAGGCAGGACGATCTCAAGTTCAAGACCAGCCTCAGCAATTTAACAAGGCCTTAAGCAACTTCGTGAATCCCTGTCTCAAAAAATAAAAAGAGAGCCTGGGGCTGTGGCTCAGTGGTGGAGAGCTTGTCTCCCACGTGTGAGGCACTGGGTTCGATCCTCAGTACCACATAAAAATAAATAAATAAAGATATTGTGTCCATCTACAACTAAAAATGCAAAAATAAAAAAAAATAAAAAGGACTGGAGGTGTAACTTGGTAGTGAAATTCACTTGGGTTCAATCACCTTGTACCAGCTCCCACCTCCCAAAAAAGTCTGTTGAAATACAAGAAGGCTGTTTCATGTTTAATTACTGAAAGTATGTAATCAAATGAAATTTAAATGACTAACACTAGATAAAAATCAGGTGAAGGAATAATTTTTCTAATCATGTTTCCATTCCATGTATTTTAAATAGATAAACTATATTATTCCTAGGGATATTTATTTGATATTATACTGACCACTTGGAACTTTTTTTTTTCTTTTTTCCATTGCTGAGGATTGAACCCAGGGCCTCCTGAATGCTAGGCAAGCACTGACTTATGAGACAGGGTCTTGCTAAATTGCCAGGGCTGGCCTTGAATTTATGATCTTCCTGCTCAGCCTCCCAAAAAGCTGGTATCATAAGTATTCACCACCATGCCTGGCTATTTGGAACATTTTTAATGTCCTACTATAATTTTGTCCTAAATTCATTAAAAGATTTGAATTTTATAAGTTTTTAAATTTATTCATTCATTTATTAAAAATATATTAAGTGTATGCTGTTTGCCAATCTTGGATACATTGCTTAAAGGCTTAAGATTCATTTAGTATCAGGAGCCACAGAATTATGATATAAAATGATAAAATTCAATGTTTATGATACCTTTGTTATTTTATCACTTAATACAAAGGGCAATATTGAACATGTTTGAGCAGCTCATAAATGTTTAAAGGTCACTCAGGTTGTTGATAAATGCTTTTATTCTCATTTCACTTTCTTTATTGACAAGATATCCAGAAGAATTATTGCCATGTCAGAAAATAATAATTAAGAGAATGTTTTCCTAAGCCCTAGAGTAGGGAAATGGAAAAAAAAAGTTCAAAGGAAATCTACAAATTAAAACCAGAAAATTTTCAGTGTTCAAACTTTTTTTTTAGTTCCTTTAGTAATCTTGTCCAGTAACTTCCAGTAAATTAACCAATCCAGTGTCCAGTAAATTAATGAAACCTGGTGACCAGTTGCTTAATCTGAAATTTCCTTATACTCTTACACTTACAATTTTATACTTTTACAAGTAAGAGTTTAAGTGACCTTAATTTTCAGAGAGATTTTAAAAGGTATGAGGCACAACCACACCATAGATCAATTAGATCAGAATCCCAAGAGGAGGAACCTGGGCCTGGGCATTTTATTTTAAGCCTCAGGGTAGATTCCAGTGTGCAGACAAGCACCAGAACTATGACTGACTTCCCAGTTGTTATAGCTGTGTGTTTTCACAGCATGGTTTTGGCTTTTCTTCCATAGTTTATTCTTTTTCCCATGTAATTCTCTTGAAGAGTCATCATTTTTTTCTAATGTCAATTTGGCCCATTCTCTTTAGGATATTAGTGACTACATATGTTTGCCATTTCTTTAAAAAAAAATCTTATTCTACACTTTCACTTTAATGAAGTTTTTATGCTTTCTCTTTTTGCTCTTTCTACTCTAGTTCTTTTTTTTTTATCAATAAACAACTAGTTCATTATAAATTTCAAGATTATCCAGTATTTTCCATGATTTTGAAAAATAATGTTTATTGGACATTATATGTGTATTTAATTATAGATTAAATTGTGATTGAATTTATTTATATTACCCAAAAAGACAATTTGGTTGAATAGATTGACTACTAGGTGACATCAGACTTGTAAACAACGTTACATTATGATATTTCTAAGCCCTCGCTCTTTACCCTAAACTAGACTATATATTTTAAAAAAAAAAAAAGCGACAACATTTAATCATATAATACAACTTATATTGCAAGAAGAAACTTGGGTAGTTTGACTTGCTTATTTACTTGGCCTTTACCTGACCTTTTTTTTGTTTTCATTTTTTTCCAATTCAATAGCAATCACTGCTTATTAACTGACCAGATTTCAGAAATACCATGGTAACTACCTTAGTTCATCCTTCTAATGGCTGTTTATCTTGTTTTCTCTGTTCCCAACCTTTCCTTATTTTTGATCAGAATGTGCTGATCATTTCACTACTTCTATTTCCATGATCTTTTTCTCTAATTATTTTTTTTGTCTTCTAACTTTTCCCCCAGTTACTTGCTTAGGACAAGTCACCAACTTCCATTTGTGTCATAATTTATACCTGTGTTAGTGCATGAGCCTCTTCCCCCATCAAACAACTACCCTTGCTTTGTATTTACTCTTCAGTCTCTGTATATACTTGAGGATAGAAGTGGTGCCTGTGAGTTTTAATGAGAGTCTAATTGGGGTAAAGAAGGCTAGGCAGTGCCTTGACTAGCTGCCAGGAGAGTAGTCCTCTACTTTGGTTTTCTTTCCCTCCCTCCCTCCCTCCCTTCCTTCTTTCCTTCCTTCCTTTTTATTATTGTATTGAGGATTGAACCCTGAGGTGCTCTACCATCAAGCTATATCCCCAGTCTTTTTTATTTTTTATTTTGGGACAGGGTCTTGCTAAGTTGCCTGGGCTGCCCTTAAACTTGTGATCCTCCTGTATTAGTCTCCCAACACTCAGGGATTATAGGCAGCCCAGTTTGCTCTCTACTTCAAAGGTCAAAGACACACACTATTCATTGTTCATGTCCAGAGAGGTCTTGAGAAACTGAGTAGCAATAGTTAAAATCCAACAATAGTTAAGTCAATACCAGAATAGTAATTTGATAATTTATTGAAACTGATGAGAATGGGGAACCTAAAAATCCTACATAATCAACTTGTGATCTTCCTGAAGTCAATCTATATGCGGAACATAGATTCATATACATGGGAAACACAAGAGAGCTCTCTTGGTGAGACTAAATTAAAACAAGAAAAATTTGCATCAATTTTTGAAGGTACCTCTGTAATGGAGTAAGAAACGTAATTAATTTCTCACCAAATTCTTATTAAAAGAAGAGAAAAAAGACTGTTAAAAATGAGAGAAAAGAACGTAACTCTGTGATATTCCTGCCAAAAAGATACAAATGTAAACTAATCATAAAGTAAGTTCAGGTAATGAAAACAAGGGAAGCCAATTAGGAGCTGAATCTGGAAATGGGAGAAGGTGGGCTTCGCTTAGAGTGTGCGCAGGTTCTACTACAATCCAGGGAAGGATTGCCTTAGTTTTGCCATGTCACCGATTTTTCAGTAAAAGCCAGAAATTTGAATTTCAAATAAATCACTGGTTTGTGATTAAATCTGTTCCAATTTGAGCATCAAAATAAATAATGATAACAAATAATTATAATCCATTGTATACATGTATATTATGATCAATGGAATGCACTGATACTGATATATACATCTATATAATATCGTAGGAGAGAAGGGAAAGGTTATTGTTATACTAGAAAGCCAAGTAATAAATGAAGAAAGAATGATGGAAATGACCATTTGACAACCATAATAGTAATAATTAATTTGAGCAGGAATCACCAATTAATGCTAATATTTGTGTGTGAAAGTTTGAATAGTGACAGGATATTTACATAATATTAAAATAATTCCTCACCAAATTCTTATTAATTACAAATGATAAAGATAGTAACTTTATAATGGAGAAAACTAGCAGAAAATACCTTAACACAGTGATTAAATATGACATCTCCCTCACTATTAATTTTCCTGATGTGATTCATTAGGAAGAGAAGAAGTTGAGTGTGGTAGCACATGCCTATAACCCCATTCATGAAGCAGGAATATTGAAAGTCTGAGGCCAGCCTCAGCATCTTAGTGAGACCCTGTCTCCAAATAAGAATAAAAAGTTCTAGGGGTGAAGCTTAGTTGTAGAGCATCCCTGGGTTCAATCCCCAGTACCATAGGAAAAAAAGAAGAGAAAAAAGACTGTTAAAAATGAGAGAAAGAACATAACTCTGTGATATTCCTGCCAAAAAGATACAAATGTAAACTAATCATAAAGACAGATTAGACAAGCCCCAATTAGGGCCAGTCTTTATAAAAAAAAGGATGTGTACTACTCAGATGTCACTGTCATGAAAGATGGAAGAAGAGTACCAGATTAAAGGAGGCTAAAGAGATTATGGCAATGAATTAATGCTCAATCTGGAATTTTTGTTGTTATTTTAAAGGACATTACTGGGGTATTGGTAAAATCTGAATAAGGTCTGTAGACTAGGTGATGATATGTAAACCAATATTAATTTCTTGATTTTGATAATTATATTGTGCTTAGATAAAAAATACATGCTGAAGTATTTCGGGATAAGTAGTCATTGTGTTTGTAATTGATGATCAAATGGTTCATAAAAAATTAAAGAGAGAAAGAAAGGATATTGCAAATGTAAGAGGCCAGCATACTAACATTTAGGGGAAAAGTATACAGGAAGTCTTTTTTTTTTTTTGGGTACAGGGATTGAACTCAGGGGTACTTGACCACTGAGCCACATTCCCAGCCCTATTTTGTGTTTTATGTAGAGATAGTGTCTCAATGAGTTGCTTAGTACCTCGCTGTTGCTAAGGCTGGCTTTGAATTCACAGTTCTCCTATCTCAGCCTCCCAAAGTTCTGGGATTAAAAGGCGTGCACCGAGGAAGTGTTTGTACTATTCTCATAGCTTTTCTGTCCATCTAAAATTATGTGAAAATGTAAATCTGAAAATAATCATTACTTTGAATCAACGTTCTCTTCAAAGAGTTTACAACAGGAAATAGACAGAATTCAGGGGTGCTCCACTACTAAGCTATACCCCAGAACTTTTTACTTTATTTTGAGACAGTCTCTTGCCAAATTGCCCAAGCTGACCTTGAACTTGCAATCCTTCTGCATCGGCCTTCCAATCAATTAGGATTATAGGCATGTACCACTGCACCCAGCTTGGAAACGAAATTTTTTTTTTTTTGGTGCTGGAGATTGAACCCAGGGGCACTCTACCACCTCAGTTCTTTTCTAATTTTTATTTTGAGGCAGAATCTTGCTAAATTGTCAAGGCTGGTCTTGGACCTGTGATCCTTCTCTCTCAGCCTCCCAAGTCGCGGGGATCCCAGGCTTGCGCCACTGTACCTGGCAGAAACAGAACTCGTGAAGTTCTTTGGGTGAGTCTCTGAAGTGCATTGTTCTCTTCTTTAGATATCTAAATATGGTTATCAGTGCCACAGTTTTGCATACTGAGTGATCCTAACTAGGGCTGTTAACGTGATTAGAAGAAAATCTCAGCCTCCTGTTTATAATTTATTAGTACTGTGGTTGCTACCTAGAGGAACAACTTCTATCTCTCAGTGTTAATTTCCTAGTTTAAATTGTTTAGAGGGAGGTACTGATTTCTCAATTTTATGGTATAAGTTCCAACTATTGACAATATCTTTATGCTTTTCTAAGTAGAAATACCCTCCTGGCAGCTCAACTGCTTTAATATCTTAGACCCAGAGTTCCTTGTAGGTATAAATTCTTTATTTATTTCTGGGTTTCTTTTCCTTGCCCCAGTCCTGGGTATATGCAGGGTTTCAACTTCAACAGATTTTATTCTAGTCATGCTAGTAATTACACATTACCCTAAAAGCAAATGCTTTCAGCGAACACACTAATGTACCTTTCAGCAAGTGCTCTTGAATTATAATGAACATTTCCATTTTAATGAGGTCTGACTGAATTGCAGCAGTCTCTGCAAATTATCTGAAATGGTACAGTACCTGCATTAGAAATTCAGTCATGCCTATGTTGGAGATCAACAGAGGAGAGCTTATTTCCACCGTCATTTCTCTTCCATAAAAGGGAAGAATTGCTGGATAAGCCGCTGTAATAACAGAGGAAGCAGTGAATTGATTTTTTGACAGGATTGCTGAGGAGAGTGATGGGGAGTGGGCGGAACTGATTGAGCAAAATGAGAAATTAAAGATAACAGCCAAGGATAAGCCGGGATCCTGATAGCAAAGCTTGGGTGTAAAATGGAATAAAAAAATGCTGCTCCTGAAATTGTTTGGCAAGAGGAAAACCATATTTAGATGAATTTTCAAACAATTAAAGTTAAGATTTTTTCTGTGATTATCATAGCAACCATTTTGTACAACAAAATGTGGCATATATCAAGGACTACCGTGTGTGACACAGGACCTGGACCTGAGGATTTTGATGGAAAAAATGCTGCTTTTTAATTAGAAGATGATTTTAAAATGTAAGTGGTAAAGAGAAAGGGTGAGAACAGGGGGACAAGCTTCGATGTTGTTTTAGTAAAGACTGGGGTGACTAGTGGGGAATAATGGCAGAGAAATGCGGAGAGAGGAGGGACACAGAGGGGCTAGAGAGAGGAAAGCATTGTAACAACTGGAGAAATGGGTGGACTGAATCAGTTTTCAAATTTGATATGAGCAACAGCCACTACTACGAAGCTTAGAGTCCAGAACTGGTAAATATTTCAAATTTGAATTAATTATGAAAGCTAAGAAAAAGCAAATTGGATGGGTCTCCCATCATGGTAGGGGAGGAGTCTACCTGTTTGCTCTTTTTCTCAGAAAATAAAAATTTTTCTTTCTGTCCCTTTAAAAAATATTTGGGCGGTGACTCTGTTAGGGAAGAACAGGCTGGATGTTCGTAGCCTGGCTGAGGCAGTTACAGCAATTTTTCTTCTATAGGAAAATAATGGTTCTTCAGTTTCTGCAGAGACCCTGCTCAGCAGCTGCCAGCAGTCTTAAGACAGACATGGGTTCAGGCTTGGGCTTTTTTTGGTGCTGGGGATTGAACCCAGGGGTGCTTTATCAATAAGCTACATTCCCAGGCCTATGTATTTATCTATTTTTTATTTGAAGACAGGATTTTACTAAGTTGCTGAGTTGTGATCCTCTGCCTCACTCTCTTGAGTTGCTGGAATTGCAGGTGCCAAACCTGGCTGGGCTTTGTTTTTATCAGCACATTTTTGTCTCTTCTTTTCCATGATCAAACTTATAAGCAACCTACATGTGCACCTGTTTTCTATTTTTTCAATTTTTAATTCATGTTTTTGGTGCTGAGATTGAACCCAGGCCTCATTCATGCTAAGTATGTGCTCCACCATCAAGTTTCACTCCCAGTCCCCATTTTTTTCCACTTTAATAAAGAAGGCAGTGTCCCTCTTATATTAAAGCTTGTTCTTCACTTTTGAGTGATGGACCCCATTTTCTCTCACTTTCTCTAGGAATTCACACAGTGTTTCACTTTTGACATCTATGATAGATAATGCCCTTCTCTACTGGGCCATTTCTATTAGCATGTGAATGGACTTTTTCTCTTATGTTGAAAATGTCCTCCTTGCATACATACTTCTCCCTGTTTCTCAGCTCCCTTTCCTAATCATATTTCCTTTATCTCAAGTCCCATACACTCAACTCCCTTCAATACATATTCCATTATCACTTCCTAAAAACACTGTAATGGTTTGTATGTAAACTGCCCCGCAAAGCTCCGGTTAATTGGGGCACCTGGAGGAGGTAGGTCATTGGAGCTTATCCTGAAAGGTGCAACTGCCCTGCAGCGCTCTCTCTCTCTCTCTCTCTTTCTGCTTCCTGACCCCACCATGAGCCAAGCAGCTTTCCTCAGCTGGACCCTGCCCCCATGACATTCTGCCTCTTCTCCAGCCCAGAGCAATGGAGTCAGCTGTTTATGGGTTGACCTCTGAAACCATGAGCCCCAAATAAACTTTCCCTTCTCTAAGTTGTTCTTGTCAGGTGTTTTGGTCACAGCGACTCAAATGCTAACAGAAAACACTTGGTCATGTTTGTGAGTGACTTCTCTGTAGCCAAAATACAAAAGTTACTTCTCTGCCCTCATTTTTCTCAATTCTCATCAGCCTTTGCCAAAATTTATCCATCTCTTTTGCTTGACAGACTCTTCTTTCCTGGCTTTTTATTTTATTTTTTTACTTGTAGATGAACCCAATACCTTTAATTTATTTTTATGTGGTGCTGAGGATTGAACCCAGTGCCTCACACATGCAAGGCAAGCACTCTACCACTGAGCCACAACCCTAGTCTTTTCCTGGCTTTTTGATGCCACCTTCTCCTGGTCTTCCCATGACCACTCTGGATGATTGTCTCAGCCTTTTCCCTCAGCTCTCATTCCTAATCCAAATGTTGCATGTTGAGGTCCTTTAGGGTCTTTCTAGATCCTTTTGCCTCCCCCCACACCTCACTGTACTATCCCAAGATAATCTCATCCACACCCATAGCTGTATGATCTTTATGTCATGGATTCTCCAGTTTATATGTCTCAAGTCCAGGGTTCTTTATTCACCTCTAAACTCCAAAATTCAGTTATCTACTATTTCAAACAAAAAGAGAATTCTCAACTCATCTCAAACTTGTTCCTTACCCCAGTCCCTAGGTCTTCCTATCTCAATAAATAGATTCATCCTCTACCCAGCTGCTCAAGTCAAAACCACTGAGGATTCATTCATCTTTCCTCTTATCACTTGTATCCATTTCATCACCAGATCCTGTAAATGCCAAAAAATATACCTCAGATCCCATTCCTCCTCCCCATGTCCATCTATTTCAGTCTTCGAAGGCATGACCTGCCAACTCTGCTTTCACTATTGCCACTGCCTCTTTCCCCAAACACTTCTAGTTCATCGGTCACACCACAGGAGTGTATGTATATTTTATGTATGAATCTGACGTTCTCTCCTCCTTGAAAGGTTGTAGTGCACCTGGGCTGTAGGAGCACTCTCCATACCTTCAACCCCTCCCTTCCATCTTTCCCCATTCTATGCTAATGGACTGTGCTCTAGACAGAGAGCACCCCTTTGTTTGTAACTTTGGACCTGATTGGTCCAGGAGTGTATATAAGCTTTTGTACTTTCTGGAATAAACGGTGTTTCTGCATCTTGCTCGGGCAGAACAGTTTTTTACCTACACCCTGGGGTCTGAGGAGAATGACCCTGCGGATCATCACCCTCCTGGGAGACTCTATTTTGTCTTCTTCCCCGGAGACCACTTTTCTTCCTTTCTCAGGACCCCAACTCGTCGAGTGGACCCACGCAGCGCGACCCTTAAAGCGACACCGGGCATGGTGGAACACACATGTAATTCCAGCATCTTGGGAGTTTGAGGCAGGAGGATCACAAGTTCAAAGCTGGCCTCAGCAACTTAGCGAGGCTCTAAGCAACTTAGCGAGACCCTCACTCATAATGAAAATTAAAAAGAGCTAAGGATTGGTTCAGTGGTTAAGTGCCTTGGGTTCAAGCCCCGGTACTCAAAATCAAACCAAAACAAACAAACAAAAAACACAACAACAACAACAAAACAGTTGCAGTGCTATCTCAAGGAATTTAGAATTCAATCCAATTCCCTGTTAGCACCTTCAAGGCTCTGCATCAGTATGCGCTGTCTTTTTTCTAAGTTTTCCTATGTCTTGTTTCCATTCTTCCATTAAGTTTTAGCCAAATTGATTTTCTCCTGGTTCATTGTGTAGGCAACGCTCCTTCCTGCTTCAGATCTTTTGTACTTTTTACTCTTCCCTCTAGCTGGAAGCTTCTTCTTACCCTAATCCAGTTCTTACCTCTTAGGTCTCAGTTGAAATGTTAATTTCCTGTTAAGGAATTACTACTCTATTTGCAGATTTCTCAATTCCACTATTCTCTCGTGTAACACTCAATCATCTTGTAGTTCTTTTCTTAGTGATTTCTCATTAACACGTTTTTTGTCTGTCTCCACAGTGGCGATGTGAGGGATCATCTAGGGTGGTACAGAGGGCAGGGAACGCTACAGAGAATGTAGTGGAACCACAGTCAGAGTTAGAGCCATGGCTGCGTCTTCCAGGGTGTTATGTAACTCTTTCACGAATTTTTAAAATGTGGACAGTAATATAAAACTCTCAGCACTGGTATGGGAAGTAAGGGAGATTATAAACATAGAATCATTTGCAAAAATCCTAGTACATCAATATTGTACAACTTTTACCTGATGTTTTTATTGTCTTCTTTTTATCCCCAGAAGCTAATATAGTGCTTGGAACACAGTAGTCTCTTGTTAAATTTTTGTTAAGTGATTAAATAAATGAATAAATTGCAGGCTCAATTTTACTCACAGGGGTGTTTTGATGGACAAAGTATATCTGAATTTATAAAAACAGTTCCTGGTACATTGAGTGCTCAGTGAAGCATTATCATCGGTACTCCAAGAGGCTGCTAATCTAATCAGCTAATATGAGAGTGACAATCTGAGCTTTTATCTAAAACAATCAGCACCTGTAACTGCACACTGGGGCCCATCTCTGTCATGTAATAAGGGACACAGCTCCTGCAATTGTCCCCCTTTAACTTATTTTCTTACCTCTCTCCTTACCATATCCAAAAAATGAAATGACATTGATTTTAGCAACTCTTCTCTTGAATCCAACTTCCCTCCAATTAACACCCTACTCTTCTTTCTATAATTAAATTCTTTAAAGGAGTCATCTACCATGTGTCTATGATTCTTCCCCTCCTGTTCTCTCTAACCCACTCCAAACTTATTGTCTTCTCCACCTCTCCACAAAAACTTCCTTTGTCAAGATGGCTAATGACTTACACTTTGTCAGGTCAAATGTTAAATTATGATTCTCAACTCAACCAATCAGCAGCAGTGACAGTTGCTCCCTCCTGGTTTAAAACTCCCTTTATGTCTTTCCAGAATACATTCCTTTTTTGTTTTTCTTCTTCTTTTTGGTCCTGGGGATGGAACTCAATGTTGCTGTACCACTGGGCCACATCCTCAGCCCTTTTTATTTTTAATTTGGAGACAGGGCCTCACAAAGTTGCTGCGGCTGGTATTGAACTTGAGATCCTTCTGCCTCAGCCTCCTGAGTCGCTAGGATTACAGGTGAGTACCATGGCATCCGGCCCATTCCATTGTTTTAAATATTATCTAAATCTGATGATTCCCAAGTTTACATTTTCAACTTCTACCTCTCTCTGCAACTCCATGTATATAATTGACTACTTGGTTTTTCCACTCATGTTTTTATTAGGCATCTCAAATGTCGCATGTTCAAAACTGTATTCTTGATTTCACCCTCCCCTCACTTTCCCAATTTTATCACCACCCAAGTTTTTCCATCGCAAGTATGGCAGAGCCATTCTTTCAGTTGCTCAGGTCAAAAAACTTACATTCCTCATTTGGTCTACATTCCTTAGGCCATGCACAAGTCTTGCAAGTCTATCTAGAAAGTGTGTCATAAGTTCAGCCACCCTCATCACCTCTGCTGCCTTCTCCCTATTCCATGCCAGTCACCTCCCAATTTGATTATTGCTGTTGCTGATTCTTCCCCTCCAATTCTCCCTAACTCCTTCCAATTTACGTTCTTCCCCACTTCTGCACAGAGCAAGGCTCTGTGGTCAAGATCACTAATGACTTGCACGTTGTCTTCGGTCTCTTTGCTTCACCTCCTCCACCTATTTTCCATACAGTTGCCACTGTGATTGTTTCAAAATATCACAGCATTCTTCTACCCGAAATCTGCAAATAGTTTTCCTTCAGAGTAAAAGGAAAGTACTTGCTATGGCTTGGAAAGTTTTATATACCTTTTCTGACACCCAGTCTCCCCAAGACCATTGTGAACCACTTCCTCCATCCTGTCTGTCCCCACTCCAACCACACCAGACAACTTGACATGTGTAGAACCAGCCAAGGATTGCCCTGCCCTAGGTCTTAGCATTCACTATGCCCCAGGCTGGATCACTCCCCAGACGTGCTCACACCTTGCATTCCTTCACTTCCTTCAGGCCTCAAGTATCTCCTTTCCCAAGAGGTCTTCTTCAACCATCCAATAAAATATTGTACTCCTTCTCATTACCATAACTAGCACCCTTTGTTTGTTTTTCCTCATTGTACTGATCATCTGCTGACATACATTTGTTCATTGTCTCTCACCCCACTAGTGTGTAAGCTACATGAGAGATGGGACTTTATTCTTCTCTTTGCTCCTTTAACCTAGAATGGTAGGTATTGAAAATATTTACCAAATTGGTAAATGAAGTAGTAAATGTTTCAGTGATCTAATGTCTTCTAAGTTTTTCTATTTTGCTTATGAATAGTTATCTGATAAAATACAAAAAATCAATATGCTGGAGTGATTTGTATTATAGATAGAAAATTGTTGGGCCAGGTGAGGTAGCTCACATCTATAATCCCAGCCATTCAGGAGGTTAAAGCAGGAGGTTTGGGAGGTCAAGGTCAGCCTGAGCAACTTAGTGAGCCCCTATTCCTAAATAAAAAAAAAAAGGACTGGGGATGTGGCTCAGTGCTAAAGTGCCCCTGGACTTAATCCCCAGTAAAACACACACACACACACACACACACACACACACACACACACACACACGTGGGCGCACGTGCAGAAAAAATATTTGGATTCTTTAGTGTCTATCAAATGTCACTAAAAGTAGATGATGTTCCCTTTATCTGTACATACAGCTAGCTCTACCTGTTACCAAAGGCGAATTTATTTATGAAGTCTTCTGCTGAACTTAAATCATTCTGCATATCACAGTGCATTATAAGATGATTCAGTACATGGTTCCAGCACTGTCAGGCCCTCCTTTCTTGGCTCCTCCCAGTTACCTACTCATTGACCAATGTGGGCATGGAGAGGAAAATCTTGTTTCAAATCAGGCCTGCTGTGATTCAGAGGTAATAAATGCTTTGTATCCTCCCAGAGCACAGTGCAGCCTGCTGTTTAACCTCCTCCCTGGTGGGGACCAAGTGTGATCTGGTTTCCATTTGAAGCTCTGTTCTTAGTTTGTAATGATTACGGTATCTGTTTTGAGGCCACAGCTTCCTTCCTAGGAACAGAACAAAACTATAAAATATAAAACCTCCCAAGTGACTTTTATCCTAAAGCCAAGCCTATATTTGACATTCATTTTTATAGTTGTGGTTAAAAACAACAATCAATCCCACTTTAATCTCAATTATTTCTTCCGTTTTGCTTTAGCTCTACTTTTCATGAACCAGATATCTGCAGCCAACATGCCATTAGTTTTCTGTGTACCTTGCCTATTAGATGAGGCTTAAATTTCCATCAAAAACTTTTGCAAACAATTGTTCCAGCATTTTATGATGTATCAATAATAATTGAAACTTAAAAGATACCTTCTGGGGAAAACTTGAAAGTAATTTTGCTTCTCTTCTTCCAGGAAAACTTTATAATTGAACTAGTGGATATATGCCCTAACACTTTCTAAATTGGGTAGAAATATTTGGCAGCAACTCAGATGTGGATGCTGATAATAATTACAAACATCCTAATTACCACATTTGTTCAGCACAACTTGTGTTCACATAGTCACATGGTAGGTTAATTAATATGTGAGTATCTCTCAAAATGCTGACTTAACTACTATGTTGCCTTTAGAAATATACCTGTAAGAGGTGCTTAACTTCTCATAAAACAAATACAGAGTAGGGTTAATTGTCTTAATTCATCAAGTGGTCTCCCTTATCAGCCTTTCCCCCATCTAAAGCATCTAGCTGAGCTAGACACATCTGTTTTAAGACATGATTTTCTTAATGCCAGGTCACCACTGGAACTATTAGTTTTGCATTTCCAGTAGAAGCTGAGTCAATTTTACACACACACACACACACACACACACACACACACACACACAACCTACCTTATAAGAAACAGTGGTCTAGGCCAGCAGGAAACTACAAAAATAAAAAAAGATACATTTCCGATCCTCAAATTTAGTCTTACAAGGTTGAATAAGGGCAAAATTTGAAGTGTTTGCATTTAATGGCTTTTATTTTTATTTTATTTTCAAAGAAATACATACTAAACAACAATTTTATTATGTGCCAGATAAATGCATGGTTTTCTTTAAAACTGCCAAGTGTATGCCAAGATGCCTTAGCACAGGTATGGCATGTACTTTGGGCTGCTGACCCACCACAGGATGTGTTTATTCTGATACATCCACATTCCTGGTTTCCTGATGACTGGCGTCACCTCTGAGAGCCCAGGTGTCCACTTCTAATCCTACTCTCTGTTTGTTCAGTCTGTCACAGCCCCATGGGGAACATCAAATTCATAACATGAGCTAAACAAAAAGCCCACACTCAGGGTACAAAGGTCAGTAACACTGACCTTTAATAGAGTTGTTTAGCATTGCAAGGTTGGAGCCCTGCCAGCGGCCATTTCAATAGACCCAAGAAAGAAGATGAAGTCAGGACCATGTCGTAATTATTTTTATTTTTTAAATTTCATTTTTTAAATGCCTGAGTAGAACTCCATTGTATGTGTGTGTGTGTGTGTGTGTGTGTGTGTATCACAGTTTCTTAATCCATTAATCTATTGATAGGCACCTGGATTGATTCCGTATTTTAGCAATTGTGAATTGTTCTGCTATAAACCTTGATGTGACTGTCACTGTAGTATGCTGACTTTAGATCTTTTGGGAAATGGTGATTCCATTCCTAGTTTTTTGAGGGATCTCCAAACTACTTTCCAGAGTGGTCGTACTAGTCTGTAGTCTCACTAAAACCGAACAAGTGTTCCTTTCTCTCCATAACCCCATCATTTATTGTATTTAATAGCTTTTAAATTTGATCCTAACCTACTTTTCTAACCTTATCCTCCGGTGAATCTAAGATAAACTCTCTGCTGAAGTCTCAAATATCTACTTATCCTCCCCAAGCATGCTTTGTGCCTTCTTCATTCCTGTGACATGTTTTTTCTTTCCTATTTTCCCACTTTTTTTTTTTTTTCCAGTACAGCCTGCTTGAATCATCCCTTTGTTCCTCATCCTTAGTCTACACAGAGATCCCATTTCATTTGGGATCGCTTTACTGGTCAACCTTATATTCATGTATCGATTTTCCCAAGTAGACGGTGACCTTCCTAAGAATGGAGCTGTCTTGTTTATTTTTATGTTTCACACATAGAAAATATTCAAGATTTATTCCCCCTCTCCTTTTTTTTGTACTGAAAATTAAACCCAGGAATGCTCTGCTACTGAGCTACATTCCTAGCCCTTTTTATTTTTTTATTTTGAGACAGGGTCTCGCTAAATGGTTGAAGCTGATTTAGTACTTGGAAACTTTATACTTCAGCATCCTGAGGAGCTGGGATTATTACAGGTGTGCTCCACTGTGCCTGGATATTTATTCCATTCTAAGAGTTTTACATATTTGTTTCATAAATGGAACTTTTCAATTTTTAAAGTTTCTATGTAATTGGTTATCTAATATAAAAAACAAAATCTCTAGGCCTACTAACATAAGTATAATTTATATTCTTACAGGTGCAACTTATATAAGCATGGTTTGTGAAGTTTGCATATGTACTTGATGGTCTATTGGCATGTATTTTTGTCTTAGACTATTTTTTATTGTTGTAACAGAGTGCCTGAGACTCAGTTATTTATAAAGAAAATAAGCTTATTTTGGCTTAAAGATGTGGAAGCTGCAAAGTCTAAGATCATGGTTCTGGCATTTGTTCAGCTTCTTGTGTGAACTTTGGTTTCAGCTCATAGGAGAAAGCAAAAGTTGTGTGTGTGTATGTGTGTGTATGGAAAACACAAAACATTTGGAGTAACCTTGCTTTCTATTAACTCTCTACAGTGGTAACCAATCCATTCCCCTGAGAGTGAAAACTCACTCCTGGGAGATGACACTTATGTGCTCATGAGGGCTCTGCTCCCATGACTCAAACACCTCCCTGTAGGCTCCACCTCCAAACACTGCTGCATTGAGGAGTTAGGCCTAAATATGAATTTATAGCATACTTACAAATGCAACTGACTGTAGTAGGCAGAAGGAACGTTGGTAGTCTGGCTCAAGTATCATAAATTGGTGCCTTTTAGTTCCCAGTCTAGATTTCAAGTTTCAGAAACTTGATTGATTTGTGCTAAACAAATTCACAATTTATTAATTTATAAGAGTCAACTCTGCCAAGAATATACTCTTTCTGGAACTTTCTATTTAGGAACAAAATATCATTTAGATATTTGGTGAATGGAGAATAAGTAACGGAAATTGAATATTTTAAAGGCATCTTTAACCAAGCTATGCTACTCTAGAATTTCCATTCTCTTGACTAGACTGAAATAATTATCTGGGATCCTAAAACAGGATCAATAATTTCCACTTTTCCATTCTAATTTTCCCAAAACTCTATCGTGATCACTACTTGGGATTTGCATCTATTAGCATCTCACTCTCTTTTTTCACAGTTTGTCAATATCTATTATGATATCTGTGTTTCAGACCATGCCACACCTGATTGATAGCTTTTCAGGTGTTTGCTGACCACCAACCTCACAGTAGAGTGGGTTCCTTTTGGACTGACCTCCAGGACAGAGAATCTATTCAGCAGGTCAAGAGCTCTTATTATCTTTATGCTTCTTTAATTTCTGGAATATACCCTAAGTCAGGCTATTAACTAGATAGATATATTCTAAAAATGACTTCTACATATTTTTTGGTAGGAAAAAATCACCTTTTTTAAGAAGTAAAAGCTTTATAAAAAACAAGCTAGGAATTGGACATTATTATTATTATTATTATTTTTGGCACTGGAGATTGAATTCAGGAGTACTCGACCACTGAGCCATATCTCCAGCCCTATTTTGTGTTTTATGTAGAGACGGTCTCACTGAGTTGCTTAGCGCCTCACCATCGCTGAGGCTGGTTCTAAACTCGCGATTCTCCTGTCTCAGCCTCCCTAAGTGCTGGGATTACAGGCTTGCGCCACTGTGCTCGGCTGGAATTGGACATTATTATCCTATATGCATGTATGATTATACAACTGATGTTACTACATCATGTACAACCAGAAGAATGAGAAGTCATACTCCATTCATGTATGTTGTATCAAAATGCATTCTACTGTCATGTATAACTAATTAGACAAATAATAAATAAATAAATAAATAAATAAAATAAAACAAGCTAGGACTTACCATCTCTAATAGTGGATGACAATAAGAATTTAAGTTAAAATATGCAAATCTAACAGTAAATAAAAATAACTCAGAAGATGAGGGATGAGAGCAACTCATCAACGTTAAACTATGTGGATCATTTTATCGATGTTCAATAATCTATCAGTTTTTTTCCCTAGCAGTAGAGTTTATCACAGTAAAAGAGACACTGGTCTGGGGATGTAGCTCAGTGGGAAAGCATGTGCCTACCATATTTGAGACCCTGGGTTTAATCCCCAGCACCACAAACAAAACAAAACAAAACAAAAAAATTCTCCTACTTTCCTCTTCAATGTAAGAGGAAAAACTTTCTCCAGCCTCTTTAAGATGTTTAAGATTTGATATAGAAATATTAATTACTTTTGTTTCAATTGGACATTGTGTTACAACAGAAGCCACTCCTACTTTAGAACAGCAGAGTCTGACCCTCCTCTAAACTATGTCATTGGCAACTGAAACAAAATAAATAAAATTAATCTTTGAGGAGCTGCAGTAAAAGAAAATCTCCCTAAATATAAATATGACTAGAACAGAATGTGCCTGTTTAAAAAAAAAAGAAAAAAGAAACTTACCACAATTGTTCAAAACCAACTGAAAAAATCTCTTTTCATGTTCCAGCAGAATTGCTAGTAGATTTTCATTGTAATGAAATCATATCAAAATCATTTATAGGCATTTCCTATAAATTATATGCCACTATTAAATTAAACATACAGTCCTATGCTTTCCATGTTATGTCATAGTCTAGATGCTACCAAGTGATATCACCTTATTTTCTAAATGCAGTCGTACTAGCTGGTAAAAGACTGTAATTAACAGCATAGTTAATAATAAGATTGATTTTTATCATGTATATAAACTGATGACTAATACACAGGCATTTGTTATATAGTCAAATTCTTTACAGCTCAAGGGATGACAAATCACATAAGCATTAAGTAAGCAAATGTGTAGAAGAAAAGAGGTTAGAAAAATTATATTAATGAAATGGTCTATATGGGTTTTTTTTTTTTTTTTTGTAAAAATAAAAGGTGATTTAACAAGAGTTAAAATATAACAGATAAAAGCTTCTAAAATTTTTTTCCTTGTAAAGTTTATTTTCCCTTTGGTACCAGGTATTGAACCCAGGGATGCTTTACCATTATGTCACATTCCCAGCCCCTTTTTGTTTTCTATTTTGAGACAGGGTCTCACTAAGACCTCACTAAGTTGCTGAGGCTGGCCTGGAACTTGTGATTCTCCTGCCTGAGCCTCCTGAGTTATTGGGATTACAGGAATGTGCTACCACATTCAGTTCCCTTAGATAGTTTTTTGAAAAGACAATGTAGTTCTGAATTGAGAGTTAAAAAAAATGTTTTCTTTCTAAAAATTATTTTTCAAAAAGCTCCATTTCATGGCTGTTTCTTCCTTAAAGCTAATGTAAAATATAAGAAATAAGAAGCTTTGGATTATGAATCTTTAATATTTCATTATAACAAATTTAATAATTTGATACCCATAAGTTATTTAGAAAGCAGCTAATTTATTTGTAAGTCCCATAGAAGGAATAAAAAGGAACTGAAAATTTCCATCAGTGAAAATTAGGTTACAAATAATGAAAAATAGTAGATTAAAAAATACTGTCAATACTGCCATCATTCACTATATTTATAAAATAGAGATATTTTCATATTGATGAATTCAGAGGAAATAAACACAAAAACCAGTATATTTGGGCTGAATGATCTATAATAAATAAACTTTCTGTTTTAAAAATGTCATTACTTATATTTCCCCTTTCTTTCTGAATTTGTTAAAAGTTTATAAAAATAAATACATGTGTATATTTGTTTATGCAAATATAAACTTGGACTGGGAATGTTGCTCAGTGATAGGACACTTGCCTATCACATGTGAGTTCCTTGGTTCAAACCATAGCACAGCAAAAATAAATAATAAAAATTATAAACTCAAAAAATTTTAGAGACCTCAAACCCTTTAGGCAAATCTGTTTCCCTGTATAGCAACTCATAGCGACACACTTCACACTACCTGTCAGCTATTGTTTATACATTTGGAGCATCAAGCTTAGTATTTTACACTAATACTTAATTTGGGGGAAAATGTCCACAACTCTGTTCAGTGCCACAACTGTTCCTCATTCTGCTCTGTGGAATCCAACTCCCTCCCTCCTCAAATTACTGTTAAATTTCCAGTTTCCTCAAAATAAACCTTACATAGTTTTTCTCAGGCTAGTAACCATGATCCTATTTGTTCTGTTTTAAGGACTTTATCTTATCAAGAATGTCCTTTTTAAAACTTGACACTGAAAGTAGACACACTTCTGGAGTGGCATAAATAATATGTTGGTCTGGTACCTGTCTTACTCGGTTTTTGTTGTTGTTATTATTATTATTACTATCTTTTTTTTTTTTCCCGGTGCTGGCATTCAAATCCAGAGCCTCACACATGCTAGGTGAGTGTTCTACCATTGAGCTACCCCTACTGTCTTGTTCTGGATATTAATTTTCTGGTAACACAGCAAAACAGGACATTTGTTTTTAGCAGCTACGCCAAAGCTTACATTAATCTTCTGGTTAACAGTCATAGATCTATTTCTTATGAACTGTCAATTTAGTTCTATTTCAAATAAATTTATGAAGTCTATATTTTGAAACTCAAATGTACATCTTTACACATGTTTCGTTGGAATACAAATGGTCAACATATATATGAAAAAATGTTCAACATCATTAGCAATTGAGGGAAATGCAAATCAAAACCGCACAGATTTCATCTCATTCCAGTAAGAATGGCAGTTATCAAGAATACAAACAGTAATAAATGCTGAAGAGGATGTGGAAAAAAAGGAACACTTTTACACTGTTGGTGGGATTGTAAATTAGGACAACCACTGTGGAAATCAGTTTGGAGGTTCCTCAAAAGACGGGGCATGGAACCACCATATGACCCAGTTATACCACTCTTCAATATTTATCCTAAAGAATTAAAGTCAGTGTACTATAGTAACACATGCATACCCACGTTTATAGCACAATTTATAGCAGCACAATCCATGACAGCTCCTATGGAATCAACCTAGGTGTCCATCAGTGGATAAATACATAAAGAAAATATAGCATATACACGCAATGGACCGCTATGTTAGGTGAAATAAGTTAAGCTTAGGAGGTGTAGAGTCATAAGTTTTCTCTCATATGGAATATAGAGAGGGAAGAAAAACGATGGACAATCTCATGAAAATTGAAGGGAGATCAGTAGAATTGATGAAAGGACTGGGGGAGGGAGGAGGGAAGGGAAAAGGGAAATATTGGGGAATGATATTGGCCAAATTATGTTGTTATATTGTGTGCATGTACAAATAATGGAACAATGAATCCCATCATTATGTAAAATATTAATGTGTCAATAAAAATATGAAAAAAACCCAAATATGTTTTACTGGATTTCATGTTGCATATTCTTTTCTTAATATTCAGGAAGAGAAACCTTAGCATTTTTCCTCTCTAGTGCATTCTACAGCTAAACTTAGAAATTTTTGCTAAGTTGCCCAGTCTGGTCTTGAATTTGTGGTCAGGATGACCTTGAACTTGGGATCCTCGTGCCTCCGCCTCTTGAGTCACTGGAATTACAGGCTTGTACCACTAAACCCTGCCATATTTATATTTTTAAGAATATCATTTTTTTTTGTTAAAGTAGTGGGAATTGATGAGAGGGGGTGTAATGAAGATGGAGAGATTTTGAGAAGGACTGTAGCAAGACAAGGTAAGGGAGCAGCAAGAATGGAGGGGAAAGGGCAAATTTGAGACAGCTGATACAGTAAGCTGATAAGACTTTGAGGCTCATTTCCAGAGGGGATGAGGCAGGCCTAAGAGTGATCAGGGAGGGACTGAGGATGGATCCCAAAGGACTTTGGGATGAGTGACTGTAGGTAGTAGAGCCAGTAACCACAGGAGGTCACACAGGACTGGACAGAAGAAAGGAGGGAAACAAGAGACCTTTGAGTGCAGACAGGTAGTAGACATATAGCAGGAGGGATGGGAAAGAGCTAAATTTTGAGTGTTTGTGGATCATTAGGAGGTAAGTTTTGTTGGTAAAAGGATACAAGGTTCTTGTCTTTGAAGAGGTCACTGAATGGTTTTGTTTTGTTTTTGGTACTCAGGATTGAACCCAGGGGTGCCTTATCACTGAACTAAATTCCCAGTCCTTTTTATTTTATAGTTTAAGACAGAGTTTGCTAAGCTGCTGAGGATCTGGCTAAGTTGGGGAGTCTAGCCTTGAACTTTTGATCCTCCTGCCTCAGTCTCCCATGTTGCTGAGATTACACATG
>CM053410.1:69705852-69718322 GCA_028644305.1 Xerus rutilus
TACTCCAAATGTTTCATGTGGCCAACATGAACATGTTGGACTGGTTATGCGTCACTCACTTTCTGCATGGTCTTCTCAGCCATCTTTTTCCTGGAAACTGCCCCATGATGCCAGTGTCCATAAAATCATAGACATGGACCCTCGGGAAAAATCCCTGGAAATTTAATTCTGCCTCATGACCAGGGAGAGTCATTGGATGCAAACTTAATTAGAATTTCTTTCCTAGAATTTTAGAACTGAGACTCAAATAATGAGATTTATTTTCTCTGAGAGTTACACCTATGGCTAGTCAGAAGTCATGGGAAGTCTTGCTTTCCTATGCAGATTTAAGAACAAAGGAAACCAGTCCACACAGAGAGAGGAAACCATATCTACCTGGAAGAGGAGAAATAAAAGTTGGAAGGAAAATTCCAAAGATTCTGTGCCCCTGGTCTAGGCCCTTCCAGAAGCCTGATAGCATTAATGACTTTAAGCCTAAATATTTTTAGAGCCTTATAATGCCGTTCCATTTTCTGCTTAGACTAGTTAGAATTGCTCTATGCAATTTAAAATAAGCAATCTTGAAAAATTGTAGTAGACATCTATTGTTTGCCTCCTCAGAATTCTTCCTTGCCTTCCCCTTTTCTATAGCATCTAGCTATTTCTATTGAGGAACTTGTTTAACATTCTTAACCATGCTGAAAGGTGGAATTGGTGGGACTGACTTCACCCTCAGGTCCAGGGAAGGGCCCTAATGCCAATCAGCAAAGTCCTTACTCTTTGGTTTAAGAGTAAGCCTGGGACCCCCTCACCCCTTAAGTGGATAAAATGAGTGGATGCAGATTCTGGAAAAATGCCCCTGCTCTCCTTTGAAAGAGCAACAGGGAGCGATGCTCCCATTTCATTCTCTTGGCATGAGAATGTGAGGTCTGGAGCTGCTACAGATCTTCCTATCCAAAAGAAGCCAGACAGAACAAAGTCTGCCTAGGCAGAGAACAGAGCTCAGAGAATCAAGAAACAGAAACAAGGCAGCTTTGTGGGTCAAATCCTAGCTGAAGTCAGCACTGATTCTATATGTGCTTTTTTCCTTTGTTTTCTAATTTTATTTTTTGTTGGAGCCATTTGGCTTGCTCTTATTACTAAATAAAAGCATCACAACCAACAGTAATGCAATCAGAATATTTTGTCCAGGTTTTTTATTTCTTTCTTGACATGGGGCCTGAAAACCTATCTAGTTTATAGGGTTTGGCTTTATAAATTCAGTCACTTCTGGGCTGTTCTTTGTGAAATGTCAGTATTCTGGTATTGTTCTTCCTTGCAAGTTACAGTGAGACTCCATTTTGACAGGCTGAGATAACAAATGAGGAACAGAATGTGAGGGATGAGACAGGAGCATGCGATGTACTGTTTTGATTAGGAACACCATAATGCAGGGTTATGTGCTTAGGAATCTGTGTAACCTCAGAAGCTTTAGGTCCTTGGATACAATTTTTTATAAATATTTGTAACTAAAATTTTTAGAATTTCAGGCTTTGACTAATCAGAATTTTCTGGCAAGGCATGGTGTAGTTAAAATCACATCTCTGGAAGCAGGGCACCTATCCCCAGATTGTTAAATTTTTATACTTGGCTTAGAGGGTTTTTGTTGGTGGAAAGAGATGATAAACATTTTTGATAACTTATGACCAAACTGTCCTTCCAGTTGATCAGATATTCTATAATTGAGTTGGTTTTCCTAGTCAGAAAATTGTATCTGAGGAGATATAGGAGTGAATTATGTACTCCTTTGCCAGAGCCAAACATTGACGTTTCATTCCTTGGCTGAAAGAACCATAATTTTCATTTCCTATAAATACAGATAGGTTAAAACTCTCTTCCCTTTCTTTCCTCCTCTTTCTTCTTCCCCTCTCTCTCTTCTTTACTTTTTCATTCGAGCAAATCCAGAGAATATATTTACTGAAAATTGGATTTATCTTTAAACTTCTTATGATAAAACCAATGACTTGACTGCAAACCTATTCAACCAAATCTTATGCTTAACTCGAATTGCCAGATAACAGTGGATAAAACAGCATACCTAAAATATCTCTTTACCAACGTTTCTATTTCATGTTTCAGAGATCTGGCCTTTTATGAAAAAGCTATTTTTAGATTTCCAAGCCACACGATCACAGTGTTAGTCACTTATTTCTCCTTGGAAGATGAATGAATTTGTTCAAAGATGTTTTATGTATTTTCGAGACTTTTCTTCATCACAAGAACCTTATGATATATTGGAACTTCAACTACTTGACAAGAAATGATTTGGGTTTTACTAGTTAATAGAGAAGGTTTGAGAAACATTTTTTCATTTAGTGACATTCAGAAATCATACTCTAGACAATAACTTCTTGGAGTTCTGTGATCTATAAGATTTGTGACTAAAATGCCGTTTAGAAAGAAATCCTAATATGCAGCTTTCTTTCTTATTACACACAAAATGATAGCTGAATGCAGCTGTCAGAAACATGGAAACAAGGCACAGAAAATAATTACTGTAAGGATTCACTGAGCACTTTGTTGTTGTTGTTACCGGAGATTAGATCCAGAGGTACTTTACCACTGAGCCACATCCCCAGCCCTTTTTATTTTTATTTTGAGTAAAAATAAGTTTCTTAGGGCCTCACAAAATTGCTGAGGCTGGACTCCAACTTGCTATCCTTTTGCCTCAGCCTCTTGAGTCTCAGGGACTACAGGTGTGCGCCACCATGCCTGGTTCATTGAGCACTTTCTATAGGCCAGGCACAGCTTCATATTGCAGTTATGGTAGTAACACTTTTCTTTTTTCTAAGTGCGACATCTTAGAGTGGGAATTGTATCTCGACATAGTCAGATACCTTGTAGAGAATACATATTTCTGAATGTCTGAATGTGTATCTACGCAGATATCTCATATCTGCTAGTTTAAATGGACCTTAGGCCTAAAAGACAAGATAGGATTTTGACAGAAGCTGGGGATGGGGTGTTGGGTGGCAGAGAGAGGAACTTCCCTTGGATTAAGAGAAGTAGAGAATAACTTCTGTTTTCTGATGCTAACCCTGTTCCATGTCACAGTGCTCATACCTCACAGGTTGTGGCAGAAGTTGAATAATTTCTCATCCTCTTCCTAACAAATCTCTTGATTTGCAGCTGGACATACCTGCAGAAGTGGTTTGTCTGGCTTTCAAGAGGTATTCTTAAAGAGTCAGAGCATGAGCTGGATGTGGCTTGTAATTTCAGCTACTCAGGTGACTGAGGCAGGAGGATCACAAGTTTGAGATCAGCCCCGGCAATTTAGCAAGATGCCATCTCAAAGTAAAAAAATGGGCTAGAGCACCCCTGGGTTCAATCTCCAGCACTGTGCAAAAACAAAACAAAACAATAAAACCTCAGAAAAAGTCCCAACGCACGTTTCTTTTTGCTTTTGTCCTGCAGATTGGAGATTGAATGGGTAGAACTTGAGGGTTCTTTGTGTACCGTGGGGTAATCTTGGGGATGAGGCAACATGGTAAAAGCAGCCTGGGTCTCCTAAATCTTTGAATCCTTGAATGTGTGAGTTAAAAAAAAAATCTATCTTGTTTAAGCCACTGTTTTAATTATTTATTCTTTTTGCCACATAATTCCTCATATATAAGCATCCCTTCATTTAATCCTGACGATAACCCTCTGAGGTAAGTACTGTTATTATCATCATTGGCAGGTAAAGAAAATGAGGCCAGAGAACCTAAGTAATTTGCTCAAGTTCATACAGCTACTGAGTGTTAGAGCTGGGGCTCGAGGCCCTCTCTGAGGAGTGTACTATATTTATTATATGTAAGATGCCTCAGGCAGAAGAAACTCTACTGGTCATATATCCCTAGTTAGGACACCGTTCTTAGAAGACTATATGATAGGCCTGACTCATTAGTGGCCTATGTAGTAAACGTGGATAGTTTGATGGCAATCCTCGACACAGTCAGATACCTTGTAGAGAATACATGTTTTGGTTGGGATGTTTTTGACTTTGAGTCTCTGAAAATCCAACTCAAAACTGACTTGAACAATTTTATTTTTCTAATGTGAGCCAATTTTTTAATTTGTTAATTTCTTGCATTCGAAGTACTCTTTGATGCGATCCTTGGTCTGACATTCTTCACTGTAGTTCCTGATCACTACACACTTGCAACTGACCATGGCACCAGGTTTTTCCTCTTGGTCAGTTTTACAGAGGCCGGCTCAGTTTCTTGTTGTCATCAGCCTTAATTAGGTCGATCTGGTGTTCAGCACAAAGTGCCTCCACCATCCGACACACACAGGCACATCCCAGTTGGATACAAGCTTGGCCAAGGATTTGGCGACCTTTTGAATTCCATGGCTTGGTGGAATTTCATGGTGAGGAAGGTTTTCTGCTTTACCTCTTGTGAAGCAGTGTTAATAGTGATTGCACCTCCAGTAGCCATGTTTTCCTTGTCCTTCTTTAAAAATGGAGATAGAGTTGGGTGCAGTGGCACATGCCTGTGACTCAGAAGGTTGAGGCAGGAGGATCACAAGTTCAAGGCCAGCCTCAGCAATAAAGGAAGGCCCTAAGCAACTTAGCGAGATTCTGTCTCAAAATAGAAAATAAAAAGGACTGGGGATGTGGCTCAGGAGTGAAGCACCTCTGTGTTTAATCCTCATCACCCCCTCCCCCAAAAGAGAGGTAGAGCCAGATATGACAGCACATGCTTGTAATGCCAGCAACTCAGGAGGCTGAGGCAGGAGGATTAATTGTGTGAGGCCAGCCTGGGCATTTTAACGAGATTCTGTTTCAAAATAAAAAATAAAAAAGGCTGGAGGTGTAGCTCAGTGGTAGGGTGCCTCTGGGTTCAATCCCCAGTAGCCCCCTTCCAAAAAAAGTCTAGGACAAATAGCTAGAGATTTGTACTGTATCCCCCTTCCTTCCCCAAGGACCTCCCTGCCACCCCCCCTTGCTTGACTAGGTGCCTTTATATAGGTCACTCCCTTTATAACCACATAGGGTGACATAGATGGGATGGTCTAAAGGAGTGGTGTACTGAGAAAAGAGGGCCTTGGGAAGACCCCCAAGGACAACATCTTCTTTGCATGGCCTAGAGTCCAGAATTGTAGTGATTCTCCTGCTTCAGCAGGTCCACAACAAAATGGATCTATCCCTTCCCTCATCCTAAACACCTAATACTACATAGCCTAATACTACATTCGATTTAGAGGGACCGCAATGAACAGTCATATCATCTTGAACACCCATGTCTTTTACATGTATGGGTTGTTTCTCAGATAAACCTCTACCAGACAAAGAGGTTCAGAAGAATAACCTGTGTGAAAAGGAGTCTAAGGGGGTGAGGTCAGAAAGTCACCAAGATAATCTGATGCTTCAGAGTTTGAGTTTATGAATGTAGATGGCTTGTTCTTGTCCCATCCATTTGTGAATGAGAATCTCCTTTCCCCAGCTCCAGCTCTAGCGTATATTGATTAGGCCCAGCCCAATTTCCAGCATCCTGAAGGTATTCACCAAATAAGACTTTTGTGTATGGAGGGGTTGTCCTACCCATTTCCTGGTCTTTTGTCTTAAGCAGTTGAATGCCTGGAATGCTGTAACTCTCACCAGCACTGCTGGAGGATCTGCTTGCCTCCTGCACATCCTCCTCCAAGATACTCTACCTCCCAGAACACAATGCCTCCCTACCAGCCCTCTCAATTTCTTTCTTATTTTGTGGTTGGGAGGGTGTGTAGGAGGAGGTTGCTATCTATATCTATGTCTGTTAAGGGAGATGACTGATGGGAGTACAGGGAGAATAGTGCCCTCATGGCCTCAACAAACAGTCCTGTGGTTTCTGTACTCAGAGGCAGGTGCTGAGGAAAAGATCTATATCCTCTTAGTTTTCTTCTTTTTAAATTTGCAAACCTTGAATCAGCACCATGGGTATTATTAGGGTAGCAGAATTTCCTCTTAGAACCTGACAGTAGATTGCTTGTTCATCACAGGTCTTGATTTTTGATATCTTCACTTGAGATCTATGTAGGAACTGCTATGGTTTAGATCAAAGGCATGAATTGTAGACCTTGGCACTATTGGGAGGTGGTAGAACCTTTAAAGGGTGGAATCTAGTGGGAGGTTCTCCAGTCATTTGGGGCATGTTCTTGAAGGGGATGTTGGGATCCTGGCTTCTTCTCTCTTTTTGTTTCCCACCACCAGGAGGTGAGTGGTTTGCTCCACCACATACTCCCTGACTTGATGTCCTGCCTCATCGTGGGCCTAAAAGCAACAAGACCAACCAATGGTGAACTGAAGCTGGTAACTATGAGCAAGAATAAACCTTTTCTCTTTATAAGCTGATTATCTCAGGTGTTTGTTTTAGTAATGGAAAACTAACACAGGCATTTTAGATGAAGTTGTGAGGCTGCCTTGGTGGGTGCTGGCTGCCTGGTCATTTAAAACTGGAGTCTTAGCTTAGTCTAAGCTACTTAGTCTTAGGTAAATACATCTTTGAAGACATTTAATATAATTTTTCTGTTTGGAAATGAAAAGAATTCATCATTACTGGTTTGACTAAATACCTGTTTAAATGATTAACTTCATTCACCTTGACTTAATTACTGATCTCTGTTGGAGAAATAGATAAGAGAAAGCTAATATTTCCTCTTCAACTCTAAAAAAATTGCTACCTGGTTTCTGCATAAAAGTATCTTGAGTAGTCTGCCTATACCCATCCTCCTTTATCAAATCTTCCTTGATATTGGCACTTATTTTACATGATAGGATTTCCTCTTAGCAAGTAAATATAATTTGTATTGCTAATATTTTAAATGCACAAGAATTTTTCTCATCTTCAATTTGATTCCTCCGACTAGAATTATATTTTATATATTATATATAAAAGTTTGCTTTTATTTTCATATTAAATAATAAATATAGTTGCTTTTACTTCTTCAAAAATATTGATTTCCTATTGCTTTTTTATCCCTACTGTAATCAGTCTGGTTTTAGTTTAATTTCTTATTATATATACAATTGTCATCTGTTTTTCTTGTGCCAGACTTGGTGGAGAATAAGTCTCATCTTCTTACTCCTTTGCATAAAAATGGTTAAAAAAATTTCCCCACATTTCATTAATAATAAAGTACAAAATCTTCAGCCAGATGTTTTTAAATGCCATAGGTCCAAAAGTATAACTCTTATTTGATATTTCTATGGCATTTTGAATCATTTGACTTGAATTTATTGAAACTATTTTTCTAATTTAGCTTCTTGAACAGCATTCTCCCTTGTGTTGTTACTGTCTCTGTTCACTATTCCTTCACACACATACACAAACACACAAAGCCATCTTAGAATGAAATCAACCCATAAAGTTTTATCTCTTCAGGCAACTTGTTTGACATTACATGTCATGATTTTATGCAACTTGACAACTATAACTCTATAATGCTAATATTATGACAATAAAGCAAAATGGTTTTTGATGAGGAAACTGCAGATACAGAGTTCTTCATACCCGACGGCCCATGTGTAACAAAACCAGTCTAAAAGACTGTTTAACTGTGTTTCTACAAAACCTTCAAAGAATGAATAGTTTCCTTTACCCCTGGATTTCCCACATTCCCATTATCATGCTATAGTCAACTTCAATCCTCATAACCTTTAAATGATTTTCGGAAAAGCAACCTCATTCACAAAGTGTTTATTTTTTTCTATCCACTTACTTTTTCTTAAAGAGAATTTCAAGAATCACTACACAACTGGAGAAATTTGAGTCTTGTAGTGGTTGGTTTATCATTATAATAGTAATTGTTATCAGATTCTGGTATGAGAAAACAGGTTCTAAAAATTCTACAGTTAAACTGAGCTAAATTCTTATCCATAAGCTCTGGTTTTAAAATTTCCTTAAGCTAATTATTTGCCCTCAGCTGCCATATCAAGTAGGCACAAATTACTTGAAAATGTGGGTCAGATCCAGGTGTGGTGGCATACACCTGTAATCCAAGCTACTTAGGAGGCAGGCAGGAGATTCTCATTTGAGGCCAGCCTCAGCAACTCAGTGAAAAGCTGTATCAAAATGAAATAAAAAGGACTGGGAACATAGTTAATGCTAGAGCACTTGCCTACCAAGTGTGAGGCCCTAGTTTCAATCCCAAGCGTCATAATGAATAAATAAATAAAATAAAAGTATGGGTCAGGCTACAACTCTATGTATTAGCTAACTGGGTATACTAAGGGATTGTTCATTATTGTAACTCACCAGGTGAACAACTGCAGAATTCACAGATACTTACGGGTTAGCTAGTTTATTTTCAAGACCTGAATCAAATCTACTAATAGGCATACACTTGAGGAAATTATTTCCCTCTTCTAAAACTTATTAGTAATGTAGAAATTGATGAGGATATTTGCATCCTTTTCTTAACCCTAAGGACTTTAATGTCTGTGTGAAAGTAGTCAGAGGAAACGGCAGCATGTTGCATACATTAGTTAAAGGCTAAACAGTATTTGGCTGGGTGCAGTGGCACACACCTGTAACCTACCTGCTCAGGAGGTTAAAGCAGGAGGATTGCAAGTTCAAAGCCAGTTTCAGCAACTTAGTAAGGCCCTAAACAATTTAGGGAGATCATGTTTCAAAATATAAAATAAAAAGGGCTGATTTGGAAATGGATTGAATACTATTTAGTTTTTAGTTGTTTGTTGTTTGTTTGATACCAGGGATTGAACCCAGGAGCACTTAACCACTGTGGCTCAGTGGTTAAAACCAGGGCACTTTGTAGGAAGCATCCACATTTCCATGCAATGACCAAAGAGATCAAATGTAAAACTTGATGAAATGCTCTGCCTTTTCCTCAGTAATCATTTAAATTATTTTTCATGGAAACAGACAACCCTAGTAGCTTGACTAACCAACTGGCCATCTTGAAAGATAATGATTTTGAGACTTTAGGTTCTGTGCACACAGGCATGAAATAAATGAAGAAAGATGTGGTAATAGATATGAATGAATGGTCCTTTGTTACTCCACAGTGTGGAACAGATGTGGTGCTTCTAGTTTGTGCTTAACTCAGAATCACTGTATTACCTCCTGTGTCCCAGGAGTGCACCCTCTTGTTTCTTTGTTCAATCTAGGGATCTGAATGTATCAATAGTTACATATTACTGCCATTAAACTTTTCTACCTAGAATAAAAAGATAAATTATTAATTTCTTCTTTCTTAAAACACTAAGCTATGTAGATAGAGAATATATAAAGTTGGAGGGAGAAGTTTCATTTTTCTCTCAGACTCTTCTTCACATGTATCTTTTGTTTTTAAGCTTTTCACATGGTCTCACATTTACATTGTGTGTTTTGTCATTATTTCGTATCAGTTTTTTTCAGCTTCTTTACATTTTTTTTTCTTTTTGACACTGTTTTGTCCCAAGCACCTGGAACAACCTCTGGCACACCATTTACATTTTATACATTCATTGGTCAAATGAATTGTTCAAGAACATTTACTTTAGTCATATGCTTTCCTTTGGCTTCTATAATCTTACCTTTAAAGCATTGTTGTTTCTGAGAAGTTTGGTAATGGTATTCCGACTTGTTCTAACACTATGTGTCTAGGCCTCTCTTTTTCTCACACTCTGGGGTTCTAAGGCCTATTGGTCACCATCTTGATGTCCAGTCTGCTTTGACTCCTAGCCATTCCTTCCTTAGCCAAAGCTTCACAGTTAGGTTGGCTGAACCCCTCTGCTTAGGTCTGTCTTCAATTCCAACGTAACAGAGTTCAATTTTATCTCTTTAGTGACTACCTTTTCCTTTTCTGTCCTTCACAACCAAATCAAATAAGTTTAAATTTTCTTATTTCATATAATCCTCAAAATGTAGCCTCTAAATCTCATTTTGTGTTTTAACTGCTATAAAATGTACAATTCGTTCAAGGAAATTTATCAATACAACCTTTATTTCTCCTCACTTATGGTCACACTTCTTTCCCTCTTAAAAATCTCTAAGCACCTATTTTGGATAAAGGCTTTCATAATCTAGCCAACTCTGCATTTTTGTTTTTTGCTTTTTTTAATATTCTTTACCTGAAAAAAATCCTTACGTTACTTTTGTTTCTGTATATAAAGGTACAAAACAACTCTGAGTGACATTTTTATTTCTTCCAGTATGAAGATTCATTCTTTTGCTTACATAAAATTACTTTAGAAAATATTTGTTGAAGAGTACAACAGCTCCTTGATTCAAAAACCATAGCCATCCTTTTATTTGAATGTTACAAATATTACATTAAAGTCTCTGAGTAAGTCTTAAAAGAATGCAATTTTTATCACTATCCAAGGCCCACAATTACTCTCTAGATACCTGTTGTATTCCCAATCAGCTTGAGATTTTCCTGAGTTTTAAGACATAATACTATCTGACATCACTCAAACTATCAGCCTTTATTTGAATTTTCAGTATAAGTCTCAGCTTCCCTTGGATATTTTTAGTTATGGTCAATGGTGGTATCTAAGCTCAATAAAGTCCTCTAACATCCTGTAAAATATTTGTAAATTATAGGACAACTACTATTCTAGGTGGTCCAGTATTTGTCTAGTATTTGATGTGGCTGCTTAGCTGCCTGATGAGAGACATTACTGAAGTTTGTTGCTCAAAAATGAAATAAAACAAAAAGTCAAAATACAAAAACAACAAACAACAAACAGCAAAACAAAGTTAGTAGTATGAAAAAATAGGTGTGCATATCCTTTAACCCATTTCAATCCTGAGGATTTATCCTAAAGGATGTAAGCATGCACTGTCCATATTAGTGAAAAAACTAATAATGTCTCAAATGTTCAATAACATGATTTCTTTAAAAGTTATGGTATATCTGTATAACAAAATCTAATTGAAATTTATAAATGGCATTGAGAAAACTATGGAAATCAAAAAGCAAAGGGTATATTATGTAAAAAAAGGTGAAATTAAGCATGATATGATCCTATTTTGTTGGCGAAAATAACTGAATGTCAATGCTTATAAAATATTGAAGGTGCAGACATTCTAAGTTAATAGTGTTAAAATCACAGTAATTATTTTTTCTTCTGTTTTCTTCTTTCAAAAATTTTTTTAAAAATTTGGGTTATACATTTTACTTTTTTTTTGTGTGTGTGGTGCTGAGAACTGAACCCAGGGCTTTGTGCATGCAAGACAAGCACTCTATCTAACAACTGAACTATATCCCTAGCCCCGGGTTATATATTTTAAGGAAACTTTTAAAAGTTACCAAAATTTATACTTATTTTAAAAACATTAATTTGGAATCCCTGATGATACTTCTTTTTCTCTTTTTTAAATATGCATCTTCTTTTACATTTTGGTTTTGCTCATGCCCAGGCATACCTTCCTTAAGTTTAAGTTAGTGATCTCAAATTGTAATATTTGCTCTTTTCCCCAGGGAATTGTGACTTGGTTCTAATTTTGCCATGGAAGAAAGTGTCATTTTATTTTTACGTTTGGGTGCTGGGGATTGAAACCAGGGCCTTGTGCATTCTAAGCAAGTGTTTTCCTACTTAGTGACACCTTCAATACCTTGGTGATATTTTAGGGTTTTTTTTTTTTTTTTTTTTTTTTGTCTTTTTTGGAACTAGGAGTTGAACCTAGGGCTTTACAAATGCAAGGCAGACGCTTTGCCACTGAGCTACATCCCAGCCCCCTTGGTGATATTTTAAAAGAAAGAAATCTTTACCTGGATATAAGTCAATTTGGTCAAGATTACAGCTTTCAAGCTTTGACCATTCTCTGTAGTTAGATGGCATATCATCTATGAAAGAAAGAGAAATGAGATAATCTGAGGATATATATAAAATACAGTGATAACAAGTAAGATGTGGTGATTTGGTTATACTGAAGTCAATTCCACTGAAATAAAGAATAGATAGCACTATAACCTACTTACTAAGCATGCTATCTCCTTACACCAAAGACTTTTCCATTCTGAGTTTGAATTAACACTAATTAGCTCATGACAGTTTGTTCATTGCCTACCAAGGGAATTTAGGGTATAAAATGCTTCATAGATCAGTCTTCAAACTGTTTTGATGCATCAAGGGAAAGCTAGTGGTCTTTAAAATAGCAGATAAACTTTACCTAGAATCTTCTAAGATTCTGAGAATCTATAAGGATAAATGATCATTTTCTGTATCTACCCCTCTGTCAAGAAATGAGAACTCAAAGATATTTTGCAACAAATTAAAGCAAATCATTTTGGGAGCATAAATTAAAGCAAGTCTATGCCTTCACAAAAGGGACTTCTCAATTGATCTCTGGTGGAAGCTAAACCTCAAGGGCCACCTCCTTCATAATATTGGACAACGAGATTAAATTTATGGCTGGAAGAAATTTTATGCCCCTAATTTATATCTGAGTCATACCCATTCATCATTCATGCCTTATTGGCTTGCAGGCTTTTTTTTTGTACCGGGGATTGAACCCAGGGTGCTTAACCCCTGAGCCACATCT
>CM053410.1:69718422-69749780 GCA_028644305.1 Xerus rutilus
AAAAATATGCTAAACTTTATGAATTTGTTTTTTAGAGGTGAAATCATTGGATTTTTAGCTGGGTATGGTGGCATACATCTGTCATCTCACTTGGGAGGCTAAGGCAGGAGGATTGCTGGCTTTGGCAATTTAGGAAGACCCTATATCAAAATTTATTTCAAAATATAAGAACTTGAGACATGGCTCAGTGGTAGAGCACCCCTGGGTTCAATCTCCAGTACCCTCCCAACACACAAAAATAATTTTACCTAATGACAACTTTAATTAACAAAGTAGACGGATAGCATTACCTAGATACTGTCATAATAAATACTCAACACTAGCTTTATAATTAGATAAGTATTGATATAAAATAGAATAATTATTTCCCTTGTAATAATCTGTAGGTGGAATGTCAGGAGCAATACCTTAAAAGCAAGTTCTAAAACCTCAAGCAACGAAGCAGCGGCCCAAGTGTGCAAAAACATCAATCCAATTAGCTGAGAATAAATAATTGTAATCTAGAACTTGAAACCATGGAGTTTGTATTAAATGTGAGTTAGGACAATTCATCATGTAATCATAATGCCCATACGCCTTCAAGTAATAAAGGTAGATGCTGATGTTAATCATAAGTATCAGAGTTTTATCATTAAGGGGAAAATAAAAAAACTGACAAGATAATGGAAGTAATGACACATAAAATAAGACTAATTTATGAGGAGAACATTTCTTCAAACCACGCCCTTGAGTTTCTTTTGGAAGATTTTAGTAAATGCAACAAGTTTTACCAAATGAACAATTTTTGTAGCAATTGTAGCAATTACAACAGTAATAGTAATCAATGAAGGAGATGAACAGTCAAATGTATTTTCTGTAACTATTTGCCATTCCCAGTCCAGTAGTTTGGAAGTACATTTTTTTAAAAATATATTTTTAGTTGTAGATGGGCATAAGACCTTTAATTAATTAATTAATTAATTAATTTTTTATGTGGTGCTGAGGATTGAACTCAGCACCTCACACATGCTAGGCAAGTGCTCTACAACGTAGCTACAACCCCAAACCTGGAAGTACTTTTGAAAGCCTGAAAACTGAAATCTAACTACTCAGTTGTCCTTACTGAGTTGGTAGAAAGAGAGAAAAGTGGAAGCATATTGGCATAGATCAAATTCCTAAAATGACATTTGTCAAAAACAAAATTGATCTCCTACTATATTTGAGCTTACACAAAAATTACTGGGAAAATAGTAGTAATATGCCAATACAGGTTTATCTGGACAAACTGTGCCAATTAATGTAATCTCATATTATAAAACAACCCTCTGCATCTGGGGTTAAAACTAGAGCTTCAGCCAAAAGTATAAAAGTTGATTAAATTGTAGGAAAATATTTGGGAATGACAGGAAGTAAAGATCTACTTGCCTCACCTGGATCTTGTGCAGTGTATTACAGATACTGGGCAGACAACACAGGCTGTGCCAAGCAAACATCTCCCCGTCTCTGCTCCCCTCCAGGGAAGTTATTAGGTCATCCATGGTCAAGTATCTTTTTGACATCTTAAATTCACCATTTGGAATATAAAAATTGAGAGCAATGCTTATCTTTTTATTTTACTTTTAGATTCAAGTCAGATAATGTCATAATCATTCTTTGAGGAGAAGTTGGAAAGAGCATATCATCTTGTTAGTGAACACACTGAGTTCACACTTCAGTGTGAAAACCAGTGGTGAACACACAGAAGTAGATTAAGAAACCTACTTCAAGTTCTAGCATTTATAAATGGGATTATGAGAATATAAAATACAAGATTATCACTGTAAGATATGTCATGCTTTAACATATCCCTGATTTTTTACTTTTATTGTCATCATGGTCAAGTCTCACAAATTGATTTATTCCATGTGATACTTATTGTATGTTCCACATACTTTGTCATAAAGGAGAGGTATTGGATTATACATTATTAATAACTATAGTTGCCATTTGTCATGTACCCACCATATGCTAAATTCATTACTTCTAAAAGTAGGTATTATCATCTGTATTTCACTGATGAGAAAATAAAGTGCAGGCAGTTTGCAGGGCATCCCAGTGGCCACATTGCTAGTAAATGGTGGAAAATGGATTTGAACCCAGGTCTTATTTGATTGCCTCCAAATTTGGGCCTCTTTCTTCTGTGTATTTTATAGAGTAAAAAACAGATTGAATTCAAATATCTGGAAGATTTTTTTTAATTGAATGTATGTTTGTACTTTGCATTGTATATCTATTTTTTCTTTCTGAATTCATTGGCAGGTAATTTTGTAATAATCCTCTTCCTTCTCTTGTAATATCATACCGGGTTGAGTTTCATCATGGAGTAAATGGCGTAACTTCCTTAACTACTGCTTAATTGTTTGAACATCTTATTTGCTCAAGGATAGGAAGTGGAAAAAAATCAGATGCCTTTAAGCTGCTTAAGCTATTTGTGCAATACTCATTCTTTAATCTTTTAATTCTCATTCTTTTATATTAGTGATTAAAGTTCAAAGTTTGACAAAATATGCAAATTAAGAGCAACAAAAAATGGTTGTGTTTTAAAAAATAAAAAGGTATTTTTTTTTACAACCTACAAACTCATAATACCTAAAAATGAAAATCAAATCTCTTGGAAAGATTCAAAATATTGGAAGAAGAATCCATCAGGCTATAAGGAGCTTTGGAAGGACAGGATAATATATCTGCAACAGAAATATGGCTCTTTGCAATTTTCAATTGTAATTATGTTGTTCAAAGGCAACTAAATGATTAAGGAAACAAGTTTCAGAAAATCAGCCAACTTTACTGAAAACAAGCTGAGTTCTGTGCTGTGGAAAAAATAAAGAAAAAAATCACTTGTAAATAAACAGAATCATGTTTACTCCATTCATGCTTTCCCGTGTTTGGCAAGTAGTAGTAACCCCAATATGCCTCTTGGCATTTTATTTCTCATTGATTTCTAACATTTTTTAAAACAAATTACAGCTAAGTAGTAAGGGAAAGCTTCCTCCATATTACCTGTTTTTCATTTTAGCAAATAATTATTGTGGCAAAGCATTTCCACATGCAACTTATTTTTATTTTATTTTTGTTTATCCTGGATTACTTCAAGTCAAAGGAACATCTTCAAGTCAAAGGCACATCTTCCTGGAAAGACAATATAATTCAGTAATATTTTAAATTTATCATTTATTTGAACTTAAATGGGAAAATTATTAGTATATTACAAAATATGAATATTTAGATAAAACATGAAAGTATTTTTTTGATTTGAGCTTTATGGTTATACATAGTAGTTGGGTTCATCCCAACATACTCATACACACAAAGAAATCGATATAGTTCATGATTCTTCCTTTTCCCTCCTGTCTTGCTCCAACCCCGTCCATTCTTCTTCCTCTATTCTACAAGACTTCCTTTCACTCATCTATTAATTTGTAGATCTACTATAATTCACTTTTCTTGGATTTCCGAGGACATTAGCAAACAAGTTTGAGAAGCACAATCATAAAACAATCAGGGTTGGGGATTAAACTCTAGATCCATCCTTAGATTTTGCAGCCCCTAGAAATAAAAAGAAATAAAAAAACTACCAGAAAGTGACAGCAAAATACCTGCTTAGAACTTTTAAATGACTTATTTTATATCTAGGTATTATGGTTTGTATCTGGAACATGCCCCCAAAATTCATGTGTTAGGAGCTTGGTCTTCAATACAGCAGTTTCAGAGGTGGGGCTTATGGGAAAGATTAGACCATGAGGGGTCTGATTTCATCAGTGGATTAAATTCATTGATAGCAGAATAGACGATTGGGAGGTGGTGAAAAGTATAGGAGGCAGAACATAGTGAAGGGAGTGAGTCCTTGGGGGCATGCCCTTGGGGACTATATCATGTCCTGGCCTCTGGTCCCTTTTTTTCTCTTTCTTCCTTTCCATTGCCATGTGATGAACAGTTCAGTTCCATTCTCTGTTCACCATGATACCTGCCTCACCATAGTTCTATAGCAATCGAACCAGCTGACTATAAACAAAGCCATGAGCCAAAATAAATCTTTCCTCCTGTAAGTTGTTTATGTCAGGTATTTTGGTCACAGGGATGAAAAGCTATCTAACTCACTAAATGAGAGTGGAGCTACCTGGGCTAGAAAAGAGAAATTTAAGACAACTGTCTCAATGCATTGAAAGGAAAGATTTTTAAAAATGTTTAGTGTTTAATTGATAAATTTACACATTATTATGCTCTAGAGATGGTGTTTTTTCCCATGCACAAATTTTTCTCAAAATCTTCTTAGGTATTAAACACATTATAAATGTCCACAGGGTAATTGGTACTTTGGGAATATATTTAGTTTCCCTCCTATATGCATTTATTTATTTATTTATTTATTTATTTATTTAGGTAGCGAGGATTGAACCCAGAAGTGCTTACCCACTGAACCACATCATCAGCACTTTTTATTTTTTATTTTGAGACAAGGGTCTTGCAAAGTTGCTTTGGGCCTTGCTAAGCTGCTGAGGCTGGCTGTGAACTTGTGATTCTCCTGCCTCAGCCTCCTGAGCCACTGGGATTACAGGTGCATGCCACCACACATGGCTATGTGCTTTCAATATTTAGAAGAGAAATATTTCTTAGAGGGAAGAGAAAAATGAAAAAGTGGAAAAACTGCTTATGGAGAAAAATTTCAATATAAATTTAAATAGAATAAGTATCTGGGAGATTAGAGATATTAAATGAATTTCTCCAAAAAAGTAAATTTTATTGTGTGAAATCCAACTCATTCTCCTAAGATAGAGGTCCAGAGATGAAGAAGAAAATGAGGAAGTCTTATCATGTTAGCTACAGTTTGTTGGAAGGTTATTATCTGTCAGGCAGGATTCTGAGTATTTAGCCACATCATTTCATTGAGTCATCTTAAAATAACTCTACCCTTATTGTAGCTTTGAGGACTTGGAGAAAGAGAGAATTTCATTGTACAAAATCACATGCATAATAAGTGTGGACTCCAAGTTCATACTTTTAGCCACTCTACTGAGAACTTTCCATTAGTCAAACATGACCCTCAACATGGGAGATGAGCTCCCTTAATCTACACTAGTAAGATAGGTATTATTACCCTCATTATATAAATTAGGAAAATGGGACTTGGAGAGATAAATAACATGCCCAAAGACAATTAGGTTTTTTTATGTTTTTAAATACTTTGATTTGTTTTAGGTTCAAAGCAAAATGGAGAGGAAGGTGCAGAGATTTCCCATACCCTCCCAGAAAGGTTTTAAAATAGTGGAATAATCTTAGAACTAAGAAAAAAAGCTGGGTGTGGTGGTGCACACCTGTAACCCCAAGTACTTGAGAGACTGAGGAGAGAAGACAGAGAGAGAGAGAAGAAGAAGAAGGAAAAAGGAAAAAAAAAAAAGACTGGGTATGTATCTCAATGGTAGAGCGCTCGCATGTTCAAGGCCCTAGTAACACACCACACACACGCGTGTGCACACACACACACACACACACACATACACACACACACAAAACACTTCTCTCCCTTCCTTGGAGTCACTTAGGTATAAAGCAGAAAGTCCCTTAAGCTCATGAGAATCAATAGGCATTGAATAATACCAGTTGCCTACAGAGGTCCCAAGAAGTGGTTGGAGAGTAGTTGTTGACTTAATTAGACTGAGGGAAGTAATGATACACAAATCTGAAGTTGACTCCAAATGCCTCTGCCAACAAAACTGGATAATACTCAATGCATAATCGTTTGTTCCCCTATATTTCTCTAGGTTGGAAGGATAGGGGTAGAAAACTTGGAAACAATAGCTATATAGGTAGAAATCTATCCTTTTACTGCCTTCCCTCTCGCCAATTTGCTTGTTTTTATGAGCTCTAATACCTTATTCTCTAGTTTCTTCTTCCTCTTCTATAACTGTTCAAGTCAGCTCCCATTGATAACAATCCATCTGAGTAAAAGCAAAACAAAACAAAACAAAAAAAACCAACCAAAACTTTGGAGCACTTTGAAAGATTTATGAAACAGTTGAGCAAAAAGTACCAAGAGTTTCCGTATACCACTTCTCGGGACTCCTCCTAATTTCTTCTAGTATTAACATCTTGCATTAAGTGTTGTACACAAGCTTAATTTGCAATAGTGTTCACTCTGTGTTGTACAGGAAGTACTCACACTTGCTCGTACTGCAGTTAATATAGATTGTTTGGCAATTTCTGAAATTGAGCACTGAGATTGGAACTTGTGTCTGAATTCCTATTTAACCTCACCTGATTTTTGTTTTCCACAATAATTGAGTGAAGTATATTGTCTTTTAGTATCATGATCAGCAAGAGGGACTTGAGGGAGCTACCCCTTCTAATCTATTGTGTAATATGTCAGGAACTGTGCAGACTATTAATAAGAGCCGCTTGTGCATGGAAACAGTTACACCATTTTACGTTCCCATCCATGGTAAGTGCCTGTTTCAGTTCCTTCAGATCTTAGCCTGCACTTGATCTGGGCAGTCTATTAATTTTAGCCATTATAATAGACATGTAGTGGCATTGAATTGTGGTTTTTATTTGTATCTCTCGAAGGATCAGGGATGTGGAACATGTTTTTATGTACTTATTTCTTAGCCATGGTCTTCTTTAGTAAAGTAGCTATTCTAATGTTTACTGTCAATGTGGTTGTTTATATTCATATAGTTGAAAATACATACATTGTTCTGTATGTGTTTATATGTGTTCTGCGTAACAACCCTTTATCAGCTGGGCATGGTGGCACGTGTCTGTAATCCCAGTGACTCAGGAAGCTGAGGAAGGAGGATTTCAATTTTGAGTCAGTTTTAGCAACTTAGTGAGACTCCTCACAAAATACAATGACTGGGATGAACTCAGAAGTAAAGTACTCCTGGGTACTCCCCAGTACCAAACCAAACCAAACCAAACCAAACCAAACCAAACCAAACCAAACCAACCAAACCAAACCAAACCAAACCAAACCAAACCAAACCAAAAACAAAACCCTTTATAAAATTTATATTGTATGTATGAAAAATCTGCATAATATGGATCTTAAAAGATTTTTTCCTAGAATTTTTTAAAACTTTCACGTTGGTAGGTCTATGATCCTCTTTAAATCAATTTTTGCCTATGGTAAGATGTGCTGAGCAATGCTCATTTAGGGAACATAGGAATATCCAACAGCTGCAGCACCATTTGTTGAAAAGTTTATACTTTTTAAGATGAATTGCTTTTTATCTGGCTTTTTAAGATGAATTGCTTTTTAAACATGGCTGTGTTTTGATGGATGGGTTTATTTCTACATTATCTATCTTAATGCCAATAAAAAATGGATCTGCATTTCTAGGGCTCGTTTGTCTATCTTCACGCCCATAGCACATTATCTTGTTGACTGTTGCCTTCCTGTAAGCCTTGAAATAAGGTAGTCTTAGCTTCCCAACTTTGCTCTTCTTTTTGAGGCCTTACTGGCTGTTCTAGGTTCTCTGTAATGCCATAAGATTTAGAATATACTTGTCAATTTCCACAAAAATCCTGTCTGAAATTGAGACTATACTGATTTGATAGCTCAATTTGGGAGAATTGATATGGTAACAATTTTGAATCTTCCGACCACTGAGTTCTTTCTCCATTTTTCTAAGTCTTCTCTAATTTCTCTGTGCAGAAGTTTTCAGTAAACAGATCTTCCAAATATTATTCCAGTTTTTCTTATTTTATGTTGCTGTTTTATTTTAATTTCTCACTGCATATTACTAATATGTGTAAGTAAAATTAAGTTGCACGCATTGATGCTGTAGCCTGAACACTTATTATACTGACTTCTTAATTCTAGTTTCTTGTGTGTATTCCTTGAGATTTTATTTATGCAAGATCCTATCAGCTGCAGAGAAGTATATCTACCTCTTCCTTTCTAATCTGGATGCCTTTTATTTCTTTTTCTTGCCTATGTTGCCAGACTTGAACGTCCTCAGAAATGAAAATTGGCGTCTATGTCTGTTTCTGATCTCAGGGGAAGTTATTCAGTCTTTATCATTAAGTATATTGTTAGCTGTCACTTTTTTGAAGGTGTACATTATCTGGTTGGGTAACTTTCTTTTTATTCCTAGTTGACTTCTTTTATTATCAAAGAGTGTTGGATTTTATGGATACTTTGTGAAGATAATCATATGGATTTTCTGTTTTTAATTTGTCCACATGGGGAACCGTATTGGCTGGCTCTAAAAAGCTACGTGAACCTTGTAGTACTGGGTCAAATCCAAACTGGTCAAGATGAATTAAATTTTTAACTTGTTGATGGGTTTGATTGCTAAGATATTGTTTAGAAATGTTCTCTCTTTGATCAGCAGAGTAGAGGAAAGGGACCAGGGGAGGGTGGAGAGGGAAAGGGGAAAATACTAGGGAATAATATTGGTAAAATTATATCATTCCATTGCATGTATGTGTAAATAGGTAACAATAAATCCCATCATTATATATAATTATAATGCCCCAATTAAAAATATGGAAAAAAAGAAATGTTTTCTCTTTATGAATGGAATTTGTCTCTATTTATTCCTTTTAATAGGGTTTTTCCCCCTTGGTTTTGGTGTCAGAGTGCTGCTGGTATTACATGTGTTTGAAAAATAAACTCCTTCAGGTCTTTTGGTTATAATTTGTGTAAATTGATATTATTTATTCTAGGGGTTTGATGTAGTTTGGTAGTGGCCTATATGGATCTTCATGGAAATTATTTTACTTATGAGTTCTATTTCTTTAGTAAATAGTAGATATAAAGACTTCAGATTATCCTTTTCTTCTTGAGTGAACTGTGTTAATTTGTGAATTTGAAGAAATAAATCTATTTCATGTAAATTGTTGAAATTGGCATAGGGCTGTTCACGTTTCCTATCATTTTCACATCTATAGGCACTATGGTGATGTCATTGGCCTCATTTTGATATGAGTTATTAGTGATTTTTTTCCCCTCAGCAGTTAACTTAAAGTCTTATCAAGTTTATTGATCTTCTCAGAGGAAATAGCTATTTGTTCCATTGAATTTTCTCTATTGCTTTTCTGTTTTCTGCTTCATTGATTTATCTTTTAATCTTTATTATTTCCTTTCTTATTTCAATTCAAATTTTCCATTCTTTCTTAACATGGAATCTGTGGTCATTGATTTCAGATTTTTCTTTCTTATGTATGAAGTATATTTCTTGTAGACAATGTACACTTAGTTCTGTTTTTCTTAATCTACTCTGACAATGGATTAGTGTATTTAGAACATTCACATTTGAATGGTTAATGATATGATTTGATTCCTATGTGCCACATTTATAACTATTTCTATTCAAGACACTTGTCATTTTTAAAACTTTCTTGTTCTTTCTCTTTTCTGTGAGTTTCACTGAAAATTTTATATGATTCTATTTCATCTCCCTCTTTAGCATATTAGTTATGTTCTTTTTGAAAACACTTAAGTGGTTTCCCTCAGACTTGAGACATGCATTACAATAAATCTAAGTCTGTCTTCTAATAACACTGCTCCACTTACTTCGTAGTATGGGAAACATAAGAGTGTTCCCAATTCCTCCCTTCTGTTTCTTATGGCACTGTTGTCATTTCTTTTATTTATCTGTATGCTATAATCCCTCAATATGATATTACTTTTATTATGACTTTAAGCAAGCAGCTATCTTAACTGATTCAAGAGCAAGAACAACAAATAATATTACTTTATTTTCATGGATTCTTTCTGTGACAGTCTTCTTTCCTGAAATCTGAGCTTTTGACCTGGATCATTGTCCTTCTTTGTGGAGAACTTAACATTTCATGTCCAGTAGGTCTGTTGGCAATAAATTCCCTCCATTATTTTTATGTCTGAGAAAGTTTTTGTTTTGCTTTTGTGTTTGAAGAACAATTTTGCTGGATATTGAGATTGCTAAATGAATGAATTTTTAAAACATTTTTTAATACTTCGTCTTTCCTCTTCTTTGCATGGTTTCTGATCAAAAGTTTACTCTAGTTCTTATCATAGCTCCTAGATATTAAGGCATTTTTCTCTCTCTGGGTATTTTTTAGATTTCATCTGTTGTCATTAGCTTTTCAGCAGCCTGAAGATGATATTCACTTTTACAGTGTTTATTATGCTTGGTGTTCCTTGAGCTTCTTGGATCAGGGCTTGTTTTCTGAAAATTCTCCCCCTTCTCTCCCTCAAGTTTCTTTGAGCATACCCATAGAGTATCCATAGTAACTTATTTATACAGTTACCAGGGAAAATGAGTACAATTTCTAGCATACCCAACTACTGCCTTTTCTTCCTTGACCTGGTATACTTCAATCATTTCTAACAATTCTTTACTTGACTCTAAGGACTGCACTTTAGAGGGTTCTGACATCTAACACAGGTAGAGAATGGCCCTGCAGGAATGTTTTGGTCCAGGTCTTTTCCTTCACTCTTAATGATGAACTGGTAGAATATTGCTTCATTAGCTTCTTGATATTTGAAGGAAGAGGCTGGCCTTTTGTTAAAGAGGTATCACAGAAGGTTCCTCAGCGGTTCTTACACATTCTTTGTGCTAACACACCTGCAGCTTTTCAGAGAACACTGATGCTGTTTATCCATAGGGAGAGGCTGCAGCCTCTGGTTTTCTTCCATTGGCTCTTTTTAGTTTAACCTTTCCCCTCTAATTTTGAGCTGTGCATCCTTGGGTTCTGGCTCTGAGAGCCCTTTCCTGGGATGCTCCTGTAGTTTTGTAACCTTCTTTCCTATTTTAGGACTAATTGAAGCGGCTGCTGCCTGGTGATCATCTCTGCTTCCAGCTGTAGACTGTTGATCTTGTCTCTGAAGTCCTGCTTGAAGAGTCAATGGTCCAGTTCAGCTTTTTGGCAGCCTTGCTCAGCCTGGCTCAATCTTTGTTCCAGATGTTTAGTGGTAGCAGCCATCTGATTAGTCTTCTTTTCCAAATGTCTGTTTAGTTCACTTTTCTGTTTTATTCTTAAGTCTGAGCTCAGCAGCTTAAAAGGAAGTTCATGCTTGAGAGCCCTGAGACAATCCAGCTGCTGCTGCAGAGATGCCGGAGCATCCTGCTATTCATGGACATATTTCGCCAGTTCCTTTTCAGCCAATTACATCTCTTGTCTCAGGCTGATATGAGTCTTCAGTTCTTTTTCAACACTCATTCACCACCGTGTCTTCTCCTTTAAATGCTTTCGTGTTTTACTTGGTGCTTGCCGTCCTGTGGTTGTCTTAGGATTCTTCTGATTGGATTCCAAAATGTAGAAGCTCTCCTCTTTAACTCATTCCATTTTCTCTAAAAAGGAATGATTTTGTTGTTTGCAAGTGCAAGCACCAGCTTAATGTTGGATTATTCTAATGCATCTACTTTTGCCAGAGGTTGTTTACAGTAGCATTCAGATGTCTGTTGAGTTCTTCTCAAGGAAAGAGAAAAGGGAGTTGGTGTTGTCAAAAAGCATGTGAGCCATACCTGGGGAAATCTGCACATGTCAAAACTCATCATTCAATAGTGGCAACACTCTCTATAAATTCAGACTAATTCCTTTAGCTGCAATTTTGGGCTAACATAGCAAAACAAAGTTGCAAAGAGCAGAAGCCCTGACACAGAGTAGGTGCCTTATAGACTCTGTGCTGTTGGAATGCTCATCCATGACACCTCTCCTGACAGAGAAATTCACAACCATTGCTTCTCTGCCCTCTTGAACATACAAGGTGAGATGTAACCATAAATGATCTAATACTGTGGTTAATCAACAAAAACAACTCTAACAAAACTAGCAAAGACCTCTTTCCTGTGAAATTTTGGGTGATCACTTTAAGTAATTTCATGGAAACTTATTTATCACCTCCAGTGCTCAGATGACAGATAACATACAATTTTCTGTTTTTTTTTTATGTGACTATCTGAAATTATTATGCTTTGAAACATCCTTGGGCTTAAAATATATAAACAGTGAAATATTATCAAAATGGACTGTGGATCCTAAGCATACGAATTCTGAGAAACTGGAACATTAAGTAGTATTTGTAGAAGCATGCGGTCTCTAATCTTAAATCTATTTCAGTTTGTTCCACACTGGAAAACATTAAAAAATACCACCTGAATAAAACCTGTACTTTCAGTAGCCTTGAAAGTCAAAACTCTTTTTTGTTACTATAATTTGGCTTCTCCTTCTATCAAAGGTCAGAAGTTATAGAGAACATGCCCAGTAAGAAGTATTTATTTATTTAGTCAAAAGAAAAAGTTCTGCAGATATTTTCAGACATTTGAGCCAGTGAGGCTTTTAAAATGATTTCCTTAAAAGTTGGGTGCAGTGCCACATGCCTGTAGCATCAACTACTAAAGAAGCTAAGGTAGGAGGATCACTTGAGTTTGGGGCCAACGTGGGCAACAGAGTGAAACCCTATCTCTTAAACAAAACCAACCACTAAATCCTGTCCTTATTTCTCCATACATTCTTAGACATTTCTTGTTTCACCAACATTTGCTTACAAGATATTTTAATACTTATTCATTTACTGAAAAATTATTTATGTGCCTCCTATTGTATACCAGGCACTGTGCTAAATGTTGGGAATTAGCAGTGAGCAGAAAAAAGCACAGGGTTCTCCACTGTGGCATCCACAATCTAGTTGAAGACAGAATTTTCAAATAATCATACAAATGAATTAGAACTTCTGACTCTTATTAAGTGCTCTAAGTTCCATAGTGCTGTGAGAACGTCTAAAAAAGGATCTGACCTAGGTAGGGAGGTAAGGGTAGGCTTCCCTGGGAAAGTGGAAATTGCAAGGATAGTTGAGTGAGGAGTAAGAGCTAAAATTGTATCCTGTGCAGAGGAACTATTAGATGCAAAGACCCTTTGAGCCCAGTGGGCCTGGCATCTTCAAAGGAGTGAAAGTAGGCCAGTGAGGCTACTAGAAAGAGCTGGGGACATGTGGCAGAGCTGAGAATGGAAGGAGTCAAGCCCTGCAGGTGTTAGGCCATATTAGGGACACCGCCTGTATCCTAATGTTTGGGAGACTGGTCAAAGGTTTACAAGCAACAGGAGAAGCACTCAAGGTTGTATTTTGGAAGGATCCCTAGAATTTAAAAGCAGAGAACACATAAGGTGGGGAGGATGTGTAGGGGGATGTGAATTGAGACAACTGCAGTCATCCAGTCATCAGATGATGACATCTTTGATCAGGGTGGTAGTAGAGAATAAGCTGGAGAGATGAGGTACAGTAAATAGCACTTGGTAGCAAAGTAGATATATGACATGACGCCTAGGTTACTCTGTTGGCTGGAATCTTTACAAATGAATTATGCAGACCCATCATATTTGTTCTCAAAAAAAATAGCACTGTTGCAATGACCCTTCAGAATTCATTTATTCTGTTAATGTTTATGGAACATCTAATTATGTATCATTCCAACTGCTGATGATACAGGAGTGTCGGACAAGGTAGTCTCTCATGGAGCCTGTGCATATTGTTGCCAGAAACTCTGGTTAAGGTGAAAATTAATGCAGTCACAGTGGAAACAGTATTTAAACTACTGGAAGCCAATTTTCTTTTGGTAAATCAGAAATAAGTGTATTTTTTAGTGCTTTACAATTTCTAAAGTCCTTTACTACATCATAGATACCAGGGAGGTGTCTTGTGGGGAGCCAGGGAAGGTGTTAGAATCTTAAGGTCACAAAACTATGGCAAGTCAGTACTTTGGCTCAGATTTTCCAACTCCAAGATGAAGGTTGCCTCCCTTCCCTGCTTATTAAAACCATAACCAAGGAGAATGAAAAGCAGCCTGCTGAAGGAAAGGGTGTTCTTTTTTTACCTTAGCAGTCTGAAAAATAACAGATTCCTTAACTAGAAAAAAGCACATTCCTGGATTAAGTGTAAGAAACAAAAGTGCCTTTCTTTTGCCTTCATCATTACCTAAAGCCACGTAATCAGATTCTTTTTTAGCCAATGAAGGCAAGAGACTCAGGAAAATTCTGATTGTGTATTGACCCATCATGGAAAGAGTTTTCAAATATGCTTCTTGGAAACTTATGCTAGTACCTACAGGGGAGCTTGGAACCAAGGGAAAGAATAAAAAAAGCAGGCCTACATTCCTCTATTGGCTTCTTTCTTCATTTGCAAAACTTATTTACGTGACTACTTTTAGAGCTTGTTTCCACATTATTTTACTTCTCATTTTAGCTGGTCCTTTTTAGATGTTTTTCCATGTACATGCCATAATTCCAGTTACCAAAATCAAATAAAAATCAGATCTTATCTGGACTCCAAGTGTTCAATAACATTATTTATCAAAATAAAATTTATTAAAAGTATTCAAAGACCACTTCAAAGTTTAGCTGCCTTCAAGACAGTTTTTGGCACTCATAACGGACACTGAGTTTTCCACACAAAGCACACATTCAATTTCATACACTGGTTAACAATTCGAACAGACCTTTTCAGTTTTAGCAATACGTGAGACAACAGTACTGATGATCCATAGTCATAAGAACTTCAATACCCTTGCACATAGTAAACATTTTAATGTTACTTAGTACTTAAAAACTAAAACTAAAACTAAAACCACTATGTGGTAACATGGACTGATTTAGGGAAAGATGTACAGCCAGCTAGCTAAGGCCACATAATCCCAGACCTATTGATTTTCAATGTTTTTGGAACAATAGTATTACACTGTATCTTTCATCTCCTGCTTTTCCAGTGAGACAACCCCACGTGTTCTTCAGGAAGGGAAGTCCTTCTGACACACACTTCTCCTAGGTTACTGGCTTCCCGATTCACTACCCAACTTTGAATCAATAGTTCTGAGTGATGTTTCCTGAACACCCAGGCTGAATTCAAGGTCAGTCTTTTTGGTAGGTCACAGCCTTTTCCCTCAGGAAAAAGAAAGAAATGTCCTCCATTCTGGGGCTCTTTTTTCCATCTCATGTAGTATGGGACTCTGTGGTGATCTGTGACTTTTTGCACAAGTCCTGGTAGAATTCTGACTCTAAGAAACGTGGGTAAGAGTTGTTCTCCATCAGGCTATATACCCTTTTCTGGGCAGTAGTGAAGCAGCCACTTGTAGCGTCTTGTATATTTTGGGCAATCAGAGTTTTGGTTTGAAAGTCTATGTTTATCTGAAATAAAACAACAACAACAAAAAGTGGTTTATTTGGTATTCAGTGTTAGTGACTGAACTTTAATATTTGAAAACAAAAAATGTAATATGTGATTAGCTTCAGCCAAGACTGGAGAGACTAAACTGAAATTTAGGCTAGTGAGGAGGCAGGCTTTCTTATTGCTCTCTCCACTTGCCTCTGATTTGATTCAATTCATTTGTTTCACTTTGGTGTTGAAGATACCCAAATGATGCTGAAATGAGAACCTTTTTTCTTACCTCTTTTGGAGCTTCCTTTTCTATGAAATCAGTATATATTTTCCTTGCTTTTGAAGATAGTTTTTGGGGTGATTTTGTTTTTTTGAAGTCTTCACAGGCCAACCAGAATTCAATATTTTCTTCGCAGAACTCAGATTTTAAAAAAGCCCTGAATGCAGCAAGACCATCTGAAGGGAGAAGAAAGTAAGATTGCAGAGTATGAAGAACTGAGTGACCAGATAATTCCTTATGCTTTTCTAGTATCAGATGTAGCAGTTCTCTAGATTTCACTCAAGTCTGTGATCCTCCTTTTAGCTTCTTAAAGACTAAGATGCCAGTAGGTAAAATGTTTAAGTTGGTGCTCTGCTACAAAAATATATAGCTATGCTATAAATGTAAAATAAATATTTAGAGAAGAGTCATAAATTGTCTGGAACTAAGGCTCTTGAAAACACTGCATGCAATGGAAAAGCTGACTCAACCCTAACTATGAGCAATGTTCGTTTTAATATTTAGGCTAACTTTTCTTCCCCACCTGGAGTGCATACCACATACATTTCCATGACTAAATACTGAGAAATAAAGGAGAGAAAAATATGCTTTATGCTACTAATTATAAAAGTTCTCCCACAAGCTACTCATTTGTGGACTTTCTAGACTCTTGTGATGTTTCCTATGGATCAAATTCAAGAGTTTAACTTACATTTACTAGCTAGCAGCTCATCAAATGCTTCTGACCACAGCAGTGCTTCCTCAGGAGAAGGTCTGCAAGAGAAGTTCCACATATTAGCTTATGCATATCAGAGTTCCTCTTTCAAGTTTAATAACTTGCTATTCATACTTGCAAGTACAGGATTCCTGACTTACTTGATGAAAGTTTGCTGTTTGCTTTTCTTGCTGGTTTTGGGCTTCCCAGGAGTAGAAGAATTGTGCAAGAAATAGCTCAAACGGGTCTTCCAATCTTTTAAACTAAAAAAGATAAAAAATTAAAAAAAAATTCACTAAGAGGCAATTGCTTCAATATACCATTGCAGTTGAAGGTATTTTTACCAAATAAAGTCACCCAGTAGCTACAAACACACCAAATAAGACAAAACAAGAACCCGAGTGACAACCTTAACCCCTTAACATTTAAATCCAGCACTTTATGTGATGAACACAATTTCATCCATTCATCTAACTAGTTTTACAACTAAGGAGAAGACTACCTAAAATCACTAAGATATTTTGATACATTTAGTTCATACAGTTCAAAAGACAGATGCTATTTCTGACCCACAAAAGGCCGTTTTTCTGTAAGGTTAATTACTATTCTGAGACATTTGGTCCTTAATGTAAAGGACAGCAGCGAAACTGCCTTGACTTGGCTGATGCTCCTTCTTTTACCCTTAGAGCAGGAGGTTCTGGACCACACCAGAGGCTGTGTACAAAGAGAGGTGTGTGTGTGTGATTTCTCTGGCTCTCTCCTTCCTCACCTACAAATGCTCCTTTTAAGCGGATCCTGCAGAACAATTATTCGTTCCACAGTCGTGACTGGGTATTACCTGCTTTATCATTTAAAAAAAAAATCTAAAACTATTATATTCAGAACCACGCAAAACATATCATCCAACAACTGTGTAAGCTCATCAGAACTCATAACGCAACCTACGAATGCTGGGATGCTGGGGACGCGCTTCAGCCGCAGTATTCTGATGTCATTTTAAATGCAGAACAAAAAGCCAATCTGCAGTATCTTAGCACATCTACCACCGCTCTTATACAGAGAATTTTCCTCAGTTTCTAAACTACTCGAGCGTCCTTTGCTCATAAAAACAAGTACATACCACACAGATTTACAATTATTGTGCACATTAACTTTTCCTCCATATAAATTTATTTATTTTTTTCTGCAGAGGCTCAGGCTACAGTTTGCTAAAGTCAAATCCGAGACCGAAGGTACCGCGTCTGCAGCAAACGCTTGTTGCTGGACTGAAGTCGCGCGCGAGAGAAAGCCATACTCACAGGGTCCGTTTCATCTTTTCCCGCTTCTCCTCGTTCTTGGGACTGCTGCCTGCGTTCTTGTCCATGGGTACGCAGTCGTGTTGGACAGCCAGGAACATGGCACTTTGCATTATAGTTTTCCCGCAGAGGCCGCAGCAGTACACTGCGAGGAGCGCTTCGCAGTATTTAAAACAGGCTGCGGCGCAGGGGCGGGGCCTCACGCTGCCGGCCCCGCCTCTAGGGAGCGCAGATTGGCCGACGCAGGCGGGCTTGGGGCGTGGTCAAGTTGGCCTGCGGCGGTCACGGACGCTGCGGAGGGGTCTTGGAGCGAGGGCGCTGCTGACGTATGAGGGCTCGGCTTCGTGCGCACGCCGGCCAAGAAGCTGCGGCCAGAGGGACCCCTTTGAGAACAGAAAGAGACCTTTCAGTATGAGCCGTCGCCGTGACCTTTGCCGAGGCGTGGCGGACCGGCCGGATCGGAGGTCTGCGCTGCGGCAGAGGTTGGCTGCCGGCCAGGCCTGGGCGTTTGCCCTTCCTTATCCCTCTTGCTTGCCGCTGCCCGGGAGTGCTGATTCCCTAGCAGGAAAATTCTTTTGCTGCTAGCCAGAATTCGTTCAGTGGCCTTATTTCGAATTAAGACTAGGCTTTTCCTTTTGTGTTTTCCTGAGCGTGCTCTCTCTCTGCACCTCCTTTCTTGTTTACAGTCATGCTTTAAAGATTCACCCGAAGCCACCTGGTCTATAAACTGAGGCTGCAGAGAAACCCTTCCAGTTCCTCCCAGGCACTCCACTTAATTTGGGGAAGGAAACCTAACCGGAGAAACCTGAAAGGGTGACTGCTCAGGGCAGGTGCTGTGACCTGCTTTGCAGCTTGCCTAGGCATGGTAGAACAATTTTGGGAATGAATATTAGAGAGCAAACAGGTGAAAGTGACTTGTCAGAAGACAGGGCTTTAATTGGGTTTGCACTTTTGATCAACACTAGACACGTGGCTGAAACCTGTGAGGTTACAGGGCTGCTGCTCTTGAGTCCTCGACAGTATCTCCTGCCAACACAAATCACAAATCTTTTATGGTGAGAGATAAAGAGGAAAACAAAGAATTTGGTTACGTGCCGGAATCATTCTTGTTTAAGAGTGCAAGGAATCAAGGATTTCCTCCTGAATCATTCTTGGTTGGCTTAGAATTGACCAGAACATTCAACTGACAAAAAGGGTGTGGTGGAGCGGGAGCTTGGGGAAATGGGCAGAGAGGTTTGGTTTGATTGAATAAGCTTCATTTTCAAAAACCATCTCTCCTTACTGCAGGCTTTAAGGACAAATAGATTACCTCAACTACAAAATGAATCCATTTCAGATAATAATACCAGGACTATAAAATGGAATACTCAGGTAGGTTTCCTATCAAGCTTCTAAGTAGGCAGCAAAGCATTGATTAGGCTGTAGATATTCTCCCTTCTTTGCAGTAGACCTGTTAAGAGAAATTGGAGACATTCTTGAAAATTGGAACCAGCTAACATATTCATGTATTGAGCTGCCAGTAGCTGGAGTTGCAAGTTTGACTTAACAAATTCTGTATTTATTAGTAGAGAGAACAGTTATATACTTTATTGTGGAAATGAAAATCATTTAGATTTCAGTAATAAATACCTGAAAGCCTGTTTGTAAGACTGTAAGAAGGTAATTTTTCTTAAGCATATGCTTTTCATCCTAAAAGAACTTTACATAATGTTCCTACTTCTATTTTCACTTTCTGATGATTCAATACTTATTATATAAGTATCAAAATAATGTTGCAGATTTGTAAAATATCAAGTTCATGATAGATATTTAATGAATGGTGTCTGGATAATAAATGAATAAGGAAAGTAAGCAAAGATTAACAGTTAAACTCTTTTTAGAGATCTCCAAGCTAGAGAAGTTAAATCATCTCTCTATATGAACAAAGGTGAATACACATGTTTTCATGTAAACAACTGATTAAAATGCTGACTTTCTGTCCTTGATGGTTTTGTTTAATATCTAAGCATTACCCCAGCCCCAGTACTGGGGATTAAACCCAGGGGTGCTCTATCACTAAACTAGAACCCCAGCTCCTCCATCCTTTTGGTGGTACTGGGAATTGAATCCAGGGCAATGCACATGCTAGGCAAGTGCTCTACCATTGAGCTACATCCTCAGTCTTCTTTTCATCTTTAATTTGAGACAGGGTCTCACTAATTTGCTTAGGCTGGCCTTGAACTTCTGATCTTCTTGCCTCATCCTCTCCAGTAGCTGGGATTATAGGAGTGTATCAGGGCATTGGCTAGTATTTGCTTTATCATAAACCTTTTCAGACTGAAAACTCATATTTAAAGGCAGAAATTATTTTTTCTGAAAATTACATGGTTGATTGATAAATCTGTGAATCAGTTTAAAATTTTTATTGTAATGGGTAATTTTAAGAGTTAAGGCAATACCTGCTGTTAACACTAGCCTTTTTTTTAAAAAAAAAAGTTGCCACGTCTTTCTAAAAAGACAGGCTGACATTTTTAAAGTGAAAGCTATAATTTTTGATGACTTCCCTTTGGATTTTTTTGGTGCAGTTAGGTAAATAGGATTGCTTCATATTAAGATGGCATGTATTTTCCATTCTGTGGTAGAGGAAGAAACAAGGCAGTGGGTTGTAAAAGTTGCACAGCAAAACCACAATGGGAGAGTGGCTGATAAACTAATACCTTTTCCATGTTGAATCTACCATGCCCTCTACTGGAGAGACTGAACACATAAGTGGCAGAGGCTCTCAGGGTGGGTAGGGAACTTTGAAAATTTTTTAGAAGTTTAAATTACTGAAGAAGGCAAATAAAAATACAAGTTTCTAACAAAATCAAAGGGATATTATGAAGAGTAAACATCTCCCTTGCCATACTTCTCTCTTCACTAGTAATTACTATGAACAAAAATATTTATAGATACTCTCATATTTCAGAAACTTAGGAGCAAAAATGTATGCTTAAACATACACAAGAGGATTATTCTAAGTATTACTCTGTGCTTCACTTTTTTTAGCTAATAAGATATTTTAGTTTTTAAATTTGTAAGAGCTGTAAACCTGTTGATTTTTGTGTGTGTGTGAAATCTTAAATAGGTGGTTAGTTTAAAAAAAGAAAAAAAAAAAAAAGGAAATTCCAGGGAGCAAAGTGTATGATGAATAATTGGAAAAAATGAACTTTTAGTACCTTTTCTGTTGATCATATATGAGGACATGTGTCTCACTCTTTCTTCCCTCCCTCCCTCTCTACCTACTAACCTGCCTGCCTTCCTTATTTAACTTTAGTTGGTGAAATATTGTTTTTATCAGAGTGAACATATGACTTCACAAGATTCTACACTCCACTGCTTACCTGTAATATGATCTGAGATTTGAAAATTAAAATTAATTCTTATAATGCAATTTTAAGACCCAGAAGCTAGGAGAAAATTATCATTTTTGTCAGGAATAAATTAGAGTTTAAAACTAACACTGGTGTGTATTATAGAGGAATTAATAATTTTACCAGTCCCTGTATTGGCAATTCCAGTTAGTTTATTTCATGGTTGTACCTTAATTTCATGCATAGTATGGAGTATGTTGTGCTTCAAATGCAGGCAGGGCCTGCTTGAATTTTATAGCCTTTCTTCATGAAAACATCAAGATTTTCTTTGGAAACTAATAACCAAAACACAAGGAAGTTTTTTTTTTTTTTCCTGAATAAAAATGGCTGACACATATTGAAGTATCTCTAATAGGTTTCTGAAGTTACTAGTCCTGCATGTGAAAGAACTATAAATATGAGATATAAATTAGGGAATTATTTCCTTTGGCTGCTTTCTTTTTGTGCATGGAGAACCAGGGGGAGTAGGTGATTATAGGTACTTTCTTATAAAATAAGTTGCATAGATGGCATTTTGTCTACGAAGTTTAGAGGTAAAGCTAGGAATTTCTTTCTTGCCACCTCTTCTAAATGAGATTTGTATTTTGTCTACAGAAATTGGACAAGTGTCCTGTTGACTTATGTTTTTTAAATTTTGGAATAATAGGTTAATGATACATAAGATTTCAAAAGGTCTATATGCTAGCAACAACTCAGTCACTGAAAGCCTTTTCTGCCTCCTTTTAAAAATTTTATTACTTTTTGGTACCAGGGATTGAGCCCAAGGACACTTAACCACTGAGCCACATCCCCAGCCCTTTTTATATTTTATTTTGAGACGGGTCTTGCTGAGTTGCTTAGGGCCTGGCTAAGTTGCTGAGGCTGGCTTTGAATTTACAATCCTGTGCCTCAGCTTCCTGAGCAGCTGGGATTACAGGTGTGCACCATTGCGCCTGGCTTCCCTCCTTTTTTAAAATTTAAGTATGAAGAAAGGCTATTTTTTATTTAGATAATGAGGAATCCATTTGCACTGATTTTTTTTTCCTTCAGTATACTGACAATTCCTGTGTAGAAAGCATTAATCCATTTTAGACACTGATTTTCACAGGTCTTTGATTCATCAACTACTTCATAATAACCTAAAACCTTGTGTATATTCTCTGCCAAACATATTTTTGAAACAAAATTTCCAAACTCTCAACAGAGAATTGGGAAAAGAGTAATGAATACTTTTAAGTAGATGCCAGTAGGCCTTGACACAGTTATCATGTTACAAATATTCAAGTCTTGAATGCCAAGCTAATGGCACTAGTTCCCCCCAAACTTCTCAGCTTTTAAAGACAGAATAATTTTGGCATTCTTTTCAGAAGGTGCTGTTGAAAGAGCAGATTGGCTGGAGGGGTTTTCCATAACCGGGATACCTTTTGTCATTTGTTCCTAGTTCTTGCTCTATTTTAGTTACCACCTCTGGCAAACTGTTTAGTCTTTTTTTCCCACTTTTCTAATTTATAGGGTGCAAAGAAGTTAAAAGTGCTAGGAATTCCTGAGCATGTTGGTTGATGGCAATACATAGTACACTGAGTTGGTCTTTAACATAACTTTGGTAGTAGGACTCATCTTTTCGAGGTGTTTCTTTTGCCTATTTTGCTGCTTTTCTCCTAAAACCCACAATTAACTACCAGTCCTGAGGTGGCATGTTCTTTTTCTTGGGTGGAAAAGTTGAAAGAAGGTCCTCAGTGTCTACTAGTTGAAGCAGTACCAGGACAGTTTCTGCCTTGGTATGTTAAGGATGGAAGTGGCCTGATGGAATTTCTATTTCTATAGTACTGATACTGGGAAGATTGTGTTGCAAATACACTTGACACTGACCCCTGGACCCCGTGCCATCTTAGCTCGGTTTCAATCCTTTCTTGAGGATCTCTATCCTTCTGGGTTTCCTGGTGGTCCTCCTGGGTTTTTCCAAATGCCCTATTGGGCACATTAGTGCTATGATATTACTTTATGAGAATACTTTTGTTCTTTTAAAGCAGATTTAGGTTGACAATAAAATTGAGAAGTTACAGAAATAGGTCTTATGCTTCCTGCCTCAACACATACATAGCTTATTATTTATATCCTTAACCAAAGTGGTACGTTTATTCCCATTGATGAACCTATGCTGACCCATCAGTATCATCCAGAGTTACATTAGGATGCACTCTTGGTATTGTTCATTCTATAAATTTAGACAAATGTATAATAACATGTATTCATCATTATAGCATCATACAGAGTATTTTCACTATTCTAAAAGTCTTCTCTGTTCTGCCTGTATATTTCTCTATCCTCAACAACCCTTGGAAGCTCCTGATCTTTTTAATGTCTCTATAGTTTTGTCTTTTCCAGAATATCATGTTATAGTTGAAATCATACAGTATATAGCCTTTTCAGATTGGCTCCTTTCATTTACTTATTACTAAATGCTTAAGTTGCCTTCATGTCTTTTTATGACTTGATAGCTCTTTTCTTGTTAGTATTGAATAAAATTCCATTGTCTGAAGGTACCATTCATCTACTGAAGGACATCTTGATTGCTTCCAAGTTTTGGGAGTTGTGAATAAGGCTGTTATAAAAATCTGTGCAAAAGTTTTGTATATATGTTTTCAGTACCTCTGGGTAAATACCAAGGAGCATAAATGATCAATTACAAGCTAAAAATATGCTTCTTTTTTTAAGAAATCATTATTCTGGTTTGCAAAGTGGCTATACTAGTGTATTTCCACCAGCAATAAGTGAGAGTTCCTGTGGCTCCATATCCTCGCTAGCATTTGGTGGTATCAGTGTTCTGAATTTTGGCTACTTTAATTGGGGTGTAATGGTATGTCATTGTTTTCATTTCCCTGATACCATATGATGTGAAATATCTTTTTGTATGATTGTTTACCATCTGCATATGATGGTTAAAGTCCTTGGCCTGTTTTTTAATTGGAATATGTATTTTCTTACTGTTAAGTTTTAAAAGTTGTTTGTGTATTTTTTAGATATATTTGAGTATTTTTTTCTTCTGGTCTATGACTTGTCTGGCATGCTCTTGACATTGTCTTTTACAGAGCAGAAATTTTTACTTTCAGTTAAGTTCATGTTATTACTTTCATGGAGTGTGTTTTTGCTGTTATATGTAAAAAGTCATTGCCAAATCCAAGATCACCTATATTTTTTCTTTTGTTATCTTCTAGGAGTATTATAGTTTTGTATTCTACATTTTCAGTTTTTTTTAAATAGTTACTTTTGGAAATATTTAAGTTCTCCCTGAAAAATGTTTTGCAAATGTCTAGGTTTTCACATAACAATCTTTTCATCTGTTTTGAGTAATTCTCCACAGTTTAATGGATATTTGGCACAATTCATTTATTTTTCTTAACGCAGTGTAGGAGGCACTGAAACTCCCTGCTGGAGCTTTCGTGTTTCTAAACTGCATTTGTTCCCCTGTCAGATTATAGTGAAGCTTTCTCATCTGGAGACTACAGTTTGCGCGTCAACTATTTTGTCTCCTTCAATTAATTTTTTGTAGTGCATATTTGTTTTCATTTTCTTTGAGAGCTTAAAAATAAGTTTTAAAATAAGCCCACTGGACACAATGATATACACCTGTAATTCCAGTGATTTGGGAGGCCGAAGCAGGAGGATTTCAATTTCAAGTCAAGCCTCAGCAATGTAAAATAAAAAATTGCAAAATAAAAAATAAAAGGTACTGGGGATGTAGCTCAGTGTCAGAGTGCCTGTAGGTTCAATTCTCAGTGCCAATACACCAAACTAAACTCAGCTGAAGTGGATATAGTCACTTGTTGTGCCCCAGTCTACATGAGCTGTATTTAACTCAGCAATATCAGTCTGTTTCTCCAAAACTCTTTTGGATTCACCTTTTTTAAAGTACCCATTATCTGATGTGTTCATTGTATTTGATATCAGGTTTCCACTATCCTTGTTTTCTTCATGAACAGATTCTCTCTCATCTTTTGCAAATGGTTACTTATAGGCTTGATCTGATATTATTTATCATTTAGAACTTGTTTAGAGATTCTTATTATTAAACTTTCCCCCTGATTAATAAGTTTGCTCACTCTATGTCATTTTTTAGCTTCCTGTGAGAAAAGTTTCTTTCTCTTAAATGGGAAATTCTCATTCTCTGAAGATGGGAATTTTCAAGTGAAGCATATTTTCAACAATTCTGAAGTTCTTCATTCTTCTGATATATTTTGAAGGGTATTTTGCTTATAGCTACTTGAAATTGAATGTTTGATGCACTTTCTAAAGACTGAAGATTTCTTGTAATATCAAGTTCAACTTGTTCCAAATGTTTGTTAAGTCCTTCTAAAAGTATGTGTTTTTAGTCCACTCAGAGTTAGAGATTTTCTCCTACTCTTCATTAATTGCCTCCAATATTGCTACTTCTGACAGGTTCTCCTTGGGCCTGGCTCCCATCTAAGTTGATTCAAGTCCTCACATTCTTCCTAAATGAGGTTAAATGATTAAAAAATTTGAATGTATTTCCTCCAGAAGGGCAGAAACTTCAGTGTCTAGTTCTTTGTCTTTACTTGCATAAGTTAGGCTTTTAATTATAAAAAATTGGCAGTTGTAACCTAATCAGTGGATTAATTCACTGATAGAGATTAACTGGGTGATAACTGTAGGCAGATGGGGTGCAGCTGGAGGAGGTGGATCATTGGGGACATAGCTTCGGTGTCACATTTTTCCCTAATGAGGAGTTCTCTCTCTGCTTCCTTGCTCCCCTGTCCTGAGCTGCTTTCTTCCATTATGATGGTTTTTTTTTATCATTTTGGACCCATAGCAATGGAGTCAGCCCTGAGTGGACTGAGGCTTTTGAAATTTTGAGCCCTAAATAAACTTTTCCTCCTCTAATTGTTCTCGTTGGATCTTTTGTTCACAGCAATGAAAAAGCTGACTAAAACACTGACCATGACTATAAATAACACCATATCCCACAGCAATCCATGGGCATCTGTTTTGAGTTTAAAGTTCTCTGGCAGGGCTGCCACTGAATGGTGTGTCTCTAGAACCACCACACACAGAACATCACAGCCATTAGCAGACCATGCCTGATTCCTTGGACTGTCCTGAGTCACTTCAGGTTGATGGCCAATAAAACATGAGAGAGCAACAATGAATGTTCTGCCCAGGACCACACAAGTGCCTGGTATCTATGGTAGACCTAAGTGGAGGTTAGGAAGTAAATTATTAGCTAATGTTTTTCTCTCTTTTAAATGAACTTTTCATTCTGTCACCCTGGATCTTATTTTGTCCACTTTCAGAGCCTTTCCGTGTGTAGCTGGCTTTAAATGTAAGTAAGGGGGAAAGGTATGGAAGGGCTATTAAGGGTCAGACAAAGATTTTAATTACTTTCTCAATTTCTCCTTTAAAAACGAAGAAATAAGTGGAATTTAAAAAATGCTTTCACATGTTGAGAATGTTCAGTCCTATGTGATCCAGAAAAACTTGATTTTTTCAAATTATTCTTGCATGTGCTGAAATGTTTGATGATACAGAAACCCTTCTGAGTGCTTCTGTTCAGCATGAACATCTCTGGAGGTAGTAGATTTTGGATGTAGCTTCTCTCACAGAGGCTGATCCCTAGGTCGGGGTCGGGGTTGGGGGTGGGGTGGGGTCCCAAACTTTGTCCACGTCTGTTAACAAGTCAATCTTGTTGATAGTGAGTCTCTGAGTTAGCTGGGGGATCCTGGTTTGGTCTGGGATCACTCATGCATCTTGGGACAGGCTGGAGATTGGCCAATCTGGGCTGAATTAGGCTGGCTCTGCAGGCCTTGCCTGGGCTTTCTCATGTGTATTGAGATTAGTTGATACAGGCTGGTGCATCTCCATGCCTTGCTCTGCCCCACATATTTCTCATCCTTGTCCTACAACCTGTGGGAAAACTGGTCTTCCTTTCCATGTAATGGCGGAGGTATAAGAAAGCCACTGGAGAACAGTTATTTGATTTCCAAAAGTTCACACTTACTAGGATATGTCAACATTTTATTGGATTGCCTTTTCATTAAGTCATGTTCTTTAGGAACTCTTGATTTTATGGAATTGGAATGAAGAGTAAGAGTTGTGATAGAATTACTGATTTCTTCTACATGTAGCTCACTTCCTTAGCCACTGTGAAGAAAAGTTGAGATATATGAGCTGAGAGAGATGAAATCCTAGTGAACATCAACCCAGATATGACTAAATGTGTATTCCAAAATTACTGAACTCCACTGACCAGGTGAGGAGAAATTCTCCATAGCACATGATGTTCAGTGGGAATAGGGATAGTGCTGAGTGACTGCAGGATTTCAGGGGAGCTCTTCATGGCCAAAGGCCCCCATTTCCTTCTGTAAAGAAGAGAAAATATGTAGATAGAATCCATATGCTGTTAAGGCTCAAGTGGGTATGAATACTTCAAGTTTGGCAGGACTAAGATACTGTTTTAGTCTGCTTTTGAGTTGCTGTGACCAAAATACTCGATAAGAAAACTTAGAAGACGAAAAGTTTATTTGGGGTTCACTGTTTCAGAGGTTTCAGTCCACAGATGGCTGACTCAGTTGCTCTGGCCCAAGTTAAGGCAGAACATCATGAGGGAAGGGCCCATTGGAGGAAATCTACTTAGTTTATGGCAGGGTCCGGAAGTGGGGGCAAGGGGGGGAGGGACAGACAGAGGGAGGAGGTAGGGATCACAGGAAGAGCAACCCTTCTAGGGAATGCCCTCAGTGACTCACATCCTTCAGCCCTGCCCTATCTGCCTACAGTTATAACCCCGTCAGTCCATTGAAACTACCATGGACTGATTATGTTATAGCTCTCATAATCTGATGATGTTACCTGTGAATATTCCTGCATTAACAGAAGCTTTTAGAGGATATCTCATATCCAAACCATAACATGATGTTTTCAGATTTATTTATTTGCTTTTGGTGACTGGAAGTTTTCTTGAATGAATACATCATTGTTGATGTCCAGGAAGCAAGGAACAATATACCAAGTGATTCCTACTACTCCATTCCTAAAAGGTGTTAAGTCTTTAGTTCTTATTCTGAAATACCAGCAGCAATTGAGAACTCCACAATTTCAGTCAACTTGACATTTTCTTTTATCTTTTTTTTACACCTCTTGGGTGGATAGGTGCTGGCTGTTGAAGAACACCATGACTGCTTCTTGGCCTGGTGGATAACTGTGATAAGACATGGGGAGCATCTTGAGGAAGCTTTCTGTGCTTTGTAAAGCTTCTACTAGAGTCAAATGTCTTCCTTTATTCTAAATATTAAATACTTAAGGTTTCTTTTTGCCATATAGCACATAAAAGACCTTTTTTGCAGACTGCTGTTTTTTCTGCTGTTTAGGTCCTGAACTAAATTGCTTTTTTCTTATTTTTAAATTTCTGATTTATTTTTGGTACTAGGGATTAAACCCAGGGGTGCCTAAACACTGAGCAACATCCCAGCCCTTTTTATTTTTTATTTTGAGACAAGGTCTTGCTAAGTTGCTTAGCGCCTCACTAAATTGCTTAAGCTGAGCTTGAACTTGTGATCTTCCTGCTTCAGGTGGGATTGCAGGCGTGTGCCACCATGCCTGGCCTACTGGATGATCAGTTAGAAGGGTCTGAGATGAGCAGAAAGATAAAGCACGGTTTGTGCTACACCTTCAGCTTGCAAACCGCTTTTAGATTTGAAAAAGAGGAGTGTTCAGGAACACTGGTTCCTGAAAGGGAGGAAGTATGTTTGTGAGTGTGTATGTGTGTTGGAGGAGGGTGGGAGAGGCACAAGTGATGGTGACGCAGAGAAGTCAAAAGTCTAGCAGAACTGAGTGCAAGGTGGTCAGAACTTTCTCCATAAATCTCTCAGATCCAAGCCAAGGAGTCTTTGTGTGGTTCATCCCCTTTGCTTTCTGTTTACAAGAGACTCTCCTTTTACCTTGTATGCAGTATTCATTCATTAGTCCCATAAATGTTGATGTTCCTTAGATGTCTTCTTTTTGCTCTGTATGTTCATTCTGTGCAACCACAACCATACATTCAGTTGTGGTTTGTATACTGATTAATCCCTGTGCTGATCTCTCTGCTCATCTCAGACACTTATAGTTAATTGTTCTAGCTTGATTCAATCAGATGACTCAGAAGCAGCCTAGATTCACTTGTTAGTAACAGGATTTTCTATCTAGGCTCCTAAGCCTATTTCTTTTCCTTCGTTCTCTGTATTGGTGAATGGCTCCACTATCCATCCATTTGCTCGAGTCAAAACACAGGAGGTAGGGAGTGGTCATTTTTGAGCTCCATCCTCTTCCAATCCAATGTTAAGTCTGTCCTGCTTATTAGTTTGACTTCTTTAATATAAACTTCTCCTTCTTTCCTCTCCCGATTCCACTTTCCTAATCCTCTCTCCACTTCTTTTATAAATCAAAGCAAGGCTCCTATCTTGGCATCGCTGTACTTTCTCTACAATTATCTGTTTTTTTAGCTAGCATGATTTTTCTAATATACTCCCCTGGTTATTGTTGCCTTTCTGCTTAAAATCACTAACGCTTTACATCCTTAGGATAAGTTCCCAATTCCTTAGTTTGAATTATGTGATCCCTCTTATCTTGCTCCCAAATGCGTTCCCAGCCTTATCTTTGATCATTCTTGCCTTGCTCTCCCTTCTCTTATCCTATTAAAATTTTCTGTTTTCTTCTACAGGCCATGATACCTATTCCCTCTGGCCCTTTGCTTATGCTGTTCCCTCTATTTGAACCTTTTTCCTCACTCTTCATCTTACCATCATCTATGCTATTCATTCTTCTTTGGGTATTGTTGAAATGAACTTTCTGAATACCACCTACACACTTTTCCTTCTTTTTCCAAACAAAGCTGGTTGGGGTGGCCCTCTTAAATGCTCTTACAGATCCTATCAATTCTCACAACTCCTATCAGTCATCACAAGGAATTGTAATTGCTTGGTTGCTTGTCAATATCCCTGACCAGACTGCTTCACTTTATAATTACCTTGGCACAATATTAGTTTAGAAACTGTAGTAGTAACCCACATAGTATGTTTCTCTAGATTTTACTTTATTTATGGATAGTGTACGAAATGGACTTAAAATCAAAGAGGAAGTAAAACTAAAACCAGAGTTTATTAAGAAATTATTAAAAGTCAGATATCATGTGTGAAAATTATGGGATGTGGTTTAAAAAACCATATTCAGAAAATAATTCCAGATAAATTAAAATTTTAATATAGAGATAAGATTGAAAATAAATTAGTGAATGTATGCTTGTTATTTAATGGTTGGGATGTAGTATGTTTAAGAATTCTGAAGGTGAGCCTGTACTGAACAGGGAAGCATAGCTATTAAGTGAGTAATGACATTAGAGTTCAATGAATGTTTCAGAGGAGTTGTATAAAGTCATTAAGAGCCTTATAATTCCTACATTGCTCCAAAGCACAGAGTGACAGGAAGTTTTCTTTTCTATTTTTGAGGCAAGCATAATTCTGATCTCCAAATCTGAAAAAGAAAGCCCTCAAAAAAAACTAAAGATAAATTTCAAGCATAAAGACATAAACACCTTAAGTAAAATAGTTTCAGATAGGTTCCAAAAGTATGTATGTATGTATATATATGTTTTTTTTTGAGGGGGGGTACTGCAGATTGAACTCAGGGGCACTCGACCACTGAGCCACATCCCCAGCCCTATTTTGTGTTTTATGTAGAGACAGGGTCTCACTGAGTTGCTTACCACCTTGCCATCACTGAGGCTGGTTCTGAACTCTCAATTCTCCAGTCTAAGCCTCCCTAAGTGCTGGGATTACAGGCTTGCGCCACTGTACCCGGCTCCAGCAGTAAATATTTTAAAAGTAAGCAAACACATTGCTTATAGTAAAAATAAATTTTCTGTCATCTACAAGTGATGAAGCTCCTTTTAATTTCTGTTAAGCAGAAATTAAAGAAATTATTTTTAATGTAATTTACAGATAAGGTGGTGAATAATATCTACCTAGCTATACCCACAACAGCATCACTATGGGATAGAATTCAAGTTGTGGCAGTGTTGTTGACCTCTTATCACATGGAATGTGATAGTAACTTCCAGAGGGAAAATCTGAGGTCTAAGTAAAAATTAGCCTAACTCCTGATTTTTAATATTAAATTCTCTTTTCCTCTTAAGGTTTTGAATTGGTTATCTGTGTGCTTGTCTTATTTCCCTTTGCTTTCATGAAATAAGAACTACAATTATTCACCTTTGTTTTCACCTAGAACATGCTTTTTTTTATCAAGCAGGTGTGAAGGGAATGCTTGTTGATGAAATCTAATCAAATGAGCTGTGGCATAGAGAGAGAGAGTTCACTGGTCTTCGAGTCAAGGGTTTGGTTTCAAGGCCAGCCTGCCTTTCTCCTTCCCTACCCAGCTAGCAAACTCTTTGATGCCTACTCTAACCTGCATTCTGAATAAGACACCCCCCCACCCCCCCACCCCCTGTGTTTTTCCAAACCTGTGCTTTCTTCTCTGGGGGCATGTAGCACTCTCCAGTGTCCCCTCTGTGAGACAATGGGTACCTAAGTTCAGACTCTCTTCTTTCTATGCCTGTAGAGAATAGCCCTGGTCCAGCATGTAG
>CM053410.1:69750280-69779678 GCA_028644305.1 Xerus rutilus
GTTTGAAAATGGATACTATTATGTCTCATAGGAGTAAATTTTCACAGGCAAATGCTGCTCTATAAATGTGCTAATATAATGAATATGCTAATGCACATGAATAGAATCTTAGTAAATTCTATATTAATATTTTAACCTCCAAAAATTGAAGCTTTTAATATTTTTCTCGAAAATTGTCCAACTTGACATGTGTGGGAAAAGTTTCAATTCTTTTGCATCTCATTTGAGGTGTTTTACCAAGAACAAATTTTCTCTTAAAATATTAGAATTTTTATGTTTCTGACGTGACTGTAGATTCTTTTTTTTTTAAAGTAGAGTTTGTCCTATTACCAGATTTCTCAAGAGACAACATATGTGATTAAAGAGATTTTCAGTACACACAACTTAGTTTAGATAATGTGTCAATATTCCTAGGCAGGTAAAATGGGAATTTGATTTGCATTTTGTATGAGAAAAAAGGAGAACTTATTAAAAATGAAAGTTCTTGCATTCCATTTCCACAGTTTGTTGTTTTTAAACCCTGCTATTATAGACATGACATAAAATGCTTTGTAAAAAAGAAATTAAAAATGCTTTGTAAGTTGTGGAGTGCTAATAATACACTTAATGTATTATTAAGGAATTATATCTTGTTTTTTATGTAAAGATGGAGAAAGTATTCTTTGGAATTTATTGAAAATTGAGGAAGAGAACAATTTAGAGACTCACTAAAATCTTGCAGTGAAAGAAATGTTTCTTTTGTTACTGTCTCCTCAGAAACAAATCTGGTCCATTTCACTAAACAGATTTGCTCGAGTGGCTGGTTATTCTAGGGTCCAGAAATGTCAGGTTACCTCAGGAGACAGTGGTGTATTATCACGATCACACAGTCTGAAAGGAAAGCCAGGAAACTCTGAGCAAGCCTGCGGGGCTGAGGATCAACAGCAGCTGGGGCCTGGGGAATTTTAGTCATCGGTCGTGCTTGTGACTCAGCACCTCTCTCTGCCTCCCTAGGTTGATTTCTTGCTATTCCTTCCTCTGTTTCTTTGGTTATTTCTTTCTCCTCTCTTCATTTCTGCTTAATGGCTTCTGCTTATCGCCTTTTATCTTTAAAAATATATATGAGTGACAATTATCAAGATTTATTTGCAAGCAAAATCTCATTTTTTTCCTCACAACAATCTGATAGGATGTCTTTTTCATCTGATTGTTGATTATCTGAGTTCCCACATCCAGGCACAGGAACCCCAAATTATCTCTATAGGAAAAACTACTGAACTGAAAACCAATGCCATTTCCACTCAAAACCTCCTCCCCATTTAGTATTAGTTTTGGTGATTAACAATCACTGACATATTATGTAAATGAAATGCAAAACATAATAGTAAAATTTGCAAAAGATGCAGAATTTCATAAAGTGGATGTCAATAGGAAAACCATCGAGAAATGAGAGCCAGGGGTGTGGGTGGCTAACAAATAGAGAAGAGAAAATAAACGTGGAAAATAGTAATCAAAACATAATGAAAGATTTGAGTAGTGAAGTCTTGGGAAAGTTTTAAAGTTTTGGAATGTATTTTTCAAAAATGTAAAATTTGACATGAACTATGTTATTAATGGCATTTTGTTTTGTCTCTCCTAACTTAATGACTTGACACTTTATTCTAATACCTAGCATTTACTTAAAATTATAATCTAAGATTGGTAATACCTTTAAAAGCATGTATCTGTTTAGAATTCTAATTTTATTTTTTAAGATAATGTCATAATCAAATATCTTTCCACTATTTGCTCAGAAATTTTGGATGCTTCTGTAATGAATATTTTTAAGTGGCTTCTCTGTTATTAATTATTCTTTTTAAAATAATGACTGTTCCTATGTTATTTCTATTCTGATTTTGCAGATGAGGAAAATGAAGTCCACAGAGGTTCACTCACTTGTTTTAAGGTTTTGTTATTGGTGAAAAATTTTTTTAGATGTTGATGGACCTTTATTTTATTCATTTATATGTGGTGCTGAGAATCAAACCCGGTACTGAGAATCAAACCCAGTGCCTCACACATGCCAGGCAAATGCTCTACCACTGAGCCACAACTCCAGCCCATACTACTGTATTATTTTAAAGGTGAAGATACTGAGGTTGGTTTGGTGTCTAATGGTTAGTGACAGTTCAGGACTAGAGTAATTTTCCTGCCTCCTGGGCTCAGTGTTTTTCCGTTTCCATGATAAAGAGGAAGAATAAGGCAGGCATGAAGGACAGGAGAAAGATATTTAACAATTGTTAAGTGCAAATAATGTGCTTAATTTTCACACTATTTCAACGAAGTTTTAATTTTCAATTGTGCGTATTATGGTTGCAGAGAAGTGCTTTATATTCATCCTTTCTGTGTCTAGAAGACTAATATTACATTTATTTTATATTTGAAGAAATTATAGGAAAGTTAATGCAGACACACTAGGAAAATCAGTTGACGAATTCAATAGAAAAGTCATCTGTTTATAATCTTAGTATCTGGCAATTACTAAGATATTTGACAAAAGAGAAATTACCTGGATTAATTACCTCTTTTACTCAGGGCAGCTTTAAAAATCTCATCTGATTTTCTTATCTTGATTCAGCAACATACGTTATTTATTTATTTTTCTTATTTAAAATTGTTTTACTAATGACAATAGATCACGTAGGATTTAAAAATTTGATTTTATTTTTAGTTTTTTGGTTAGTACAATTTTTATAGTTTTCTCTTTGGGAAAGTAATACTCAGTTGTTTTTTCTTTATTTTTTTGGTAGTACAGAATTGAACCACTGAGCCAAATCCCTAGTCCTTTTTTATTTTTTATTTTTCAACAAAGTCTCACTAAGTTGCTTAGGGCCTCGCTAAATTGTTGAGGCTGGCCTTCCACTTCTGAGTCCTCCTGCCTCAGCCTTGCAAGTCACTGGGATTACAGGTATATGCCACCATGCCTGGTTCCCTAATTGCTTCTTATGTTTAAAATCAGTGATATGTTTTACTTATCATCATAGGTTAGGCTCAAGGATTTGTGTGTGTGAGTGTGGGAGTGAGAGAACAATGATCAAAATCCTGTGTCTTTACATTTTTAACGGATACCCTTATTGTTGCATTTGTGTACTCAGCAATGTGTGGTTTCTGCAGAAGGAATGTTTATAGGTAGAACTTGTTGCTCTGTTGTAGGCAATTATTTGAAGTGGAAATTCCCTGAAGCTTGGCTGATTTTATCTTATTACCCATTTCATATTTAAACCACATTTATCAACTGAAAAGTTTAGCTTATGCGCCTCTTTTGGTACACTCCTGAAGTAAATAAAAGCTTTTTTTAGACACATGTCCTTGCTGTGAATGCTTATCAGAATGGTATTTTTGTGACTCTTGGCACATTAAACTTCCTGATTTTCCTGACTGGTCATGTGAGAGCACATTAAGATTCAATATGAAGAAAAATATTTCTCTGATGGTGATTGTGTTTAATGCTAAGGTATAATAAAAATCTGTGGAATACCATCTCTGACTTTGAAATAGAAAAATACTGGTAACTTTCTAAGACTAATTGACAGGTAGACAGATTTTCCTGGGAACTCAAGTTCACATATTATTGACAGCCTTGCAGGCAGCCAAACATTGCATTCCACCAAGCAGGACTGAACATGACTTGAGTGCATTCACATTTCATACACAGTATCATTTATCTTACCAGATATCAGACTTTGGTCATATATTTCATTTAATCTTTGATAAGCTGAATCAACTCTAAAATAAGATTGAACAGAATTTCTGGCTAGATTTTCAATTTTTATCTTTTACCTTTGAGACCATTGTAATCTTATATTTAGCAAAATTTAACCAAATTTAAAACATTAAGCATGTTTATCTTTAACATTTGTATAGCGTCTTAAAATATTTTGGAGGCATAAAGCATCTTTGTTATTTACTATCTTTGATAGCTCAGGCAATGATTTAATTAGTCTGGGTCCATATTCCTTCAACTATAAAATAACTTTTACTCTGTATGGTACCTGGCATGACTACGTGTTCTATAAATACCAACTTCTGTCTTGTCATGTACTAGCAGTGCTCATTAGCCATGTATCCTGATAAAGTCCATATATATACATGCCAGGTACTCCACATAGCAGGTACAGGGAGTGGAACATTCTGAATGGGTAGGCCAAGTCTCTGCATGATGAGACTAGTTAGAAGACATGGAGCTTCTGAATTTCAGTGAAGGTTCTACCCTGAAAGAGTTGCAAGATCAGACACAAGTTTCTAAATACTTCCACAGGTATAGAGCAGCTGATGGTGAAATAGGACCAATTCTGTGAGAAGCCTGAAGTGCAATTCTAACATATACCTTTGCAACGCATGATTGTTTTGCTTTGTGGTTGTGACAGAGTTTACTGCAAAAAGCCTAAGTTAAAAGAGGAGTGGCTTGGAGTAGGTTTGGGGTAAAGTGGAAAGAGGGTTTTTGAGGGAAAAATAGGAAAGTAATGGAAGCATAATGGGTTTTAAATAAAACCCATTAATTACATCAATTTTTGCTAAGAAGCAATGGTCCTTGTGGCTGAACTTCTTCATGCTTCTTTTTGAAATTCAAATTCTTCTTTTTCACTTTTGAGTTTTTTCAGCTTATACACTGGAGGAAAACTGACCAGGTGTGTTAAGACATACCTCACAAGAAAACGATCTATTTTCTATTTATTTATTTATTTATTTATTTATTTATTTATTTATTTATTTATTTATGTGTGTGTGGTATTGGGGATTGAATTCAGGGGCATTCAACCACTGAGCCACATCCCCAGCCCTATTTTGTGTTTTATGTAGACAGGGTCTCACTGAGTTGCTTAGCACCTGGCCGGCCATTGCTGAGGCTGGCTTTGAATTCGCAATTCTCCTGTCTCAGCCTCCCAAAATGCTGGGATTACAGGAGTGTGCCACCGCTCCTGGCTAAGAAAACCATCTACTTTCACCGCACCTCCAAGGCCCCTTGGATTGTTTGGGTTGGGTGGAGTAAAAGAGAGGAGCTTACTTTGTTTCCTAATTTCTGTTTCCTTCTCCCTTGAAATTAATCCTGCTAATAGTGCATCTATATAAGGTTTGAGTGATGTGGGCAATACCTGAGTGTTCAGGTGGTATTTTGGAGAGACAACAGTACAGACTAAGAAATCATAATAGGGGGCTTGGGTTGTGGCTCAGTGGTAGAGTGCTCGCCTCACATGTGTGAAGCACTGGGTTCGATCCTCAGCACCACATAAAAATAAATAAAGATAATATTGTGTCCATTTACAACTAAAAATATTAAAAAAAAAAAAAAGAAATCCTAATAGGCTGAGCCCAGTGGTGCACACTAATCTCTGAGACTTGGGAGGCTGAGGCAAGAAGATCACAAGTTCAAGGCCAGCCTCAGCAATTTAGTGAGACCCTCAGCAACTTAGTGAGATCCTGTCTCAAAATAAAAAAATAAAAAAGGACTAGGGATGTATTTCAGTGATAAAGTGCCCCTAAGTATAATCCCCACTACCAAAAACAAAACAAAACAACAACAAAAAACTCAAAGTAGTTTTGTCTCTGACAGTTTATAATTTAAAATTAGTACTTAATAAATTAGAGATATCATTTTAAAGAACTCATTCTCAACTGAGATTAATTTTGCCCCTAAGGGATATTTGGCAATGCCTAAAGATATCTTTCCTTGGATTAACTGTTCTTATCTGTTCTTCTCCTCCAAACCTTTCCTTCCATCCTATTCCACCCCACCCAACCCCAAGCCAATTCTTTTTTCATTTAATCTTATTGCAGTGAACTATGTCAAAATCATGAAATGAAATGAGACCACGTATTACAAAGGTACATGTTAACAGGAAATACAAGTGGGCGTGTGCCTGTGTGTTATTAGCATTGGAAGGTAGAAGCCAGTGGTGCTGCTAAACATCCTACAGTGCAGCTGTAGATCCTTCACAGTTATCTAGTATGAAAATACCAATAAGGCTGAGGCTGAGAAAACCTGTTGTAGAAGAACAACTTGCTTTCAAGAGAGGGAATCTCAACTATGAAGAAATGAAGGTATCACTACATAATTTTAAAAAAGTCTTGATTGTAGTAATGAAGCTTACAGTTTTTTTTTTTTATTTTTATTTTTTAAAGATGAAGTTTGGCAATACCTACCTAAGCACTGTTCAGGAGAACCTTTGTTCATTCATTCAAAAGATACTGAATGCCTCCTGTGAGGCAAATCCTGTTCTGGGTGTTCAGTGTGAGTTATGGGGGCTTTTGGTGTATCTTTCCTTTTTAAGGAGATGGCCCCTTAAGGCTGTTAGACCTGTTGTCATCAAACATTCAAATAAAAAATTAACTGTTTCTGTTCCCTGTTCTGAGCCTGTGCTCACCAAATTCTTCTTAAAGCTTTGTTTTTGTGAATCATGTGTCCAAAGGAGAATGTACTATGGAGGCCAATGCCCCTGTTCAACTGGCAGTTACATTGCTCTGCGTGTAGTCAGACCATTAGAATCGGCTTCTGACACCCACGTGTACTCCCTATTTCTTGCCATGTAATGCTGTCCTCCATATCCCGTATAGATGGTGGGGAGGAGATTCCCTGACCAGTAAAGGGCTGGCTAAAAAAAAAAATAAAACAGCGAATAACCACAGAACACAGAAAATAGTTTCAAAACGCGGGAGTAGGAGTGGCCCACAACCAGATGGTTCTGACTTCCAACATCTGGCTCCTGACTTCTGGCAACTGGCAAAATGGACCCCGCCTATGCTTTATTTATATCAGAGACCTTCCATTGAACATTCTTTACTAAGGTAGGAAGAAGGCAGAGTCTTGCAGTCAGCAGGTTGATAGGCATATTGGCAGGTCACACCCATCTCAGAGGGGCTGCCCGGCTACAGCAGGTCAGCCCATCTCCAGTGCTGTGTGGGACTCTTGCATGGTGGTCCACACACACCCACGGATGGCTCTCTACATGAGGCTCTGCCCTCCCATGAGACACTGCCAGCAAGAAGGTCATCATCAGATGAGAGGTCCCTACAACTTGTGCCTCTAGAATCCCTTGCAGTGTGAGAATTTCTCTGGATGATCTGAAGGTGCACTTAGCCTAGAAGAAAGAAAGAAGGGCTTTCTGTGAAAATTTAGAAAAGATTAATCACTGTGTACCAAGCAAATGCCATTTCATTGCCATCGGTTCCAGCTCAGATGGTGGTTCGTCAGAAGGCTGCCTCAGGTGGAAAGCCATCAACCAGAGTCTGTGCTTAGAATCAAATCTCCTATTTTCCCATGAACTGGAACGCAACTGACCCCCCCAAAAGGATGTTAAGTGAGGCTCTAGCTCACAGACAAGGAAAGTCCAGTAGTCCACAGCACATTAAACAAGATCTTTGCATTCATTTGGGATATGGGAAAAAATTTAAAAATCAAGAAGGAAAATATAACTATTAGGTTTCTGTCTTGAGTAACTGGGTAACTGTACTGTCATTTACTGAAAAGAGAATGATGGTAGAAGAACACATATGGGGGAAATTTGAGAGTTCTGTTTTGGACATGTTAAATAGAAATGAATGCCATTTAGACAGTTCCAGGGAGATGCCATAGCTAGAAATATAGATTTTTGAAAATAAAGTCTAAAGTTTGTATCTAAAGATTTAAATGAACTGAGAATGATCAATTCATTTGACAAGAAGACCCTTAAGACAATGCAGTTCCACATGAGAAGAAAAAGTCCTTGAGACATTGTCTTAAGGGTCAAAGAAAAGGACAGAGAAGTGAAATTGGTGTGGATGTGATAGAGGTTGTTGGTGATCTTGCTTAGAACAGTTTCTGTGGAATCATGGGGACAAAGTCTGGTTAGATCAGTGTCTAAGTTTTTTTTTGGGCTGTGACCAAAGGACCTGACAAGAATAATTTTAGAGGAGAAAATTTCAGAGGTCTCAGTTCATAGATGGCCAACTCCATTGCTTTGGGCGGAGGTGAGGCAGAACATCATGGTTGAAGAGTGTGGTAGAGGACAGCAGCTCAAGACATGGCACCAGGAAATACAGAGCTCTGTTTATAAGGTACAAAATATATACCCAAAAGACATTCCCCCCATTTCCTCTAGCCACATTCTACCTGCCTATAGTTACCACCCAGTTAATCCCTAATCCCTATCAGGGAGATTAATGCAGTAATTAGATTAAGGCTCTCATAACCCAATCATTTTATCATTACACTTTTTTTGCATTGTGTCACACACGTGCTTTTGGGGGGACATCTCAACACCTCAGACTTTTTTTCTTGTTGTTGTTACCAGGAATTGAACCCAGGGGCACTTAACCATCGAACAATATCCCCAGTCTTTTATTTTTTATTTTGAGACAGGGTCTTGCTAAGTTGCCTAGGCCTTTGCTAAATTGCTAAGGCTGGCTTTGAACTTGTGATCTTCCTGCTTCAGCCTCCAGAGCTGCTGGGATTATAGGTATGTGCCACTGCCCCCTGCTTAAGCCATAACAATCAGATTGATGAGGAAAGGAAGTTTGGAAATGGAGAGAATGACTTCAGATATCATTTTAGGTATTTTGTAGGGCAAGCAAACAGAGAAATGTGGTTATAGCAGCAAAGGAGGTGTGAATGAGAAAACAGCTTCTCCTTCTTCCTTTTATCCTTCCATACATCCACCTACCCATTATTTTCTTATGCATAATTATCACACTGAGAGATTGGAGGTTATTATCTGCCTCAAGTCCTTGAAAAAGCCCTAGGGGATATGAACTATAACACAAGTGTGAAGCACATTGGAGCCATAGGAGCAGGAACACTTCATTTATTGGAAGAAGAGGAAAGGTAGCATTTACATTTAGGAAGGCTTTATTTGGTGGTGGGAAAATGAGGGAGTTCTCATCAAATTTCTTCTACTTGTGCAATGGAATAAGTCAGGTTATCAGCAGATAGTTGGAGGGATGGTCAAGGGTGTTATAGATTTGGGAAGGAAGAACGAGGGGTGAAATAGTAACTTGGATAGAGAGGAAACAAATATATCAAAGTATAGTGTAATGCCAAGCAATGCTGAATCCTCAGTTGAGATTTGAGATCATGAATATAAAAAATGGAATTGTTAGAATGGTTGTGTTTTTCTTCAGCCACATTCAACTGCTTCGGAATTAGATAGAGTATGCTGAATGCTGTATTCAAGTAGGGTCAGAATTTTAAGCATTAGAGAAAGAGGAAGATACAAGAGAACAGCAGCATACCAAAAAGGTGGACAATGGGATGAGCTGTCACAGCAGAGGAGGAATGTTTTAGCACTGATGTCACTGAGAATTGTTAGTCTGTCATAATAATACAGAGCAGATGGACTTTTAGGTGCCTTCTTCACTGTTTTTAAATTCTCCTTAGGTAATGCACGTCTTATTGCCTGTGCTTGGCAAGGACAATTTCCACCACTGATCCCTCTTTGGGCCATTGCAAGGGAACTCAGGATATTTACAAAGGGAGGAAAAGACCATGGACTCCAAAGAGATGAACAAATCTACCTCAACAGGCTATCTGTGAATTGAAAAATCGAAATCCTCTCTCCACTAGGTACTCCCTATACTTACAGTTCTATCTAAGTAGTATCATTATCTCCATTTCACAATAAGGAATGAAGGAGATTCACAAAGGTGTAAATCACACAGGCCCAGCAGTGAGATAGTGAATAACAGGCTAAAAGCCAGATCCAGACTCTCCAAGGTCTTTGTGCTTTTTTCCCTGCTGAGCTATATTTCATCTCTAAAGTCCTTTCATTTTTTCTGACCCTCCAAATGTCAAAAGCTGTAGCAGAAGCATTTATAATTACTGTATTGTTGTTTAAACATAACAATGTGAGACTAGTAAATATAGTTTGTTTATAGAAATATACAATAGGAGATTTTATCTTAATATGTGACCCAGGAAAGAGAATCGTGAAAGGCTAAGGATGAGTGTTTGATATCTATTCAGAATTATACGACAATAAATTAGTTCCATGTGGTCCTTTTTAAAATTTTTATGCTTGACAAATAATTTTTTTCTTTTTAATTGTTTTCCAGTACTAGGGATTGAACCCAGGTTTGCTCTACCACCAAGCTACACCTCCAATTCTTTTTAAATTTTTATTTTGAGGCAGGATCTTACTAAATTGCTCAAGCTGGCCTAGAACTTGGGATCCTCCCGCCTTAGCCTCTCGAGTCACGGGGATTACAGATGTACTACTGCACCTGGCACTCAGCGTTCTTTTTTAAGTGTTGCATTTTAATTTGTTATGAAGTAATTCAGGTGTAGAAATGTATATAAAGAACAATAAGGACTCACATGTAAATGTAAATACCATCTAGCTACACAAGTAAAAAAATTGCACGTATGATTTTGCTCTGTGGGTTACTCTCTGGTCTCATGCCACCTCTTTTCCTCTAAGAAATAACTGTTCTATTGAACATGGTGTTTAGCATGTATATATACCAGGTAGCATCTGTAAAACTTCACTGTACACTTGTGAAAGAATGTAAATGGACAAGCAAATAATGTCTTAGTAGTAGCATTGGGAAACTAGTTTTGATCTCATAGACTCCTGAAAGAAAGGCCTCAGAGAGCCTCCAGGTTTCCTCAGGCCATACGTATTCTAGAATCCCTGCTCTAAATTGTATAATTAGCAGTGGAATTTTGTGGTTGTATGGTAAATACATCTTTCACACATTTCCAAACTGTCTTCCAAAGGGTGTACATTAACTTAAATTCACCAACATAGTTCATGGTTTTCTACATTTTGACAGGTACTTGATATTACCAGTTTTTTTAATATTCCTCCCAACCTTATGTTTTAAGTGGTACCTTACTGTAGTTTTAATTTTCATGCTTTGGTCACTAGCAAAGTTGAACATTTTTTCATACATTTATTATCAATTTAGGTTTCTGTTTCTATGAATGATCTGGTCCTTGTCTTCTTATTTTCCATTTAGTTTTGACTTTTCATTTTTCCTTTTTTAAAGCTTTACTGAGATGTAATTGATGATTGGTAAACTTAATGTGTATAATCAACTTACTATTATAAGTATCTATTTTGAAATGATCACTACAATCAAGGTAATAATTACAACTTCATATAGTTACTAATTTTGGTGCATGAAAAAGCAATTAAGATATATTCTATTAGTGAAATTTCAAGTAGATAATACAGTGTTGTTATAGTTACCAGATGTTCATTCTATGTTCTGAAAACAGCCTTTTGTCAGTTGTATGAATTAGAAATTATTTCTCCCATTCTGAACCTTTTCATCTATTTTGATATTATCTTTTAATTTATATATATATTTTTTGGTACTGGGGATTGAACTCAGGGGCACTCTACCACTGAGCCACATCCCCAGCCCTATTTTGTGTTTTATGTAGAGACAGGGTCTCACTGAGTTGCTTAGTGCCTCGCCATTGCTGAGGCTGGCTTTGAACTCACGATTCTCCTGTCTCAGCCTCCCTAAGTGCTGGGATTACAAGCATGAGCCACCGCGCCCGGCTTATTTCTAGGTTTTAAAGCTAAGTTCTTTTAATCTATTTCTTGATTCTTATAGCAATATTATATCCCTCTTCCCTTTGTTGGTTCTGGGGATTAAATCCAGGGATGCCCTACTACTGAGCTGCATTTCCACCACTTTTTATGTTTTACTTTGAGACAAGGTCTCACTAAATTGCCCAGGCTGGCCTCAAACTTGCAATCCTCCTGACTTAGCCTCTGAGTCACTGAGATTACAGGTCTGTGTCACTGCATTTGGCATTGCTAGGTATTTTGACCATCACCTCTGATTATATACCTAACTCTTACTAAAGTGTCTGGCATATAGCAGACTTCGTTAATTAGTTGTGTCAGCTAAGAAATAGAGCCTTGATGGGCACAGGTGAGGATAGAGAATACTTCAAAGGTCAGATTGAGGAGAATTTTCTGTATCAGGATAAGGAATTTCGCCTTTATCCTGATATTCATTGGAATTTTAAATAGGGAAGGAATTTTATGAGATCTGCTTTGAACACATTTGAAATTCAAACTGAATTATCTTTAGATATTGTAGATCTCTAGTGAACCTGTGAAGTGGGTGTTCAGAGGGAGGGAATGAAATATAGAAAAATTCTCCCTGTTTTTGTTGTTGTTGAGGTAGATTCATGCTAATAAACTACAGAACCAAACATTGTGTCTCCAGAAGCACTTGGGTCATTGTGTGTGACTCTGTGCAGGCCATGTGTGTATGTGTACATACACATGAGTTTCACTGAAGATTTTGGACTAGATATCTTGATTTTGTTTTTGGTGGTACTGAGGATTGAACCCAGGGATCAAACAGTCTACTGCTGAGCCTTGTCCCCAGTCAGTTTTATTCTTTTATTTAGAGATAGGGACTCCCTAAACTGCCCAGACTGGCCTCAAATCTGCAGTCTATCTGCCTCAGCCTTCTGAGTTGCTGGGATTATAGGTGTGTGCCATCATGCTCAGTTGACTAAATATCCTGAAGTAGATTGGTTGAGATTACATTTGTTGCAAATATTGGAAACTGACTCTGGTTAATTTAAGAGAAAGGAAAGTATTACTATTTCTTGGATTGACACTGGGGTATATCTTAATATCCAGAGAGTAAGTGATCAACTAAATATGGAAAGATCAAGAACTGGAGTAGCTCCAAAGCTTAGTTGCAAAAGCTCATAGATGTTTTTGATCAAATGCGGCCATTATTGTGACTCATTGCCAGTCATTTTAATCTTCAGGTCTCTCAATTCCAAATTTTATAGTGCTTTAGGCTGAAGTTTCTCTTAAATATGCTTCTATCTGATCCTTTTACTGAGAATAGAGGCTGGTGATATTTCCAAATATATATACTTTCTCTCCTCTCATAGTAGTAAGATACCTGATTTTAAGCTGAGTATATGAAGACACAGAATACAAACTATCTTCTCAAATTTCTCTTGCTTCATATGGCCCCGCAAGTAAGTACTGGCCAGTGAGATGTAAGTAGACATGCACCTGGTGGCTTTCAGGAACTTTCCTCAAATAGTAGCATCTTTTGAATGCTTCCTGGAAGGTACTTGGAAAGGTGGAAATCTAGTGACATCTTAGATAAATAAGGATGGAAGCCATACTCTAGGCATGGCAGGGTGAGCTAATCGATAAGCTTATTGATAAGAAAAAGTGTACAGATGAGAAAAGTGATCAATCAGTGAGCTAATCAATATGAAAAATGTGTGCAGGTAAGCAAAGGAGTTGTGCATTAGAATTCTCATATCTGACCAGAACTTTACCTGTGGATCTTTATGTGTGAGAGACATATCTATTTATTTTTTTCTAATGTTGCTATTAATTTGAATCTTTTAATAACAACTAAATAAAATTCTAACTCATATCCAGGGTGTTATTATAGTTTATGGTACATACAAAGTTTCCTTGGTATTTTCATGATATATGCATTTAAAACTATAATTTTTTTATAGAAAGAGTGATGGTAGCATGTTCTCTGCCATCTTGCAATAGAAGTTTCTTTGTTCATCTGTATACATTTTTCTTGTAGATTATAAGAACTCTTTACACAATTAGTTTTTGTCTATCATATATATTATTAATATTTACTTGTTTTGTCTGTTGCACAGTTTCTTTTTTATTTAAATATTTTTTTCTGCTACATAGATGCTTTACTGTTAGTCATATTTATCAATTTCTTTCCCTTTATGACTTTGGGATTTTGTATTATTCTTAGAAAGGACTTTTCTACTCCAAGATGATAAAAAAAGTTAGTTCATAATTTGAGTTGACTTTTGAAGAAACAGTAGGGGAATTTATTTTATTTTTTTTCAGTAAAGAAATTGGAGAAGGAATTATAAGCATAGTATATAGAATATGTAAAATCACAAATATTTCTGATTTATTCAGGAATAATTCTCAAAACTGAGTTTAATGAGATGAGAAAGAACTGCATTCATTTGGGAGTATATGATTTCAGATTGTAACTTGTGAAAACTCTTTTTGCAAAGCTAAGAAGTTTAGATATTTGTCTTAAAGCCCATGCAGACACAATAGGTTTTAATCAGTATAATATGATGAGATTTGAGTTGGAAAAATCTTGGGTGATAGTCTGAACAAGTAGGTCATAAAGACACTGAAAACTGCTCTCATATGAGAGGTAACAGCGGTAGAGGGGGTGGGGAGGGATAATTCAACGTATTTTTGAGGTTGAATCAATATTGAAGGCTGAGAATCAAATTATACAACTGAGTCAAATTAAGTCAATTAAATATTTCTGACAAATGTTGATATTATATGGTGTACAACAGGCATGTATTAATTTACTTTAATGAATGAGCAAAATTACGTGAAGAAAAGAAAGTTTGGGGGCAGTTTATTTAGACAATAGTCTTAAATTCCATATTGCTTTAATCCTGATGAAGCCATGGGCAACAGGCTTTCAGCACAGTTCCTTCAGCACCAGTCAGCCCTGGAGACACTGCTACCTGGACTGTGAGAGTCAAGTGAGAAAGTTGGGACAACTTGTTCTATTCCGAGGTAACAAAGGTGTGAAGGAGAATGATCAGGAGACATTTGGTTCCCTCTCAGGAACACCAAGACTGCTCTGCTGAATATTTTGTTTGTACTTGTTCTGACAGGAGTCTGCCTTAAGGAAAAAAAAAATCTTTACAGAAAAAAAAATGTGTTGTTCTTTGTTTCAGAAGTTCCAAATGGGAAAAGATGTAGGGTGGAGCTGCACTCTTCTCTCCACACTCCACTGGGTCTCCAGTCTCCAAGGTGCATATCAGATTCCTGAAGTGAGAGGTGAAGTTGTGAGGTGGTTTGAAATTCTCACTTGGTGATCCTCATATGACTTTCTCCTCTTCTATTCTTACTCCCCACTCAATTCTGAAATATCACTGTTTCAATGCTAGTAGTTAAGAACACAAACAAAACTCATGGGTGGTGAGAAAGATTAGATGCAGTTAGATTCTTAGGGCTAAGCTGGAAAATGTAGTCTTATATATATCTGAATATATTTGTCAAAGATTTTCATTGACCTAAGAGCTCTTTTTAAATAGGGTCTACATATCTTTAGAGGTGCATCAAAACCAAGGGCAAATATAAATGTTTTTGGTCATCCTGGGAAATCTAAGTGTGTGCTTCCACTACACTTCAGCTTCACTGAGGCAGCACAGAGATGAATGATTTGGATTCCAAACATACTGGCTTGTTCAGCTAAGTGAGATATATTAGCAATTAACTTACATATTTGCATTGATAGACTTAGCCCAGTAGTTTAAGATGCCAGCTGGAGGTATGCTAACATTTTTCCTTGTTGTATTAATTGTAATTATTAAGATTCTGCATAATACACAATATTTTCTTGGCACTGAGTGCTGTTGCTTTTAATATGCAAATCTAGGATATTTAACTTGTGTGCACGCACATGGGCATGAGCATACAAGCATGTGAACACACATGCAGACACAATGCGAATAAACTGATTTCTGATACTTCTTGATGTATTTCCCTTGGATGAATAAATGGCACTTAGACCTCTTCAATGTAGCTGACAGAGAAAAAGAAGGTACATAAATAAGTTATCTTGTTTCTATCATTTTCATGAATTTAAACACTAGTCTGTGACTTGTTATTTTTTTAAGAGCAAAATATTTTATTTTAGGGTTTCCTAGAAGGCACTAAGGAAGTTTGAAGGTATTATATTAGTTAAGACTAGACTATGCTTCAGGAACAAACCAACTCAGAAATCTCAGTGTTAATAATGTATAGCCAGGGATTGCAGTTGTGGCTCAGTGGTAGAGTGCTTGCCTAGCATGTGCGAGGCCCCACATAAAAATGACTAAATAAAATAAAGGTATAAAGAAATGTTAAAAAAAAATAACCATATAGCCACCTTCTCTATACCTGGCAGGTTTTCAGGCAGCTTGCTTTTAACCCTGATTCAAGGATCCATCTTGACCTTGTCACCTCAATGCTAGTTTTAAACATTTATTGAGGCATGAGGTGACAAGCAGTGTAGTGTTCCTCTGGGGTTTCCACTGGCTCAGCCTGGAAGTGACGTACATTGCTTATATTCACACATTGTTTTGGATCAGAGTTAGTGGCCACCTATGTCCATCGGGACTAGAATTGAGAAATACATAGTTATTGATGAGAACTGCAGATTTATGCTACAATTGTATCATAATGATGGAGATAATGGAATAAAATAGTGAATTTGTAGGGTTTAAAAGCTAGTTTTGTCAAAAGTTTTTTCTCTTGTTTTGTTGGTATGCTTTATAGAAAAGTACAACTAACAAGTGCTACCTGGTTAAAAGCTTCTGTGTTTTGTAATTTTTCTGAGATTCACATCTGTTGGGATCTTTATAGCCTTTTGATTTCTGGTTGTTATGCACGTAGGTGATCAATATGCAAAAATGACCTCTGCATCTGAACTGTGATACTGTGTCCAAAAGGTGGCAGAGCGCTTATTAACATTTTTAGATAACTTTATCTGAAAGAGGAAAAACGCTGTGTTTATGTTTGTTTGTTTTTGGTACTGTGGATTAAACCCAGGGCCTCACACATGCTATATGAGTACTTTTATCACTGAGCTACAACCCCAGACCTTTTAAATTTTATTCTGAGACAGCATCTCTCTAAGGTGCTTAGGCAGGTCTCAAAATTACAATCCTTCTGCCTCAGCCTCCCAAGTAGCTGGGATTGCAGGTGTGCACTACTATAACCTGGTGATGGGAAAACTTTTTTTTTTAAAGCTGGTTGGAAAGATGTAAATTTTACAATCATAAAAAATAAGAGATAGATTGTTGATATTGAGAGATTAAATCAATGGACCTATTTGCCCCATAAGAAATACTTTCCTTATTTTTCTAAATGAAAATATAGTGTATTCATGTAAAAATACAAATATAAGGGAAAATGGAAAAGAAGGTAAAACACATTATAACTTTATCATCTCTAGATAACCATATTGCATTCTAGAAAACAGCTCCCAAGTCTCAATAGTCTATTTTAGTAAATGTTTATTTCTTGCTTATACAAGCTCTGAAGATCCTCTTTATCAGATGCTTCTGGGCAGCTGTCTTCCAAGCCTCAGGCATCTAGGCCACCTTCAGTTTGTGATGTTAAAATAGAGGCCTCCAAGGTCTCCACGGAAAGTAAAGAGAGTATGGAGAAAACAGTGATTACTTAAGCTCTCGGGCCTGGAAGAGACATGTCATATGGCCCAAACTAATCACACAGTTCCACTTACAAGAAAGGCAACTTGGAAATTAGTCACTTCCCAGCAGAAACTTTAGAGTAGAGAGGGGGAACATGGATCTTTAGAGGTCAGCTGCTGTCTCGGCCATACCACTGTGGATGTGGATCTTTTTAGACCACTGTCCCTAGACTCAAATATACTCACTTTCAATAAAATTGTATTACATTATCATAGACAACATATTATATGTTCAATTTGCAAGCTAGATTAATAGTTCTTAATAGTGAAATGTGCCTTATCAAATTTGGTGCTTGATTAAAAATTTGTATAAGGAGAGCTGGACACTGTGGTGCATGCCTGTAATCCCGGCTACTCAAGTGACTGAGGCAGGAAAAGCACTAGTATGGGCAACATAGTAAGACTCAGTAAAGCAAATAAATAAAACTAAAAATGAAAAATTACATAAGGAAAAGAAAGACTGGTTTTACTAGGAAAATATAACTAAAGTAACCCATTGTTTTCTTTATGTAAAGTATGCTGAAAGATTAAGAAACTAGGCAAACAACAGTGCTTCTCAAAAATTTTGAAGTTTGAAATTTTATTTTGCCTGGACTTTTATGCTTAGTTTTAGCCCAGTTATAAAACTTCATGTTATGCTGCTGGAATATTGGTGGTCTCATTAAATTACATACAACTACCTTTAAGGAAGGAAGAAACAGTTTTTTCTACCAAATTGGTAACGACTTATTGCATGAACCTCAGGAAATTAACAATTGTTTCTTGGTCTGTAGCTGGCATTTAAATTATATTTTAGTAGTATTTTTGAAGAATGTTTTTATTTTGGAATATATTTGCTGAAAGTTCACAAAGAGAGAACAGTGAGTTTCTGAATGCCCATAATCCACCATTGCTTAATTTTTATCTTATATAACCACAGTATACTTGCCAAAACTAAGAAATGATTAACATTGGTACAGTATTATTAATCAAAACTTACCAGTTTTCCCACTAATGTCTTCTTTTTGTCAGTAGCCAGCTCAGGATATCATATTTGCATTTAATTGTTATGTCTCTTTATTCTTTTCCAATCTGTAACAGTTACTTGGTCTATCCTTGCCTTTCATGACCTTGAGATTTAAAAAAAATGGTTTTTAGTTGTATATGGACTCAATGCCTTTGTTTGTTTTTATGTGGTGCTAGGATTGAACCCAGTGCCTCACACATGCTAGGCAAGTGCTTTACCACTGAGCTACAACTCCAGCCCCTCATGACCTTGAGATTTTTAAAGAATTTTGGTTAGGCATTTTGTAGAATGTCCTTCATTTTGGATTTATCTGATATTTTCTTATGATAGCACCAGGGTTAAGGATTTTTGCAAAGAATGCCACAAGGTGAGGCTTTCTTCCAATTGCATCATTTGAGGGATCACATGACATTAATGTGACTTATCTCTGGTGATCTTAACCTTGGTTAACCTTAACCTTGGTTAAGGTTGTGTCTGCCAGACTTCATTGGTATGTTAGTTCCATATTAAATAATAATTGTTATGCTTCACTATGCTGGATGTTGAGTCTTGGGTATATTCTGTTTAATGGTTTACATTCAGCTCTCATGGGTATACATCTGTGGCTATGATCCTCTCCATGAGCTTGAGCAGGCACCTACCTTCTCCTTAAAGCTACATACATAGCTTTGTTACCTCATACATGTTACTCCAACATTCCAGTAATGAGGAATAAAAAGTGACTCTTTTTGTCCAGTTTATGTGAATTGGTGTCAGTGTTTGACACAGATGCCTGCTCGGGAACCTCAAGCAAGAAAGCCAGTGTGCAAGAGGGAGCAAGTAGCATAGGTTACTAGTACTTTGTGTTGTCAACTTGCACTGATGCTGCTGAATCCTAACTTAAGAACTGGCCCAACAGTCCAGTTCTGTCCCCAAGTAACTTCCAAAGTGAACAGCTGCTGCATATTAGTTGATTGAGAACTTGGATCACCCCGAATTAGGAAGCTTTATGACATTTCCCACAGTGAGTATTTGGTCTGGTGGTGATGCCCAGTGTTATAAAGGACCTTGTGACCAAAAAAGTAGGAAGTGCTCCTGTCCCAAACAAGACAAGGCCTCCAGTTTGGTTGAGCCCTCTAAGAAATGAATACATGGTTATATGTAAGTTAATAAATTTCATGATTAATGCATAGATTTGAAAATTTGTAATGCTGTAGAAGTTATTCTGTTATTATGTCTGTCCTATTCAGTGAGGAAAATTCGTAAACTCGTAACATTTGTTTTTCCAAATAGGGAAGTTGATTTATGATTTGGCTCTTTGTTGTTGCTGTTTTTTTTTTTTTTTCCCTTTCGGAGAGTGTTACTGGGGATTGAACCCAAGGGTGCTTTACCACTGAGTTACACACCTAGTCCTTTTTATTTTATTTATTTTGAAACAGGATCTTGCTAGGTTGCCCAGGCTGGCTTTGAACTTGCAATCCTCCTGCTTCAAACTTCCAAGTCACCAGGATTACAGGTATGTGCCACTGTACCTGGCTATGATTTGGCTTTTATACAAATTGATAAGTTAACATAAGATCATGAGAATAGTAACTAAAAATATTATTTGTAGATAATAATTATCCTTTCATCTGATATTCATTTAGGAATTTTAATCCTGTTGTTATGAACATAAAAAATAGTTTAATTTATAAGAAGAAATTATTTTTGAAGGTATTTTGTGTTCATAGGGAAATTATGACATACTCTTTTGGAACTGAAGATTCAAACTGGAGCATGGTTTCAATTGGGTTTTCAATGATTATCGTATCAGCACAGAAATGATATTGTTTCAACTGGTTTAGTTTGTCTTCTTGAAGAATGTGCTGTTCCTGCCATATGGTGTTGCTTGTGAAAACAGATTAGATCCTGACCTTATTCTGTTCTATAGTGATGTCTCTTCTGATCAGAAGATAGCTTCTTAGAGTGTGTGTGTGGTGGGGGCGGGATATGCCCAGGGTTAGTGTCAGCTAGGTTTGCCCCAAGCCACTGGCTCTGGTCTCCTCATGTTACAGCACTTGCTTTACACTTGCAGTCTCAGTAGTAATCCCAAGACATGTGCCAATGTCATGGTGGCTGCAGGAGACACATGCAGTGCCTTTAGCCAGCCCACCTGCGGGAGGCTAGGCCTTCCATTGAGATTCAGTCACCAGTGCTGACTGCAATTCCTGATGAAGAGTACTTCAGAGATGAGAGAAGTTCTAAGAAGTTGAACATCAAAATAAGTAGTTGGGGACTTGGGCTCTGTGCAGACTCGAACTGACCTTTTTCCCGTAGATTTTATGCCACACATTTGAGGAATATTGTGCCGGGGTGACATTTTATTAAGTTCTAAACTTTATTACTCCATGATATTAATTTAAATTTTCTATTTTACTTCTTTTATTTCATGAATTAAGATAGGAATTCTCTTTATTTTGCTCTGTTATAAAAATAAGATTTTCACAGTCATCTGATTATTTAGCATGAACAAAACTTTCTCCCATTTTCTTCACTACCTTTAGACATTGTATTTATCATGTCCAGTTTAAAACACTAGAAACAAAAAATCTGAATATATGATGAATTAAAGTACAAATATATATTGCAGAGAGGTTTTCAAGGACAGTCTCAAAACTTGACCTAAGGAAAAACAAAAGGAAATTGTATGGGTGGTGGGGGTGGAGGGAGAGGGACTGCCTTCTCTCTGATCTAATTGTGGAGAGTTTAAAGACACAGACCTAGGGAGATGACAGGCAGGTAATGACCTCTGTATGGCCTATCACTTCCAACAGGGCCACAGAAAAACAGCAGTTTTTCTGAAGTTGTTTGGAGGACATTCTCTGTCTGGCTCCAGGTTTCAGTGTGAGCAGCAGGCTAAAGCAAACCCAGAGAGAGAGAGATGAGCAAATGACAAGTGATACTTCTAGTAAAGCCATTCATTAGATGGTCACAGATTTTTTTTTTTAGGAGTTCTGTTTGCCTTTATGCTTACACACACTCTAACATATTTGAGCTAATTTAGCTTCTTTTTTTTTTTAAATATTTTTTAGTTATACATGGACAGTGTCTTTGTTTACTTATTTTTATGTTCTGCTGAGGATCGAACCCAGTGCCTCACATGCGCGAGGCAAGCGCTCTGCCACTGAGCCACAACCTCAGCCCCTAATTTACCTTCTTAATCTAAGTTTGTAGTGAAAGTTTATAGTGCATTTTAGAAATCCTCACCAACTGAAAAGAACCACCATGGCAACAGGTATTCTTTGAGGCAACTAAAGACAGGGATATTAAAGAAAAGAGCAGAAGAGAGAGGCTCTTTTGGTTTTCTTATAGCAACAGCCTGAAGAAGCTGTTGGATCTGACTCCTTTGTTATGTAGGAAAGTAAGGGATAGCAGCTAGCCTACTGTGACTTTAACAGAAACTCATCCTTCCCAGGGTAAGAAAGAAATAGAGATGACACATTCTTTTACAGGAATAATTAAGAAAATTTTAGGCTTATTTCAAAAATTATAAAAATAAATATTGCTAATCTTTGTAGTATATTATATGGGAAGAATTCTGAGTCATGAAAATGACTTTTCTAAACTTATTCTCCTAATAGCCCACAGCTATTCATAAAAGATATAGGCAACTGTCTTCTAAAAGCCTAAATAATCACAAAGGTAAACAGTGGGATTTAAAAACAAAATGCAAAAACTAAAATAAATGAGAAAAATTTATGAGGAAAGAAACCCAAATAAAACAAAATGGTACAAAAAACTTTAGAGAGGCCACTAAATTCTCTGGAATTAGTCTCTTTAGAGGAACTGGCCCATTGTAATGCTTGTAAATAGTGTTTATACTCAGTGAACTTAGTGGCTTTCTTAAGCCTACTTTTTCTTCCTGAAAATGGAAGATCTTGACATCATGTACAGGGTGTAACAAAAACACTAGGGCAAAGAATCAAAACAGTTTAGACAGATAACATCTTTGAGATGGTCCGGTCATCCTAATACTGGAGAACCACAGAGGGAAGGAAGAATCCAAGGGGTCCTCAGCGTCTTCCTGAAACTTCATGAATCTGTCAACAGTTGCCAAACTTGGAAAGCCACATGAAAAGAGATGGGTCAGAGTAAGGAAGATCGTAGAATATCTTTGACACTCACTTCTGGGAAGAACTTTGGGAAATCTGCAGCTGAATTCTAGATAATATGATAAGAAGGTTTTGCGTCTGGCAATTTTATCTAAAAATAGAGGAAATAATCCCCCATGAAATCTTGGACAAATTGTCCTTATGCTAGTGTGCTGACAAAATTGTAGAACATAATTCTTTTGCCAACCATGAAAACAATATAATAGACAATATGTGAGTTCAGGATTATAACTCAACTCCTACGAGAATCTTTGGAACATTTGAATACACTACACATATTTTTCCTTAGTTTTTGTGGTTGGCTGGGTGACTCATTTTCAGGCAAGTATCCAAGCTAGACTGAAGGTAAGTTGTTTAGTATTTGGCACAGGCTTTAGTCCTGGATTTGAATCTTGGCAGTCACTCACTAGCTGAGGACACATGAGCAAGTTGCTTAGTTTCTCTAGGCCTCAGGTCTTGAGCTGTCAGATGTAGGTAACAATAGTTGAAGTGTGGAGTATAAGAGACAAAGAGGCACCCAGAATGATGCCAGACTGGGGGTTGAGCAAGGAAGGATGTAGCTGACATCAATAGAGATAAGGATTTGGGGGAGGGAGGACAAAGGTTTGAGGCTGGTGTTCAGTATTGGCCGTATCAGATGGAAGATGACATTCAGGTACCCAAATGAAGATGCTGAATGGGCAGTTGGATCAACAAATCTGCAAAGTGGTTTAGAAAGAAGATAAATATTTTGGAGTTGACAGCATATGGCTACAATTCAAAGCCATCACTAAAATATTTAGTTTATTTAGAAAAGAGGCATTCTGATGCAAAGAGATTAGAGATCAGAGAGGGAATCTATAAGGAAACCTGCAAAAATATGACCGACCACAAAGGAGAAAGAAACCAAGAGAGTGGCTGTGAAATATTTTGAGGAGGAGAGATAACAACCCATGCCATATGCTGCAATTTGGTAAAGTAATATGAAGACTGAGAAATTACAAATGGATTTTGCTACTTGATTATTGGCAGTTTTGAGTGGACCAAATTTAAGAGTGAGAAAGATAAAATTTGGAGTAGATTAAAAACAGAGCGAGCTAGGCACAGTGGTGTATACCTGTAATCCCAGCTACTTGGGAGGTTGAGGCAAGAGGATCACAAGTTCAAAGCAAGCCTGGGTAACTTAGTGAGGCCCTGTCTCAAAAAATAAAAAAGGCTTAGAGTATAACTCAGTGAGAGACCATTCCTGCATTCTATCCCCAATACTGTAAAAACAAAACAAGCCACAAAAAAAGAAGTGAGAATTAAGAGGAGAGAAATTGGAGACAGTGACCATAACTTTGAAGAATTTGCTACAGAGAAAGCAAATTGGGCTGCTGCTGGCAGAAAAAGTGGAGGACAAAATGATTTTTTTTTTCTGGCAATGAGAAACAGCAGTAATAATATCTGGATATGAAAAATCTAGAGATTCAGTATGAAAGGAAGAATTAGTGGTAGAGGAGACAGAGTAGAAAAATGGTTAGAAAAGTCCTTGGGCAGCCACAAAGGAAGGTAATCGAGTTACTTCTGCTAGGAAAACAGACATTTCAAGATATGTAGAGGTACATATAAACAATGGAAAGCTGTTTAGCCATGAGAAAGAATCAAATCTTGCCATTTGCAGCAATATGGATAGAACTGGAAATCATTATGTTAAGTGAAGTAGCCAAGCAAGGAAGACAAGTACCACATGATCTCACCCATACGTGGAGTCTGAAAGAGTTTATGTCAGAAGTTGAAAGTGGAATGACAATTCCTACTGGAGAAGGTAGGGGAAGGATGGGGAGAGGATGGTCAAGGGGCGTCAGTCTCCTCTAAGTGAAACAGGAAGTCAGGGCATCAGTTAAGAGTAAATGTTATAAGTTATAAGTTTGAGGCAAGAGAAGCAGTTCAGACAGTAGGAAAAGAATAATTAAGGAAAGATAGTATCGTGACTGGTAGTTGTAAAGGCCTGCCCTAGGCAGTGATTAGAACATATAAGAGGTTAGATATTTTATTTTATATAAATGTTTCAGCCTTCCAGCTCATCAAAAGTGGTTTCAATTAATTAAGATATAAGTCTTGAAACAGTTGTGCTCTACTGAGACTAAATTTCTACTGACTTTAACTCTCTCAAGTTGAAGTGCGGGCTTTATCTGTCCTCTGGCTGGAAATGTATTTTGCATTTATGTACTAAAGCTGGCACTGGGCCCTGTCTCCAGAATCAAAGACTGAAACGATAACTTAAAATTTATGTAAACAATCTCTATTTGGATAAGAATTAAACATTTCAAACTCAACATCCCAAACAGAATTCTTGAGTGTGGCCTCCCTGTCCTTGTGGCCTCCCACACCACTCTCATGCTGCTCCTTTCTGGATCTCAGTCTCAGCAAATGCCACTACCATTCATCCAGTTACTTTAGCCAAAAGACCTCTCAGTGCACATCCAAAATGTTTCTCAAAAGCTGTTTACTCCTTTCCTTCTCGCTTACATCATCGAAACTCAAGCCTCTTTTCTCACTGAGATGACAATTAGTACAAGTAGTATTATCACAGTAACCTCTTAACTGATGTCCTTGCTTCTAGCTGTGTCTCTGCTGCATGACACAGATAAGCTAGAGTGGTCCACGGCAGCCTGTTCAGGGCCCTCCAGTGCCTTGTCTGCATGGCATGTCTGAGCCTGCTTTTCTGCCTGACTCCTGCTTGTCCTGCTGGCACTACTGCTTCCTAGATTTTGACATAGGAGCCACCCCCCCCCTTTCTTTTTCTTTTTTTTTGGTACCAGAGATTGAACTCAGGGGCACTTGACCACTGAGCCACATCCCCAGCCCTATGTTGTGTTTTATGTAGAGACAGGATCTCACTGAGTTGCTTAGCGCCTTGTTGTTGCTGAGGCTGGCTTTGAACTTGCAATTCTCCTGTCTCAGCCTCCCAAAGTGCTGGGATTACAGGCTTGCACCACTGCGCCCAGCCACCCTTTCTTTCTTTCAGTACAGTACAGAAGTTAAGCGCTTTCTTGTCTCAAGGCCTTTGAAATTTGCTATTTCCTTTGCCTGGATCCTCATTCATCAGCTCTTTGTACAGCTAGTTTTTTCTGAAGATTTTTTTTTTTTAAAGCTTAAATGCCATGTCCTCAGAGAAGCCTTTCCTGTCTTTTCTACTTAAAGTATCTCATCTTATCTTGAGGCTTCTATCACATCATTTCCTTTTTTTTTTTTGGTACCAGGGATTGAACCCAAAGGTGCCTTACCACTGAGCTATATTCCCAGCTCTTTCTATTTTTATTTTGAGACAGGATCTTGATAAGTTGCTTAGGGTCTTGCTAAGTTGCTGAGCCTGGCTGGCCTCAAACTTGTGATCCTCTTGCCTCAGCCTCCCGAGTTGCTGGGAATATAGATGTATTGCCACCATGCCCAGCTATAATTTACTTTTTCTTTATAGAACTTAATGGATTCTGAGTTTGTTTTATTTAAAATTTTATTTTCTGCCTTTTCCTACTAGAAATAAGGTCCTTTAGCACAAGGATCTTGTCTGTCTGATTCTGTTTGTGCAGGTGCTAACATAGTTACTGGCGCATGGTATTATCTAGGAAATTATATGAAGTGCTCATAAAAAAAACTAAAACATGGACATTTTTGTGCTTTCAAATTTGTTGTTTATGTCATGAAACTATCTTGCTGAATTGCATATAAATAATTATAAATATAAATTATAAATTTATAAATGTATAAATATAAATTATACATTTATAAATTTATAAATATAAATTATAAATATACATAATTGTGAATAATTGTGTTTAACTGTATGTGAAAGTATGCTCTCTGGAAACATATTGCTTGGACATAAATGTCTAGCTGTGTAACCTTGGGTAAGTTATTTAATCTCTCTGAGCTTCAATTTCTTTTTTGTAGAACAGTGTTTTCTAAGGATTAAATTAGTTAATTAAGTATAGTGCATGTTGTAATAAGGACTCAGTAAATATTACCTGATATTAATTTTAGTACAGTGCATGGTATAAGGACTCAGTAAATATTACCCAATATTAATTTTTAATTCATACATAAGTCATACTATTTCTCATCCATAGAATCCATAACTAGGAAAGATAAAAAATGATTCAAATAGGTCTTAAAGATATTTTGAATGTGCCATCTGCTAGAATATTATCTTGAAAGTTCCCCTTTGATGAAACTATTTGTGCAAAAAGGCTATTGGATTAAAAATATGTTAGCAAGTCAAATCCATCAATATATTTAAAAAACCAGTGGAATTTATCCCAAGTATGAAAGGCTGGTTCAACATTTGAAATTCAATTAATCTATCACACCATCATGCTAAAGAACTAAAAATCACAGGATGTAGGAACAGTATTTGGCAAAAATCAACACCCATTAATGAAAAAAACTCTCAGATCAATAAAAACTCTCAGTTAAGCTAGGTATAGAGGAGGCTTCTTCAATTCAATATAGAGAGATGGCCCAACTGCTAACATCATTCTTGATAATGAGAACTGGATGCTTTCCCACGGAGATGGGGAACATGGCAAGGATGTCCTCTGCCATCACTCCTTTCAGTGTCATTCTAGAGATCCTAGCTAATGAAAGAAGATAAAGAAATGAAATATACTGATTGGAATGGAAGAGATATAACTTTTTTTGTTCAAAGATGACATGATTTTCTGCATAGAAAATCCAAAAAATCAATAACAACTCAAACTCCCAGAACTGAGAAGCAATATGGCAAGGTTGCAGGATAAAATGTTAATAGATAAAAGTCAACTGTTGCCTCTCAATTTTGCCGTGAACCTTAAGCTGCTCTAAAAAAATTGAGTCTGTGTAAAGAAAAAAGATTGTTGAGGTCTCTGGTTTGAACTTTAAGAGTAGCTCAGGGTAATTTGGTGGAAGTCCTAATGGTGTCTGGCAGTGCTCTGTAAATGACCAGTTCACAGATTTAACTAATGACCAGAAAAACCATTTTGAAAATATAGTTAAAGTGTCCAATAGAGAAATGGCTCTATAAAGACTTGCTGCAGTGTGGAGACACATTTATCTTGCTCAAAGAAAAGCACTTAAGAGTAGTTTGTATATATACTCTCGGTGAAGTAATCACGGCATGATTCTCCTTAAAATATATTCTATCACATGTAATTTTTGTTTAAGTTATGCAGAGGGAAATGGGACTTATAAGGAACAAAAGTAATTAATATTAATCACCAGAATGGGACTATAAATGTCAATATTAAAGAGTAAAATGTAGTCATTAGCATTTGTACAAAATTACGTTCATGATACTTCACAATTTCCAAATAAAAAGGAGAAGATAAGCTTTGGTACCAGGGTAGCCTTCCAGCTTAGGTTTCATTGTTTTTCTCTTTTGGAAAAAGGAATTAGACTACAAGAAAAAAGACCCAAGAACCATTTGAGAAACAGACTTTGGTGTGAAAGGAGTTTTCTGTTATAAGTCTGTATTGAAGTTTAAAATAGGCTCAGGAAATCAATGCCTGCTTTCTGAAAAAGGAGACAAAAAAGTTCCTGGTGTCCTTTCTGACATTCAGAACTGGCATTAGCGCTGCAGCAAGCGGCCTCATCTCAAGGGTACCCAGGTGCCAGGCCCGCTCTTGGCTGAATAGGCATTGGAGTGGCTTAGAGTAATATTCATTACCAAACCAGGACAAAGAAGGCAGAGAGGGAATGATAACTAAGCAGTGACTTCCAAGCAACTGAAAATAATCAAAATGTATATAAGCTTTATTTCTGAAGTTCAATATTACCTACTATTAGCGGAATTTTTATTGTACAAAGATTAACCCCCCATATGGTTTCGTATATAGTATTGTTAAACATGACATGAAGGTGTTTTATTGTCACTATTTTGAAAACTGAGACCGAGGTTAATTTCAATCTGGCTGCTCTATGCTTGGAACATGTACTTTTTAATACTAAGGTATAATTAATACATAGCGAAAAATTCAAATATTATAGAGATAGCTCTGTAAAACTTTATGAATGAATGTGCCTTTTTGACATTGTAATTAACCATCACAATCAAGATATAACAATTTCCAATCATCTGAGAAACAATAAATATTAAGTTCATTTGCCAAAGACAGAGCCTCCACAATGAATAAATACTTCAATAGTAATTAAGTCTAAAGTCAATTAGTTTTGTGCATAGCTTCCATTGCATAATATGTTGACAGAATTTGTGCACTAAATTTTGCAAGTGAGGTTAAATAGCATGGATCAAGTTTGAAGCTCTTTGCTTTTATCTTCTTCTCCCTTAAATGGTTTATGGCATACCTGAAAAATTGAATGTCTAAAGGATGGAGATTTATTGGAAATATTCCTTAAGTCGACTTTTTAGATCAAGACTTTTTCATTCCTTCCCTTTCCCTCCTCTCCTTTCCTCTTCTCTCCTCCTTTCTCCTCTCCCTTCCCCTTCTTTTCCTTTTGTCAAAGGGATTTTGAGAGAGCCAATTTGGTGAACACAAGTGATTCTTAAGTTATACCTTTTATTGATGTGACCAGAATCTGAGTATACTGAATTTTAAACAGAGACAAATGAACAGAACTCATTTGTTTCAGGAAATTTTGATATTTAGGCTGCAATTAGGTATGTGGACTGATTGGTGCTAGTAGAAAGCCAGATTTTCTTCTAGTGCTTGAATTTTCTGCCCCAATGGAACAATATATTTTATAGAATTTCAGAGATTTCCAGTGAAAATAAAGCCACCATTTCAGAGATGAGTCACAGTTTGAGTATCAATCATCTTCAAGTTCTTATAGATTTATTTCTTGAGCTTACTTTAGAAGTTATTTAAATTGCCAAGTACTTAACCTTCAAGTGAAGAGAGAAAGTGAATCTTTGAGTTCCTAGAATTCTGATTTTTGAAATGAGTGTATCAATCCTAGAGTATCCTTATGCTTTTGGAACATGACCAAACTATAAGTGTAAGTCCATCTGGCTTATATACTCATTCATGAAACCACGGACATTGACGTTAAAGCTATGAGCTGGGGGCCTTGAAACTGGCTCACTGGTAAAGTATATGTT
>CM053410.1:69780178-69872958 GCA_028644305.1 Xerus rutilus
TTTTCCAACTTTCCAGGAAGTTGGGAGATTTTCTTTTGCTCCTGGAGGCTTACAAAGCTTGAGAGAAATGCTAAGAGAAGAAACCTGGCAGAGGAGGAGTTTTATTTTTTTATTTAAGTCATCTTGCTTTTATGTAAAAATATTTTTCAGAATGTTGAAGAACACTCTGGAGTAGGCATCCTTCTTCACATTGGGAGCTGTTCCTCTCCTTGTCCATCCAGACTTTGGGAAGCTGCTTCAGGAATAGGCACTAGGAGGCCTAGAAAAACTGGGGAGGTTTGTGAAACTGGAACTGAGAAAAGTAAACCAGTCTTCCGGTGCCTAGAATACAGGGTGTAAGATTTATGGTGTCAGCCCCATTTTTCCAGGCAGGGTTTTAGAGGGGAGCAAGTCACTTTGCAAAGGGAAGAAGAGTGAAGCTAATGTTGAAAAGAGTGATAGAGAGAAAGGATGGTGGCATTCTTGTTGTCCTTGGTTCTACTGTTTAGTGAGGCTTATCCATGAGACACACAACTTCTCTAAATTCTCTTAGCATCATTTCCTGTTTCTTTTTTTCCTTTTTCACTTTCTTTTCTTTCTTTCTTTTTTATGTCAACCTGAGTTGGGTTTATTCCTCTTACAACCCAGGGTTCATATTATCTTCTTTCTACTTATTCATCTCGAATTATTTGGATGGTAAATACAAATTAATGTAAAAATATTGGAACAATAATAGCAATTACATGCCTACAATAATGCCAGGCACTATTCTTCGCACTTGACTCATGGTAACTTCTTTAATCCTTACAGCGATCCAGTGAGGTAGGCATTGGTATCACCTCCATTTTATACATGAAGCACAGTGAGATATAGTGATTGGTCCAAGTTTATCTGTAAGTGTTGCAGTCAACATGCTGACCCAAACACACTAGCTCTGCTATGCCATAATCACTATGCATTGTCTCCTGTCAGCATGAGTCACCACTATCCTTCTGTCCCACTGTGACTTCCGTGCCATCTAGCTGTCATGAAATAAGCAAAAGGAGCAAAAAGTACCCGTTTTGAAAGAAACAGCCCCGTCTCACAGCTATGTGTTTGTGTTTACCACTGAGCTGCTTCTCCTCCACATGGACCCATTCTGTCACTCCTTAGCCAACAAGAATTTGGTAAAGCCTGTGCCTGAGATAAATTAGGCCCAGGAAGTCACTCTGAAACCAGTGCCAGGTAATGATGGATATGAGTATCCTTAGAATTTTAGGGTAAGCTTATCCCCTAGGCATGAAATTTCAGGAGAAAATGTTCAATTGGTGTGTGGAGCTGGTCTATTCCTGAATAAGTAAATTCCTGAATCATTTAAAGACATTTTAGTCTCTCAAAATGCTCATTGATCATTAATATCTCTCTCTTTCTCTCTCTCTCTCTCTCTCTCTCTCTCATACACACACACACACACACACACACACACACACACATTTTTCTCAACCGTAACAACTGGGCATTGTCATAATCCAGGCATCACCAGAGGGTTGCTGTGATGTCACTGCTGTCACCCAGAAAATCTGACTTGTCACATCTGTACCCTTTGGCCTGACTTCTTGTTGCCCTGTGACTTGTATCATCATGTGATGCTCCCTCTGTAAACCATTCTTCAGTTTTTATCATGAGCATTATTTTTTAAGCTATATGATCATCAAACACTTTTGTTTCTTGGGTAGGAAAGGGTTTATACTCCAGCTAGATGGTCTACTACAATACCGTTGAAGATGTAAAGGGATACGTTTTTTTAAAAGTGATCTTTAGGATGGGGTCTGTGTGCTGCTGTGTAGTGGTAGGGATTAAGTGCTTGTTGATTTATTTTATGAATTATTAAGTAAGAGGCCTGCATTGTCTATGAGCTCTTGTTTCTTTAAACATTTGTCAAAATATTGACAAGTACTCTCTTGTTCTAAAATGTCACGGTCATAGCACAGTGCATGCTCATGCATGGGTGCTTTATAAAGAGTTGCCTTTTCTTTTAAAGGCATGTTTGTTTGGAAGAAACCTGTTGAGCTCTTTCTCTCTGTTAACCCACATTAAAAGTAAGGATCTCTGCCATAGACCAGGCTAGAATCACTCCCTATAACGAGAAGTCTTTGATAAAAAATGATTGTATAGAAAACATACGGTTGAAAAAATGGCACTGTAGGGTATAAGATGATTCCTTACCAAAGCTGAAATATAAAGGACTTGTTAAAATTTAATTAAGGTAACCAAGTTTAGCATAACATGACATAGTAATAACTAATTCATATATAAAATAATCTATAATTTATCAATTATATAGCACCCTAATTGAAGGAAGAATTTAGGAACAAATTTTTTACAAAGCAGAACAAGGAAGCTTTTAGGGGCAGTGTATATACAACTGTGTTGTCTTGATTGTGTTGGTAATTTCTCAGTTTCCTAAATATTTTAAAATATTCAATTATATACTTTAAATGCCTGCAGCTTGTTCCATGTCAATTATACATCAATAAAGTTGTTGAAAGTAAAAATTAGTAAGCACCTTGATCATATAAAGTGCTCACCTGTGAGTTCCTCTAAGGCTTGGAAGTCTGACCTATTTCCCATCACACAGGTAGACTTTCATCAGTCTCACAAATAGGCACATGTGAAGTTGGGTGGGAGTTCACCAAGAGGGAGATTTCTTAGACCATTCAACATGAGGACCAGGGATGAAAATGAGTGAAACGTCTACCTCTATGGGGAAATAGAATTGTAGTGTCTTATCTGGCTATGGACTGGAAAAACTAAGAAAGTAACTTTGGAGAACGGGGTTACTGAATTATTCTGGAAGGTTCTGTAGACTTCATCATGTGTTGCTGTGATGAAGGGCCTAGGTGACCAGGCAGAGGAAAAAAAGGGATAAGAAATGTATGGACAAGAAGATTTGTAGTAAAAATGACAATGCTAAGGGAGAGAAGAATTGAACGAAGAGGAGCATATTCTTAGAGTTCCTTTGAATAATACTCAAAACATAAGCAAGGCATATTTCATGATGGTGTTAAATTCTACTCATATATAGTATAATTTATAATTCCTGATGTGAGCTTTTATTTCTATAATAAAACAAATAGATCCAACATTTATCATCTGTTTACATCTCAATATATCATTTCCTTTATTCTTTGGAATAATCTTGGGAAATATAAAATACCCATAAAATTGAGAGAAAATTGAATAATGTCTATTGGGCTCAGGACTGTACAGTTTGTTGTATTACACTAAAGTGGAGCCAAGTTTTTCTACTATTTATACCACTGTGGATAGATAGAAATTGCTTCCTATCATGGTTTGTTCAGAAACAGAAGACATCTGGTCATAGATTGTGTTGAAATCATTTGGCTGGGAAATAAAGAAGAAAATCATTCATTTAACAGCTTGCCAGATGGTTGACAAAGAATGCCTTTACTAATTTGTGGGGTTATTTCAAGTACTGGGCTGTTTTTGACAACATAATGATCCAATGAACAGAGAGCTTGAGACCAAAAATTATAGCCATACTACAATAACCTGCTAGAAGTTCCTAAACTTTTCAGTGCTCAAGGGATTCACTACAGAGCACAGGTTTTCTGGTGCAGGGAGAACAGAGTTCTTTAAGTTTCAAATTCAAAATCTTATAAACTGTATTATTAATTAAGTTAAAGGCACCAAAGCATTCCATGTTCTCACACTTGTCTGAAAGGGAATATGATTTAAGATTAAATGACTCAAACATATGACCAGACCAACCCCTCTTCAGAATCTTTTGAGGTTGGTAGCAGTATTCATGTCCCTCTTTGGCTGATACTGTCCTTCTCATTCACATCTGGATTAATTTAAAAGGGAAAACCTTTTTCAAATAAGAAGTGGTGATTTATCTTTGCTTTGGCAGGAGCTAAAAAGAAGTACCTTATTATTTTTGAAAGCCCTGAATCTAGGCCTTGTTTGCTGGATTTTACCATGTTCTATATCAGCATCTTTGGAAGTTCTGCTGGGAAGACAGAGTCCTCCCCTGTCACCCTCTGCATGAGGCAGTTGTGGGGGTGGCTTTGGAGTCAGAGCTGGAGTTGAGTCTGTCCAGTTAGTTACTGCTGTGTGCTTTGGAGAAATTACTTGGTCTCTCTAGATTGCTGCTTCTCATAGGATTGTTTTGAGGACTAGGTGAAATAATGTTATGTTAACTATTCACTAACCAGTAGCAATAGTAATAATAGTCATTACCTGCCTCAGTGACAAACACCCATCCTTCTCTGTTTGCCTTCTCTACTAAAGGGCATAAATATTTGCACCAATGAACTCTTCTGTGGCTTCTGCCTCTTGTATGAATCTCTTCCATGAACTCAGATGTTTAAGTCTGTCCTGTTATTAAATACAGCTACATCTGTCAGTTGCCTTAAAAAATATCATAGGTTGGGTGGCTTAAACAGAAATTATTTTCTGACAACTGTGGAGATTGGAAATCCAGGGCAAAGTGTGGACATGGTCAGTTCCTGGTGAGGCCTCTCTCCTTATGTTGCAGACAGCCACCTTCTCACATTGTCCTCACATTGGTGGAGAGAATAAGGAATCTCTCTGGTGTTTCTTCTTGTAAGGCACTAATTTCATTATGACCTCATATAAATCTAATCTTCCAAAGTTTCCATCTCTAAATGCCATCACATTGGGGATTAGAGTTACTGTGCATAGATTTGTGGGGGATGCATTTCAGACTGTAGCAATGTCTGAGCACATGGGCCATTTTTTTATTTTTGTAAGTTCTTGGTTCTCATTGTGGTGTTTCTCACAGAATAGGACATCCAACACCGTGCTGATGCCCATGCAGTGATCAGTTCAATCTTTGAATTTCTCAGAGTGACTGAGGAGCTCTGCCATAGTGAGCTGCAGACACTATAAGTACGAAAAATCCTAAAGCTGCAGGATCACCAAAGGAAACAGGAGACAACAGAGCTACTATTGTACTCAAAATTAGTAAATCTTCCTCAAAGTGGCACTTGAAGGTGGGCCCTCCAGTTGGCACCATTTTTGAGTAAATGACTACTCTCAACAGTGTACTACGACAGGGGTTAAAACACAAGTTCCAGAGTTCAGACTGCCTGAGTTTAAATATCAGCTCTGTCATTTTTTAGCTGTGTGACCTTGGCCTCAATTTTGCCATCTATAAAGAGGCTCATAATAGTAACTCCCTTATGGGATTGTTGTCAAAATTATATGATGCACAATCATCTATGTACGTACATGTACACTGCTTAGGACAATACCTAGTACTTAGCAGTGTTGTGTAATTGTGAGCTGCTGTCTTATTATGCATTTTGGGAAACAGGACCACATGTCCTTGTCATTCACTTTTCTATATATTCAGAGTGGGTGAGAACCTGGAATACTGAGGCCAATCTGATTCAACTGATTAAGCATATTCCATTCTTGAGCGCCTGCTGTCTTCCAGTCTCTTTGGCCAAATGGAAAGGACTAGATTCTAAGATCAAAGGAAGTGTGTCATTTTCTGTTTTAGCTGTAAGGGAACTGATAAGGTATGTACATAATTTAGGAATTTATCCAGGAAGTGAGTCTTTGATTTCAATTTGTCCTACCTTTATGAGCTTTGCCTTTTTTTTTTTTTTTCCATTTTCCAAGAAACTGTAGAGGCAGGACAATTCTAGCTACTGATGAAAATACACACTATTATTAGTCAACACATTCTGGCCATGTACTTGCAAATGGAAAATTTAGAGGGGGTGGGAAATAGAAAGAGCTTGATCTAGACTATTGTAAGAGTCTGTGTTGTACTGACCTTAGCTCTGATTTTTCTTCTTTAAAATTTTTAAATGCATTATAGTTATATATAATTGTGGGGTTCATTTTGGTATATTTGTAAATGCTTATACCATAGTGTGCTCCATTTCAATCCCCAGTACTATCCCTTTCCCCCTTCTTCTCTGAGTTTTCAATGACTAGATGGCTAAGGAAATGGACATAAGTTCTGATTGCCATTCCCTATGGTTATTTCTCTATCCAGTTAAGGAATTGCTCAGCAGAAATTATACATTATGATTATGTTTTTAATAGCAGCAGCTACTTTTTGTTTAAAACCTACTTATCATATATATTAGCCCCCTTTTTTTTTTTAATTTATTGCCTTTGGTCTGAGGTTGTGGTTCAGTGGTAGAGTGCTTGCCTGGCATGTGTGAGGCCCTGGGTTCAATCCTCAGCACCATATATAAATGAATAAATAAAATTTAAAAAAATCCATTGACAACTAAAAAATATTTTAAAAAAATATACTGTCTTTGAAAAGACATTTCAGCTATGCCATGTTATCTGCTTAGAGTGTGTAGGTTAGAATTTATTCCACTTCTCTAGCACTTGTTGGATTGCAGAGGTTAGTTAGAAAAGGGTATTGGAACAAAAAGGAAACAAAACAGTATATAAAAAGGAATTTTCACACCCTGGTTCTTACGAGTAAATTACCTGGTCCAGAAAATATACTTAGGTATTTCTGCATACTTCAGTCATTTTATTGCTGTATATAACTGTAGTTCGTGTAATTTACTAATCAAACACTCCTTCAAGGTAATGCTGGAAGATACCATTTATAGAAAGCAGAAAACAGCAACATGTATCTCTATCTATTTGCATATATATTTCCAAAATGCCAATTGCTATTTAAAAATATACTTGAGACAGCAATATTTACATTGACGAATTACAATTCTTTGAGTGATTAGTAAGAATAAAGAGCTCTTGGGAAAGCATTGAGGATGTGGTTGGTGAGAAAGGTATTATAAAGGGTTCTAAGAGAAAGGTTCTAAGAAGATCACAGTAATGTTTTGAATTTTGTATTAACGTTTCCAAATCAGTGTATATACTTTATCGTATTTAATGGGCTCAGCTGGTAAAGTAATAGGGTAAGTGCCATTGCCTTCACTTTTTCACATAGGGAAGCTGAGGTTCCAAGAGGTCAAGGACTTTACTCAAAGTTATTTACCAATTTAATGGCAGGCTAGTGTTAGAATTTCTGACTTTTGGTCATTTAGTCTAATGTTCTTCATAATGTGGAATTGTGACATTTCTTTCTTCATGAAAAACATGAATGAGCCTCCAGGGGTTTAATTTGATTAGAGTTTTGCAAAAACATTTCAGCATGCTGTTAATTTAGAAAACATTAAGATAATCTTTAAAAAGTGGAATGTTATGACTCTTGCTTCATCTTTTATGCACATTGAAGTTTTGGGAGAGAGGCAGTGCATCTTTTATGCACTTACGCAGTTTCATATGAGGAGTTAGAATTGGTCTCAATGATCAGTTATGAAGTTATAGTAACTAAGGGACCTACTGGAGCAATGCCATGGAAATTACTGGTGAATAGGTGTGTTAGTCAACTTTCTGTTACTATCACAAAATACCTGAGATAATCAACTTAAAGAGATAGCTACTTAAAAAGAGACAAAGTCTATTTTGACTCACAATTTTAGATGTTTCAGTCCATGGTCATTTGGCACTATTGCTTTGGGCCTGTGAAGCACAGTACATAATTGTGGGAGCATGTAGAAGAGGAAACTACTTACCAGTGGCCAGGAAACAGAAAAAGGAAGGGTTCTACTATAGCCCTTCACAGACACTCCCCCAGTGACCTAACTTTCTTCCAGTAGATTCCATCTCTTAAAGGATCCACAAATGGCACCATAGTTTGTTTTGAATACATCTTCCCTTGAGCAACATTTAAGACATTCAAGATCTCAGCTAAGTCCTTAAAAATTAGACAAGTTACTGATAGTTTGGCATATTATTGTAGGTTGCCAGTATATGCTTTTCTTAATTTTATGATTGTTATAATTCAGTAGCATGTAGGTATCACACCTCATGTTAAAAAAGCTTTTATTGAATTGGTGCCAGATTAATGATGATGTTGACATTAAACCAATGTTACATAAGAGAATGATCACCTTGGTAAGCACAGAACTCATATTGTCCATTATTTAGACAGCTGATTTATTAAAAATGCATGACAAACATTGATTTTGGATCCCACTTACAATACAACTGTTTTCTCTGTTCTCTGAGAATGGCATCATTGATTACCCCATTATTCTCAATATGTCTGATCCTTAAGAAGCATACTGTTAGCTCTAGAATATAGAGGTGAAGGTGACTGCTTTGCCCCTGAGAGTCCCCCATGAACAGTGAACCTTGGTGTTTGAGATTATGCATCCTAGACTCTTAGGACAAGAACTGTTAAATATAAATATAAATGAGAAAAGTACAAACATGTAGATGAATAAAGCCAACAACCTAATTGTCATCTTGGAATAACTGGTGTCTTAAACCCATGTGTGTGTGTGTGTGTGTGTGTGTGTGTGTGTGTGTTTCCAAAACCAGTGATACTTTTAACAAATGATTATAGAAGAATGTATTTTAACTTCAGTCTCTTTTTATGACCACAATGGATTGAAATAATTAAAATCTTGGACCAAATATTTGTTGCTGTCCAGATAAATCAAAACAATCTAATGTCAAGTAATGAATAGAAAATTCTGTTTTACTTTCAGATGTCTTAGCATGGGTGAAAGAGTGTTTTTGCATGGAGATTGCCAGCTCCAGGAAGAGAGGAGTTGTGAAAGTCTTGCTCACAGCTGCACCTCTTTGCCTGGTACACAGTCCCATTTCTCTGTGTAAACTGTTTAATTATGAATCATTCAACATTAGCATACAGTTAACACAAATTTTCAAACACTTAAAATGTGCTAGTCATTCACTGCTAAAGGTGTCAGCTTTAGCGTTGAACAAAAGACCTGGCCTTCGTGTGTGTGTGTGTGTGTGTGTGTGTGTGTGTGTGTTAAGTGAGATAGACGCTAAGTAAAAAACATGTAATAAAATTTTAGATGGCCCTCAGTGCTATGAAAGCTTAAAGGGCCAGAGACACAATACAAGGTGCTATTTTGACTGAGGTATCCAGGAAAGTTCTGAAATGTTCATATTTGAGCAGACGTGAAAGGGCAATGTGAATATCTGTGGACACAGTGTTCCAGGCAAAGGGAATAGTAAGTGCAAAGGCAAAGGCAATTTCTTTGGTGAATTCAAAGAAAGTAAGGATGTCAGTATGGTGGAGGAAGAATGATATTTGAATCATTTGTATTTAACTATGAAAAGAAATCATACTGATTCTCTCAAGCTTGAGTTATATCCATAGTCCTGTTTTTTTCCCTTTTTTTGTAAGTTGTAGGTGGATAGTCAAGCCTTGTACTTTTTAGTCCCTTTACTAATGATGTCATGTGAGAAATCTCACTGAATCTTCAGAACAATGCCATTATTGTCCTCACTTGTCCATACATTCTGAAGAACCGAGAAGACCTTGAAGACTTTAAATAGCTTCCTCATGATCATGGTAAAGGTCTGAGCCAGGAGGGACCGAGGCAGCCTGAATACAGAAGCTATGCATTGGACCATTTGAAGCTGGCTTCTCACACAGACTTGAGCCTCAGACCTTAACTGCACACAATCCAGATACTTTCTTGATATATGGAAAAGGAGTGCAATTGGATGGAAGTCTAAATATGAATTTTGGAAAAAAACTCAAGACTTACTAATTTTGTTGGGATCTTTATCTTTTTCTGTGGGAAATTAAATAATCAAACAGAAATGAAAAAGCAAAAACACTTGATGTTTTTCAGCAAGAGCTCTGGCCCCAACTCTCTGTTATATTTATGTGGAAGGGCCATGATGTAAATTAACACCAGATTGAATACTGTTTGGACTGTGGTCAGATTCTGAGGACTAAACCCTAGTATCAGTGTGTGCCGCCATATGTAGGCACAATAGATTGGTGTTCATGAAGAATGATATTTTTTGAATCATCCATATTTAACTATGAAAAGAAATCAAGAGAGGATAAAAAAAAACTGTACTGGCAAAAATCAAGTGTTGTCATGAATATTTTTGAATCTTTCAGAGCAAAAGTGAAGCTTATAGAATAATTTAGCTCCCCTAACATTAGGCCATGACTGGTTCAGAAAAATTGGCTGACAGGAATTAAATCCATCCAGTGTTTATGATAAAATGTGTGCTGTTGAGAACTGACCTTTGGGTCTCCTATTGGTGAGATCCAACTTTCTTGTGTTTTTTTAGCCACATGGAGAGGATGAAAGCAGTAGGACATGAGTTGAGATATTCTATTCTGACAAGTTCTCTCTGTTCCTGAGCCTTATAGTATCTAAAGCGGAGATTCCGACTGTGATTTTTATGATGCATCCTGACTAGGCACTGAGAAGCATGCTCAGATTGTTATTTCTTTCCTGAAGAAAGATAGCTTATTTGAGATATCTATTTAAATGTCATTGTCATTTTATTTTCCTTCAAAGGAAATAATTAAATTTCAGTCTATTTTTGGATCTGGAGTGTCACTGTAATTCATGTTCACTGATTTTGGCAAGTATTCTCCTGCTATTAGGATTTTCCATTTACTGACTTGGTAATTTCCAACATGAGCAAAACAGGGAATGAGCTAATATTAAGGAACTGGGTCACGTGTGCAGCAGCAAAACATCAGTGGAACTTTTAGATAATAATTTTCATCATGGATGTTGAACTATTTATAACAGAAAAAGAATGTGACAATTTAAAGACCATTTAAGTACCAAAGATGAAGTAGGTTCACGTTAATGATTCTGGGAGGGCTGTCCTTGGCTTTTTGCTTGTTACCTTATAGGCATGATCACAACTGAGGAGAGAAACTGGGTATTAATTGCAAGTGACACTCTTCATAGGTCATTAGGAATTATATTCCATTATTGATTTGGAATTAATGATAATATTTATTTAGTTCAACATTTTCATCATGTTACTTCTGCTATTAAACTCCTCTAACATTTTGTATTAATTTCAATGTATTCAAATATTAATTATAATAAATTCCAGTAAGCTAACATGATGACTGGTTTCCACTTTGATTATAGTGTCTAGTGTTGAATAGTAGAAAGTTAGTTTTATAAAAAAAGGGAATAAATAAAAACATTAGTGATCTTCTAAATGTTAATATGAGACTACATAAATTAAATCATTCTCATTATACTATCATATTTTATATAAGAAAAATAAAAAGTGGAAGAAAATTGAGCTATGATTATGGCTTCATGATATTATGGACTCCAGGTCAAAATATCCCTTTAAATTCTCAAAAGAGCTTAAATCTAACTTACCAAGATACTGTAAACACTTTTCTGAAAAGGACATTATGGTTAGACTTGAAAATAGAAGTAAATTATTTAATTTCTTTTTTTGGGTTCTTGTAATACCTCAGAATAGATTTAATTTTCTGGATATTTAATTTGCTCAAATTATTTAATCTCAGGCTTTTGATTATTAAATGAAGCAGGTAAAAACCTATCATCTTCTATAAAGAATAGAAGGTAATACAGAGACTCTATGAATAAAAATTTGTAAATTATCAGTTTTATTTCTCATGAAGAAAAACACATTGATGGTTGTGTTCATAAGACAAAGAATTGTTTCGAAGTTTCCATAAATTGTCCATGTTAAAAATAGGTAAATAACAACTTCTCATAAAAGCCTCATTGATGTTAGCCGTTCTGTATCTGGCAAACTCAGTCTCCAATATAAACATATACATACCAAAAAAGAGGACTTTTGGGTAGCCAAATACAGTCACAACAAATCCAGAAGCCAAACTGATGTACTTTACTTACAGGAAGACCTCATATGTGCCACTTATAAGCATTTTCCTTCCATTTTATACTCAAAACTATGCCTCTCTCTTTTTGAAATTCATCCCTCCAAAAATTAGAAATGAGAAATCTAAGCTGAGGGTAAAGAGATGACAGAGGCTACCACCTCTGTATACAGACAGTATAAAGCAATACCAGGAGGTAAGCAGAATGGAAAAGGCAAGAGAACACAGTGACAGTTCTACTTACTATAAATAATATCATCACCCTGTAGTAGATGTTTGTGGATGGATTTTGAGAGTGGGTAGGAAGTGTGAAGAATTTTCAATCATATATTAATGTCTACTAAGAAATATTCACCATAGAAGAGACAACAACAACCAATGAGGAAAATGATTCGTCTAGGTCGTGCTAGTCAACTGTCACTGGACAGCTCAGTGAACACAATGACAATAGCTGCACAGAAGGAGGCTATGAATAAGTCCAGCAGTATGGGTGCCATTTACTAAGGCTGACCTCCTGTCACCACCCAAATCCAAACTGCCAGCAACAGAGACCAGCCCTGATCCTCCAACATGTTGCTATTTCCTAAGGAGACCAACCAGTCCCTTGATGGCAAGTCAACTAGATGGGGCCTGTTCCATGCTGGCAGACCCAAAGACTTGTCCTAATAGATTTAGAGCCATACACTGAGTATGGGTTTGAAATTATTGCTTTTAAGGCCTTAGGCAGTACCATTATGGGAAAACTTAGAGTTTGAGTCACCAGTGAAGGATCCCATATAATATAAAATCATATAAAAGGCCCACTGCACTTCAAAAGAGGTGTGAGAATGGGCTTATGGTGATGGGATACATTGGTTTTATTATATGTTAGAACATCTATAAGCTGCAGTGTAGACAGGGTGTAGAAGAAGTCTACTGAAGGCACAGCTGAAGATCATATCAGAGGCAGTACTTTAAAAGGATTGGGAATCATCATCCAGGAATTGTACTTCCTAGATTAAAGACCTTTGTATGGTTCTGTGTCTCCAAAGGGGGAAAAAAAAATCTGTGGGTCCAGGAACCAAAAAATAGAAATAGAAAGTCTTCACTAACCAGTGACCGATTTGAGGAAATTTGTACCTAATAACGCTGCAACTCTGGCCTCTGAATGGTTAGAGCTCTTGATCTGCGGATCAGGCATCCTTTTGCTAGTTAACACAAAAAGAGCATTTTTGAATTAGAAGCAATAGCTTATGTGTGGGCACCTGCTACAGTAACCCAGTCCATCTGCTAGCACTGTGTAGGAGATGGTGAATGGAGTGAACCCCCTCAGAGAGGGAGGTGGCATTCGAGCTACAGTCTCTCCACTGTCAGCTGATCAGATATTTTTTTCTATGTTTATCACCATGGTCTCTTACTTCATCTTGCTTTCTTCCTGTTTATGATGTAAACTTTATGCCCTGTTCCTTCATGGCTTTACATGAATCTCAAAGTCCAAACTTTGAAAAATAAAAAAGCCTTCTGTCTCATAGATATTGAAATGCTCGTGAAATGAAAAGATTTATTTTCAAGACAATTTTCTATGCTGTAAGTTTAAAATAAATTTACTTAGAAACTTCACTGACTTATCTTTTTAACAGGTAGAATCTGCCCACCAACTCACAGATATCATGAATTCACCTGGAAGGCTGGATACAGTATCTCAAGGCAATATGAAAATAATTCAGCAAATAGAATTTATATTAATTGCTGCTTAATGTGATTAACAAATATGAGGAGGAAGAAAAAGTAAGAAATGAAGGTAAGAAATTAAATGTTATTTTATGGAGCACAAAGTAGATACTGTTTAAATTTAAATGTAGATTGGAAGTATGATTTCTCATAAACTTTTCAACTTTAGAATAATCTCTTATGTACTTTTATGGTCAGTACTAATAAATATGTTTTAATATCAAGAAATTCTTATAGTATCACTTATTTCTTTTTATGTTATTAAATTTAAATTAATTAATATCATAATTAAAAATGTCAGATGTAGTAGGACTCCAATTTTAAAATGTTGATGCATCTATCAATTATATATTTTTAATCTTTTTTTTTCTGGATCATAGAAAAATGTACACAATGCAAATTAATTAAATGTTCAGAAAATGATTGTTAAATGTTAGAATTTTAAGGAATATAAAATGTTTCTTTGTACTACATTGTTTTATTTGGTTACTTATAATTAACATGCACAATTATTATAGAGGTAATATTATTTAATCCTAGCAAAGAAAATCAAAATAGAACCAAATATCAGAACATTACTGAAGTGTTCTCAGTAGATAGTAGAAGCTCAAACAATGTTGGCATCATTATGATCAAGGAATATCATCCTATTAATATGATGAACTTGAATTCATTAGGACCTTTGTTTACATTAAGCAAGAGTTTTTATTTTTTGCTAAACACATATGAATGAATTTTTTTTAAATCACAGGTCGTTTATTTCACTCAATGACATGATGTGATTGAGTTTTAATTAAACCTCTGAGATGTAGTCTACAATCTGTACTTTGTTTCTGGCTCTATTTGATGGAGCTTTAACAACCAAATTATGTACACATATGCCCAATTTGCCCACAAAGACCACATCTCCTTTGTTTAAGATTATGGAAGTATTTAAAGCTGCTCTCACAGTTAATCATGAAAAGAATGTTAGTGAAATGAATGTTTAGTGACTACAAAGCTCAAGAGAAAATTAAAGAGCGAAAAGATAATAAGCAATGCACTTACATTCTGAAAAGCAAAAATAACCCAAAGGCCCAACTTGAAAGCAAAATTCAGTGGCACTGATGAATAAAGAGAAACCAAGTATTTTTCTACTGCTCTTTTTAAATTCTGATATATAACAAGAATTTGGATTCCCGTAAAATAAGAGTGCTTCTATAGGACAGTTTTCACAAGTAGTCAATCTTTACATGCGCCAAGGTTTTTAGCAAATGTGAAAGTGTACACACTCTGTATAAATGGAAGAATGCAATTCAGATATTTCACCAAAAAAATAGAAAATCTTACTATCCAAGAAAGAGCTGGATAGTTGTTAAACTAGTTGAAAGTTGTGAAGAAAAATTCTAAAATAAGGAATGACTGAATAAGAAAAATCTCCATTTGCTTCTTTCATGAAGTATCACTTTGAAACTGTCTTAATATTTACTAGGCACCTAGTATACTTTTGTGATCCTAAATTTATGGTTATATTCTCATCATAAAAGTCATTGATAGAAGGAAGATTGGTTTAAATGATACTCAGACGTCAGGAAGATTATCTTATTACAAAATGTTAAAAATGCAGACCAGAGATTACTTCTTGATGGTTAATTTTGAGCAATGTGGAGGTAATTATATTTCTCATTGAGATATCTTATTGGTAAACAAATCAATTTTCTATTCTACAAATTTGTGAAATCAAATGTTGTCAGCATAAAGTTTGGAAGATATTTGGAATGTAAAATTTACTCTTTGAAAAAGGATAGTCATTCAATTTTTGAAACTATATACAATTGCTCAAGGTCAAATCATGTTCCAAACAATCCCAAATTTAAATTAGTTCATGAGTCACATTACATTTAGATATTTGACAGATTAGAGTCTAAGAATATGTGGAATTTTTAGTATCATTTTTTTTTTAAGAAAATTGTGGCTGCCTTGGGGCTGTGAGTGCACAGAGGACCTCTTTGAGTTAGTCACATGTACCTCTGGGTTCCCAAAGGCCTATCCATGCAGAGTGCCTGATTTAGGGAGTCTGCTTAGGCTATCTTTCAGCCCCCACCCTCTCCCTTAGCTTGTGCCTATGTGCAGAGAACAAACAGTAGGGCCATTTGGAATGGCCCTGGCAAGCTTCATTTAGAAATGGAGAAATTTGGATCTCATGAGTATTCTCACAATTTACTAACTCCTTAACCAGAAGATTCACCATCATTTGTACAAATTGCTTTATCCATTAACATGATTCTATTTGCACTGTTTTTATGTCTAAGATGGGGTAATGATGTGCAATTCAGTCAGTTGCTTTATGCATAGCTATTATAATCAAGAGAGCGAATTAGTAGATCAATTCAGTGGTGCTGGGTTTTGTTTTATTATGGTTTTCTTTAATAATTTATTACATCAACTAATTAATTATAAAAAATAAATTAAGGATTTTAACAATGGTAGTTGTTATTCATAATCTCTCCTGTGTGACTAGAACATGGCACTTATGAGTTTTGGGCTGTGATTTGAACCTGGTATGAGTTGGTATGCTTCATTATTGTCAATGATCTTAGTCATTAAATTCCTAAGCTTAGTCAGTTTGTTAGACAAATTCTAAAGGGTAATTTGATACCACTCATTTGCTATGTTGTTTAATTTCACTTACAACGAATTTTTTTTACACAAGATTTTATATTTTATTCACTGTGGATAATGTTATTCAACATTCTTTGTATGGCATAGACTATAACAGGTTAGGCCATGAAACAATTTATATTTATTTATTTAATATGAGCAGGAAACCATAAAATCATGCATATATTTTTAAAAGATCATAGTAGTAAAAATATAAAAATTATTTCATCATAGATGCAGGAAAATTGTTTGAGGTCATGCTCTCACAGAAAGCTCAAATTCATATCTACATTAGGAAAAATTATGATAAACACTGAAGAATGTGGATTCTTGTGCTGTGATGAGATCAAAGCTCCAAATTATTAATAACCCAAGAATATTGCAAGAAAGGATAATATTCAAGCTGCTTCCAATATTTTAAAGTACCTACTAGAATCATACACTTATGCATTATGACTGCACAGATTAATTGAATTGTCAAGCTAATCTCACCTTGATGAAAAGTATGCTCAGGTGTACACATGTGTGTGCGTGTGCACGCACATACACCTTTTCTATAGCATATGGTTAAAGCATGTGTTTGGGAAGTTAAGTAAACAAACAAACACATTTAGCAACTTAAATACTTGGGGCTCACTCTAGGGTATTAAATGATAAGGGAGTTCATAGCTGCAAAGTAGTTAGGAATGCCTAATCAAGCCCATGTTTCAATAGTACAAAGTATTGTACTCTCTTCTTTGGTAAACCTCATTCTATCAGTGTTATTTTTGCTTTTATAATGTATAGACCTATACGAATTTAAGTAGCATAATTTTCAATCCTGTGATTATTTTATAGATAGTTCTTTGTGTGTCTGCTGTATATAGGAATTATTTTCTCACAGTTCTTGAATCTAGAGATCCAAGGTCAAGGTGTGGGCAGGTTTGGTTCCTTTGCTTGCAGATGGTCACCTCTTGTCTGTGCCCTCTCATGGGCTTCCCTCTGTGACACACGTCTCTGGGATCTCTCAAATTTCCATTAAAAGGTCACCAAACTGAATTACTGCCTATCATAGGGCCTCTTTTTAACTTAATCACCTCTTTAATGACATAGTCTCCAAATATAGTCAAATTCTGAGGTACAGAGAGTTAGAAATTCAACATGAATTTTGCAAGGACACAATTCAGCCTACAGCATGCAATAAATCTGTTTTAATGGACTTACTAAATTATTTTAAGGAATTTCACTCAATAAATATTTACTGTGTGACACAAACAATGCTATGTATTATGGTACTTTGTGTGTGTGGTGTGGGAGAGGACTATTGCCCTTTTTGTGGGAAAGACAGACATAATAGAGATTTACTTCATTTAAGCCTTCACAGCACTGTTGTTTGTGTCTTTATGATACAAAATCTGCCTCCTGTTTTTCAGTGTTTAAATTGTAAATTTTTTGAGGAGAAACACTGACTCATTTTGTTTCTCTTGGTATTGGCCTGATACAGAGCAAGCCCTCAACATATTTTATTGAATTGAACTGAACCTAACATAATTTAACGTGAAATGTAATAGGTACTGTGGCAGAGATGAAATTGAAGTATAATAAAGACAAAAGGAGGAAGATGATCATTCTGAGTCAGGAAATTTAGGAGAGTTCCTTAGAGAATATTAAGGATGCTATGAGCTATTATTTCAAGATATAACTCAGGACAGAATAGAATGACTACACACGCAGCCATATGTATACCTATGTGTATATATATTTATATGTCTCCTATTGATTGTTTCTATGGAGAGCCCCGACTAGTACACTTTACGTGTTCTCTTTAACCCCAGATCCACATGTTTAGTTTCTAGTTAAACCTCTGTAATACGAATGTTCACAGAAGCAGATCAAATGCTGCACATTCATAATTAAACTTTCATCTTCTCCCTCAATCCATTCTCCCCCCATCTGCCATCCCCCATTTATGGCATCATCATACTCCGGGTTGTACATATCTGAAATCTCGAATTTCAGATTGTCGGCGCCCGCCCTTTTCGCTCCTCTCGCCGGGTCAGTCGCATTGCTTCCATTCCATGCTGCTCCTTGCATTCACGTTCTCACCATCCCTGCTCCGCCTCCCTAGTTTGTCCTCACCACTTCTCACCTCACTTCACCAGGCTGCCTGCTGTTCACCCTGCCATGTGCTTAGGTCCTCCCCCATCACTTTATCCTTCATGATGTCATGGTTACCTTTCCCAAATAAAGATCTGAATATTTCACTCCTTCTAAAATTTGCAATGGTCTCAGCATCCAAAAAGGAAGATTCAAATACCTTGTTTTGGTATTCAGGAGCTTTTTCTATGTGACCCAACACAACTTTTCAGCTTTATCTCACAGCCAAGTGGTCTATACTGTGTACTAATCATTATTTCAATTACACACTTTGTTTTTTTTTTCTTTTTATTTGTTCTTTTTGGTTATACATGACAGTAGGAATGTATTTTGATATATCATACATACGTGGAGTATAACTTCCCATTCTTGTTATTGTACATGATATGGAGTTACATGTATTCGTATGTGAACATGGGAAAGTTATGTCCTATTCATTCTACTGTCTTTCCCATTCCCATTCCTGCTCCCTCCCCCCATTCTTCCCTGTCCAATCTGGTGAACCTCCAGTCCCCACCTGCCTTCCCCCATTGTGAGCCAACATCTGCATATCAGAAAGAACATTTAGAGTTTGGTTTTTGGGGATTGGCTTATTTCACTTTGCATAATAGTCTCCAGTTCCATCCATTTACCAGTAATGCCATAACTTCATTTTTCTTTATGGTTGCGTAATATCCCATTGTTAGACACTGTCTATTGCCAGTTTCAGACTGTTTTCTTCATTTTGCAAGGCATCGCCTTCTCTCTCTCTCTCTCTCTTTCTCTCTAATACACACACACACACACACACACACACTCCCTCTCTCTATATATACAGAAAAGGAATTAATGCCATTTTGGAGACTGATAAGTTCTGTGATCTGCTATCTGCAAGCTGGAGATTCAGGATTTCTCAGAAAGGAGAAGAAAATAGTACTGTGTTTTCAAATAGATGTTAGGCAAGTAATCAAACTCTGTGTGTGTGTGTGTTTGTGTGCATATGGGTTTGTAAAAATATATGAGGTAGTTAATAAAGAAGAGATTCAAAAGGAACAAACTGTACAACTTCAAAGTACTACTTTGTGATTTAGCCAAATTGATTGTTTAAAGTGTGAAAGAGAATAAATCTAATAGTCAGTCATGCTTCATTCTATAGTAATAATATCCAGTTAGTATTAATTAAAAATTAAGTTATTTGGGTCCAAAGGGATCCAGAAATCTCTTTGTAAGGCCTAAATTCTATTTTTTCATATTCATAAATAAAAATTCAGGTAGACTCCTATCTTAATTTTATTGATGGATTTAGATGTTATGTTATGATCATTGCTAAAATATACCAATTGATGCATGGAGTAGAATTATATATTAAAATATTTTCCAAAGAAACTTAAGTCAGCTCCTGTCTTTTTACTTCTTTCTTGGACAATGACTATTTGGCAACTAGAACCACCCAAATTTGAGGGCAGTGTGTTTATTGTTGAGACTGAACCTGTGAGAAGTGGATACCTTATTTAACAGGATTAATTATAACCAGATAAGCAAAGCTTATTATTATGATGCTGACATTTGAAGGGTTACAGAAATAACTCTGTTTTATGGAACCACAGAAGAGCACTAAATATGATAGAGCAATTATATTCCTTAAAGTGCTTGATCCCCATCCTCACTGATTAATCCTCCTTCTTGGCTCATACTTTATCCTCATTTTTGATGGGCTTGCCTGACACAGAAAGTGCAAAGTTCCTAGTTAGTCTGAGTCCTGAGTTTAAACACTTTAGGAAACACTTTAATTCTTCATTGTATTGTTTATTCTTTGTAAAATGGAGATTATAACAATAATACTCTCCTCAAGAAATGGCTATAATGGTAAAATGTATTTATGCATGAGAAGGAAATGTAAAGTTATAGGGGAACATTAATTATTAGAAATATTTATGGTATATGAAACTTAAATTGTTAATTCTTTTAAACCTAAATGAGGCTACTTATTTTCCTATTCATTGGAATGCCCTCAGTTTCTGCTTTTTATTCTGTTTGGCTTGTTATTCTGTGATGATCCTTTTAGCTAGAGAATTGATGTACCTGATATCTATCAAGTTACATAAATAGCACTGATTGGGGACTTGGGTGTGGAGACATTGTGAAGGAGACAATGATTACAAAGGTGTACTATGAATTCATACACGGGGAGTGCAGAGTTTGGAAAGGATATTTTCTGGTTTGTGGTGGAAAGTTACTATGGCTCTATTCATGCAGGTAGAGTTTAATCTTTTCAATGAGGTGGGGTTTCTCAGTCTATTTTAGCATTTCTCTTCTGCCTGGAGGGCATTTTAGAAGAATTGCTATTCACTTACCTTATTTTAAAATAAGATATTAGCACTTCATGTTCCAAAATGCCTTCCACAATAGAAATCTCTCCAGGTAGAGGAAGTATTTAGCTGTAAACAGTAGATGTATTCATCTCTATCCAAATAGGTGGATTTAGGCTAAAATGCACATACATGTCTATTAAAAGTTTTATTATAGTAGATTCCTGACATGTGACTTCTAGTATACTGTTATATAAGTTTGGGCGGGAAAAACTTGACTCCAAATTCATGGTATAAATTTCCACTGCAAATGAATTTTAAAATTACATTTAACTAGAATAAAACAAAACAAAAAATAATTTCCTGGTGATTCCTTTAGGCATGTAAACAGCTTCAAAGACGAGAGAATACAGTTGGCTTTAGCATGGCATCCTACAAATTGAGTTTGAGAATTTCAGTTCTGATAGTCTAGTTAGCTTCATAATCTTATTTTTATAAGTGCTTGTCTTTGCTTTCAACAGGAATCAAGTGAGATTTAGAGATATATTAGCAGAATCCTTCCTCTTCTTATTTCTTAGAAACTCAGTATAACTTATTGAAAAGAGGATACAGATATTGTCATTGTTCGTGACAGAGTATTTTTTAATATGTGGACAGTAACATTTCCAATTAGAAATGCTTATTGCCTCCTGAAGCATTTTGAAGGCTCTTTAATATCTTTTAATGTAGGACAAATTCAGTTTCAGATGAAACTAAATTCATATAACTTGATTGATTGATTTTATGTAGCTAAAATAATTTTACATTATTTGCCTAAGGGGATGCCAACTAAATAAGTTGTAGAACTTAATTAAATACATGAATTATATAAAATATATAGATTGTTAATTTTATTAATTAATGAAAGTGTAATTTCTGTTTGTATAGCATTAACTCAGAATATTCCCTGACTACTGTAAGTGGACAACATTTAATGCTGTGGTATAGAAAATATTTGCCCAATGGATTGTCCATTTCCAAGTGGATCATTAATTTGGAAGTTTTACTTTTCTCTGTCAAAAATAGCACTGGCTTTCTTTCCTGCAGGTAGAACTGAAAGAAACTAAATAATCTTCTTCCTTTGGCTCTGATAGTGGCTGCTTCACTCAGAGCTCAAAATACCACATAAACAGAGGAAGAGAATATGTCTTGGTTAGCATGTAAAACATGGAGAAGACATTTTGCAAGCTTATTACAAGAGAAACATTCTCTGTTCAGCTATACTACAAAGTGGTTGAGTATACAGTTTGGAATTAGACAGTTCTGCATCTGAATTACAGCTCATTTTCCAGCTATGTGACTTTAGGATTCATGCAATCTCTGTGAGTCTCAGTTTCTTCAACTACAAAGGGGAAGTAAAAGTTTCTACCTTGCAAGGTTCTGTAAATATGATACAAGATGATAAATGTAATATATTTAACACAGAGATTGGAAATTTTGAGCAGGTGCAGTGAGTAAATATTATTAGATTATGGATATCATACTTGAACTTTCAGCATGTGAAAAGCTAGATACTGAAAATAAGACCCTGAAACTCAAGAAAACATAGTTCATGATAGGTTAGGATGACAAAGGAGCTGTGAAATAATCATTAAAGCAAAAGATGCTAAAAAAAGAGAAATTCAGACAAAACAAATGCTATTCTCTTAACTATACTAGCTGAAATATTTTTACCATTTTCACTCTGAGAAGGGCATGGAAGTTTATTGAGATCCTCATTTTTATCCATGGAATATTTATCATAAATGCTATGTATATGATGTATAATATCCACTCATTTATTGCATTCACAAATATACTAAACAACATTACAGTATCATTATGTATCTAATTCATGCTTGCAATTATTCATTCATTGTATTCTCAAACTTTTTATTACCTTCAAGTTTTATTTCAGAGTGTAAAACTTCTTCAGTGTTTTAGTCAGTTTTTTCACTGCTGTGACCAAAAGACCTGACAAAAACAATTTTAAGGAGGAAAAGTTTATTTTGGGGCTCACAGTTTCAGAGGTCTCAATCCAAAGACAGCCAGCTCCATTCCTCGGGGCTTGAGGTGAAGCAGAATATCATGGTGGAAGAGTGTGGTAGAAGGAAGTGGCTCAGCACATGATCAGAAAGCAGAGAGAGAGGCTCCCCTACTCAGATACAAAATATGTACACTGAAGGCATGCCCTCAATGACCCACCTCCTCCAGTCACACCTACCTGCCTTCAGTTACCACTCAGTTAATCCCTATCAGGGGGTTCATTCACTGATTGGGTTAAGGCTCTCATATCCAATCATTTCACATTTAAACCTTTTTGCATTGTCACACACATGAGCTTTTGGGAGACACTTTACATATTAACCAACGCAACCAGAGAAGGAAAAGACAATTAAAAACTGTGTTTTGTTTTAATAAAACAAAAACACTTGAGTATGATTATATAGAAAGTATTGAACTAGGTGGACCTGACTCTCCTCTATAGTCAAGATTCAAAAGTGGGCAAACATGAGCAGCGTGGACTCAAAAACCATAGGCCTGCAGTCCGACATGCCTGATTTGGGTTTTGCATTTCCACTCGAGTTTGGATGATATTCCTAATTTCTCTGAGATTTATTTTTTCCTTTGTATAAACTGAATATAAAATGGCCTCCAATGATCGTTGTGATGATTAAAAACACTTGAATGTGTCCTGAACAGACCTGAACATACTAGGTACCTGATGAATGTTAAGTTCTTTTTCTTTTTCTTTTCCTTTTGCAAATGCCACATTATCTAAAGAGAAGTTTTCTTTTGGGGAGAGGAAAAACACTGAAAAATGTTTCAGATAATTAGAGAAAAAAATAAATAGAATTATTTCTGCTGCCAGTTGGAAAACTAAAGGAGTGAGATAATCTATGGACATACTTTGTTTATGAAAAGTATATAGTTTGTGAAGTATTTACACATATACATACCTTCTTATTGTTGATTTTAGTTTGGAAAACATTTTGGACCTTGTTAAAGACTTGATTTAAAGCAAATATGAAAGTATTAAGATAATAAAAAGTTCCCAAATTTTTGTCTCAATTGTATTTTAGAAAAAACTCAAATCTTCCATACATTTTTCACACTGGATTCAGATAGAATCTCTCTTAACTTACATTTATAGTATGCTTTCAGATACACAGATAAATCACTGCACTTTCATGTGCTTTGTTAATTATTAGTTTTAATTCATATTATGTTTATTAAGCCTTGCTGAGAGCAGCTACTGTTCATCTAACTTTGTATTTTGCCAGCATTTGTTTTTATAGTGTTCTTGATTTAATGTGAGAGGGCTTATTTTTAGAAACTTAAGAGAATTTAAAAAAAAATTCTAGTTAGTAGTTCACAGAAAAATTATTACCTGTACCCTTTGCATAGTACAAATTGTGTGTATGGGTGAGGGAAGGTTCTGAGGATCAAACATGGGAGCACTCTGTCCCTGAACTACATTCCCAGTCCTCTTTATTTTATTTATTTTGAGATAGATAGGGTCTTACAACATTGTTAGGGCAGGCCTACAAAGGATTTATAGACTGCTATACAAATGGACATGCACACATATATTTTTATTCAGACTCTGTCTTCTTTGGGCTTTGTTCCTTCAAGAACTGCAGAATAATTCAAACTCCATGTTGAACTAAATGAGAATAATTATCATTTTCCCAGTCTAACAACTTTGTATTTCTGTGATTAATCTAAAGAACAGATGACTTTATGGAAGGAGAATTTGAGAGGGGCCCAGAAGATGGAAGGGAAAAAGTAAGGGAAAAGGGGGTGATCATGGGCTGAAATCGATTTCTATGCATGTATGAGTATTTTGGGATGAACCCAACTATTATGTATAACTATAAAGCTCCAATAAAAAAAGAATAGATGACTAGTACACTGAATTTTGATAACTTCCTTCTATTAGCAGGAGTTAATTAAGTTCCAGGAAACTTTGGTGCTGGAATTGTGTTAATTTATTTTTGTCTTAGAGTGTAAAACTTCTCTAGAGAAGGAAGGAGTCAGGATAGACCTAATAAGAGGGGACAGTTGCATGGAAGGATGATTTAGGCTTGCTGTGAAAGTAAATGCTTCAATATTTGGTCCAAGGAAGAGACATAAATAAGTAGAAAGTGTAGGCAAGTGTGAGATTACCAGAGCTGTGGGGTCAATGGTAGTCTGGAGTCCACATTCACACAGACCAAATAACCCCTTCTGGAAACTTCATGTGGTTTTTGAGGTTCTTGAAGCTACCTGTCTTAGAATGAATCAAATTTGAGTAGGAGGCTGAAGAAGGTAAACTGCTAAGACCTAGGATCACTCTAAGCAAAAGTAAAGAAAGGAAATGTAGCCTAGGGAGTTGGGGTGACCTTAGGGAGAAGCCTGGCTTTAAGGCAGTAATGCTCAACCAGGGATGATTTTACCAATATGTGACATTTGGCAAGATCTGTATATATTTTTGACTACCACAACTGGAGAAGGATGCTACTGTCATTTTATGGATAGATACCAGAGGTATGCCAAACACCATACCATACACAAGTCATCTCATCGTAAGAAGATTTTCTAGTCCAAAATGATATTAGTGCTAAGGTCAAGAAACTGCTTCTGAATATGTGTGTTGAACACATATGAATATATGGTTAGTGGAAAAGAAAACCTATAGTTCCACTATAGGTGAATATGTGTGTTGAACAGAAAAAGGTAAAATTTCATGTTATAGTCTTCATTTTACTATGAAAATACTTCTGAACGGAAGGTATTGCTTAACTTAATCCATACTTCAAAGTTGGTTAATTAACCCATTAGGTAACTTACCTTAGGCACTACAGAGACAGTTAAAACATGGAAGGTTTAGGCAATCAGAGGGCTTAGGCAATCTGAGGGCTTCACTGTCTTGTCCTTATTATAGTTCATGTAAGTTGCTTTTGAATTAGTATAATGAATGTTAGGTATTGTTTACTCATCTGTGAAATGAGGCTGATTAGGCTGGATGTTTGTATAGGCATTTTTGGAGTTTGTGCATAAACCAGGCCCAGGAATCTAGTGAGTTCAACAGACTACTTGCTCTGGAAAGACACCCTGGAAAGACTCTCAACCTGTCCTGTGTCCAGTTGAATCCCCTCACTGAAATGCTGTAGAATTTGCTTCCAGTGAATTTTCCATGCAGGCCACTTTCTTCGTCTATTCAGACCACTATAATAATACACCATGAGTTGGGTGGCTTGTAAACAACAGAAAGTTATTTCTCATCTTCCATAAACCAAGAAGTCCAATCCAAGATAAAGGTACTGACAGAGTCAGTATCTGGGATCCCACTTTCTTCCAGATATTGCCTCCTTGCTGTGTCCTCATGTAGTGGAAGGGGCAAGGCAGGTCTCTGGATCCTATTTTATAAGGACACTAATCGCATTCGATAGCTCTGTCCCTTTGTCCTCATGATCTGATTATATCCTCAATGCCCCAATTCCTAACACTATCATCTTGGGGGTCAGGATTTTAACATATGAATTTTGAGGGGTCACAGAAATTCAGAGCAGAGCAGCCACTGTTGCAACACCTGAATGGCTAGAAAGATGAGTGTAAGAAACTTACTTCTTGAGTGTAAGAAACAGGTGATATGAGTTTCATTGGCATAAGTGTCAGAGTCATCTCCGTGTCTTGCTTTCATGTTGATGTATTACAAGTGTTGAGGCTGTGGGAGAGTGGAACTATAGGTTTTCTCTTCCACTAACCATTGGTTGCTACCAAAAAAGATCCAATAATTATGAATTCCCAACAAGCTTAGGTTTATTGAGTGAAGTAAAATCAAGGAAAACCTCGAAAGCAAAGTAGAAGATGGTGTACAAGCCAAGAATTTGATGTAGTTTAAAATTGGGAGCAGGGATAATTACTTAATTATTAATGCTTAAAATGAAGAATAGTGAATATTTGTTGGCAAAAAAAAAAACTAATGGGAGAGCTGTTGAAATAATGAGGTGTGAAATCATGAGAGTCAATATTTCATTGGAGTCCGTAGAACTTGAGACAAAGTGGAAAGGCATGTTGAAGAATTGCCAATAATAATAGCTAAAATTTACAGTTCTCTGGTTTTTAATTATGTGCTAAACCCTTTTATGCATTATTCTACTTAAACTTCAAATCACTATTATTATCTCTTAATAAGCACTGTTATTACTCTATTTTGTAGGCAAGAAAAGTCAAGCACCAAGGATATAAGTGACTTATATTGGGTCTTAGTATTAGTAAGTGGTGGATCAAAGTACTTGAGACAGGTTAGTGCACATTGACCTGCTGAGCCTGGTATGATGGTGATTTCCAAAATGGGAATGTTGGAGATGGAGGCAATTTTAATATGGAAGGATGAAGGGTGCATGTGGATCTGCCAGATTTAAGGTGACAGATGGAAAAATTTAGGAGAGGTTGTTGGCTTAAGAAGCACTGTCCAAAGGGTCTGTCAAAGCTGAGCCAGAATAGAAAGAGCCAAAAGCCATAATCCCATTAAGTTAAATGGTCTTTTTTCTTCTTTCCTGGATCTATTTGTTCATAGATTTATTTAAATTTCAGAGCTTCAATAATTCTAGCTTGCTACAGCTGATGAATTTTGTCTTCCTGCATGGACATTATAGGAGTTGGGCTCTTCAAATATTTGTATCAAGAATCCATTTGGTGGAGCTGGGAAAACTGGGTAATCATATGCAGAAGAATGAGGCTCTACCCTAATCTTTCACCCTGCACAAAAATCAACTCAAAATCAAGGACCTAGGAATTAGACCAGAAACTATTCAACTCCTAGATGAAAACATAGGATCAGCCCTCCAGCATGTAGGCACAGGCAACAACTTTCTCAATATGACCCCTAAAGCTCTGGAAAAATGCCAAGAATTATAAATAGGATGACATCAAATAAAAAGCTTCTTCATAGCAAAGGAAACAAGAATGTGAAGATAAAATCTGTGGAACAGAGGAAAATTTTTGTTAGCTACTCTTCTGACAGGATTAATATCTAAAATATATAAATAACTAAAAAGAAACACCCCCAAACCCAAAACTCCATTAATGAATGGGCAAATAAGTTAAACAGATACTTCTCAAAAGAAGAAATACAAATGGCCAATGAATGTATGAAAATGTATGTTCAACATCATTAGCAATTAGGGAAATGCAAATCAAAACTACACTGAGATTTCATCTCACTCCAGTTAGAATGACAGCCATTAAGAATACAAACAATAATAAATGCTGGAGACTATGTGGAGACAAAGGAACACTTTGACGCTGTTGGTGGGATAGTAAATTAGTATAACCATTATGGAAATCAGTATGGAGATTCCTCAAAAGATTAGGCATGGAACCGCCATATGACACAGCTATACTACTCCTTGGTATTTATCTGTAAGAAAGTCATCATACTATAGTGATACATGCATACCCATGTTTATAGCAGCACTATTCACAATAGCCAAATTATGAAACCAGCCTAGGTGTCCATCAATGGATGAACAGATAAAGAAAATGTGGTATATATACACAATGGAGTATTTGTTTTTAGCCATCAAGAAAAACAAAACACAAAAAAGCATGTAATTGGTAGGAAAATAGATGGAACTTGAGACCATTATGTTAAGCAAAGTAAGTCAAACTCAGGTCAAGGGCTGTATGTTTTCTCTCAAATGTTGAAGCTAGAGAGGAAAAAGGTAAAGAAAGGTGAGAGGATTCCATGAAAATTGAAATCAGTAGAGTTGAGGAAAGGGACCAGAGGGAGAAAAGAGGGGAGGGAAAGGGGAAATACTGGGAAATTATATTGTCATATTGTGTGCATGTATAAATATGTAGCAGCAAATCCCACCATTATGTACAACTATAATGCATCAATGAAAAATATGGAAAGAAAAAAAAGAAAATCATTTGGGCATGATTCTTAGACATACATCTCTGACATTCATACCCATTAAGATACAATGTTTGCTAAAACCAGGGCCTAGACTTCTGCTGGTTATAATTCCAGACAATTAAGGTTAACCATAACTATTAACTTTTAGGTTATACGCTTGACAGTTTTTATTCCTTGATGTTCACATTTGTCCCATTAAAAAGTGAGGTGGGGTCTTCCTGACAATTTTGTACAAGAGCCTCACAGGGGCTTAAAAATATCTGAGATACAATCTGTCAATTTCGTCAAAGTCACAGTGGGGAAATGGAGTAAACTACCTCCTCCCTGCTTCCACCCTAAAGCCCAACATTGGAAACCAGTGAGTAGTCTCAGGGGTCCTTCCTATTGTGTCTTGGACATTTTACAAATGGACCTTTTCTTTCATTGTCCTCATTATTGACCCCTGCTACTGTTTAATTCTTTATCAACCTCTACTTTTTCAAAAGATTTGGTTCCTGGAATAGCTTAGTCAAAGCTGATTTTCCTTTCTGGAGTAGAAGTTCTTGAGCATTGGAGTTGGTCTTTATCTTTAGTGCTTAAACTAAGATATGTCATGTCAGAAACTGAGAATTGAAGAAAATTCTGGCCTTTATGTTAAATGATGCTGAAAAATTAAAACTACAAACCAAATAACTTGCTCATCAGGACTGCTTTGAGAAGAGCTAATTCAAAGTTGTTGTGTTGTTAACTTTGTCCAATCCCAACTGGTTCTCTGCTCTTTAGGAACTACCTTAAAGCCATTCATAATGGGTCCCCATAACCCTATAAATACTCTCCCTAATTTTCTTCCTTTGGAGATTTGAAGACTTCGTGAAGGTGGTGGTCTTGCTTGCTATAGTAAGTTTAAGAAACTTTTCTTGATCAATAGGTGTTTCTCATTGACATCATGGGGGGATGAATTGAGCTAACATATTTTATAGAATAAATATGTAAGAGATAATTTATTAAATAGATGTGGGCACTAAAACTCACAAAAGTACTTCAAGAAAGTATGTAGACTGTAAGGTCAAATTTATTCAGTCTTTGCAAGGCACATTTTGCACATGACTCTTGAGGTTTCTTTCCTCTTTAAGAATACCTTGATGTTATTTGAGTCTGATTCAGCATGCATTGTGTGAAAGGCAGGGGAGAAAGGGAAAAATATGCATTTGTATCATGTGTTTTGTCTTGACTGTCTCCTATACCTGGGGGTGTGCCTAAATCACCAGCTTCTAGGAAGGCATAGAATATGGAGGGGTTCATGTATTTGAATGCGAGTCTGTAATTTAAACAATGATGAAGAGGAAATAGAACGAAAACTCCAGTGAATGCATTCTTAAAAGGAATGGTATACTCTATCTCTAAAGGCTAAAAAATTGATTCTTGAGGGAGCAAAAAAATTCTTAGATATTACAAATGATTTGTGGTCCTACAAAACACCACAGTACGTAACCACATATATAATGGATGATACCTGTGTATTAAAATTTCATAGGGAGAAGGTGACTAAGGAAAGAAAATGTTTAAAAAGGCTTCTTAGGATAGGAAAAAAATGAAAAAAATGATTTTTTTATTACTGAAAAAAAAATTTGACAAGTACCCCTCTGGGGATAATTTCTTCAAGATGGCCATGATTTAAACTCTTCACATTTGGTTCTAAGATTTCAAGTCTCACAGTGAATCTGGTACTAGAACCGCTCATGGCTGTACCAGACATAAATGTTTGATTGTTTTAAAAAACCCAAATATGTCTTTAAAACATATTCTTAAGTAAAAAGAAAACAATGTACACATGGTAGCTGGAATTTCTCAGTGCCTTCATAGGTTTGGCTCTACATGAATCTGAAGTGTGTGTGTGTGTGTGTGTGTGTGTGTGTGTGTGTGAGAGAGAGAGAGAGAGAGAGAGAGAGTGAGTGAGCATCTCACTTTAAATATTCTATGTATCTCTTGATATAAAATTCATATGGAAATTCACTTGGAAAAGAGATTAACTTGAGTCTACCAACACTGGCAGATTGTAGAGCAAGCTACAAATGAGGCAAGGCATTAGAGACCATGGTTTTCTCGCCCTGGAAAAAATAACAAGCCCAATATTTACTTTACTCTATTACATTACAAGATGTACCAGTCAAAATCAATCAATTATAGCCACTAGAGAGCAAATAATTAACATGTCTCATTATGTCATTCATCTCCTCAGCTGGCAGAAAGACTCAATAATGTGTACTATGTGCAACTTGACTGTTTGCATTTAATTTGTATTGTAATCAGAAAGTGCTCAAAGATTCTTAAAACATTAGGTGGCAAAGGACACTGGCCTGGGCTTATTGACACAGCATCTATTCATTTCTTTCTAAACAATTAGAGTTTCCAGGAAATATTAAGTGCTAAAACAGATGCTATCTACATAAACATATTTACCAAAATAAGATTATCCTGAAAATTGGTCCTTCAAACACTTTGACATTGTGTAGGTGCAATATGGGAGAGAGGTCTTGGTCCATAATATAATGAATGTCACAATAATCTAAATTTTAATGAGGTTGTTTTGCTTTTTCTACACAACCCCAGGCGTAGGTGAACATCCAAAGCCATTATTCATAAAATATGCAAACTAATAGGCCTATGCTTGTCTCTTTCAATTTTCAGACTAATGATTACTGTGTTTCATATCTCGCAGATTACAGAATCCAATGATCACACTCTAGGCAGCTCTGTTTTTCCATTTATAGAAAATAGAATACCAGTAGTAGAAATAAAAATGTATGTTCATGAGCACTTATTGAAGGCCCGTGATAAGGTGGCCAGTTTGTTGGGTACTTTATATTTGCTATTGAGAATAACAGAAACTCTACTGCAACTTTGTGAAGTTACTTTTATCACCGCCACTACTTACAGTCCCTAGCCTTTCTCCTTATCAGCCTTACTTTATTGCATCTTTTATAATGTCTTTTTTTTCTACCAATAAGGAACTGCAGGTTCACAGATATTAATATGCTTAAACTTGATGAGCTTAAAAAATGTCACATGTAAGTGAAATGATGCAATATTTCTTTCTGTGTCCAGCTTATTTCACTTGGCACACCTGGAATTTAAAAAACAAGTCCACATACGAAGAAAAGGAATACGGCAATAACAACACAAGAAGGAGAAGGAGGAAATGTAGTTCAAAGAATACCAAACAGCAGGTATCTGGGATGAACAAGTCTAGAGGTCATTAGTGCCACTTGAGGACTCAAATCGGTAAAAGTACATTGTTTTGGGGATTTTTGTGAAATAAGTTGATGTTAGCTACTTTTGCTCTCAGCTGTTTTCAGAATCCTCTTTCTCCCAAAAGTTGATGATGGATAGACATGTTCATTTGTGTTACTAATAAGCATTTTGCTATCGATTGTATCCCATAATGTCATATTGTAAACCTCAAATACACATGATGCAATTTTATTAAAAAGAGTGGTACAATGGAGGTGAAAATCCAAACCTGGCTAATTCAAATATATGTTCTTTTCAGAGGACTGTCCTGGGATTTTGGAACTAGCATTATTTTTAATAACACTTAGTTGGCCATTTTGCATACTTCTCAACAAAGATCTTCCTCTTGGAGGAGCTTGTATCTAATGGGGTTGACAGACAATAAACAAAAAATAAACAAAAAAAATGTCATGAAAAATATCAAGGTAAGGGGAAAGAAAGAGTTGGTTGAGGCAATGTTTCTCTGTATGGACTGATCAGAGAATGTTTGCACAAGACCTTTGAGCAGAGAACTGCACTGAGAGCATTTTAGGCACAAGAATGTAAGGAGGGATGAGAACAGTGAGTTCATAGCAGAGCAAGGAAGACCCAGGGTCAGGAGAAGTGGGGAGGTTCATGGGTCATTGTTGGTGGTTTTAGGGCAGTAGACAGAGAGGAGATAAGGTTGGGTTGGGGCCTGGTAGACCATGGTAAGGATTTCAGATTGTTTTCCTTGAGTGAGATGGAAATCACTGGAGAGGTTTGAAAGAGTGATATAATGACACATTTTCAAATGAACACGTGTGTGTGTGTGTGTGTGTGTGTGTGGATCTGGCAGTGGTGGGAGCTAGAAGGTAGATGGCCAGCTAGGAGCCTATGGTAATAGTTCAGGACAAATGTGGCAGTGGCTTGGGGGTAGGCCAACATTGTGAAGATGATGAATAGTGATAGCATTTAGCATGTATTTTAAAGGAAGAGATGATGAGATGGATTGACTAACTGCATATGAAATGTGAGAGAAAGAACAGATATCAGGAAGATTCCAAGGTTTGGTATTTATTTCACTGGCAAGGTGATGCTATCTGGGAAAAGGAAAACTGGGGAAGGATAGGTTTTGGAGAAGATTAAAAAAACATTTTTAGATGTATTAGTTTTGAAATGTTTTATTAGGCACCCTAGCAATTTTCAGTTCCTCAAATATTTCATATTCTCTGTTTGTAAGGGTTTTCTATCTTTTAGAAATAGTAAACCAAGAACAGATAGTACTGTACTTAAAGTACTTATAATTTCCTTGTCCTTATTTTATTGTTTATGATTAGCGTATAGATGGTTTTTCCAATTCCAAATTCTATTAGGAGGTTTTAAAAAACACTTCACTCTTGCACAAGAATTCTTTCATACCATGCTGAACTTTTTAACCACATAGTTGTTTTTCAGGATTCTCAAAAGCTCTGACATTTAGAAATCCTTGTCTAATATTTATGAAATCATCATTATTTATTGTAGAGGTCTGATGCATTATATTTTCTGCTAGTGTATTTTAGTTTTTCATAAAAAATTATATTTCTTCTAAAGCCACAAGCGAATTTTAATATCATCCACATTTTACTTGATGGAGCCTGTGTCAGAGTGACTTCTTTTTGTTCTTGGATGACATTGTTACTTGAAAAGCACTTGTTATTGATAAAGTATACATTTCCTAACACAGTGATGTCAAGAAACAGCCAAAATGTGTCTACCTGACAAGATACTAGATGAGATACCAACAAGTAGAAATGAAGCATAGAGGATAAAACAAAGTTCTGGGTTTTTTACTTTTTTCTCTGTGGTCTGGAATAAAGTACTTAATACCTCTAAAGTTTCAGTTTTTGTTTAAACAATTAAAATAATAATAGAAACAAATTAATGAGTTTGTTAGGAAAATTAAATGAGACAATCTACCTGAAGTTATTAACACTATATGATGCCTAGCACACAGTAGATACTTAATAATTGATATAATTATCATTATTTTTATTACTATCATTACTGAAGGATAAAATGCTATATTGAGGGATCTTTAGCACTTAACTCTTTGCAAACAATTGACATAGTCTCTGATGAATATAGATATGAAAAGTATAGTCAGTTTTCTCCAAAAATTTACAACCTATTTGCAGGAAATAAGAGTTCTATTCTTGAACATAATATAATAAAAACATTAAAAAGTACTTTAAGTGGTTTAAGAAGGAGATAAATTATGACAGAATAGTACAGATTTATGTCCTTGGAGTGCATTGATAATTGTTGCTTTGGGTATTCAGAAGTGAGAGAGGGGTGATTTTTTGGCCCAAGGTGATTACAGAAGACTTTGGGAAAACACAGTGGAATTTGAAGTGGATCTTAGGAGAGGAACGGCGCTTTTTAATTAAAGAAGAAAGCAGAAATTTGGGAAAAGTGCAGAACCGAGGAGAGTGATTTTATACAAACAGTTTTTGGATGTGCTGTGGGTTTCATCACAGCAAAGCAAGTTATTCTGATAAATATTTTTCTAAAGTTCTCTTGGCAAAATAGAATTAAAAACTAGAAAGATGAATGAATGCAACTCAGAGAAAAATAAACCTGTATTAAAATTGTCATGCAAAAGGTAAAAACGTTTAGAAAATCTCAGTAAGAAGTGCTTATGGCAATATTGCAGAGATCTTTCTATTTATTTTTCTAACAGCATGAGTCTTATGCTTGGGTTTTCAAGACAACCAATTGGAAGCAGAGAAAACTCTACTCTTGAGAATAAAAAGCTTTTAAGACCTTTGGCACTGTTATAAGTTTCAAGACTTTATTTGGAACTCAAAACCCAAAACTTTGACCATATTTTATCCTGTGCTACTTTCAAGTGCTCCCTTGAGTTACTGTTTGCTGCTGACAAAATGGAAACACAAGAAAAAAATCTTGGTTAGTATCTTATACATTTATTTTGCTACAAGTGCTATGTAGTTGTGAGGATCAGATCATCTGAAATACAAAAATAATAACAGATAATACAAAGTGCTAGGTGATATTTAATTCATTTCTGTATTTTGAACACATGAAATCAGAGATACATATATTAATAATGACAAGTTTTACATGGGGGAACAAATAATTGAAGACTATCACATAAAGAGGATGACAAATGATTAACCTTTGACTAGCCTTGTAATTGGGAATTCACAAAGTACATAGATGGGGAAAAGACCTTTCATGTGCAGGAAATTGCACAGTGGAGAAAAGGCATATGGGCATATGGGGCTTGTATATTGTGTGTGTGTGTGTGTCTGAGAGAGAGAGGGAGAGAGGGAGGCAGGGGAAGAGAGAGAAGACAGGGAAGGGGAGAGGAGAGGAGGGGAGGGGAGGGAGAAGCAAGACTAAGATCTTTGAAGAGCTTTACACATCATGCTAGAGGCCATGAAGAACTACTGGAGAAATTCTTGCCGTGTGATATTTGGTATCCAATGTAATGGAGGTAATTACCTTAGAGAAAAGTTGTTTCTATCTTTCAGAAGAAAAATGTAGTACTCCAGAAAAGAATGAGGACAGTTTTGTTAGACATTTAAAGTAAAATGGACAGAACATGGTACTGTGGTTTGCATGGTGTCCCCCCAAAGTCCATGTAGTACAAGTGTGGTCTCCAGACTGGCACTATTAAAGAAATTAGGTGGGGTTTTAAGGAAAATCCCTAGGTCATTGGGGCATACTCTTGAAGAGCATTGTGGGACCCTGCCCCCTTCCTTTCTCACTCAATCAATATCTCTCTCTTTCTCTCATTCTCTCATTTTGTTTCTGGCTTGTGGCCTTAGTGGTTTGCTCCTGTCATGATGTGTCTTCCTTACCAGAGGTCTAAAGCATGGGATTGCCTGATCTTATTTGGAACCTCCAAAACCATGAGTCAAGCACACCATTATTGTTCATAAGTTCATTATCCCAGATATTTTGTTATAGTAATGTGGAATTGATTAATAATTGGTTTTTAACTGGCCATGGAGGCTGAAAGAGAGGAAGGAGTCTCAGATGTCCTTCAGGGTTCCAACTAAGGTGACTGGGCAAAATAACTTTTTTTTAGTAAGTACTTATTTATTAAGTGTGTTTAGAACTATTTATAGGTTCTTTTTTTAAAAATATATTTTATTTTTTATGTGGTGCTGAGGATCGAACCCAGTGCCTCACGCATGCTAGGCGAGCACGCTACCACTGTGCCATAACCTCAGCCCTATTTTTAGGTTCTTTAATAGATTTGGGGCACACAAAATTAACTGAGAGTTTAATGGAAGAGACAAATGAACATACAATTATATCACAGTTGATAAGTGACTTCATTCATTCTGATAAATAATATAGCAGGGAAATAAAGCAGATACAGGAAATAAGGAACAATAATATATTTAGTTCTAGACATAAAAAACATTATGGGATCTCTAGAACCACAAACACTAGTGAGAAATTGGGACCATGCTGAAAGGAAGTGAGGGATGAAGAAACAAGAATGAGCCTGGGCTTGAGTTGTTGCCTGTCTTCATCACTTGTGGGATTGTGACCTAAGTAATAATTTCATCATCTGCAAAATGGGATTCAGGTCAGTTCCCTGCAGAGTTATTGAGAGTGAGAGAGAGCAATACATTACATGTTAATGATGCTCCAGTGGGTGAGAAATGACTCTGGTCAAGTCTAGTGAGCAAGAGATGCCCTGGCTTCCTGGCTTGTGACTTAAGGGGTTTGCACTGAACATCATCTTATTACCTGAACTATTGATTATTCAGGTTCATGTTGTCAGAACTATTTTCCTGCCTTTGGGTGATGACAATAATATTTAAAATAATCTGTAGATCTGTTAAAATTAGATTTTTTTAAGATTGCACATATCAATCAGTGTTTGCATGAAAACACTTCCTAACTTTATCTTTAAGATGATGAGGGCAATCATTTTTATGATATCATTTGAATGGTGGCAATAGATATTTTGAGATTCATGAAGAAACTCTATTATTAGTTACACAAGTGTCCCCTCAGTGTCAGAGGCTGATCTCCATGCATATAACTAAATAAAGTTGAAATTTTGATCTTTAATAAATAAAATGTCTTTTTTTGATTTATGAGGAAGGGTGGATTTAGAAGCAGAAAGACCTTAGGTTAGCCTTGGCTTGTTTTCTCAGTTCCTTAAGTGGGTTTGGACAAGTTTTTAATGTCTATGAACTTTAGTTTTCTCAATGTTAAAATGTAGTTAATAATAACTTTGTTGCACATTTATTGTGAAACTTACATGAGATAAAGCAAATAAAATGACTATCCAAGTGCCAGGCACCTGGTAGCTTCCAAGTTTTTTCCTGGAAATGGAAACTTTGATTATTTTTTTCTCTTTCTCTTCTCAAAGAAAAATCATTTGTGACACTTTTTACCAAATGTCTCAGCTAATAATAAAATTCATTGTGGCAACTCTAGATATAAACTGCCAAACTGAGACATTAAAACTGTGCTAGCACATATGCTCTGATTTTAGATTTAGTTGCCTGGGACGTAACTTACACATGAGTCACTGGGAGGATGGGTGCTATCAGCATAAGACAGACTATATTTACCGTAACTGTCTCTTATTATTTTTCTCACTTGCAGAATCCTGCGAGAAAGAACTCAGCAGCTGTGCTGCCAGAGAAGCACATTTAAGTGTGTGATAACATAGAAAAATACATTATTAATTAGAAGCAGCATGATGAGTTGAAATCTTGTCAAGTTGTCCAGTAGATTTTCTCACTTCTATCACATCATTACTTTTAAAGGATAACTTTCAAACTAAATGTGTTTATAGATCTGGCATATCTCTTTCTCGAACCAAGAAGTTTCCTTTCCTTAATAGGAAGGGTAGTTCTCCAATGAAGGATGTTAATCATTTTAAACGCTGTTTATTTACCATTCTAGGATTATCTGCATTGTGATTATTTGTTTATCATTCCTTTAGACATCTAAGTATATTAGAAGTTTGGAGCAAATTTTATTTGCTTACTGCATAACACCTGCAATCAAGTTGATATCTCACACATATTAAATATTTAGTGAAGTGCTAATGAAACAATGAATAAATTTGAGCTCACTAAATTGAGACACACCAGGTTTGTGAATTCTGTTTGACATATGAGGCTGATATTCCCTCTCTTTACCCTACCACCACTTCTGTTTCTCCCTATGTATTGCATTTGTTTTTTTCTCTTGTATTTTAACATCTGCTTCCATCCATTTTGATTGTCGGGAACTATTACTTTCTAAAACATTTCCTCTCTCTTTTTTTGGTACTGGAGATTGAACTCAGGCGCACTCAACCACTGAGCCACATCCCCAGCCCTATTTTGTGTTTTATGTAGAGACAGGGTCTTGCTTAGTTGCTTAGCACCTCGCCATTGCTGAGGCTGGCTTTGAACTCGCGATTCTCCTGTCTCAGCCTCCCTAAGTGCTGGGATTACAGGCTTGCGTCACCGCGCCTGGCTACATTTCCTCTCTTCTAATAACTATCTTTTGTACATTGAGTGTGTAGGACTGGAAGTTGAACCCAGGGCCTCACACATGCTATGTAAGCATTGTACTACTGAACTACATCCTTTTTAAAAATTTTTATTTTGAAATGAGGTCTCACTAAATGGTCCAGGCTGCCCTTGAATTTGGGACCATCCAGCTTTGGCACTTCTCCCTACTATAGTAGCTGTAATTATAGGCATGTGCTATCACAATTACCTCTAGGTGCTATGGTCTAATGCTCACATCCCTTAACTCCATTCACACAGCATTCCTGCAGGGCAGGTTCTATTATTACTCTGTACCAGATCTTGGTGTGCTTGAATCTCAGCACTCAAACACTGGTCTATATGGCACCAAAAGTCTTGCTTGTTGGATTTCTTCTCTCTTTATATGTCAGGGATTAAAAATTAAAGAATTGTTTTGAGGCTCAATCAAAATAATCTATATCAATATTCTTCATGTACTGTTGTGACTTTGTTCATTTGTGAATGCACTCTCCTTGTAAACTGTTACAATCTGAAAATGCCACTTGTCCTTTTCATGAACATACTTGTTTATACCTAGGTAAATTATCTAAACCCTAAGTGGCTAATTTATCAATTAAAGTGAGATTGTAGGACAAAGCAACAGTGGTAGGTGCCAGATGCTGGGTGGTGTCTTTTAAAAGTGATGCTGCTGCATGTGTGGCTGGCAAATGAAAACCAACCTAGATGAGAGAGATTTGCCAATACCTGTTCCTCAAGGACCTCAAATTGAAAATGAAGCCAGTTGGTATTGACTGAGTGTGGCCCTGATACTGGCTCAAATCTCCTCTACTCACTTTTTATCCAAGAGTGATATCCTGGGCTGCTCCTGGTGAGAATCAAGGCTTGTAACTTATGGACAGGCCGGTAGTTTGGTTCTTCTACCTTCGCCTTCTCCCTTTTGTATAAATATTTATGGATTACTCAATAAGTGTTTTGAAATTTTCAGTTTAAGCAACATATTTTCTAATTAAAGTGTTTCATTTTAGTACTGGAACTTGGGCATAATTACATCAGTTCTCTCCTAATACTTCTTTCTAATGGAGGCCTAAGCATTAAAGATGTTTTAAACCAAATTGATGGAGTTTATTAACAGCATTAATGAGAGGTAGCCATAAGAGCCAACTTCCATATTAAATTGGTCTGTATAGATAATGATATTTAAAATCTGAATACATACTTAGATGTATTAGGTAATTGTACATGTACTTTCCATTTAGCTTATTTGTAGGAGGAAATAAGGCATTAGAATCAGAAAGCAAATCTTGTTTCTAGCCCATAGGCACTGGAAAAGTCATTTATTCAAGTCCTTAGCCCATTTTAAAATCAGGTAACTAGCTTTTTTTTTTTGGTGTGGTGTTGTTGTTATCTAGTTGTAGAGGTTACTTATATATTTTGGACATTTTTTCCTTTCCATTTTCTTCTTGATGTTTTAGTTTCAAATCTTATTAAGTCTTTACTTTTGTTTCTTGTATGTGGTGTAAGATTAGGGTTTTACTTCATTCTTTTGCATGTGGCCATTAAATAGCCAAGATATGGAATGAATAATGAATGAATGGACAAGTTAAATGTGGTATGTACTCGTAGTGGAATATTATTCTGTCTTAAAAAAACCCAAAGTCCTGTAATATGCAACAACATGGATGTCGAGGACATTGTGGTAAAGGAAATAAGCCAACCATAGGAGGACAAATGCTGTGTGATTCCAGTTATAGATGCTATCTAACATAGCCACATTAATAGAAGCAGAGATTATCATGGTGCTTCCCAAGGGCTTAAAGGAAGAGGGAAGTGGGGAGTTGTAACCAGCAGATACAATTTCAGTTATGTAAGATGAATAAATTCTAGAGATCTGCTGTACAATGTTGTTCCTACAGTTAACAATACTTTCTCTTTGTACATTTAAAAATCTAAGTGATAGAGCTCACATTAAGTATTCTTAACACACACATGTACACACACATGAATTAACTTTTAAAGCCTTGGATTCCTCACCCTTGACTGGGGTTATCAGGAAGGGAGGAGCATATAAATTACATACAGAGGGTCCCTGACTAATTTCTCCAGTGCATCCTCACTACCTCTGCTATTCTCCATATTTTCTGGATTTTCTTTCATTATATCACATAGTCTGATATGATTGTCTTTATTTAATTACCTTTTTTTTTTACATAAAGGCAATGTACACTCAATGAGGGCAGATGTATTTTTTGATTGATTTGTTGCTAAATCTCCATCTCTGATAACCATGTTACCATACAAGATGTTTAGCAATTATTTGTTGAATGAATGAATAATATCTCAAAATATTGCACATTATACTCTATGTAGTAAAACATAATAAATGATCGCTATTATTGCTGTAAATATAATTATGTGCTTACAATGAAATTTTAGGAGCTATTATTTTGTTATTTTGTTTCCTGAGATTTGACTGGGTTCTTTGAATTTCCATGGTCTCTCCTGCACATTTTCCCTGTAAGAACTCATTCATCAGTGACTTCAGTTCCCTGATACACATTTCTGGTCTCTTCTCTCTGGAGCCCCACTCATGGCAGGTAGTCACCTCATCCTTAACATGTCCCCCAAATCCTACTCATCCTGCTAAGCTCCTTTTCTTAGTGCGTAGCATCTGCACTTACTCTACTGCTTGTTAGGAATTGTGCCTCATCTGTGATGTCTCCCTTTTGCTCAAATCTGATCAGTTCTGTTTCTCCCTCAGGAATGTTTCTCTTTTCCTCCTTTGCTTAGCTCAGATTCTCACTCTTATTTGGGCTTGTATGGCAACCAACAATGTAGACAAATCTTATTGAAGACAATATCAGGTTTTTATATGCACTTTATACATGCAGAAACCTATGAGGTAGACGTTATTAGTGCATTGTTATTGTTTTCTTATGGATGAGGAAAAAGCAAGGTTAAGTGAGATAGAACAGTTTTCTTAAATTCTCATAGTTTCTCAGTGTTGGAACCAGGGTTTGAACTTAGAGCTGTCTGATTCCAGAGCCTCCACCATCTTCTAAATATTCTAATTGCCACACGATTCTTTCCTCTTTAACCCTTGTTCAATCCACACAGCCTTCTTTCCTCTGAGTGACCTCTTAATAATTTTTCAAGAATGATTTTAAACATTGTCTCTTCCACCCTTTACAGGTCCCACTGGGTGGAAGTTGATGCTCCTGTGAGGTTTGAGAACAGTCTTTACCCATGTCTGCCTAGACTGTTATTATTGATCATTTTTATTCTGTGTCTTAATTATCAGCTCACATGCCCTTGAGAGCAGAAATCTTATAATATCTGTGCTTCATTACAATTAGGTAGAATTTAATTAAAGGAATACTTCTATAAATATTATTTATTGAGTAATTTAATACTTGCTTTTATTTTGTAGAAATGTAATATATTTTTCTCTATAAAGATTTATAATTATCAATTTAGAATATTTGACTTTAAATTCAGTTTCCCCCTTGACTTCTGCAAGCAACACAGGGAGATTTTTATAAGCAAAACTTTTTTCAGCCTCCCATCCCCAAGTTAGCAAGTCCTTTTTGGTATTTGGTGACCCCTAGTTTTTCTAATATCTTTGTTCTCTCAGCCTAGTATTTTCCTATGATATCCTATGTTACTGCATTCTATTTTTCCCAGTTTTGTTTTCTGCCAGGTAACAGCTAACGTGTCAGCCTGGTGATTCACTTCTCACTTGCAACATGAGTTCAGAAGCCATTTTTCACCTCTGATCAGTGGTAGGAGTTTCAGATTCCAGAAGATATTTTTGGGCAGTGGGTCTTATCATTTTCTACAATTATGACCTTTTGTGTCTTTAAAGAAACCTGCATATGTCTTTTCTCCATAGTCACTCTTCCAAAATTGGTAAAAAGTCCTTTGCAGTGGATAAAACTGTGATGTGACTAATGGATTGTAAGTAGAGAAGTGGTTATCTCTGCCAGGATGCTTGAATTCTAAATTACCCAAATCTTTATCATTAGCTTCTTTTGGAGAAGATAAGATTTGATATTTATTCAGAGACAATGAAAGCTTACCTCATCCATCTTCAGAGTTTGAAAATACATATGTATCTAAATAGAAAACAATTGTGAATATATTCAGGTTCTGACTCCAGAAGTCAATTTAAAAAAAAAATGCATGAATCTCGGTCTACCAAGGAAAAAAAATCACATCAGAGATGTATTAATATGGATATATCCTTGTAACCATTTGAGAAATGCCAATTTTGGAATTGTTTGAATAAAGCAAAAGTATTTTTTTTGCTTTTAAAGATCTTGTAGGAAATAAACAGCATTTAGAATATTAAATTTAAATGATATGAAAGTATTAATTATAAATTAATCATTAATTTACATGGAATTTACTTCAATGTAAAATTCTAGGACAGATAGCTTTTAATAAGTGGAGGTAGGATTTATGTTCATATAAATTTATGTTCCTAAGTCAAATATTTGAAAAGACCTCTCTTAACTATTCTTAAATGCAAAATAAATAGTTCATTATCTACCTCCTCATGAGAACTTCAATTTTTGAAGGAATTATTTTTCAGAATGAGTCCAAGTTAGTTATAGGAAAGAAAATAATGGGCAATTGAATGGGGCATAATAAAATCATGCACGGCATTTGGCTTACTCCATCATGTCGGTGGTATTGATGATGAAAACTGAAGCTTGCTGCTAAAGGCTCAAGACATCAGGATTGTGGACAGACTTTGGTCCAATTGCTTTGTACTGTCCAAAGCTTTTTGTTTCATGACACTGTGTGGCGCCTCTACCTCACATGATATAAAGTTACTGAGAGAGATGGACAGACAGACTAGACCTTGGAGGTAAAAACCAGAGTATAAGCAAAACTGGAGATTAGGCTTACTCTGCTTTGCAGTATAAATATTTGCCCATTGAAGGGGATAGAGAAGTAGTAAAGAATGCTAATTATTCTATTTACTAATTATTCTATTGCTAATTATCACATTTGCTAATTATTCTATTCTATTATTTTTTTCAGTATTTGAGCTGATTTAGCACAGTTTAAGTCAGAAGGGTCCAAGGTGTTCTGAAGCTACTTAAAATATGCATATTATGGCCATGTATGTATTACTTTTCCCACTTGCCCATAAATATACTCATGTATTCATAGATGAGATGAGAAGACTATCTGAAATATAGAAACATTTTTTCTTGCCTATAGTGGCTGAGGATCACTATCATCAGGTTCAGTTATATAAGACTTCAACCTGTATTTGTATAGTGGTATTTTTTAAACTAAGTAAATAAAGCCCCATGGCTTAGATCAAACTGGACTACTGTGGTGACATGTTTCACAACTGACTACTGTCTACCTTAACCAACCGTATACCTTTTTTTGGGAAAATACTCCCTTGAACAGATAATTTTCTTTCTTGGAAATGAACCCCCCAAGTATTTATTCTGCTATAATCATCCTTTTGCTTCTAAATAAGATGAATTCAAGTTAATATTCATTTTCATGGAATAGATATAAGGTTGTCACATCCTGAGCAACAGTTTATTCAGGGCTAATGGAACCAGTTGATGAGGGGATTAGGAAAAAGATAAACAGACACAAAAGTAGAGAAAAAGCCAGGGCTTGGTGATTCAGCCTACCTCTGGTGGAGGAAGACTGACCAGGAGCAAACTCAGCATGTTTATTATATAGGTTTAAACATCAGAAGGATTTATTGTGAGAAAGCTTCTTCAAGATAAACAAGACCAAAGCTGAGGGTAAAAGCAGCCCAATTAGAACTTATCAGCTTGCACCCATAATTCTCTACTTCCAGGCAGCAGATGTTTGAACACAAGGTTATAAACTAATAAAATTCCTTGGCTAGCAAGGAATTTCCTTTTGAACAGGGTGTCACCATACAATTGGGCAGTTTTCAATCAGCGCCTTTGCACCAAGAAATTCCTTCCTAAGGGACGTGTCACCTCTGTCTTTGGGTAGTTCAAAGACCCATAATTCATTTATGGTTCCTGACATAGGGTGCTATGCATTTTAAATTAGTAATGCCATTTCAGTAGAATTTGAGACCTGAGAATCATTTTCATTATAAAACTAAGTGTCCTTGGGATTGTGATTGTAGCTCAGTGGTAGAGCGCTTGCCTCGCATGCGTGAGGCCCTGAGTTCGATCCTCAGCACCACATACAAACCAATAAGATAAAGACATTGTGTCCATCTACAACTAAAAAAAAAAATTAAAAAAAAATTTAAAAACAACAACAACAAAAATAAAACACTAAATGTCCTGAGTAGAATTTTTCTGTATGTAATTCCTTGGAAAAATAATATTGAGTATTTTAGTTATTCTATGCTTCACCAAAAGCATAAAACATTTATCCATTTGTGTAGATGTTTATCCTGTGCTAGTAGCTGAACAAAACAAGTGAAACAGACACGAGTTCTTTCCTCTGGAATATTCCTACAAATGCTAAGAAGCTGGCATGACAGAAGCCTGAAGCAATCTTTGTGCAATTGATACCAATGCTAAATGAAAAATAATTAAACATATAGAAGCTCAGTTTGCAGAAATTATTTCAAAAGAAAACTTGACAAAAACATTCATTCACACACTCATTCAACTCACCCTCTTCACATTGAGAACAAGGACCTTTGGTTGGAAGAGTAATTATAAGTTGTTTAAAAAAAAATCAAGAAAACATTTAATATCTGTGTTAATAATGAAAACACTTTACTAGAATGATTATTGTTTCATTGATAGGATGAGTCAGCATTTTTGGAAAGCTTGCCCTTCCTTCAAATCAGCCAGTCACACTCATAGCACTTATTAATCTTCCTCTCTTCATTTGGCTTGCTTTGTCACAATTTCTTCCATGTCATCAATATTTAGTAGAAATGCACTTTTCTTGTTCACTCTTTTCATGCACTAGATAGAGGATTTGTTAAATGACAAATTTAGGCCATAATATACTAATTTTATGCATATGTTAGTTCTGAAATTTTGTATTTTCTGTGCAAACCAAGAATTGCTTTTAAATTGCTAAGTTAGAATGGAAAGGAGATCTAACACCAGAGTTATTCATTTCTCACTGGTGACTAAACTGAGTGATTCATTTACTGACTCATTTACTCATTGATTTATCTGTTTTTGGAGCATATTGTATTGTAATTTCATTTACTCAGTGATAATGAAATGTAAGATATAGCTCCTGTCTCAAGAAATTTATATTCTGTTACTCTCTGTTATGGGTTAGATATGTATGAGGTAGCTCCCAAAAGTTCATGTCCCAGAAAGGTCAAAGGTGAAATGATTGGATTATTATAGCTTTAACATGATCAGTGCATTAATCCACTTGAATGGATTAACTGGGTGCTAACTGTTTACAGGTTGGGTGTGGCTAGAGCAGTTAGGTCACTAGGGCTGTGCCTTTGAGGATTATATTTTGTTCCCAGTGAGTGGAGGTCTCTCAGCTTTCTGATTGTCATGTCCTGATCTGCTCTCCTTCTCCATACCTTTCCACCAGATGTTCTGCTTCAGCTCAGGCCCAGAGTAAGAGAGTTGGCATTCTATGGACTTGAGACCTCTGAAACCAGGAGCACCAAATGAACTCTTTGTCCTCTAAAATTGTTCTTGTCAGGTCTTTTGGTTACAGCAGTGAAAAAGCTGACTAAGACAATTTCTGACCTCTACAATAATGAGCAAATATTACCCACTGTTCCAAGGATCCTAACAGTATTCCACTTGTTCCTATTCAATATAAGTCATGCAATTTATCATGTTATAGATATTATCAACCAAATTTAGTATGTTGTAAAGAAAAGCAATATTTTATTCTTCTGAAATTTCTATTTTAACTTAATAGAATGAGCAATCTGTTTTTTAACTTATAGTTTTTTTATTAATTAGTGCATTATAGTTATACATAATAGTAGTGTTCATGCTGACATATCTATAGTGTTTATTAAGCTTTGTTAGGATATCCTAATGTATATTAAAGTATACAAGTTGATGCTATATCACAACATATATATATATATATACACACACACACATATACATTGTGAAATGATTACCACAATTCAGTTAATTAATTAATGTCTGTTATCTCTACATAGTTACTATTTGTATGTATGTGTATTAAGAATATCAAAGATTTATACTCAGCAGTATACAGTACAGTCTCATTATATATTATTATCATGCTGTACATTAGATATCAAAAATTTACTCATATTTCAGATATGTGGTATTTCTGTGTCTTATTCATTTGGCTTTCCACCATCCATTTAGCAAAAATGAGGATTTCATTCTGTTTTTAAGATGGCATAATATAGGCTGAGCATCCCTAATCCAAAATCTGAAATGCATTAAACTCTGAAAACTTTTGAGCACCAACATGATGCTACAAGTGAAAAATTCCACACCTTTACCTTGTGTGGCCAGTCACAGTCAAAACATAGATGCACTAAAAATATCATATAAAATTATACTCTGGGTTTGTATATATACAAAGTACATATAAAACAAATAAATGAATTTCATGTTTAGAATTGAGTCCCCTACCCGAGATATCTCATGTGTATGCAAATTATCCAAAATCCAAAAATTCTGAAATATGAAACACTTCTGGTCCCAATCATTTTGAATAAGTGATACTCAACTTGTATTTTGTGTATATATATCTGTATCTCATATTTTTATGCAATCATCTTGTAAAGGACCTTGAGATTGTTTTCCTGTCTTTGCTATTGTAAATAATGCTGCCGAGAAGATGGAACTACAGGTATCTCTTTGATTCTGTTTTCAATCCCTGGATATATTACTCAGAAGCGAAGTGCTGAATCAATATAGGTCTATTTATAACCCATTAAGTTTTAAGTTTTCAATTCTAATATTTCAATGAAGTTGGTATAGGTGCATTAAAATAGGTTGAAAATAATAATCTGGAGCTTATGTATTATTAAATTAATTAGTATTATATTAGAATTGTTTAATATAATTGGTATTATGTAATTACATGATATATACTATATATTTAAGTTTTTGTAAGTATTCTATATCTGGGATAATGGAACAAAATATGTTATTTTTTTGAGGAAGCTCTGTACTGTTTTCCACAATCCTGAGGCCTTTTCTTGAAGCCCAACATGAATTTCAACAGTGACTGTTGTGGAGAAGCCTGGAGCAGGGGAGTGTATGAGATTGTTCATCTGAGCATGTATGATCTTAGAAGAGTGCCCATGTGGCAAAGCTTAGTTTTGAAGTTACATTTGTACATTTGTATTAAATGTACAAAGTCAGAGGACAGGCAATAGAGTGTCACATAATGCCACTTTAGATACTAGACTTAATTACTTAAATGTACTAAAAGTATAAAATTTTGAAGCTGGAAATGAGCTAGAGTATATATATATAATCTAGTCTACTTCATTTGGAAGATAAGGATACTTAAGGGCAGATGGAATAAGGAATTTTATAATTTTCTGTAGTTTTCTTAGAGGTGAATAAATATAGTTAATAACCTGAGAAATTCAGAATTGTAACCAAAGTTTCTTAACAATGAATCTAGTAGTATTCTTTCCATTGTGTGTAATCAAATTAGTTTTCTTATTCTATCAGTGGTGCCTCTTTGTTTATTCATTTATTTTTTTGCAAGATCTCCTTAGTTTCAGAGCTGGGATGAGGTGGTTAGTGGCTTGACCCTTCTTAGCACCTGAATTTGTTATGGTTGACTGTGCAGTTACTCATGTCACTCTGTTTAAATGTGGAAAAGACTACAGACAAAATGCCTGGGACCCTGTGAACCATGGAGGCATATGACCAACAAAATCATTCTTCTAGGTACAATAAAACGTAATGGCTCATGGAATAAAGAGTGCAGTGGTGCAGAGAGCTAGTGAATCACTGGGAAGACAGGGGAAGCTTTGTTTCAACATAAGGGTTGCATCTATTTTAGGCTACTTTTCAAAATCAAGAAAAAACATGAACATTTGAAAATGATTCCCAGGAGTGGGAATCATTTTTTAATGTTTCCTTTTTCCAAGAATACAAGACTTGAAGTTTCTAAAATTTTTTAAGTATAAAAGGCATCAGATCAACTTTTACACTTATAGATACTATGTTAGCTTCTGAATGTGGGTGTTGAATCTGTAGTCTTTTAAAAGAATGTTCTTTTAAAGTGACAGTAATGTAACATCAAATGAATGGTTAAACTGCTTACACTTTCCATGAAAACTATGGAAAGTAAAAATATTTTGTATTTTCACCATTATAATATACCAACATTAGACCTTTAGATATTTATACTGGAATGATACCTTTATTATGTCCTTGAAAAATACATGTTTATAACTTCTTAATTTATGTTTAGATTTACTGTACCAAGACCATGATGAATTCATGTTGTGAGGAAATAATTCTCAAAAAATAAGAATCAAATTTTCTTGTAGTAATGTTAAGTGCAAGAATAAATGAAAAAAATCACATTTTAAAGAACAACACAAATATTTTTCACATGTAGAAGATATATATGATATAGAACGTTAGTTGTGAACATATTAGTAGGAAAATTATACAGGTTAAATATATCTCAAGAATGTATCTTTTTAATACTACTCATGATAAATACAATTGTATTATGAATACCTAATTTGTCTACTAATTTGAGTTATTAAGAGTACTATATTTTTCAGAACACATTCATGATAGAGACATAATTCACAGAGATACAGTTTTTAAATAAGTAAGCTGTGAGTGATGGCAGCAAAATTAATGAAAATATTGATTAGTTGATTACTATAGTAAAAATATTATAATGATCTTGTAATGAAGAAAGATCTACTTTCCCTTATATATTACCTGAGCTACATAGGTATGATATACATTGTATTATTTATAAGAGTTTCAGAGTTTATTCCTTTTGGAATCTCTTTCTCTTTGGAACTAGAAATAAATTTTTAGCTAGATTTTATTCCTTCTTTAGTTGTGATTCTGTGCTTTCTTAAAGTAAAAGACCAAAGCAAGTACTTGCTATATATCATCTTCAATTTAAACTTTTGAGTGGCAGCCAGGAAAGTCAGGAATTGTTGGACTGAAAAGTTTTCAAAAGTTTCTGGTACATTTCTGACTTTAGAAATCTGGGATAGGAATCCATTGCCATATGCATGTATACTATTTTCTGAGCCTCTTCAAAACATGTTTGAGTGGGTTCCTGAATGTTCCTGATGATAGTTTCTCTTGTTGAACTGTCAATGTTAATCTGAAAAGTGAAATTACATGCAGAGCATAAGTAAGCACAATTGAACATAGATGCATAGAATAGGAAGGTTTCATTTATTCCCCCCTCCATTTCAGTCCAGTAGGTAATTTTGCTCACAGTTTTCATAGATATCTAAAAGGATTTATCAGAGATAATATTTTTTGCTTTTTAAAAGATAATATCCACCTTCACAAAGGAATAAAGAAGCCACCTGGCCTGAGACCAGAGGAGTCTCAGAAACCATTCTTCACTTAGGAGGATGTAGGTGGCTTATGAGTGGACATCTACAAACAAGGAAGCTTATGAAACCAAAGCCTCTTTTAAAGAAAAGGGAAGTTGATGTTATTTTAAAACTTATCTTCCTTAGTAGTCACAAAGGCTGTTTTAACTGAATGTGCCCTGAAATGGGAAGAAGGTGAGAAGAGGAGAAATGGAAGATAGAAGTTGTTATCTTAGTAAATCAAAAAATTTCCAATTCAGAGTTTCAGAGAATAAGTTACCATTGCACATCCTTTCCCCTTAACAGGAATCATTTTTCGTTGTCTATCTGCCAGGAAAAGTCTCAGTAAATCTGTTTCATTCATTGTAAATCACTATTGGTAATCACAATGTGGATGTCTGCTGGGTCTGCTGGTTTTATAATAAGGTAAACAGTAATCTCTGGTGTGGTAGCGGATCACCACTGGGATCGCCACTGCACATGCCTATTTATGGCATTTGTAGTTTTTGCTGGCAAGGACGCTTTTTCTTCCTAGGACTGCCTTTTTTCTTTTTAACCTTCCTAGGAATTAAGATAAACTAATGAGCAACTTTGGATCGAGACAGTAGGTTTGAATACTAACATTACCACTGTAATGACACCAGGCAAGTTCATTAACTTTACAAATTCTGTTTTTTTAATATGTAAAATAAGGTTAGTAATTCCAAATTTATAACATATTAAGAGATATTGGGATGTAAAGTGCCTGGCATGTATGGATAACTGACAGATATTAATGCCAAAAGATGCACTGATTTCAATTCTCATCTTTGTTACCTCTCTAGGGGACTGTGGCTGGATGTAGGTCTTATAAAGCTTCTTTGCCATATAAATTCTTCTCCACCGTGAGGCAATTTTCTTATAGGTTTCACATGCCATCCAGAATTTAATATTCTCATCACTGTGCTCCATTTTTAAGTATGCTGCATAGACTACTGGACCATCTAAAAGTAGTAAAGAAATCAGTTTATTTTTATAGTTAAAATTATCAAAAAATCTGAACAATATTTAATGCAGCTTAAAACAAAAGTCTGAATAAAATTTCCCTTATTATTTATCAAGTGAATATTTCATATTCATATCTGTATCTATCACACTCTTAGATCTATACATCTGAAGCATATTCAATAATCCAGTCATTGGTGAGGTCATCCCTTCATTCTGAGTCACTCAGAGGAAATGGCTCACCACTGTGGATGGGTCTGTGACACATAGGACAGGAGATGTCATAGGTACCTAGAAAAAACACTTAAGCTGGAGAGGTAGGAAGAACTCTGATCATGATGTTACATAGCAAATCTAAGCCCTCATGCCAAACTGGTGGGTGAGATCAGAGTGTAGATTCTAAAAAGATAGAGCAGGGTTGGAAGAAAACTATTCAAGCCATGTGGGAATGATATTCTTATCAGGTTGTACAGACTGAAGTGTTTTTGAATATCCAGTCAGTGCAGGATAGCACAGACAGATGGAACTTGAGCTTCTTATTCATGGTTTATGGTTCAAATCAAAAACAGGCACCAGGTAAGGAATGGAATTCAGAAGGGATATTGGAAACTATCTCAGAATCTAGTACAGGGTGGTGATTATGTGGAGCATGACCATCAAATAACACTTGATGCTGAGATGGTTATATTTAGCTCTGGTCTTAAACTGCCTTTCTGGAGTGGATAGATAAGGGAAAAGGTGGGAGGACCCTTTCTGATTGAGGCACTATTTTCTAGGAACTCATGTTTGAAGAAGGCAGCTTTCAAAAATCTAAACTTGTGAATCAGAATCTGTGGGAAGACCAAGTGTTCTCAAGGCTCACCATGAATACTTTGAGATGAATATTAAACTTCTCTTGGTGTTTATGAAGTTTCTTGGTATATCTGAGTGATTGAATTGTTAAATGACAAAACAACAAAATAACTCATTTTTTTTTAGTACTAGGGTTTGAATCCAGGAGTGCTTAACCACTGAACCATATCTCTAGCCATCCCGCCTCTTTTTAAATAATTTTTAATTTTGAGACAGGGTCTTGTTAAGTTGCTTAGGGCCTTTCTAAGTTGCTGAGGCTGGCTTTGAACTTGCAATCGTCCTGCCTTAGTCTCCAGAATGATTTCAGCCTCTGGGATTATAGGCAGATGCCACCATACCCAGCCAAAGTAACTTTCAATAGAATTGTGTGAATGCATGACCACTTAGACACTGAATGCTATCATAGGATTCTTTTTTTATTTTACAAAAATCTGTACATACTTTAATGTGTACAACTTGATGTGTTTGGAGCTAAGCATATACCTATGAAACTGTCACCACAATCAATGCCATAAAAATATCTAGCAACTCAAAAAGGAGATTTTGATTAATAAAATCTTGGTCAGTATCATTAACTATTATGAAAAATAAGTGTAATTAGATGGAATGGAAATAATGAGTAATCATAATCATATTTTCCTGGACTTTCACCTAAGAGGTTACATCAAGTTTTCTAATACAAGGTAGTCAGACTTTTTGACTTCTTGGTTTCTAATTACCGTCAGAAGTGATACAGGAATAAAGATAATAAAGTATTTTGTATTCAAGAAAAAGAACTCAAATAGAGGAAGATCCTTTCTAAGGAGGCAGTATGGTTGTGAGAAGTTGGTAATCTGTAAGAAATAACATCCTAGTAACACACAAACTTAGACCATGGCGTACTATTGTCACATGAGCATATGCAGCCTTCCTGAAATTGGGTAGTACATAGTTTGACAGGAATATCACCTCAATGTGGAGGACATGTGAGATGAGAGCAGAACATGTATAGAAATGTAACATAGGAAATGATGTAGACTCTATGTTCCTACACAATGGGGAAATATATTTAAACTTAGATTTCAGACAAAAGAATTATTTTCATGCTAAAGTGACTTTAAGTTGTACCTTGCCTTACCATAGGCACAGGAAATGGAGCAAAAAACACATGTAGCAACTGGTCCTCTTATTAAGGAAATAGTCAAGTGGGTAGGAAAAGCAAAACAAACAAACAACAACAACAACAAAAAACAACCAAAAATTTATTTCTGGTTTAACATGTTAAGTGAAGCTAGTATTTTTCAGAATATATTGAAAGAAACATCTGTATTTAAAAATGAATACACTGATATTGTTTATAATAAGAGAAAGTTTGACTTAATGCTTAATTAGGAACATAAGATAAAGACCTTAAAATAAAAATAAAGAAATGAGCTAGAGAATAGGAAAAGAAAGAATGTGCATCACAGCGACAGAGAGACAGAGACAAAAGACAAACTGATAACCTGGTAAAAATCCATACGTCATGGAATGAGAGTCAGCCATAGTTCCTAGAGTGGATGAGTAGGCGGGGTGGAAAGATGATCTGGAAACCAATATTAGATTCCACATTGTAATGTTCAGATTTGTGTTTAGGTTTTGCTTGATTTTGTATTAAAATGTATAGATTCTCATTCTAGAGCCCACCTACATTTACACCTGCCTTCCTACTTCCCTTCTAATGGAGAAGAATAAGTCTCTCTGCTTCTTTTTGGGTTGGCCTAAAGTTTCTTTCCACAATTCTCAAGTCCTTTGCTAATGAAGTCATCTATGTATTGGTATATATGGTTTTTAGGTTTTCCAAGTGATAGTTTTCTATGTATACTCTATAAAATATAAGTTTAGCATAGATGCTGGATGTGGTAGCTTGTAGTATTGATTGTTCTCAGTTTTTCCCTGCCCTTCCTCTAATGGCATTATATTTCCCTATCCATTTACATCTGCAGTGGCCATTGAACTTGTGTGAGTCAATGAAATACATGCTAAAGTGCTATGTGCAGTTCCAAGAAGATGATTTAAGAACCCTCATGTGGTTCTGCTTCTCCCTTCCTATGAAGAAAATGTGTTCAAGAAAAAAAAAAGCTGCTCATTTAGCCCAAAGGCTAGAATGAAGACAGGGAATAGAGTGAGAGCTGACCTTAGTTGCCATGTGTCATGAACAAGGAACGGACCTTTCTTACTATAAATCATTGGGATTTTAATGTTATTTGTTACTGTATCATAACTTAGCAGAAGCTGACCTGGATGACTTGAACCCATCTGATATTTCGAATGTGATTCTGATGTGTGGAATGAGTAGACTTATGTGATTGGTATGTTTCACAGAATTCTGTGTAGGGTAAGCTACTTTTTGTCAGAGTACGCTACAAGTTATCCAAGTAAGCAAGCTGAGAGTGCATTTATGTAAAAATGTCTCAGGAATCTTAGTAAATATTAAATTCATATTTAAATTGTCAGTTTGGAATTCAGTTGACTCATATACCACGTGAATTATAATGTAGAAAAGCCTTTCTCAAATCAGACAATGGAACCCATTGTGAAGTTTTAAATGACAATCATTCCTGAGCATTATGCTGGAGAGACCATGATTCTGTTGAGAGGATGGCAGAAATAGGTTTATAGCATATATAGTGTATACCTTTTCCTTGAAGAATCAAGAGTGTTGCTTTTGGAAATCTCTAGCTTGCCTTTTTAAAACTAGTCGCTGAAATTAATATTCCTATGACACACAGGATGACACATGCCATCGTTTCTTGATGCAGTAGAAAAACAAGGAATTTCTTTTGCCTGAGTCAGAATGGTGGTCTATCTCATTCCAGGATTGTGTTTTTCTGCAAGATGGCAAGTCTTATATCATGCATTGAATCCTAAAAGAGAGCTATATCCACTATAAATATGTCCAAACCAATTTTAAATCCACTTTTTAATTTTAAATCTGTAACATTGAGGATATAATAAATTCCATAATTCTACCAGAATCTCTGTGAAGTTTTATAGTAAATCTTTCTGTTTTATTAAAATTCTTTGGTTTGGTTTCTAACATATTAATCATTTCTAATTTTGCTCTTACTTTTTTCTTTGCTGAATCATTATAAAGGTAGTTTAAAATACTATGTTATTAACACAGAAAATGTCTAATAAAGTAGTATCCATTGTTGACAATTTGTTGTTTCCTTTTATTCTTTCTATTGATCATATAAAAACATGTATCTATCTAGCATTCATTCATCTGCACACACAGATACAAATACAAGTTAATTACTGACATAATGTGAAGGCATTTTTGTATTACTATTGCTCTGCCATGCTTAATATTATGCAGCAATTTCCTTTTTACTTTAGATGATCATATGATAGTCCATTGAAGGGCTAAGTTGTAAGACAATTATTCCTCTGTATCCATAGGGTATTGGTCTCAGGACCCCCTGAGGATGCCAAAATCTGAAAATCCTTAAGTCCTTTACATAAAATGGCATAAGCTACACACATCCTTTGAGGATAAGCTACACCCATCCTTCAGTATACTTTAAGTCATTACTGAAAATACCTAATACAATGTGTTATGTAAATAGTTGTTATACCATATTGTTTAAAGACAAGAAAAATATCTCTATATGTTTAATATAGACACAATTCTTTTCCTAAATATTTTTCATCTGCAGTTCATTGAACTCACAGCTGCAGAACATGTGGATACAGAAGGGTGACTGTACATTTAGTCATTCTATTATTATTGAACACTTAGATTTTTTACTTTTTTTGTATATAAATATCAAACATTGAATATTTTGGTCTATAAGTCCTTAGGACAAATTTTCTTAGGATCAATTCAAAGGAATTAAATACCTAAGCTGAAAATGTAATATTTTGGGAGAGTCTTGATACATACTGTAATATTTAAAAATTTTTTTACTAACCTTTTCTTCTTTTTTTCTTGTGAACTTTAAATATTTTCTCTATTTTTTATATCATTAGTGTTTCTTGAATTTTCAGATAGTGTCTTAAAGGAACTCTCTCTGTAATATTTATGGCTTTATTTTCTATTCCTCATTTACTCATTATTATTTTAAAATTATTTATTTATTTATTTTAGATGGGATCTCACTGTGTTGCTCAGGCTGGTGTCAAACTCAAGTGATCATTCTACCTCAGCTTCCCAAGTAGCTAGGACAGGCTCTCACCCCCTGGGCTGGCTTCCCTTTTATGTGTTACTTTTGTTTATGATTTTGAGACTTGTGAACTATCTAATATGAAAAATTTTCAGTTCACCTCTGATCTGATCTAGCTTTCAATCTTTTCTATTCTTTTCTTAGAGAAAAATCTCTAAAACAAAACCCTAATTATCACCATCTATTATACCTTACAAAATTTTCCCATTTCCTGAATGACAAAGGCTGGACCTCTTGGCCGTGGTTATAGGGCTCATTAGGATGCAGCCTTCTACCTCTCCCGCTTCCTCCCTTCCCTTTCCTGGCCGGCAGTCTCTGAACCTTATTCAGACACATTTCTTGGAAAACACTTCCTGGTTGCTATGTATGCACTTCCTTTCATGTGGCTGGTTTTCTGCCCTGATTCAAGACTTAGCTTATGTATCTCAATTTCTGAAAAAATTTATCTGAACACCTCAAGTTGGATAAGCACTTCCTGTCAGTTGACAAACAGCATGGAGTGCATATCTGTTTTAATTTATAGTTTATCTACCTACCTACCTACCTCACAGTCTATTATATGTATTGGTTTACTTCCACTATGTCTCTACTCACCTGAGAATGAGGATTTTTTTTTTAAATATTTTTTTTAATTTTTTTTTTTTAGTTGTTGAGGGATCTTTATTTTATTCATTTATTATTTGTATGTGGTGCTGAGGATCGAACCCAGTGCTTCACGCATGCTAGGCAAGTGCTCTACCACTGAGCCACAGCCCCAGCCCCGAGAATGAGGATTTTTTTGAGGATTAGGATTGAAGTTTATTCATCTTTATATATCCAGTTCCCATATACTAACCTGATATATAGCAGGTTCTGAATAAACTGTTGATCTGGGGTTTTGTATCCCTCATGCTTCTACATTATAAAGGCATTTTGTATAGGTCTTGACAGGTGAAGAGGTAGGCTGTAATAATTCACTATCTGAGAAGTACAAGAGACCAGAAGTCTCTTGTACTGGAATGCTATTACATTTTAATTTTCTGTGAATGAGAAAAAAGGGTACTAACTGAACAGTGATGTCTATAAAAGGCCAGGTTTTCTTTCCCCTGCAAGGTGAAGGAGTGTGTGAGAAAGTAAAGACAAAATGTGCTAAATGCTTTGAAAGGGCTGAGGCAAGGCAGTGTGGTAATGTAAGTGTTGATGCTGGTAACTATGGCAACAACATGGTTATCAGAGATTAGAATAAATGATGGTGTAGGAAGTTGCCAATCAAGAGTGAGCAGCAAAGACTTTCCTACTGATGAAGAGAACTGAGAGAATGGCTCTGCCTTTGAGATCAAGATGCACCTGAGGGAGCAACAATATCCATCAGTAATTTCCAACGTCTGCTCTGCCATTATGTGGATAAAGAGAAAATAGTCAGTATAGATGTTCATCAATATAGAACAGCCTTCATTGCCTTCAGCAGTATGGTAATCCTACACCATTCAACTAAGTATTTCCAAGATTTGAACAAAATTAAAAATTGATGCAAACTCTGTGATTCAGAACACTTGCCTATCCAGCATGGCTATACTATATCCCTGCTCTGCATCTATGCTGGAGCAAATTGAACAGGCCACAGAAAAACACACAGCTGTGCTTTCTAACTTGAAATGATCACTGCAAATTTTAAATGGGTACTCAATAAAGCCTAGTCATTAACTCATCATTTTCTAATATCATAGTTCTCAGAATCTCCAGAAATTATTTCATCTCTTTTCCCTTTTTAACATTTGAACACAACCTCTCTTCAGCAATCTGTAGTTGACCTTCAAACTTCACTGAGACCAAATTTAGTCAGATGGAGATGTCCTATCTTCCCTCCATCAAATCAATCTCCATCTGTACCTGTCCTTTCCAATTTCCTGAGCAATTTTTTTCAGCTCTGCTTTGCTTTCGGTGTCCACATTACTCTCTTTTTTTATTATAATGTTGTTGTGTTTTTTAGACCTTTATTATTTATTTATTTATATGTGGTGCTGAGGATCGAACACAGTGCCTCACACATGCTAGGCAAGCACTCTACCACTGAGCGCCAGTCCCAGCCCCTCCACATTACTTTTTATTGCATCATTATCTCCATCCTCTTCCACATCACCAGTCTGCTCCTCGCTAGTAGTCATCATTATACTAATAGGTTGCTGTATTTCCCCCAAAAGACCCTACTATTGACCCCGTATGCCCACTATTGATCACGTGCCTTCTTAGTGCCTCTACTTTTTTCTATTTTTAAATATACTTTCTTTTTAATTGACACATAGTAATAGTACTTATTTATGCAGGACAGTGTGCTATTTCTATCCCTGTATACAATGTATAATGATCAGATCCATGTAATTGGCATATCTAACACCACAGACAGTTATTATTTCTGTGTGTTGGGAACATTAAAATTCCTTTTGACTAGCTACTTTAAAATATTCAATTAATTGTTGTCAACTATGATTATTCTACTGTGCTATATAGTACATTAGAAATTATTCTTATAGAAGTACACTCTGTCCATCCTTTCTCTATTCCCCTTTTCCCCACACCCTTCTCAGACTCTAGTAACAACTATTGTATTCTCTACTTCCTGGAGTTGTCTTTCCATGTCTGACTTACTTCCCTCAACATAATGCTACCAGTTCCATCCTTGTTGCTGCAAAGGTCAGAATTTCATTCTTTTTATGGCTGAATAATATTCCATTATATATGTGAACATACATGTTTATGTGTATTCTAAAAATTTTGTTTGTCAAGTTCTTTGGATTGCATTGTTGGGCTGTTTATTTGAAATCTTTCTGTTTTTTAAAATGTAGGCACCTATTGCTGAAAACTTCCTTCTTAGTATTGCTTTTGCTGTATTCCATAGGTTTTGGTATGTTGTATTTTCAGTTTCATTTGTTTCAATAAATTTTTAAAATTTATAAATTTACAAAAAATAAATTTATAAATAAATAAATTTTATTAAAATAAAATAATTTTTTTTTAACTTTTAAAATTTCTCTTGATTTCTTCAGTGACCAACTTGGTCATTCAGGACAATATTTCTTAATTTCCATGTATTTGTATGATTTCTAAAGTTTCTTGTTATTGATTTCTAGTTTCATGTCATTGTGCTCAAGTAAGATACATGTTATGATTTCAGTTCTTAAAATTTTTTGAGACTTGTTTTGTAGCCTTGCATATGGTATGTCCTAGAGAAGTTTCCATGTGCCAGTGAGAAAATGTGCATTCTTCACCAGTTTGGTGAAATGATCTATAAATGTCTGTTAGGATGGTCTGTTGTTTAGCTTAAGTCATGTGTTTCTTGGATGATTTTTGTCTCGATAACCTGTTCTTTGATAAAAGCAGAGTGATGAGTCTAGTTCACCTTTTAAAGCTAAATCACATTTGCTTTATATGATAAGTTGCTCCAGCTTTGAGTGCAGATAAATTTACAATTGTTATTTCTTCTTGATGAATTGATCCTTTTATTTATACAGAGATCTCTTTTTTCCTCTTTTACAGTTTTTGATTTAAAGCCTATTTAAGTACAGACTGCGTGTAAGCATAGCTACTCCTGCTTGCTTTCAGTTTCAATTTGCATTGCTTATCTTTTCCCATTCTTCCACTTTCAATCTTTGTGTGTCCTCATTGGTGAAATGAGTTTCTTGTAAGTAGCATTTGGTTAGGTCTAGTTTTTTCTTTTTTCTAAAAATCCGTTCATCCAGTCTCCACTTTTCAATTGGGGAATTTAATCTGCTTATATTCAAAGTTATATGGATAAGTAAAGACATACTTCTGTTGTTTTGTTAATTTTTTTCTGTTTAATTTGTATCCTTTTTCCTTTCTTATTGTTCATCTTTGTGGCTTAGTGGTTTTCTGTATTGGTAGGGTTTGAAATCTCTTTCTCTTTTGTGTACCTACTCTAGTGTTGAGTTAGGTCCTTTTGTATATTTTTACAATGGTAGTTTTCTTCATTTTGCTTCTGGAAATGCTCCCTGAAGCATTTCTTATAGAGCTGGTCTGATGGCTGAGGAATTCTCTTAATGTTTGCTTCTTTAGGAAGTCTATTTGTTTCATTTCTGAAGATACCCATTTTGCTGTATATATTCCTGGTTGACTTTTTTTTCTTTCAGGACTTTGAATATATTATGCCATTCTTCCCTGGTCTATAAGCCTTCTGCTAAGAAATCTACTGTTTGTCTCATGGCGTTTGCCTTATAAGTGACTAGATCCTTTCCTCTTGCTGTTTTTAGAATTGTCTTGTAATTTTGAAAGTTTGACTACAATATGCCTTCAAGAAGTTTTTTTTTTTTTTAGGGCCCCCAAAGTGCTTTCAATTTCTTGGACCTGAATGTCCATATCTTTTCGAAAATGTAGAAAGTTTTCAGCAATTTTGTTGAATAGGTTTTCTAAATTTTCTTTTCCTCTGGACCACCCATACTGTGAAGGTTTGTCCACTTTATGGTGTCCCATAAGTCTCAATGGTTTTCTTTATTTCTTTTAAAGTTCTTCTATTACTTCTATTTCTCCTCCTTCTCCTCTTCCTCCAAGCTCAGAAACTTTCTATTCTTCCTGATCAATTCTGCTATTTAGACTCTCCACTGTAGTTTTTATTTCATTTACTGAGTTCTGTCCCTTCAGTATTTTTGATTGGTTCTTTCTTTGATTTTGCTTTGTTGAATTTCTCATTCATATCACAAATTATCTTTCTAATTTCATTACATCATCTGTATTTTCTTGTGTGTCATTTTTTCCTTAAAATCATTGCTTTGAATTATTTCTCAGACAATTCATCAATTTCCTTTTTTTTTTTTTTTTTGGTAACAGGGATTGAACTCAGGGGTACTCAACCACTAAGCCACATCCCCAGCCCTATTTTGTGTTTTTTTCATGTAGAGACAGGGTCTCACTGAGTTGCTTAGCACCTCGCCATTGCTGAGGCTGGCTTTGAACCTGAAATTCGCCTGTCTCAGCCTCCCAAAGTGCTGGAGTTATAAGCGTGAGCCACTGCGCCTGGCTCAATTTCCTTTTCTTTAGTGTTTGTTGCCAGAGAGTGACAGTGTTCCTTTGGAGGCACCTGACTACCTTTTGTTTATGCTGCTTGTCCCTCCATTGGTAATTTTGCATCTGGTGGGTCAATTGCCTCTACCAAGTTTATAGAGTAGCTTTCATAGTGAAAGACTTTCTTCTGGCAATGTGTCCTAAGTTATTATTTGGATATGTTATATTGGCTTTTGTTTCAGGTTGTTTACTTTAGTACAGTGTTCATGTAGCCTCTTCAGCTGTAATCCATGTTGGTGATGTCTATGGGTATTCTGGTGGGTTAGGCTGTAGGGGCTCTGAATTGCACTGCCGATGGAATTCAGATTCTTTGGAAAGGTAGGTTTGCTGGCAGCTCTGCACATAGAGCACCTGGCTGCAGGTATGGGGGCCCATCTGTTTCTATAGCTCATGTCAGAGTGAGGCCACACCAGTGAGCTCCCTACGTGGGTGCAGTGCAGTGTGTCTACTAGTGAGTGGGGGGTGCCTGTCAGCATCTGAAGACTGCACAGGTAACTTTGTAGGGCTTCCAGGGGCTGACCAACTCAGGGATGTCTACCCAGATGCTTCTCAGGCATCTACTTCTCAAGGCCTCAGTGGGCCAACTGTCGGAGAGCAGGCTACTGAACTGCTTCTTGGAACCATAGGAGGATGGGCAAGGCTGCCCAGATGCTCCTTTGAAGAGGGAAATTTGGTGGGCTGAGCCACTCAGGAAAGGCTATTTGACTGTTTTTCAGGATCTTATATGGATGGATGGGGCCACTCATCTGCTTCCCTGGTCCTTCACAGGCCCAGGTACTCTGGTCAGGCTTAGCTTCATTAATGGGCCATAAGGGTAGATGGTCATGGCCACCTGGTTGCTTCTGGAGCAGAGGGCAAATGGGTAGGGCTGCTTGGCTGCTTTCTGGGATGGAACGTGGAAGGACAGTGCCATCTGACTCTTTTCTGGGGCTTTCTATAGACCATGCTACTCAATCTAGGCTGTTCAGGTACTTCCCAGGCTTAAGCTGAGACTGCCCTCCTGGTGGTTCACAGGGCTGGCTCAGTGAAGCTTCGAAAGGGAATTGCCTGGTTGCTTCAGGTGGGTGAGGTCTCAAGATGGCTCTGTGAAGCAAGAATGTGGGTGGAGGAGGGCACAGCATGGGCTGGACTGATTCTCTATGGCAATCCAGCAATGTGGTAACCTGGTATTTCCCCAAACTAAATCTAAGGGCCTGTAAGAGCTGCATGGTTCTCCAGCAGTAAACACCTCTGCTAGAGTGAAGTCCTTCTTGATTCAGGATGGATCCTGAGAGATGGAAAGATAGATGCTGTGTGCTTAGTTCCTGGCCTTCTGAGGCCGTAGTGTATCTCCATGCCGTGCACCATCTCTGCCACATCCCCACTGCACTCCAACACTCTGCCTCACATACTCCAGTGAAACAGCTGTTGGTTCTTTTTTTTTTTTCTTCCTTGTTTTGATCCTTCATTGTGGAAGGAAGGAGGCAAGCCAGCCATCTTCCAGTCTATGCTCTTTTGTCTGTTGACCCTTGCATCAAAGTGTATGTGAATCATCCCTGTATTACCATCTCCACCATGTCACCCAAACTGCTCACCAAGGCACTGTTGGCTTCCTTACTGCCACCTCCAGTGGGCGCTGTTCTTTTCGCATCTTACCTAACTTAGCATTTTTGACACAGTTCAGGGTTCCTTTCTTGAAGCAACTATTTCCTTTGCCTTCCATGATCATACACTGATTTTGGTTATTCTTAACTCACCTGATACTCTTTTCCCATTCTCTTCCACCACCCCTCCCCTTCCTGGATCTCCATTCTCTATCTGAGCCCTCTCTCTAGTGATCTCATAGACCCTGCTAATTTTGCTAATTAGCAATATGCTAATTACTCCCAGCCTTGTCTCCCACTGAATTCCAATCTTATCTGGTATATTATGATAGTTGTTTAACCAGTCTTCCTGTTTCTGTTCATCAGAAGAGAACCAAGGGATCTGGTACACTAAGCCTTGTCACTCTAGTTTTAGGTCTTTCATATGGCCTGTAAGGTTCTATGCTTTTCTCCTTTCGAATTTCTTTCAGTTATTTGAAGACAGTAACCTCACTCTCTTCTCAGGGCCTTTAAAAGATGGTTTCTCTCTGCTTGAGAAACCCACAGCCTTCAGCATGCGTGGCTGTGTCTCGTCATTCGGCTCTTTGCTCACATTTTACTCCTTCTCATGGTTCTTTAATTATCAATGGAATTGTGATGTCCTACCTGATTTTTTTTTTGTCATATCACCTGGTTTTATTTTTTTCAAATCACTTACCACTTGATGGAATTATTTATTCATTGATTTGCTTGCTTGTTTGTATCCTCTCCTCAAAGGGAGCACATGCTGAGCAGTGACCCAATGTCCCCAGTGTTTGGATGTACTTCCAGACACACTGTGGGACTGAGTGACTTACCCAAGGGAACAACTTGGAACTAAACACCTTTTTAGTTGTATAAAACGTAACTGACACAAAGATCAGTGAGAAACTGGTGTTCTCATCTTTTGAGAATTCATTCATACATATAAGTATGTGCCTTCTGCATTTATTTTCTGGCATTTGTTTTATAGATTTTGACTCTTTTTAGTCTTGACCTTTCCACTTTGAGGACTCCCTGAATTTAGGTGGTTGTTAGTTCTCTGCCATCTCAAATGCACTTCTCTGTACCTTTTCTAGTTCCACTATATCTTGGTTAAGGCAGAAAAACCCACAGAAGTTTGTTTCTTGTGTTCACCTTGGTGATGCCTCATGTTTTGTTGTGGTTTTGGTTGCAGTGCTGTGCTTTGGGAAACCATCACTGAAGAAAAATTCTTAGGTGATTCTCTTAGGTAATTTTATGGGAACATTGACAAAGTCTTAACTAGAACATTTAATATTTCTCACTATCAATATGTTCATTTGAATATAATTTAATGTCTCCTAAAAACTCAGATGTTTGGAAACTTGAAGAATTTTCTATCACTTGTTGATGTGGAAATCTAGGGGGAAATTTTGGGTTTCCTGCTTAATTCACTGTGGAGGATTTTTTAATGATGCTGGTTTTCACATAAAATCCTGAAGGATTCTACACACTACATTTCTTCATTGAAAGACACACCCATTTATCTCTACTGGACTGACTTCTACGATAGTTCCCTATCTTTAAAATATTGCCAGTCAGCTCCTTATGCAGCATTAGCTGAAAATTTTTGTCAAAAGATAATACTTTTTTAAAGTATTCATTTGTCTTGCCTTTGGAATTCCATTCAGGATGCTATGAAAAATTGCTTTAATCACTATTTTTAAATTTTACTCTAATGTGCCTTAAATGGAAATTCTCCTTTTTCTTTTCTAGGGAATTTTCTAGTTCTATTTTTAGAACTCCCTGCCACCCCCACCTTGGTATTTTATGTGTCACATGGGCACACGGGATTTTTTTCCAAGCACACTTCCTCATACCTAAGTGTTCAATACATATTATTAAATGAATATTGAACAAAGGCACACAATACTTAAAAAAAAATCTTTGGCATTTTATAAAACTTGTTTGTCAACAGTTTATCATTAGGTAACATCTAGAATGTGTCTAGGTTACTAACATTGTTTTTTTGGACTGGGGATTGAACCCTGTGGGTACTTTACCACTTTTGTTTTTATTTTGAATCAGGGTCTTGTTGAGTTGCTGAGGCTGGCCTCGAATTTATGATCATCCTGCCTCAGCCTCTCAAATTGCTGGGATTATGGGTGTGTACCACTGGCCCCATGTCTAACATTCTTAATTTTTAACTACTGTCTCAATTTTGCCATAGTTTTGTGCTCAAATTGATTTTTTGATACCTTTTTCCATAAACACTTTGAGTTTAATTGTATTGTCTTGACTATATATTTACTTAATGGCTCCTCAACAAATATCTTCTAAACCAATATCTGCTCATCTCTTGAGACCCAGCCTAATATGTTTCCTCCCCATGTGAATTTTCGAAGTATGTGTTTCTAGAATCAGGGCTTTTATTTATGTAAAGAATAGTCCTCTGCATATCTTAGCTTAAAGGATGAATTTTGCTAGTGTCCTTTGGTGAATGTAAACACATTTTTATACTCTGGAAAATCTAATGTTTATGTTCTTAGTTTTCTCTTTCTGGTTGACTACTCCACAGAATGATTTGTTTTATCAGTTTTTTGTAATTTTTTTTATATTTTTATATAAACTTCATACTAATTTGATTTCTGGAAAGATTTTTACCATATTTGTGCTTGTTTTTATGAAGGGCAGTATGATTCTTCCTGTTTTCATCTTTTCTGTGAACTTTGCTTATTCTCCTGACATCAGATCTTTGAATTGCTAATTCTGGCAAGGCAAGCACACACTTGAGATCCTTGCCAATAATTAACTCTATATTCTGTGTTTATGGGGTCCCCAGTATTGGCACATAAATTTACATAATAAGGCTTGCTGTCTTGATCTTTTCTTCCTAATATTTATCTTGTATTTATTACTTGAACATTTACTGCATGCCCATGAGTGCAAAGCATGTTTTGAGTTCCTCAAGGGTGTGAAAGGTGAATAAGAGGCAATATTGCTCCTAAGAAATTTACAATCTACTGAGCAAGCTGCTGTGGAAAAAACCCATTACATACACTAGCTATAATTAAATGAATAAGTAATGACACTAATAAAATAGAAGGAGGAAAAATATTTCTGAGAGGTTTTATGGAAAATATGGATCTTGAATTTTACTTTCAAGGTTTCACTGTAGTTAAAGGAAACAAAAGGACTTTTAGCAAAAGCTTGGAGCAGGAGAGTCAAGGATGTACTAGAAAATGGGGAAAATTCTAGAAACTGCTGGGTTTACTAGCATAGGTAGCTCTGAATACTAAGTCTGTGGACATTTTGGAAGGGATCAGAGAAAAACGAGTACTGTTCAGAGATGTGCACTTATTACTGATAAATATAACTACCAATTCCTGTGTCCTTGTCTGTATCAGGCATTGAACTAGATTTTATATCCAACCTGTACAATAATGCTGAATGCACAGGCTACATTCACATTTTAAAGATGAAGAATATGAAACTCTAAAAGCAAGATTAATCTAACAATGTTGCAAACATTATAGAGTATTGGGATCCAAATCCAAACAATTAGCAGAGGAAGAATCAACAGAGCTGACTAAACATACATTTTTGTCTCTTCTTCCCATTTAAATGTTGTCAAAGTTACCCAAAAGATATTTTTTAAAATTCACAGTCATGTTTGCAAACTGGATCACAAAACTCTGAGGAACACCATAAAACTGAAAGAGGCAGTTTGAAATAAGAAACTATGGCCCCAAATGTTCACTGGAAAGGCTTGCTATGGAAGCAGAGCTCGGGTGGGGCCCCAGGCTGGGGGTGTAGATTCTAGTAGTAGGGCAGGGGCCACGAATCAAGTTGTAGTGTCTTCAGTACGAGTAGGCAAGTGTCCCCATCTCCCACCCTTTGGCCCAGACAGTGACAGTGTGTCTATACCCAAGAGGGTTGAGTTAGCATGGCAGCCCCAGGAGCGACAGGAGGCTCCTGTTCAGAATAACTATGCAGTGCATCAATTAAAACATCTATGCAGCAGAGCTAGCTGCCTCTACAGATTCCACATTCACAGAGAGACTGAAAGGGGATCCTAAATAAAAAGATGGGTCTATGGGCAATAATTAACAAACATTTGAGTAGAACTAACTCCACTAAAAACAAACAAACAAACAAAAACTACCGAATTCAGTAGAAAAATTTTCTGAGTACTCACTTCAGTTTTTTTCTGCCCTTTGTTTTTTGGTTTTATCTTTTTTTTTTTTTTTTTTTTTTTTTTGGTCCTAAGGATTGAACTCAGGGGCACTCAACCACTGAGCCACATCCCCAGCCCTATTTTGTGTTTTATGTAGAGACAGGGTCTCACTGAGTTGCTTAGCGCCTCGCTGTTGCTGAGGCTGGCTTTGAACTCGCGATTCTCCTGTCTCAGCCTCCCAAAGTGCTGGGATTACAGGTGTGTGCCACCATGCCCGGCTGGTTTTATCATTTTCTACAACCTGCCAGTTTCTTATCCCAAATACAACTGGCAGTTTTCAAGTGTCCATCATCCTTCATATTTCCTGCCTTGAACCTATGAATTTCTCTCTTCCTATCCACTGCCATTATCTGTCCTTTATATCATGCTGATACTTACACACAACTCTACATAGATCCACATATATGTGGATAACTTAAATCAGACGCTGATAAACTTTGAGGAATTTCAGAACATGAAGATTCAACTTCACTTTTACTTTTGAAAGCACTTGGAACAGCAAAGCATTCATTTTTGTTTTTTAAATGCTAACTTTGTAAGGCCATGGGAAGGCAGTATATTTCAGTGTGTTACTATTTCAGCATATTTGCCAAGGGATTTTATACATCTACTTGTGAAGAATAAATATCTACAGTGACTAATCTTGTTTTAATTAACACTAGAGAAAATAACTGTGGTTGACACGACAAACTATTCTCAGGTTTTCTTTTTTTAACGATGTCAGTTGCCATTGAGAAGAGCAGCATATATTCATCAACTAGATTCTCTCTCTTCTTTCCCTAAGAATGACACTGGTTGGTTATTCAAAGATGAGATGTGCATAATACTCACATTTTGTAGCCATCAAATTTTCAAAAGATTGAGCCCACTGTAATACTTCTTCCGGAGTAAGGCTTTGAAAAGAAACAAAAGGTGCTGATTGGGCTAAAATGTTCTCAAGGATTTTGCTGAATTAAATAAAATTATATTACCTTGAAAACAATACTGAAATATAATTACACTCCATTTGTGTGTGGTTTCGTATGGAAACTTATCTATGATTGTTGACATTTTATTTTTGTCATATAAATTTTTAAAATTATAAAATTCATAAAACAAGATATATTTGAAAATATAAGGAAATAAGTATTAAATGGATAATCCTAGTCGTACAATATTTCTATTCCTCAAAGTAGCCCAACTGTGCATAAGGTTTGCTATGTCACATAGGGTAATTTCTTAAGAGATTAGTAGAAGTAGATTCAAAGTGGGTAAAAAAAAGACACTCAGTTTTAAGGTTCTTGGTACAAGTTGCCAAGTTGCTTTCACAGGGTTGAGTACTGTGAATTTCTGCCATCAGCAAAATGTTTATCCATTTTATCTATTAGAATCTTAGAGTTTACCCACAAAACCTATGTGCATGTACTTACATAAAAAAATTAGTAATTCTGTACCTATTATTTTCTCAGTCTCTTATTTGCTGATTATATTTTGGATTTTGAAAGTTTAATTTTAATTACAATATGTCAAGTTAAATTTTACTTAAACAGTATAAAAAAAGCCATTTGTCATTTAGAAAATATCTGTGAAAGATGCTGGCTCTAAGAGTTCTGTTCATGTTGAGGAGCTTCATGAGGTGAATTGGCAAGAGACTATATTTTCACATGCTGATTTTTAAATTTTCCTTCTTTTAAAACAGTTAATGTGTTCATTATCATTGTATTTGTAGGACATTCTTGATTTTCCTGCTTTCAACAACTAGATAGATATAATCAAAGATGGCTATAGAGAGAACCAAGATCTGCCCACTCACTGTACTGTTGGGGGCTGTCAGCCCCAAAGCTAGTGCTGCAGGAACAGTGATCAGTATTAGCAGGTTCTTAACACAATGAAGGAAGATTAATTACAGAGGTTAAAAAAATAGCTCAGAACATGGAAACAGATTCAGAGCCCTAAAAATGTCAAATAACTTTTGTCTTTAAAAAATTCATCAATTTTGGATGGACTATTTGCATCAGTACTGAGGCTTAACAGTGTACTGTGTTAGGATTGCTTTCAAAAAAAAAAAGATTTCCATGAAATTCTAACTGACTCATTGTTCTTTTCTCTTATTAGAACTTTGGAAAGAGTAACCTAAAATAACCTTCTGAACCCAGGGAAATGCAAAGTGCTAGATAAGGTGTATTGCATGCCTATCTGCCCCACTCATTCCCATTTTGTAGGAAAGAATAAAATCTACAACCTAGGAGAAGATAGCATCACTGTGTTGGGATAGTTTAAGATTAGGAGTTGGAAATTGTTGGTAAGAGAATTGCTTTGACTTTAAGAGTCATGAGATTTGTAGAGATAGATTATGATTAGAGTAATTATGCTTAGAGGTAAAGTTGTAAAATAAAATCTCTTTGCATTTGAATATCATTTTCATTTGTCATATTTATTTCTGTCTCACAAGTTTCATGCTGATCCAGAAATATTCAGCTGGTCTCATTAGAATTATTTTAAACATCTTTGTCCACCTAAATTGACTTATGTAAGTTCTCCAGTTTAGCATCACCTTCTTTCTTCTGGGCAGATAGGCAGTGTATGGCAGTCACACATGGGGCATTTTGAGGTGTCCTGACATCGTGGACAGAGGAGTGAAGAGTGTTTGGAGGCTGGTAGCTCTAGGTTCTAATCCCAGTGCTGTCCTTAATAGTTTTTGGTCTTACTGTATTTAAACATCTCTAAACCTCAGTTTTGTTATCTAGAGGATGGATAATAATGTCTATCTCATAGTTATCATGAAAATTAAATGAGGTCATGAATGCAAAGCACTATCAAGTAAGTACCATCAAGCAGCCTTCTGTAAATATGAATTCTTTTTTTGACCTTTCCCTTCCCTCACTGTGGGTTTGTAAGGCGGATAGTGAGAAATGCAAGCTCTGATGGTGAGCCCATAGGAATCACTGGGGGAGGAATAGACAGCTGTTCTCAATTGCCTGTTAAGTCTTTTCTCCTTGGATGCATCTGTGTAGTTCATCAGGTTTAAAATGCTGAGCTTTGGGTCTTCCTGTCTCTCCTACCTGCTGTTGAGCCTCCTCCTGAAGGCACAGTAGTTTGTGAGCCTTCTTGGACTTTCCGTACTTCAGCAGACTTCAGCAGAGATGCGTGTAGGCCAGGAGCTTTGAGCACACAGGGAGATGAGGCCAGAGCTGAGGTCTTGACTTGGACTAGGCTAGGCACTCATGGACAACCTAAGAAGGATCTCCAACCTGGGAATTCTCTGAGGTGAGTACATCTAACTGAATGGCTTCTCATGCTTCTCAGGCATTATTCTTGCTTCTTATTTTAATTCAGTCACTGTTCTCTTCCAAATGGCTACATTTTTAGTTATGGCAAAACTTAAAGAGATTGGAAGCTTGGTAAGCATTTAATTACCCTTCTAGTCTCAGAAACTCCATCTAGAAATGAAGATTTGTTGTTGTTGTTTGTTTGTTTTGGTACAGGGGATTAAACCCAGCGGCACTTAACCACTGAGCCACATCCCCAGTGCTTTTTTATATTTTTATTTAGAAACTGGGTCTGGCTAAATTGCTTAGGGCCTCGCTAAATTGCTGAGGCTGGTTTTGATCCTTCTGCCTCAGGCTCCCAAGCTTCTGGGATTACAGGTGTGTGCCAACACTCCCAGCAGGAGTGGTTTCTGGCACTTTCATGCATAAAGGGTTTGAACTCTGAAAATATTTTGGATCCAAAAATCTCAAACTTTAAACTCATAATAGATGCTAAAAACATTTAACTTGCTAAATTCTCAAGTGTAAACCATGAATAATGAAATCGAATCTGAGTGTAACACATGATTGCTCTTCTGGTGGAATTACTCATATATAAATGCGAGTTTTACTTTCTGAGCAAAATATATTGAGAGCAGTTAAATAAATACACACCTACTCATAGTGTGACAAAAATGCCTTAAATGGCCATAGAATTTAAATGCTACTTACTTTGAAGGGAGCCTCTCAGACTCATTACTGCACATCTTACAAATCCAACAATTCCGTCTGCTCATTTTTCTAAAGAAATACAGTATATATTTGTATAATTTAGTCATTTAAAATAGTTATATGTTACAGTCAATTTTTAAAGAACATATAGTTGTAAATGATGAAAAAATAAGGATGGGTTTTTGAAGTTAGTGGATTACAGTGAGTGTGGGGTTAAGGAGGGGAAGGAAATGACTCAGCTCATACATATTTTATATCAGTGCTTAGATTTCCATGTGAGTTTAAAACTCTTCTAGCCCACCTATTCATTAAAGAATGGGGTTTAAAAACTGCAGAGTTCTGAGAAATACCTTTTCATTTAGAACCCACTGATAAGGGAATTCTCCAACTTCTAAGGTTTCCTTTTTTGGACAATTTTTATTTTTAAAAAGCTCTCTCGGTATATGGAACAAAATTTTGCTTCTTTGTAATTAGTCCAAATAAAATAGTATAATAGGTAAATGAAAAATAAAACTTAGGAGTGAATTCTGAGAAGTGTGTTGCCTTTATAGTTTTCTCCATTCTGAGCTTTGTTACTTGATTTTCAATAGAATTACTCAGCCGGGTCACCTTGTTATGCACCAAGCCTGGCTGCCAGTGGGTGATCCACGCAGATCTTGTTTCTCCTCTTCCTGCAGTCATTGACAGGCAAGTAAGATGCTTGTGATGGGGCTTTGATACAGGAAGTACAGGGGAAGCCAGAAAACACAGGAGCACACAGCTAGACTTGAGGGTGGTTAGTGAAGGTATCCCAGTGAAGTATTATTATCTGAGCTGGAATCGGCAGTAGGTGTAGGAAAAGTGCTGAGAGAAGAAGTAGGAGGCTTCCTGGACAAAGGTCGGGAGGCAACAGGTCATGTCCTACTTGAAGAAAGGAAAGGAATTTAGTTGCCACATGAATCTAGAGCATGGCAGGGAGAGATCTGAGGGAAAAGAACCAAGAATCTGTGGGGCCAATAATCATGTTAAAAAATGTTTACTGCAGCAAGAAAGTGGTGGGAGATGAAGTTGTAATAAGAGGCTGAGGCCACGAATATTAGGCCATACAGGCCCTAGATTTCATATTTAGAAGTTGGAAAATGACTGACGGTTTTAAATTTCAGAGTAGACAGGTTAACATTTGAAGTCAGTTTTGTCACTAGAATGAAGTGTCCTCCTGTAGCAAGAGTGGAATCAGGGGGAAGAGTTGGCAGGCAATGGCAGGAGTCCAGATGAGGGATGAGTGGGAGGTGGCAGAGGAGATGGAGGGAAGCGGGTAGAAATTAGACAATTGGAAGGAAAAACTGCTAGTCCTTGTTGACACACGGGATATGAAAAGTGAGAGAAAGACAGTGAAAGAGTTCAGGTGAGAGATTTGGACTTCAAGGCAAAGACAAACAGTTTTCATAAATGTGTAAGAAGCCAGAAATTTGATAAGATGTGCAGGAAGAGTGTGAGCTGAGGAAAAAAAGCAGCTCAAGATGAATGACTGAAGAACAGCGTTTAAGAGAGACTGAAAAAGGAGCCTGTGGGACAAAAACCAAAATTATATGCTCTCACAGAAGCCAAAGAATGTGCTTGTCAGAAAGGAAAGTGGCCAATTGAGAGTTAAAAGCTAGGAAGAGAACGAGAACCAAGGATTGAAAGATGCTGTCAAGAAGGCATTAATGAACATGGGGAGAGTGTTTTCAGTGGAGCAGGGAGGGCAGAAACAAGATGGAGGAAAACAGGAGGAAATGCAGTCCAGGACACATGGAGGGATGTTTGTACAGAGCTACTTGCAATTTTTCTTTTTTTTCTTTCCCTTCTTCTTTCCTCCCTCTTTCTCTTTCTCATCTTTTGTGAAAGTTGTTGACAGAATGCTATATCGTAGGGACAGAGAGGTAGGGCTTGACATTTGGCCATTCTGGTCTGCATATCTTTAGGGGGTGTCATTATAGTATAGCCTGCAGTGTGAATGAATGGCACACCCTGAAGTCAGCATATGGTAACCCTGGAGAGCAGTGGAAGATACAGGAGGAAGAGGGAAAATTCATAGAATTTTAAGTTCCTGAGAAAGAAGGAGTCGCTAGAGTACAGAATGTGGGGCTGGGACATTGAAGAAGAGGCAGTATAGGAGGAAGTTATTGTTTCCTTCTTGAGGAAGGGCTGAAGAAAGTTTAGATGTCAATTTAAGTACATTTGGAGGTTTGGAGATAAGCATTTATGGGAAGTGTGGTCTTATGGGTTCATCTTATATATGGATCTCCACTGTAAGTGAGGAGGATCATGGAGCTAAATAGCTCTGCAGGAAAACACAACGTGGAAGGGGAATAGGTTAATTCATTAATTAGTCATTCTGATTGCAAATATAAATCAAAATAGTATAAGTACAAGCAGAAGGGGGAGTTTATTAGTGGGATATGTTTGTGTGCGCAGTGAGATTCTAAATGACCTTAAATGCAAGACTAAAGATGTTGGTAACAGTAATTTGAAAAAATTGAGGCTAAGAAAGCTGTTGTATTGACTGGCTGTTCATAACTGGTCCTGTGTATAACTGAACTACATGTAGTTCAAGATCTCCATGATCACCCATGAGGTAGATACTCAACAGCCCTTGCTTATTTTTTAATTAGGAGGATTGTAAAGAATTTACTTTCTTCCTATGTCTTCTCTGTCAGTATAACTGTTGTCTTTTACCAGGACTTCACTTTGCATCTGCTCTCTACATTTAATAATAGATTTTGTATCTCATCTCCACATTTGATCTACTGGAATGATATGTACACATTTTTTGTCTTTCTTTATGTGATGTCTATAACTTGAGTGTTTATCTATTTACAAGTTATCATTTTTAAAATAACTTTAGTGGAATTGTTTGGAGAAAGCATAGTTATCTTTGTATGCAATTCTCACTGAGGTCAGAAGCACACTGAAGGTAATTTCTAGATGCATGGAGTTTAGGGGGTTATCAGAGTTCCTGAGAGGTGACAGATAATATTTAAACAGACAAACATTTGAGTTTAGGCTCTTATAAGCTGTGTGACCTTGGGCATGTTAGTTCAACTCTCAGATTCTCAATTTCCTTTAGTACAAAATGGAACTCTAAAGATTGGAAAAATAGATATATGCAAAAACTTTCTGTTCCAGTTTATCTGACCTTCCCTTAGCTTCTTGAACTCTGTCACTCAGGAAATATTTCTCTTTTGTGTGCACAGGAAATGCGCATTATATCACACTATTCTTTCTTCCTTTTAAATTTCAACTCGGCTCTCACCAGTTTTTATCATTAACCTTATTCATTCTTCAGCATTTGAATACATTCTGAAAATCTTCCTTTTCCTTTTGTTGCTCCCATATTTCTATTGTTCTCACAATATTTTAGTGGCTGGGTTCCAGTTCTAGGATTAAGTAGGTCTGCTACAGGAATTCACTTATGTATTATATGGAAGGATTGAGATTATCAGGTAGGGTTGGTTTGGTCAGAAGTGCTCAAGCATGCTAGAGCAATGAGATCAGACTGACCATCCAGAGTGTCCTCTTAGGTACAATTGTGTAGGTTGTCTCTTCTACACATATGTTTGGTCCAAAGGGAAGGAGGAAGCTGGCATCCATGCAGACAATTCTTGCCAACTATGGGACACCAAATTGTGCTTCATTCTGTGGTGGTGGAAAGATTACTTCTTTTTTTTTTTTTTTTTTTTTTACTAATTCCAGCAAAGCCTCTGTATAGACGTAGCAGCCCTTTGCTCAATACGTGATCTATTCAGAGGGAAATTCTCTGGTTCAAGCCTTTCATTAATTGGGTGACATTGAAAAAGGAGTAAAATAAAAATATATATGAAAATGTTTAAAGAATTATGTACAAGATACATTATTCATAAACAGTTGTATTTTGTGAAGTTCTTTGGTTTTTCAGTCCCTTGAGAAATGAGATTTGTTGCATTCTGTCACAGTGATGGGATTTCTGCTCCCAGGAACTGCCCAGTGCCTGGTTCCCTGTTGCCTGCCCACTAAGATCTCTGGACCTGCATGTCCACATGCCTGTGATATTTTCTACTGCATACTTTTGGGTTAATAATCACCATGCACCACTACTCTGCTGGAATATCATAGAATACACCTCATGTTCTCATAATGTAATTTATATTGAAACAGAGGTAAATTCAGAAACGTTTAATCTAATTTTAAGTAAAAAGGACAGATTGACCATTGGAATTTATTATCTCTTCTAACCAAAACACTGGCGAAATTATAGTAAAAGAATATGCAAAACTTAAACACAAAGGACAAAGGAGATTAAAAGAAGTGGAAAGAAAACAACAAAATATTTCAAAGTAATTTTGGAAGATGGGAAGCAGATGGAGTAGAAATTAAAATTCTCATACCTCTAAAATGAGAAGAAAAAAGGCAGTCTTTGGAATCTGACAAAATGAAGAACATGTAATTCACAGTCTGAGGACAAATTTCAAAATAACTAGGAGCTAAAAAATATATCTACAATCCTGCACCCAACAATATTTATCATTAATTAATACATTTTAGTCAATAATTTACACCAAAATCTAGAGTGGCAGAGTCAAACCCTCTCACATTTACAATTGAGAACTTTTTTTAAAAAATATTGTTTTAGTTGTTGATGGATCTTTATTTTATTCATTTATTATTTATATGTAGTGCTGAAGATTGAACTCAGTGCCTCACGCATGCTAGGCAAGCTTTCTACCACTGAGCTACAGCCCCAGCCCCTACAATTGAGAACTTTTAAGAAGTATTCTTGGCAATTCCAAAAAGGGTAATTTAATACTTTTTTTAAAAAAATATAGTTTTTCAGGATAAGGATTGAGCCTATTGATAAACTGAACTTCATTTTATTTGGTAGATTTAAGTAAGGATATTTTTAGTGAATTTTTATTCTTCAAAGTGTAAGCAAAACTTAAAGTTCATTTCAAATATTCATAGAACTACAATTCTACTTTGACAAATATAGAGTTCCTAGTTTAGAATGACCTAAACTGATATAATATAGAATTGATTTATATTGTGAATAAACTTACCAAGCTTCAAATCAACAATAATCACTTTTTTCTCATGTTGGTAGCATTGATATGTGGAAATATTCCATTAATCTAAAAGTAAAATAATAATACAACCAAACAAAAGAAGATTAGTGTGAGTTTCCTGAAGAAAATATCCATTTGGCAAGTATTTCTAGAAATACCCTGCCTTATGTCTTCAGTAAATAATTTTTCCACTGCATAAATGCTGCACTGTGGTTTTCCACATTTTTGATTTGTTGATTCCTTATTGAGAAGTTTAATTTCATGGATTATTATATAACTACTATTACATAAATATATTTTCTTTGTATTTTCCATTGTTTTTGTGTAAATATTTATCTTGATGTTTTAATTTGCTTGTCTTTTTTATTTTTTAATACTTTTAGTAAAGCTAGCATGCATGTTTACATCTAAGCATACAGCATTTAGAACAAGTTTAGATCTCCATAATGATTGTGCCTTCAGTGTTTTCCCTTGGTAATTATTTAAGAGAAATAATATATTTTATTCATAGAATCTTAGAGTAGTTATAAATGCATTAGTTATGAATGCAAAAGTAGGTTCACATTTCTTTCAGCACTTAAATGCAATCTAAAAATGAAATAAAAAATAAATTTTATCAATTTGTAAATGAATTTTATGAATCTTAAGCCTTTTCACATAAATATTTTTATACAATCCTGATAGGCAATCAGTAAATTCTTTTCATACAGCATATCTACAAAGAAACATGGAATATGTTCCTTTATTTTATGATGTAACATGTTCTACAAGATTTAGAAAAATCTAGAGAAATTTACATTTCAGCAGGATTTTGTTGGTCATAGTGCACAAAATTCCCACCTAAAAAGAAAAAATAAGTACTTTGTGTGTGCTTGAGGATAACAAGGAGGAATAAAGAAATTCCGTAAAATCAAGATTAACAGTACTTCAGTAAGATCTTGTTGGAATCCACACCTGGAATTAGTACAGCAAATAAATTGATCGAACTCCTATTTTAATGCAAAATTTTTTAACTAGCAATTCTGAGTTGTCTGATTTTATATCTTTATTTAAACTAAACATACACACATATACACAAACCCACATAAAATATACTCCGAAATGATAATATTCCTCTATTGCTCAATTAAGATTCATTTTTATATGTGTGACTGTCAGTTTTAAGAATAGAGAGTCTAAGTCAGGCAAAGGAATATTTGTTTACCAGTTTATTTTCTCCTTAGTCAGGGGAAAAATACCCCTGCTCACATTTGTGGCAGTCCTGCTGAGTCCATCAACCTCCTCGAGTCATTTATATCAAGCCAAAATACTTGCACTAATCAACTATTTTACAGAATCTCATACTTACAAATATATCCTGTGGAGCAGTCCACCATGCTGAATTTTATTTCCTCTTTGTTATGATCCTTTTGAAACTGGGTTCTGAAATTTCATGAGACACCCAGCATTTTATTTTTCCTGGCATAAAAAGACTTTACTGTCTCTATAATTACCTTCTATGGCACTCTGGCCTCGGTATGAATGTTCTGTTTTTACAGACACATATCTATGCAAAGATAAGTTTTGTTAAATATGAAAAATAGTGCTGTGGGACAGCGATGCATTGCTGATGAAGAGGTTTTATCTAATATTATCAGAGCATAGGAAGTGGTCAGATGATTGGAAGCAATACCTCTCCATGAGCTCTTTCATGTAATAGTCGAACCTTTGTCTTCCCAAATAATTAATTTTTCTAGTTTTAGAAAAGGTATGGCATAAAGTAAAATGCCCTTTTAAAAAAGACATCTGAGTACAAATAAGTAAGCTACCACTGCAAACACTTCCTACTGAATTGTTGAGAACCATAAAAATTGACCTGTTGAGAATAGTCAAATGACTAAGGATTTGTTTAAAAAAAAATTCTGATCAAATCTTTCTAGTTCCTCTCACTAGTCCTCTATGGCAGTTTTGGCACTTTGCATCATTCTTCGGCTAATATCCCTGTTAAAATCTGGACTGAGCACAGTGCTTCAAATGAGCTGTAATGAATGCAGAGTATGGTGAGATTATCCAATCCAACCGTGTGTGCGTATGGTCGGGGTTCCAGAATAAAATAGGAAGGATCGAAATGTGTTTGATGGAATGTTTCTTAAAATATTTAGGAGATTGATTAGGTAGTACATTATTGTTATTTATATTTGATTTTGAGGCTTAAACTCAAAGAAATTGAACTTATCAAACTTAAGGGATAATAAACCAGAATAAGACAAACGAGAAAGCCAGAAGTTGAGTAGCTGTAGCCATGATGCATGAAGTAAGAGCAGGGTTTGGATAATTCAGGTGGATCTGTGTTGTTTACTGACTGGGCCCTTATTCACTAGTTGCTGGTTGTTCAGTTTCAACCTGTGTCTCAGAAAATATGAATGCTGGGTCTTTCCAGGAAATATCCAATCAAGTTGTCAAATCTCCCCTGCCCCCAAGATAATTTGTTTCTTGGAATTTAGGGATATTTTCTCCTTCTCATGGGTTTGAAGCAGAGAGCTAGCAGAGAAGTTCTGGAAGTTACACAGAAGTAAAACTTTCAAAGCCTACAGATGACATTAATCGTGAGCATTTTCTTACAGAATAAAATTGGATATCATAAAGGGCTCAGAAACAAAGAAACTGTGGAGCAATGAGCACTAGAGTGGGAGATGGAAGGTTGTCCTAGGGGATTCTAGTACAAGGTGTAGATGCTTGTGGCCCGCCCCTTCCTTCCTTCCTTTCTGATCAAACCTAGGGTCACTTTTCCAACCGAGTTACATCCCCACAGTTCTTTTTATTTTTAAAATTTTGAGATAGGATCTCACTAAGTTGCTGTGGCTGGCTTAGGACTTGTGATCCTCCTGCCTCAGCCTCCCCAGTCACTGGTATTACAGGAGAGCACCACTGTACCGGACTGGTGGCAAATTTCTAAGCGTTTTTACATTTCCTGAAGTAAACACAGGTCAAGTCCAGTTGATGGAGTCAGAGCAATGTAGTCCTTGGTATATAGTTGAATAGGACTGATTTAAGGCTGTGGGGTTAGGGAAAGTAACAGGATCTTTGTGTATTTGCTGGTGTGGCTTGGGAATACTCTTTCTTTGGAAAGCCCATTTTTCTAGTAAACTACAATCTGCTTACTCTTCAAACACTTTCCCTCTATTTCTATTTTAGACAATCTAAAGTCATAAGAGTTCAAATGCTCACAATTAAAGAATATTTAGTATTATTATATGTTTAAAATCCAAAATGAATTCCACAAGAACAGAATAATGAAATAATAGAAATTAAGATCTGTCATTTGTTTATATCTGCCATTTATTTATCACTACCTAGTTGTTGGTTGCTTGTGAAATTAGCCTAATATTTACTGTGCATTCTCTTGATACCAGGTTGTTGCCCTTTGCTCACAGTAAATATTGTGGCACTTTCAATATATTCTTAGAAACAAGATCACTTGTTAGACCCTGGTGAATTCTAGTGAAATGTATCCAGTTGGCGGCTGTTTGTGCCAGTGTTGGAGGACGATAAGAATGGGCTCCTGTCTTCCTTGAATTCTGTTTCTGTTTCTGCTGGACTTTGTTTACTCCCTCTGCATGGGTTATCTTCTCAGGTCTTATGTTTTCAGAACAACCTCTGCCAATCTTTGCAGACTTAATGCTAACATGCTGAAGGTGGCTAACTCTCTGCAAACCAAATCTTGATCCATCTTGGGTCCTTGTCCCCTCTGGCTGGATGCCCAGTTGAAACAATGTAACATGGGCTTCTGATTTGTGTGAACTCAAAAATAGTGGTAATGTAAATTAGATTACTGGGTGCTCAACACTGTTGACAGCAAAAAAATGTGCTTAAATAGCAATTATAGCTAGCAACCAGTTTTGTCTGCATTTACTCAAATGACTTGCTTTAAATAAGATGCCTTTAATTATAAATCCTGCCATTCTATAAAGATTATTTACTAACTCCCAATCATCCTTAGTTCCTTTGGCAGTTGCTCTAAAACATTCTTGTGTCCCTCCCAGGAAGTTGGTACTGTAATATTCTGAGGTTTCAGATCTCCAGTATGGAACTGAAAAGGAACAATGATCCTACCTAGTATTCCATTTTTTTCCCATGCACTTAGCAGACCTCTCTATCCCTTCCAACAAGATTTCAAGGGATCTGTTAGGATCTTATTTTTTCCTCTGATGTATTTAAGGCAACACTAGCATAGTTAGAAAAGTGATGTTCTTTTTGTGGAGGAAACCAAAAAGCCAAAACAGTCAGTGCATACTCACTTAATTTGGACTGATTGTGTCTGATAGGTTTTTTGTAACATTTATATTGTTTAAACTGTGGGGTCCTCTGAGGACTAGGTTGAGGGTGCAAGTCTTTGGAGAAGATTAGCATCGACTGTCAGGTGGCCTATGCACTACCAAGCTGGATTGATGTGCTATTTTCTTGGCTTGGCTTCCTAGACCACACAGATAAGGTAAATTTAAATTAGAAACCCAGAAAAGCACAGGCCTGGTATTGTGCTGAAAGGTACAATATTTCGTTGTCAGCAGTTGGTGCAGATAACTAGTTTTTTCTGTCTACTTTTTCACTGAAGCTGTGACAGTTTAAGGGTCCCTGGCTCAGTTTAGGATAGCATGACCATACTTTCTGACTCGCAAACAAGAACTCTAGGTAACCGAGAATAGTAAATGTTGAGCTCAGCTATAGTAAATGCTAGGGTGTCACTCCGGTTAGGGTTCCTTTTGTTTTTTTTTAATTTTTAAATTTTTTAATTTTATATTTCTTACTTTTTTCAAGTTTGACTATGCATGTAAAGGGGTAATATTTATTACTTTTTCCCCTAGCATTTACAGGTGTCTAGTGGAGAGATCTTTCAAGATATGCCTTGCCTCCTCTACTCCATGTTTTACTTTGTGTGAAAGAGTGCTATATACTTTTAGATAAAAACCAAGTGCAATGAAATACCAAGGAAATTGAGACTTCAGCATTTCCTTGTCATCATGGAGGAAAAGCACCATCACTTGATTTTTTAAGTGAGGGATGCCTCTATTCTGAGATATGCAAGTGCAAACCTGAGGCCTGTTGGGTTTCAAATCACCTAATCGATGTATTATCCTTATTCTCTCTCTATATCCATCCCCTTTTGCTATGTGCAAAGAAGAACAAAGCAAAACACACTTTTGCCACATTTCCTGTTTTCCCCCCTTTATCACAGAGTGTAAGATGACTTTTCTGCAGATCCCTACTTAAAAACCTGTTGACTTACATCTTTCAACAAATCTGTCCCCAGGCCAGTGGTGAATGGTGACAGATACCTGCATCCCACCCATTTGTGGATGCCTATGTGGTCTCCAGTGACTCAAGGAAGTAGATGGCTAGTTAGTGACTCAGAGGAAAAGGGTAAATTGAGAAGAATAGTTACCTCCACCAGCTGGTCGTGGGGCCTAAAGGAGTCTAGAACTCTGGATTATCCTGTATTTCTTCCCTCTTCTTGACCAAAAGGAATCTCCCACTTTTCTCATATATGCCTCAACTATATATGTGTACATAGTCTTGAGACTAGCATAGTAGGTGCTCAATAAATATCTGAAAAATGAAGAATACATTCCCTTTCTAGTATAAGATTCATCCAAAATAAAACTACCCTTAATTTTCTTTTTAACCATTTTTCACTTATATAAAAATTATGGGACAGAGTTTGGGAAGAAAGTGTATATTGTATGTTTTCTCATGTTTTATATCATCCTGAGGGTTAGTCCTACCCCTCTACTGCAACCTTTTTCTAACCTATCATTAGAGTTGTCAAGGATGCATGCTGGAAATACTAAGCTTTGTAAGTATAATTTACACAAATATATATTTTCATAAAGCATGCAAATTTGAACAATGGAACCCTTGTGACTCTTGTCAAATAAGGAACTAGAGTGAAACACAAACTGAAAAAAAAATAAGGAAACTGTATCTTACAACCTCTGGAAGGACATGATAGACAAAATAAGGTTGGATAAACAACTTTAATACTTCGTAAAGGCAAAGAACTTAAAGAAATACTGCAATCCTGGGAACTTTAGAAACCTAATGTAACACACTTTCCTCCATTTAAAAAAAATACATTTTCCCCATGAAATCTGAATATTTGGGGAGTTGCTTTAATGACTCTAAAACTAGTACAAATAAATGCTTTTTTAAAATACAGAAAAAAAATCCCTAAAGACATTTTTATATGAAAGACCAGTAGATTCACTCACAGAAAATTATATCCAAAGGAGAATGAAGAGTGATTGTAATTATAAAAGGGATGGTCCTGTAGGGTCTGAACCACAAAAGACATTCTAAATGTACAGCATGAAGCCAGCAGAGATTATGGAGTGATTTTTTTCTTTCAATAGATGAAGCTGAGAAAAGGGGAAGAGTGGGAATAGGATAATGGGGACAAAGAGGTATGAGTTTTTTTGTTTGAAAAACTCTTGGGGGAAAAATACACCAAGTTATTAACCAGAAATCTCAATTTTTCTCAAACACATCTTCAAAACTGTAAAAAATTATATCTAATGAAACATGAAACTTGTTTAACTGTTTTTTTAAAATTCCAAATACAGTAATTTTAGGAAAATGGCATTCAATGACTGCCCCCCACCCACCACCAATCAGTGGGGATTTTTCCCATCTTACTGCTTTTCCAAGGGAGTAGGCAGAAGGCAAATAAGAATGTGAAACTTCTATCAATATTTTGCTTTCCTTAAGCCTTTGCTGAACATTTTTATGAAGGCAGCTTTAACAATAAGTAAGATATTTTTATGTTTCAATATTCATTGTCTATGTTGAAAGTAAAAGATTTTTGTATCAGAAACTGCTTTTCTTAAGCTCTTTTTAAGTAGAAATACTATCAAACATTTAGAATTTAGAGGAAATTTAGATAATCTAGTTCAAAGATTGAATTTAATTGAAGAAAAGAAATTGCATGTCCCTGAAGAGCACAGAAGTTGTGGCAGAGCTGAAGATAAGCCCAGATAGCCTGACCCTGAGAACTGGGCACTTTTGCCATGACATTAAGATCTCTCATTCCTTTTCTATTTTACTTCTGGATGAAAGCCAAAGAATCATGTAAGTTTTATCTTTTCCATATGTCTATGTGTCTATTCTCCATTCTTTACCAGAAAGACATGTGATACAGTTCTGTGTTGACATGACTTCTGTCCATTCTTGCTATTTTATAGTCATCGTAATTAATTAATTCCGTATTATGGCCATGGCTTGCCCACTTGAGTGTTATTCACGTGGTCTCTACTGAGTTGAATGACTGTTATGCTTGTAAATCATTTAGCTGGCTCAGATGAGGAAATTTGGGCATCATTCTTAAAAGGAACACAATTCCTGCTACCTGCTATCAGAATAGAGTAGAAAACCTGTCAGAAAAAATATAGATTAAGGGATGATGATTATTACTGAAAAACAATTATTTGACTTCCCTAATGGAAAAAAAAGTAGGGGAAATCTCATGAAAATAGAAGAGAGAACAGCAGAATAGAAAAAAGGAAAGGAAGGGAACGGGGAGGTCCTTGGGCACAAAATTGACCAAATTATATTGTTATATTCTATGCATATACAAATATCTAATAATAAAATACTATGGATATTTATATTTGTGTGTACCCACACAAAAATAATTGCCTTGGTGAATTTCTCTTTAAGTTCTGATGTAGTTTATGATTAGTATTTTTAAAATTTGGCATATAGCAAAATACATCTGAATTTGATGTAAGTGAAAACACCCAAACTTTCTAAACAACTCTAGCAATTCAAAACACTAGTTATATTTGGTAATATAAATAATAACATACTTAGCAATGTACTTCTTATTTTATTTTTATTTTCTGCCAAGGGCCAGGGTTGTTTGGTAGGTTGAATGATATTATCTGCAGATTAGAAACAGATTTAAATTGCTTAAACACAATGTCTAGATATACCCTTGAGAATCAAACATGCCTGAGAAAAGGGGTCAGAAAAATATTATGCAACAGTGGTAATTAAGGAATATTCCACTTAGGTCTGTTTTAAGTTAAGCACTGTTCCAAAATGACCATGTGGCTTTATTTTTAGGCTGCAGTTTATTGATTTAGGATGTAGCCTCTGCTAAGTGGCAGAGTGGCTCTTAGCCTACAGATGTGCTTTTGGTTGTAGATACTGAAAAAATCAAAAATTTTGTCTATTTTCCTAGAGAAAAGAAACCAATTGCTCTGCCGAAGACTCTTTGTCCTGGGTCAAGTCCTATTTCTAAGTGGATCATATGCAAAGTTATTTGAGAAACAGAGATTCACACAGTCCACATATACAGAGTTTCCCTGGTCAGTTAGTGATGGACTAATTCATAAAAATGCAGCTTAGATTTTAGAATCCATACATGAATGAGAATGCGAGAATTAGACTCCCCAGGTTACACATATCTAATTAGTTTGGTGAATTCATTTGTTGACAGTTGGCCTCCAAGGAAAAAACTAGAAAATGTCAATAGCCTGCAATATAAACCTCTGGAACCAAAAGACTGATGAAAAATCAGTGGAAATTATTTCTGGTTATTTCTTCCTGATTGATGAAGACAACCAAGTATACAACTGTAGAGTTTAGGACTCAAGAGGAAGAGACATTTGTGTGGCTTTGTATGTATGTGGCATGTATCACAGAGCTCAGGTTAGTTTCGGTGCACTTTTGTTGCTATCTTAAAATTAATTTTTTTTAACAAAGGGCACCTTCATTTTCACTTTGCATTGAGTTTCATAAATTATTTAACATTTCTGAAAGGGGACATGAAATGTCAAGAGATGGATATCAGAAAACGAATTTTATGGACACTTCAATTTATGTTGTGGAAAATTCTTTTCTCTTTTTACAGGGTTTAGAGGAAAGTCATTTCAATAATTTAAATATATTTTTATTGTGTAAAATGTCAGGAGGACATTTGATGTGAAGTTGCAGAGTGTGAACGCCATAGTAGTGTGGCTGATAGTGATATTCCTGGGTAGAAAGAAAGACAGCACTGAATCTCACCTGGTGGAAGGGGTGAGAGGCTGGGATCTTAGGAGAAGCCCAAAGGCAGTAGCCAGATGAGAGAGCCATACAGTGGTCATCAAAGTTGCTTGGGCAGTATTGGTTGACCAGATTAAAATTTGATTAATACATAGAATTTAGAGGGCTACATTTTCCTGAAGTTACTGGTCCTGGAGAGCAAGTCACTTGACTTTCAGGGTTTCAGATGATTTATTAAAATGATTTGTCTTACTAGCTGCTTTCAAATGACAGACAGTTATAATATGATAGCATCTGTCCAGTGCTCCGGGCCTCTAGGAGATAAGTTCTTTATCAATCAGTACAGTAGCTTGTTCCTTTCAACAGAAATAAATAAATTTGAGGTCTAGAAAAGTGGACTAGGAGGATGTGGGTTGAAGAAGTTTAAAAGTTGAAGTGTTCTAGTTGGCAGGTCTCTAGGAGGTGGCAAATGCAATAACCATCACCCCACAAACGCTCCAGTGCATTATCTAGTTATTTGTTCGAAAGTTAAGAATGGAGTCAGACAAGATATTCAGTCTCTCGGATATTGGACATAGGTCCTGTTTAAAAAAGAATTCATAAAAATGACATTCTGTGAGCTCATGGGGCATTCCAAACATTGCAAACAAAGGCCCAGCCAAGTGTGTGGAGCCCTCTAGTGACCAAGTCCATGGCTGGATCAGGGCTTCTCCCTGTACCACACATGACTTCTAGATAGGTTCCTCAAGGCTGTTTGAGGCATTCTACATTCCAGTCATCTCCAAGGGTATGATGGAGTCCTTGATAATCAGAGTAATAATGAGAACAGCCACCATTGGTATCTGCAGTGTGCACAGCGAGCTAGGAACTATGCCCAACTCTTTCAACAATCTTGAGAGGCAGTACTTATTATCTTCATATTTTTTTCAGTAGAGGAAATCGAGATAGTGTCACATGGTTCTTAACTAGATAGACTTTAGGATTTTTTCAACCCTCCAACAGTTTTTGGCAACTATTTATCTCTGAGCAGCTTCTGGCTCTGTTGAGGGGAGCTTTTCCATTTTACCTCACTGAGCAAGAATGAGAGCCCCAATTACAAGGATATTTATCATATAGCATTTAGTCTTAATATGCAGTGTGAACCAATAATGGTTAGTCCTATGTTGATACTTCAGAGATGATTTGTAATTCTGTACATGTATTTCATAATTGTAAATAAATAGAGGAAAATCAATTAAAAGTAGATATTTTTCTTTGTATTTCAATTAGTTGATGATACTTCACTATTTCATTTACAGTTGGTGGCTTTGAAAACTTAAATTACCTCACATAATCACCTCTTTCAGTTGAAGAGTGTTGTCACTCTCACAAAAAAACCAATTAGGAGAAATGGCAAGAACACAAGGCTGCTACTTTCATCAAAATATAATGGCAGCTCATGCATATTTGCCAATTCTCTGAAAGACATACTCCAAGTATTTTAATTATAAAACAGGGAAATTGTTTAAATCACCTCAAGCAGAGCTGACTAGAAATCAAAGGACATATAATAAAAGGTTTTTCTAAGTTGCACTTGCCCAAGATATTCAGAGTTCAAATGCAAGGAAAACAACAGTTAGAACATGCATATTCCTGCTCCTTGGGTACAGAGAAGAGCAGAATGGAGATAAGAAGAGCATAGTCAATGGCAGTCTGAGGAAGGGCTTGTGGACTTGATGTCCTGCCTCTGCAGCTCTTCGCTAACTCTGTTCAGAGACAGGGCATGGCACCCAGAATGAACTCAAGGCCCTCTGTTACTACTGTTATTCATGTTAAGCAGCAAAGACATTAGACTTCATTTACCTAAGCTCATGTTATCCACCCCCTGTAATGTTCATGGTCTGCTAAGATTGCTGCAAGTAAACCCAAGTGTAAAAATTGCCCACAGGTTCCTGTTTGACAAGAGGCGTGCTGGTTTCTCATCACTCCCCAGAGGCCACTTATAATGAGAAATTGGTCTTGTGAGCTTTGAAACTTTTCCATTCACAATCCTGTATGTCTTTTATTATATTGCCTTTTAAAATTAGCATGCTATTTTAGAAAATGAAGAAACACACCATGGCATCTGCTTTGCAGAAACTACTAATCAGTCCCTGTCTCTTCACATAGTCTTGTTATTACCCAAAATAGGAAAATATGCAAATTCATGACACATGCATTGATTTTAATGTATCCAGAGGCTTTTCTGTATAGCTAAAGGATTAATATCTGCCTGTAGATTTGATTCTTGTAGAATCCATATGTCTTTGCTTATGGATTCTAGAAGGAGGTATGATCTATCAGATGAGATAGTTCTGTAAGGTGGTCATACTGTACCTGACTCCTTGCATCTTGTCAGCACCAGATCATCAAATAGATTTTATTGTTAGTAATGACCATACTTTGTGAGTAATAGATATGGGAAATAAAAATAATGTAGCTTGAGAAAAAGGAAAAAGAAAAGCCACACACTGGCAGCTTTCACCTCCCGAGATAAGTGTTTTCCTGGTGCTAATCACAGGCAGGAAGGAGTGTCTCACCACACTGAGGTGCTAACCTTTGGCAGGCACTGACCTGCAAAACACAAGACCCCAGACCCAAGAGCTCAAATTCCTGAGCTGACCATTTCATTGATTGATGAAACAAACCCCAAATTCATAAGTGTCCAGAAAAACTAGTATGCTCGCCAGACCATCTCCCAAGATAATCTCTGTAAGCCCAGTCCCTTTCTTTGTTCAGGGGCTCATTTTCCACCAGGAGAATGGGTCCCACCACAGCATCATTTTGTCCCTGCCTCCCCTGTTCCTGTGTGAAACTTTGCTCCTGAATAAAGCTCTGAGCTGATTAGTGAAGTTTGCATTCTTCCCGGTCTTTTTGTGCTAACAGTGAGTACTAAGTTTTAGAATTTAGAGATGTGAAGTATTCTCATTCCATGGTTGTGCCTCATTTGTGCCCTAAAAGCACTCTGTACTTCTGCATTACTGAGTTTATCACATGGTACTACATTTGCATGTTGAATTATATGCCTTTTCCACTAGATTCTAAACTCCTTGTCTGTCCTTGTCTGTCTCATCTGTTGTTAGGCCCTCAGGGGGAAAAATAGTGTGTAGTCCTCAGTAGGTGCTTTAGAAATTGATTTCATTGAATTGGTGCTTTGGTTCAATTTTTTTTAGTACCTTTATTATTCCAAGCACTGGCAAGAGTGCCTTAACACATTTTCTCATGTAATCCTCCCAATAATCATAGGAGTTTGTTACTTTGGTCTTCATATCAGTGGTAAGGAATCTAAACCTCAGATAGGGTAAGCAGTATACCTAGATCCTACAACTGAGCTACATCATTTGGAAATGGGTCTATGTGACTACAAAGGAGGAATATCTTATTTACTGTACCACTGCCTTGTGTATCAGAAGGTAGAGTATTATACAAATCACTCCAGATGCTGATGAACACCTGTAATAATGAGAGATTTGGAAATTTGTAGATATTTTGGGAACATGGCATTGGAAAAAGAGGTGCACCCTCTTCAAAATTTATGTAGAGAAGTTTCTTTCATTGACTATAAATGCTTCTTGCTCTTTATACAAATAAACTAGATAAGGCTTATTGGGTCATTGTTGCTTCCATTTGAATTGATGTCATATTTGGGTGTTGTTATTATAGATAAGGATGGCATAAACATTTCTATTTGATTTAATTGACATGACTGAGCACTTTGCGATTTTGAGATTGATATTGCGTGGGATAGGGTGTTGGGGAGGAATACAGAACTCAAGATAGTATAATATACCTGTTGTCACAAACTGACAGTGTAGTGAGAAATACATTGCTATACATTACTATATAATAATACAGTGAATACATTACTACATAATAAAGAGAACACAATACAGTTGAAGTTTTATAATCTATAGAGGACCTAAAAGGAATAAGAAATTATATTTGGTTGGTGATGTTGGAAATCTATTATAGAAGGGGGTAGCACTGGGAGGGTCCTTGAAAGATGGGCAAGATTTAACAGTTTCATGTGTAGAATGTTTGAAGATGAATAAAGATGTTGTCTCCGCCCTTAAGAATACATAATTCTCACTGGTAGAGAAGAATATTGAATATTGACAGGTCAGAGAATAGTAGACTATAGAAAGCAATTAAGAAATAATTATATAAGATAAAATTAGAAAAGTAATACATGACATTGCTAGGGGAGCAATAAAGATGTTAAATAGGGTGACCAGCAGTCCACAAGCCTGGACTTTTAGATTGCATTTATTTGGTTGTTAAAAGTTTACTCCAAGAAAGGACCCAAAAAACTCAGAGTTGTAGGAAACTTGCTTAATAAATATGAGTTCTCTTTTAAGTGACTCAGTTTTCACGGGGAGTTACGGTACTTTGAGCAAGGAGCCCATGAGGTCTGGAAAGGGAAAGGATTCTTCCCTGGAACAGTGGAGTGGGTTATTGTAACATTCATCAGAATTGGCAAAGATGACTCCAGCAGCATTTGTGTTGGATTATGTTGAAATCACGTCAGAGACTGTGAATAATTCAAACCACTCTAGAGGGAAGTTTGTTTTCCCTTCTTGCAATGCACATGTGACTCGGGCATGGAAAACCTTTTCCTAGTTAAATTTTGCTTCATTTCCCATATAAGATTTGTCACAGTAAATAACCCTTTCTCAAATGATAATATCCTGTACGTAAAATGTAGTGTGAGCTGTCTGAACATGAGACAAGCAGTCCTGTGAGGGGATTTATCAACTCTTCCTTAGATGAAGACTGTAAAACAAAATACAATCACACACATAATCAAACACTAGGAATGTTTCCATGGCGAGGACAACCAGACACTTTTGCTAATAGAAGGAAAATGGGATGTTAAAGATGTTAATCAGCGGCACTATGGTAACAGCTCTTTTTATAGCTGTTTCTCCATTCGCCTCTCAATGTTTGCCAGTTCCATGTTGCTGACTATCAAAATACAAATCATATAAATATACATTTATGTTAAAAACGATCCAGTTATTAACAGCTTTCTTGAAGTTATTTATATACCATAAACTTCACTCATTTTGTTATTGTAAAATTTGACAATGTTAGTAAATATATGGAATTGTGTAGCCACAATCACAACCCAATTTGGAGTATAACCACTACTCTCAAAATATCTCACATGCCCATTTACAGTTGCCAGCCCCAGAAAACCACAGACTACCTTCTATATTTATAAATTTGCCTTCAACATATAAATTTGGGCATGGGGGAGGGACTTTACCCCATAATATCCAATAATAGTAAATAGTTACATGAGATAGAATAAACCAAACACTGATCTGTGAGTCCTACAAATATTAGCTCACTCAATGCTGGTAATAAACCTGTAAGATGGACTTTATTACTATTTCTCATTCTATACATTAAAAAATTGAGGCACAGAAAGGTCATATAGCTAGCAAGTGGTGAATTGTACACTAGAACCCTGGCCGTCCAGCTCCAATGTGCATATACTCTCAAACCCCAAAGCACATGATGCCGCCTCCTAGGTATCCAAACGTGTCCAAATGATGACTATGAAATGGAAAATTTATTAATAATGAAGAGTTTATGACCCTAATGCCCTAGAATAGCTTTACAAGGGGACTATACCTTCTTGACGGAGAAATGCATATTCAAAATGGTCCTTCATTTTCATTAAAAAGATGTTAACCTAGATACTGACTCATTATAACTCTTTACATTAGGTTGAACCATAGGAACTTTTTATAAAGCCAAAAATGGGAGCATGTTGATTCTTATGTGGTTCAAGTTAATACGTTTACTAATCAGCTTCTGAGACTTGTTTCTGTGTAGATCTGAGTAGGCACAACACCTTATTTCACTGGAAATTTCTTCACCTCCTCCCACTCTATTCTCTGCCACCCCCACTTTTGGGCAGCCAGCCTTACAACATTCATCCCCTCAGGGAGGGATAACACAAAATACGCAGAGAGTAAAACCAATAGGAACAAAATGCAAATATTGACTTTGAAGTTCAAATGCTTACATCAGAACATAAGAGATTTTTGAGGACAAGTCGAAAGTTTTCCTCTTCTTTTCCCAGATGAAATAAAGATTCCTGTTACCACAGGAGGAAAGAAGGAAAGCCTGAGTAACATAAGAAACTTCTTTTCTGAGTGGCTAAAGGTCAGTTACTAAGCAGAGACTGTGCCTTCCTGCCAAGCCTGGAAGGACTAGAGAGGGAGGAAGAAAGGTTTTCTGTTGGTTAGTTATTCTCCCCCCCAAAAATTCTATTGTCTTCCTGGGACATTGTAATAAATATGTGGCCATGTCTCATTGGCTTATTTCTTAGTAAGTACAAATTTAATGATGAAGAAAATAAATTTGCTTTAGAAAATTAAAAATTTCTGTACCCTTGAATTATAATTTTGAATTTTTAAATCTTTAATTTAGCTCTTTTTATTTTTACATTAAATTAATATTCCAGCTTTTTGAATAGATACAGTTGCTAAGGACTGAGGTTTCAATATTTTTAAGAAACATTATAGTAATAATATATTGCTAAATTGTCATGTATTTTATGAAGTTCTTGGAGGAAGATGTAAGATATTAGAAAAATTGTTTTTAGATCACTCTGGCTTTATTTAGTAAAATTGGGTACTGTGCAAGGCAGTGGGATTACATAGATAAATAAGACACAAAGTGGAAAAAACTTAAGGATATTATGTTAAGGGATATTGTACTTGTCAAAAGTGATATAGAAAAATCTTGAATTTTAACAATATTAGGGATGGAAAAGATCATGGCTATATATCTGCATATCAAATGAATATTAAACACAATTGGAATACTCTGGATACAGGAAACAAATGGTCATATTTCTGCAAAAATGTAACTTACCTGAACTCAAAAATGAATAGCAAATTTGAAAAATCTGTAACTATTATAGCAAGTGTATGCTGAAATATGTTCAACCTCTGAATGAAAAGTTGAAAATCTTCATCTCTCCGTGCATATGCGCACTTCCCTGTAACGTCTTCACCCACACAAATGCACAAACCCAGCCCCTGATAACTTGGGGTGAGTCTTACTAAACTTGCAAAGAACAGATAATTCAAATGCAACATAAATTTTACAGAGTAGAAAATGAGTACACTCCTGAAAACATTTTGTGAGATGAGTAAAGCCTTTGTATTATAACCAAAGAAAGACAGTAAAAGAAAGGAAAATTAAAGCCTCACTTTTCTAATGAATATATAAGAGGTATTCCTGAGAATCTAGTACAGACATTCAAAAAAAGCACAACTGTTGGTGGTGAAGAGACAAAATTATCAGTATCAAATGGAAGGATTATTAGAAAATCCAAGAAAATCCAAGAAAAATACAGCCAATTATTTGATACTAAAGAAAATCTTTCTTCACATAGTATAAATGCTGAGAAAAGTATAACTTAAAATATGGCATTGTGTAATAGTGACAAAAACTACATAGAACCAGTAGATAAATTAAATAGAGATATGCAAGAGTTTCTAGAGAAAATTAGGTATGTTTTTCGAAACAAAAAGGACCAAAATAAATGGAGTTAGGGCTATTATGTTCATGGAAGAAAATACAATACACATACTAATTTTTTCTCCTTAGTCTATACATTCAGTGTAATTCTAAGCAAAATTATACTAGAGCTTTCACCTTTGAATTTGGATAGTTCTTACAATTTATGTGCCCCCCCTCCAAAAATAAACAAGGATGAAGTATAGGAAAGGCATTTTTACAAAAGTGGAGAGAATAGATACCCAGACTGACTGTCAAGTTATAGAGATTAAAATGGTGGGATATTTGTGCAAGGAAAGACAAATAGAAAAACGTACCAGCATGGACGGGTGCTAACCATGTGAGAAAAGAAAATATGACAGAGGTAGGAATTAGAATACAAAACAGAGATCATTTAATTGTGCTGGGACAATCAATTATTGGGGAAAACACATACATTTACAAAAAAATATGAGTCAATGACACAAATATTAAAGCTTTAATTTGAAAAAGTTAATGGAGACTATTTTTATGAACCTGAAGTAGAGTTTTTAAAATACTAATGTATAAACCTTAAAAGCTCAGTAGGTCTTACTACATTAAAATCAGCAATTTATGTACAGATTATAAAATTACATATGTATAGAGATGCATATGTTTAATGACATCCAAACCAATGCATATTTTTTTTTGACATTAA
>CM053410.1:69873058-69889054 GCA_028644305.1 Xerus rutilus
TGTTGAGGCAAATAGAAAAAAATTGTTACAATCATAATTTTTCTAACTTTGCACAAAATTATAAGCAGATTACATTCTTCATATTAAACATCTTTATATGCACTTTCAATGAACAGTATATATATATATATATATATATATTTTTATATATATTTTTATCAACCATCTTTACTATACCCATTCCCCTTTCCTGCCCCCCGCCTCCCCCCTGTCGCGTCTAATGTTTCTCTATTTCTCTTATGTTTCCCATTCCCACCTCCCTTATTCATCAGCATCCATTAATCAGAGAGACCATTCGGCATTTGGTTTTTTGGGATTGGCTTACTTCACTTAGCATAATGCTTTCCAGTTCCAAACCAATGCATATTTTACTTATGATTATTTGTAGTAAAAATATAAAGATATGCAGGTAGGTTATAATCTCAAGATCTAAATAGTAATTTTCTGCAGAGACAGGGAGAGGTAATGGATACATATGGTCTTAGTTGTCAGGACAGTCTTCTATTTTTACTATGTCAAATATCACAAAATGTTAAATGCACAAAAACAAGTGATTGATACTTTATTTATTTAAGATTTATTTAAGTAGAATCTTAAAGTGGATGTTCTTAATTAGGGATTACTCTTCTGAGCATTTCTTTCCTTGTGATAGGAAAAGAGAAATTATATATGTTTACTTTCTTCTTTAAATGCTCCAGAACATACAAAAAGAAACACTGACTGTATTTATTTATTTATCTATCTATCTATCTATCTATCTATCTATCTATCTATCTATCTATCTATTTATTTATTTAGAGCACCAATAAGTCTTTATTCATTGAATTTTCCCAGGGAGAGGAGAGGGAAGGGAAGAGTCAGCATGTATTACAAAATGGTTAGAAAATGGGAAAGGAAGAAAGTATCTGGGTACAGCAAAATCAAACCATCATATAAAATACCCCAATGGTGGGGTCTCCAAAGCCCAAGGGGGCTTAGACTCCTGTATTTCAGAAATGAACGGAAGAGATCAGGGAAAGAACAGATAGGTACATATTTTCCCACCCTCTCTTCTTCTCATTCTATAAAATTCAAGATTTCACACAAATCTTTGGTTTCTAGCAGTAAACATGGAGTTAACATTTGTCCATCTCCTATTAAACAATCTTGTGGGCCCTTTTGCATAAGTTTCTTGCACCTGCACAGAAGTTCCTGAGTGACTTGAACATACATTCATATTTTCTTTCCTGGTCTCCTGACCCCATTTTCTACATGGAAGGCCCCCAATTACTTCTCTCTACTTTAGAATTACAGATTAAGTAGATTTGCTCCATGTAAACAGTAGTGTGGTGTTTGGCATGAATTGCATCAAGAGCTGGTCTTGATTCAGGAGGTTAGGAACAAGGGGCAGGGAATCCTAGCTTCTTTAGGAATTTTGTATAAATCATTTAAGAGTTGTAGAGACACTCAAAGAATTAAATGCATATGTAGGTTTTCTTTTGAGGAAGAAGGTAGGATAAGAGTAAGTTTTTTAGGACAGAAGATCTGGTCCAAAATAGCAAACAGGGAATGGGGAACATAAAAGATGGTTTAAGACCCCCATTTTAAGAAGTGTCCCCCAAACTTGTTTCAGATCCTTTGCTTGGTACAGAACCTTCTGTCAAAGACACTTTGGCTATTTTTCTCTCGATACAAAAAGTTTGTAAACTATAACACCCCAAAAGAACATGGAGAAAGACCAACCCATTATATTTACACAAACTAGGCCACCTAGCAATCACCAATTCAGAGACTCAGTAAAGTCCTACAAAGCCCAGACAAATATAATAACTAGAGAGGGAGCAGCATCTGGGGGAGATGAGAGACCAGGATCAGACACACACCACTCAGTGCCTTCTATTACATTTGTCCTGTTTCAATACAGTAAGGTAGGTTTGCGGTGGTCTCACGGCACATAAATGAAACTCCTTTTTTTCCCCTCTTTTAGCTACTGTGACACTACTCATCACTATTGTAGCAAGGCAGGACACTGGCTCTGGGCACCACAAAGAGGTCCTTGCTATGAGTCTCCCTGAAAGCCAAGAGTTTTGAAAGCTTAAGGATTTTAGCCATTGCTTCATATAGACTTCCCTGTACAGCACAGGGTGGAACAGGGGTGCTGGTCTTCGAATTCATCTTTTCTTACTTTTTTTTTTTTTTAAATAAAAACACACATACACCTTGTTGTACATGGTGGGCCTAGGCTAATCTGGTGAAGGATCGATCTGGTACGTAAATCAAGTTCCATGCCCTAGGATTAGACAACCATCATTTAATTTTTGGCTTCCTCTCTGCACCTGTTACCTAGCCCCACTTCTCTTCTCTGCACTACTGTTTTTTGTTTAGACTAATTCTGTGACTGTATTTATGAAAAAAAAATTAAAAATTATGTTATCAAGTTGAGTACTTCAAAATATGCCCATTAGCCACTAGGTGTCATCATATGCCATTATAATTAAAAGCCAGTATAATCTTGTAGAAAAAGTCAATAGCAAAGATTTTGCTGAAATATTAAGGACACTTTCATAAAGCTAAATGAGTAGTTCTATTGATTTTCATCCCTTGGATTTTGTAGCTAAGTTTTACATAGAAAAACTAATTAAGGATAGATTTCATGAAGTTACTTTCATAATCCATGAAGCAGGAATTATAACTCAAGTACTAAAGATTTAGTGACTGAAACAGTGTCTGGTCAATGTTAAATGATGACAGCATTCATTCCATTTTTGGATTCCACTTGCCATGCTGCTTATTCACAAGAGAGCACAGTTTGAGGGAAGACCCAGGATCTGCACTGAATGGTCTTGTTTCAGGGTGGAGGAAGAATGTCCTGGAGATGGTTTGGCAGGAACTGCAACTTTGGTGCTTGAGGAACATATGGATTGGGCCTAGCTGTCTGTAGCCAATCATGCACCTATCTCCTCTTTGCGCTTGTTTGTGGCACTGTGTTTTCAACCTACATGAAAGTTTGTTTTCTCTAAGACTGGAGACTGGGGTGTGGGCAATGTCAGCAGCAATGCCAGTGCCCAGGAGTGGCTGTGGTGGCATGTGTGTGGCCAGTTTCGCTGCAGAATCTGAGATGGAATTTCCAGACTAAGCCTCCTAGGGAGTATGAGGACTAACCAGTATCCTTCTAATACATAAGTACTTTCTATGCTTAATTAGTTTTGGGGGGCTTATTTTTGCTATAACAAAGAATTCTGACTTACCTACTGCCAGCTTTCAGTGCAGAAAACTATTAATGCCTACACTGTGATAAAATAAGTTTTATCCCTCTTTTGCACTTGCCAGATTATTGCAGATTTCCTCTTTGCTGCCAAATATGAGTAGAGCAAAGTGGTGGTAGTGGTGGTGGTGGTGGTGGTGATGTTGGTGTGTGTATTTGACAACAGGAGAGATACCTGCTATTAGAGCCCATGCACCAAGATCTCATCCTTGGTATTTAATTATTTAAGTGCTTTATCTTTTCTTTACCCTTTTGAACAGCACACAGCACAAGTCACAGCATCTGTAGCCAAGGGAATATCAATTTTTATGTAGAACAGTGGATGAACACAAATATGTAGGAGAAAGGTTGTTGAGTACTTGCTCTTCAGCAGGATTTAGGTCTCAAATGCTACTTTGCCTGTCGGAGACATATTTTACATATCAAAAGCATCAGTCTCAGACCTTAAATTAAAATATCTCATTTCAGATGCTACTTACCACGATTTACATATCCATCCTCTTATTACAGGAACTGGAGGTATATTCCAAAGCATTTTGGTTAAGAGCACCAGGATATAACAGACCTGTTTTATCAAAGTGTAGACATTTATTTGCTAGGCATCTCCAGTATGTGTTAATTACATTTACAGAAAAATTAAATTTTAATTATACAAGTGATATTTAAAACTGTTTTCCTTCTGAAAAGTAAACAATTATAAATAAGTCTAAATAAAACTACTTGACACCTCTTCACTTGGTAATAAAATTTTCATCCCCTGTTGTCAGCCCTACCTGATAGCTTATATTTACTCTTCATTCTCCCTGAAATACTCTGACCATAAATACAGAAAACTTACCTCTTCACTTCCTCTGGGTACCAGGGTAATTTATTTTATAAAAATCCCATGTAACTTTCATATTTTGAAGTTTTACAAATTGAAGTAATTCATGATGAAATCAATTTTTTATGTAACTACAAATGAATTGGCAATAATTGCATTATATACGTGGGGGAATAGAGAAAGGTAAGGTATTATTTTATGTAGTAGAGATTTTGTCTGCTATAATATTCCAGTGTCAGAGGAACTATCCCTGAACACACTATATAAATCTCTATGCCCACGTATCCACTATTCCTTGAACCATTACAATTTTTGAATTTAATACTTATTGTCAATTGATATCCTTTACATCTTCTCTTTTCCTTTATTCTCTTACTAATTTTATTACTGTTATTTGTCTATCTCAGATTATACAGATAATCAATTTACCCAAGTTCAAAGGCTAGGAAGTGGAACGATTTGGGATTTGAACCCAGTTCTGTTAATGTCCATGTTGGTGCTGTCTAGGACAATACACTGCATACATATGCCCTTTGCATTCTCTAAAACACTATGATGTTCACAAATCCACAATCTAATTATGTTTTGGCTAGTCTTGATCACATAGTCATAAGGCTCTGCCATGTTTTTTCCATCAAGACTGTAAGTAGCTATGATGGCAGAGTGGGCATCCATTGTGTATTTGCATTAAATACTATTTTAAATACTATTATTAAATCTTAATGTTGTTTTTAATTGTTAGAGTTGAAATAATGGCAATCCATCATTATTCCTTAAGCTTTCTTTGAAAACATTTCCTTTTTATTAAGTTAAATCAAAAACAGCTGATTAGCTGATTTTATATCAGACTTTATACGTTTGAGGAACTAGTGGTTTATGCCTGTCTCAATATTGTGAGGTGATTTGATATTTTCAAAATTGCCAAAATAATATTAAAATAATAAAGGAAAAAACAACAGGAAAGAAAACATTGCAGTCAAATACGTCACACATCTCTAAGTCTTGATAAGGATGATGACTCTTATGTGTGGGGTTGGATGTCACTAAAAAGCACAGGCCATGATTAAAAATAGTTGCTGTGGTCAGACATGTGAGCCCACAAAAAGGAAGAAGTCTAATCTTGAGCCACATGGACTTAAAAAAATTCCTAGTGCCCATTTATTTACAGCAACAAGCTGGCCATTCATTAGTAACCAAGTCAGGAAGAAGTCATCTGATATTAATGTATGGATTTAGTCATTTCAACTTGAATGAATCTTGAAAGATTTCATTTTTAGATACTTATATTTATTCACAAAACACTGAAATCTTAAATCACAATTATTTATAAATGTATTTTAGTATTTGCTACTTCAAACATTTTTCATGACATGATCATGAAGAAAAGAGAGTATTTATTATATTAATTTGAATGTTATAAATGAGGGAATAAACTCAGAGGTTAAATGACTGGCCTTAGAGTCATGTAGCTATTTACTGGTGGAGTCTAGACTTATTGTAGTCCTCTAATCCCAAAATATAAAATAACATGAAAAAGAGAGAAGCTGGATGCCTGTGGAGAAGATGAGAATATTTTGTAGTGTGTGTAAGTGTGAAGTCATGGGACACACTGACTTCATGTGTCAGGTAGTTTCAGAAAGGTTGTGAGGAAAGCAGTGTCAACTGTGAATAGAAAATGAGGAAATGCGATCAGCAAGGACTCTCATCTTCAAGAGGATGCCTAGGCAAAGGAATAATACATAGGAAAGTAGTTAGAAGCTTAGGACACCATTTTTCTTTTCTTTTAGAGGAGAGGTACTTGATCATTTCTATTTTCATGTGGACACTTAGGAGAAAAACACTTCTGTGCTTTTAGGACCAAAAAGACTGGCATTTCTGAGCAATTCTGTTTTGAATGTCAAGAACACTTTTGAGAAATTGATCAAATTTTTCCATTTTGCCTTGGCTTTAAACATTTAAGGTCAACTCTGATCCAACCATAGGAAATTTATAGATTTTCATTGGATGGATTTTTAAGCCTTGTTCCTGATCTCATTTTATGGCCTTGTTCTATTTTTTTCTCTTTGCTTCCATTTCTAATACTTCCTTCTATTCTCCTGTCTGTTTTTGTAACCTTATAACTCATTTATAATACTTTCTAGAATGAGATTAGGATATAAATGCATTAATTTTACTCCTGTATGAAACATAGTCCTTGCCACAAGGTAACATCTCAATTAGTATCTGTTAATGATATAAGTCTAGACTATGAAGAGAAAGAAGAACTGTCATAGGAGGACATGACAATTTAGTAATGGATTGGATAAAAGCAATGAGGACAGGTAATAGTGAAAGACACATAATGCTTCTAATCTGGAACCCTTGTGGGGCTAACTGGAACAAAAGTGAGCCTTAGCAAAGTAATATAGATTTATGAAAAAATAATTAGCTTAGATTTGAAAAATCTCTAATTAGCTATCATAAGTAGCTTCAACTTTTGTATTCTATCAGACCTGGCCCCTTGTATCCATTGTTTCTGAGTTTGTATAGAAAGGGGAGAGTGGTTTGAATAGAGTGATAGGCTCTTTTCAAGGAAGACAACTGTGAGGAGTTGTCTGTTGGTGTCAACTAAGCGCTCCTCAACATGGGACTGTGCTCATATCCATGCCAGACATAGTTTGGGACTGTTTTCTCTAAAATTAAAATGTAACATTCTGGTTTCATATCTTTAGCATGCTAACATCCTTCAATTCTAGTCCTTTTCAGGGTACATATCACACTAACATCGTGGACAATGAATGGGAAGGCTGGGGTATGTCAAGAGTGAAGGGAGAGAATAAACAATGGTGAAAACATTTGAAAGCTTTTCTTCCAACTTTTGAAATATATAGTACATTATTATTATCTATACTCGCCCTGGAGGTAGATACATTTAACCTGATGTAAACTTCACACAATGTATGATCATGTACTAAAACACACATTATATCCCATATATAGGGGGTATCATTTTTATGTTTATAAATAACTTAAAAATAGATTTAATTAAAATTAAAATTAAACATGAAAACAACAAAAATGAAGAAATAGTGTTCCTAGTAACATGGAATATGAAATGAAAAAGTTAGCAGGAGTCAATTCAAATCTTATATTTAGTTTCCAATAATGAGGAGAGCTTCCTTTAAATAAATTCACATGAAAATGAATAGGATTTTATGCCATATAGTCCTAAAATATTAAATAAAAAGGTATCTAAATATAGACAGCATCGTCAGCAGTGAAGTGAGTTTGATGGAGATAATAGATTCATTGTATTCTGCTGCAGCCCTCTGCTTTTTCTCTTTGTAGCACTTTTTAGAGGGTTTTGACAACTGAGGTGTACTTGGGAGACAGTGATGCCCATGGACCCGGCTTTGGGACCAATCAGGTCAGAAGATGGCACAAGATTTGGGGTTGTTTACTCAATGAAATGAAGATTTGTTAAATATCTTAAAATATCAAGGGTATCATGTAGAAAAATAATTTGACTTCAATTTGTGATCTATTGGAGTCATTTAAGGTTTCTTTTTAACACATGAAAAAATTAGCAAGTACTGGCCTTAGTTACTTCCTTTATTCAGTGACTATATAGTCCTATTTATAAAATGTATTCTGTGGGTGGAAGTAAAAAAGAGTTTGAGAAGGAAAGAGGTGCGGTTAACACCCTTAGAAAGCTCATCACCACCCTTTTTGGTTTTTAATAAACTTGGAGAAAATGCCTCATCTTGTTCTCCTCCTGCTTTTTTTTTTTTTCCAGAAGTTTACCAAGAGTTGGTGCTTTCTTACCTCTTGAGTAACCTCAGAAAGAAGGAAACAAGTCATACTGTTGGGGGTTGATGGTGCTATCATTCAGAGACAAGGCTGAATGGTTGTCACTTTGGGTGAAGACCTGTGATCTCATCTGCCATGGCTGCCTAATGCTGAGATGGTGTGTGCCCATGAGGGACCAGTGCATTAGTCAGGGAAGATTTTCCTTTTGGATTGTTTAAAAAGAAAATTAGACCCCAGAGAACTGACTTCTAGTCCCTTTTGTCTTTTGTGTAAGCCACATGGGTTGGAGCAAACTTCTTTGTGTCAGCCTTTGCTTTCCAAGGTATATAATTAAAGGCTGGGAGGGATTAATGTTTAGAGCTGTGTACTAAATAGGAGGGCTTCCTTCAACTCAGTGACAACAATGTCCTCTGGGGATTTGCACTGATCTCAACAAATTACCTGTGAACATAATCTTAGAATACTACTGATTGCTTGAAACAATATCAGCTATTTTTATAGCATTTCTTATTTTTCATATCCATATCCAAAGCATTCTCATCTGGTGGGCATAATAGAAAAAGTAAATAAAAGTACATAAAACCAGTTACAGTGTATAAAAGACATTCAGGGTCACGGACAAGCCCAAGGTTATGTGGCTAATGTGAGCTAGAAAGGAGTTTCTATACTCTTTTTCAAATGAACATGTCTAAGAAAGTGTTTTTATCATTGCATTTATGTTACCTGAATATAAGAGCTGTACTCTGTCCAATTCTTGTCTGCTACCACAGAGGACATCAGTGTACTCTTGGGGTAAACATGACAGAAAAGATCATGGCCTCATACCCTTTATCTTCTGTTTGAATTTATTATACTGGCTTAGCAAAGGGAACTACTAAAATGGTGATATTTGGGTTATGCCATTTCCTTAGTGATTTAAGTAGCCTTTTAGGAAAACTGATTCTGTCCAGGTCCCGGAGAACTGGGCCTGCCTCTTGGGTGGTCTGCTTCACAGCCTGGGGATGTTCCTGTCCTGTGTTAATCCACCTGCTGGAATACAGGCCAAGGTGACCCACCCCACTCCTCACTTGCATCAGCACAAGTCTCTGGGATGGTTGCTTCTTCTGATTTATCATGATTGTAATTGCCAGATAGAGAATCAAGTCAAGCATTCAGTAGTTTATCCTCAGTTGGGCAGGGAAGTCCAAACCCCAGAAAATAAGATAGAAGGATTTAATAATTTGTAGTGCCAAGAAACTCCCATATCTCTGTGGCCTCTGGAATCAGACTGGATTGCTACAAATGTTCCCACTTGATGACAGTGTGAACTTTGAACAAATTGCCTAATCTTACCAGGCTTCAACCCATCTGGACCATGTTTGAAAATAAAAACATGTACTTTAAAGGGTTGAGAGTGAGAGTTAAATGAGAAAGCACAGGCAAACCATTTAGCTTAGTGCCTGGCACAGAGTAACAAAGACTGAACACCCTCTTAAATTCCCTGTGTGTCTCCTGTGTTGACAGCATCCTGGGACAGAAGTTATCTCTGAAAGTCAGAATACAGATACTCATACTGAGAAGTATGAGTTACAGAGGAAAAGGCATGATTTCTTTTAATTTTTACAGAGTCAACCTAAGTATTAACACTAGTTTTGAGAATATCATTTATTCCTTTGAAAAACAGAATCCTAAGGTATATCCATACATTATAGTAATAGAGATTTTACAGTGCATCTCTGAACAGATAGGTTGTCCTCACTATGCCACCAACTTGCTCTGTGCCCTTAGGGAAATTATTTTACTTTTCTTAACTTTTGTGAAATGAGATTTAAATGATCTCCAGTCCTACTTCCAGGTCTAAGTGTATATGAATCTTATGAATCTATATAAACCTACTATTGACAACGATAGTCATATTATTTTCATGGCTATTTCTCTTTATAACATTGGAGATTTTCCTTTCAGTAATCAAATGGTTTGAGCATATCTTGAAAGTCACAAAGAAGGAAAGCTCCTCCAGGCTAGTTGCTTTACTAAAGGAATTTAATCACCCCAGAGATTGTGTGACTTTACAATATAAAGCATATCAAAACCAGTTGCTATGTATTGTCAGCTTTCCCCATGCTGGGCACTAAGCCATCAGCTTTACTCAGTCATTTATTTGTCACACATCCTGCCAGTTAGGTATTGTTCTCATGTTATAGTGAGTAATCCTGAGGCTCAGGGATGTTCAGCCACTTGTCCAAGGTCACATAGCTAGTAGCGATGTCAGCATGTAGGTTTGATTTGTCTGGCAATTCTGATTGGGCTCTCATCTCCAAAATGTCTACACAAAATGTCTAAGTGCACAATGGTTAGAAAAGCAAATCAAAGATTCTGGGAAATAAACTGTTTACAGACTGAGTTGACAGTATATCCATAGGCACCTCTGACAATCACTGGGTCAGATAATTAACAGGATTCCAGAAGGGAGGGATGAGGTGTTTTTACCACTATGCGCCCCAAACTTAGTACAGTGCTGGAATGTGTAGGGCATCCAGTCAAGATGTGTTGAATAACAAATATTCAGGGTGCAAATTTATTTGTTATTCTACTTAGAAGCCACTTACTGTATACTGAGTATAAGCAAGGTATTCTGAGACATCTTCCTTGCCTTCTATGAGATTATAATTTGGGAAATGGAGAAAGGAAATAAGATAGTACTTTAGTCCTATATAAAGTAGCATTTTTTTTTTTCCTTCAAGATGATTGCTCTATTTAACCCTAAAGTGCAGGCTGGGTAATAATCAAATTATCCTTAGCATCCTTTTATATTGCTTGACTTCTTGGTTTAATTGTCATTTATCTGCCTTAATCAGTTTAAGAATATATTCTTATGGGGCTGTTATCTATAAATTTCAGTAATTAATACCCCCCACCCCAGATAGTGATCTCTCTCACATCTGTCTTGTCAGTATAAGGAAAACTATTGCCAGTAGCATAGTGTGATCTATTTGTCTACAGTGTCAGTAGTTTTCCATAGAAGCAGAACCATTAGGATATATGTGTATATAAAACTACACGTATTCATAAATATTCATCAAGTATTTCAAGTGACTGGCTCCTGTGGCTGTGGGGGCTGGCAGGCTAGAAGCTCTCAGGTGGGAACTAATGCTGTAATCTTGAGGCAAAGTTTCTTCAGGGTGACCTTGATTTTGCTCTGAAGTCCTTCCAACTGATGAAAAGAGTCCCCTCCACATTACTGATGATCCTCTCCTTTATTTAAAATAAACTGTAAATGTTAACCATATCTATAAAACACACTTTTGTAGCAACAGCTAGATTAGTGTTTGAATAACTGTACTACAGTCTAGCCAAATTGATACATAAGACTAGGTATCAGTGACCTCTTTATAGTATGAAGAATGTGGCCAAAGTAATAGTTTTTCTTTCTTTTCCTTTTCACTTTCCTCTCTCCTTCTCCTTTCCTTCCTTTTCCCTTCCCTTCCTTTTCCCTTCCCCCCTCCCTTCCTTCCAAGTGTAAATGACTCCTTGTTGTGTTAAACCTTCAGATTAAATCCAGGGCTCTGAGATCTCTAAGAGGTTTCATAGAGTTCTGAGATCTATAGTAATGGTTCGAGTCCAATAAAGAAATAAAATATATCCTTCCAGGGAGTATTATAGCAAATACTTCCAGGAAATGTATATTTTATAATATGTAATTGAAAATGCCATTTCTCTTGAGATTAATTCCCACTTCTTCTTGCTTCTTTACAATTACCCACTGAAGGAAACAAATCTTAGAGCGAATATAGTTGAAATTTAGCCTTTTCCAATTATTTGAAACAGGTTTCTCTCAACCAACCAAAAAATATCCACATCTTTTCTTAGACATTTTCTAATTGCCTTTCAATGTGAAGATGAGCACAGGTTTGGAATCTAAAGTCAAGGCTAATTCCAAGTTTATTATGGTAAGATTTCTTTGTACTCATCTACGTTTCTTTGGAACCACCTTTTAATAATAACTTAATTTCAGTCCACATTGGAGAGTTCATTCTCAGCAAGAATGTGGAATACACTTCTCTCGGGGCTTTCTTCCTCCTTAAGTTTTAGGTATAAACATCACTGAAACTTTAATTTTATATACTGTTTATTCCACAAACTCTACCTAGTTAGCTATGAATTATGGAGGTGGGGTGGGTTGGAAAGCTTATAGTTCATGGTCTCCGTGGCTTCCTGTGTTGCTTCCTCCTATTTCACTGCAGGCTGTAGCTGATTATTAGGCATCGGAATAAATGATCTCAGATTCCTCTTCACTTAATTAGCAGAAGCAATAAAAAAACTGTTTTCCTCTACACAAAGCTTCAATTAGGTAGGTAAGTAAGTAGACGTTACCCAGAAAGAGTGTCTGTGTGTGTCTGGGAAATTAAATGCAATGAAAGGTTTTCATCATAACAAGATAAACAGACTCAAATGGGGGCAATCCCAGCCAGCATCCCTGTTGCTGCACCGGTCTCTCCAGGATTCCCTTTTTCTACCCCTTCTTTCTCCTCCTTCTCTCTTCTCTATGTATAACTTTCACTTCCTTTCCATAACTGTTATAGCAACTTACTTCCTTTATGAGATATCATCTTTCTCCTTCTTTTATTCCTTCTGACTCTTATGCCCTTAGATTCTAATGTACCCTAAAGAAAGTGGTAACATCATCAGCTACACATTAATCGTGATAAAAGAATAAGGTTGCCTTATCTTGAAGCATTTCTTACAAATGATAAAAATAATGCAACCCAAAACATGACTTCCATCCAGGAAAACATGTAACATTCAGGTGAAGAGTTCAACAATTTCTCTTCCATGGAAAACCATTGCTAAACCAAAGAATAAAGTTGCTTTCCTCTCCTCTTTTAGTTACCTTTAGGGGCTATTTAGTTTTATTCTTTCCAGTCCTACTGAAGGTTTTACAGTAAGCAATGTTATTTGAGCTTATTGAATGATATTTTCATTTATTGAGCAAGCACACATAAATACTAGCAGTAATAGAGAATGGAGATGCAAAAATGAATAAGACATTTGCCTTTAATGATATTACAGTCCAACAACTATTCAAATAAATTATACAAATGTATATTGTCAGTGCTATGCTAAGCCTGTTTGGGGATAGAGAAAGGGGCACTAAAGAGGATCTGGAGTTTTCTACTAACAAGATTTAGGTGTGGGTGAAATGCCACAAGTCATTTTGAAAACTAAATATCTATTAAATGCTCTAAAAGTGGACAATTTAATGTTGGGGAAATGCAGAATGTTTTTCTAATCATTTAAGGAAGGTATTGGTGAAGGATAAGGACAGGTTGGGAGAAAGGTGAAGAATGATATAAAGGTAGAAAAAGATGAAGGGAAACTGGAAGGGAAGAGAAATTCATCTCAATTTCCTCTGTCTGCTGCAACACGTTCAAATTACAGGCAGCAATTTTCTCTGAAACATCTAGTGGAGTTTTGCGGTTTTCCTGCTTTGGGCATAATAGCTCACCAAATTGTGCTGGATGGAATAGGAGATAATGCGGAGTATATAAGTGGCTGATCAGCAAATTGACTATTAGTGGTTGTTATGTGGAGTTAGAAGAAGACAATTTACTTGATACTGGTGTGCAGAAATCACTGGCTGAACACACAATAGATGCTTGCTTAACAAAACATTCGCATGGTGTAATTTGTGCATTCTCTTCCAACATGAGAACCTTTGTAGGCCATACATTTGCTTCTGATATCTAATTCCAACATATTAAACTTCCCTTTTCTAATGCATTCAATGAAAATAAGAACAGCCTGCAGCATTGCATTATGAAGCATCACTAAAGCATTACATTGCTGAAGCATTATTGAAATACCACCAAATTATTCCACATAGCAACTTTGGTCTGAAAGACAGCATGGAGGAGTTGATATAACTCTTAGTTCTAAAAGAAGTTCCTGTGATCTATTTGTGCATTTTTTTTAACTTTGTGCCTTTGTTACTTGAAACTCCTTGGATAAAACTACATTAATCTCTTTGCATTGTGGCTTTGCAACCTACTAATAGAAAAGTTTAGACAATGTCTGAACTCGCTCTAGATCTGACATTCTATATTCCAGACAGCAGTACAATAGTATGGGTTTTTGTTTTCCTCCCACAGAAAGGAGAAGGAGCTCATGTAAGTGAAAAGCCCATTTATATTGTTTCCCCATCTCATGATTTCCTCCCACACATTAAGAATGTATTAGACATTTAAGAGGTCCTTGATGACTCTGTAATATTCCTTCTGTATGGTCAGGAGCCCTCAAAGATTTTTGTAAGTATTCTCTAGATTTTATTTTCTAGGACATTAAAGGAAGATGCCCATTTTTGTCAATGATATTCCTTTTCTGACACAACTAAAAGCATGGATTTATCTTTTGGGTAATATGAGTAAAGTTGTTACAGTCAGACATTTTCCTGTAGTAAATTTGAGCTACTATAATTAGATTTTTTTTGTCATAATTATGTTCTAGGGACTGAGGCATCGGTTCATTTTTAGTAAATGGAAAAGGAAAGTAATCCAGGAAGAATATTCATCTTTGGAAGAGAATGTAGTAGAAGTACACATCACCATCCCACCACAGACACTGGATGAATAAATACTCAGATGAGAGAAACAGAAACCACAGGTGGTAGAAAAAGAGTCTGAAGCAGGAAGAATGTGAAAGGAAGGGACCAAATTCTGACCACAAGAGGAGTCACCAAAATCTCCCTTTGTGTAGTTTCCATGGAGCTTGTCTAAAAGGGAAATGAATGGTGGAGGGCTTTTAGTTTCTAATTTTAGCCAAAAATCTGTCCTATTGCATGTGGTCCATGAAGACAAGAAGGAAACTCAAAGTAAAGATGGAGGAAACCTTTTTAAAGGGGGTGGGGGACTTTTAGCTATTATTTATTCATTTTTCAAGTATGCAATACCTGATGTGAGGCCACGTGGATGTCACCAAAGATGGTGGATGATACAGCAATATAAAGTGTAAAATGGAAACAGTCACTTTAACAAAGAAGCTTAGGAATTTTGGGGACATGTTTAGAAAACTAAATTAGCATTTTCCTGCTTTTTTGCATCAGGGTTTACATTTAAAAAAAATATAAAACTTGTCCAAATCACTGTTGTAAATACTTTCAAGGGCAATAGGCTAACCTTGGGACTTAGGCTACCTCTAGCTCAGTCTGGCCATACCTAAGCCTGAGGGATGACATTTTTTTGTTCACTTGTAATTTAATTTTGGAAAATCTGTAAATCCTATAATCCATCTGATACTCTTTAATAGTGTGCTATAGAGGAAGAGAACATAACTTCTAGGTAGTATGGAGAATTATTTTTCATGTCACTGCAAAGTCTTGCCAAATATCATTCTAAATTTATTGAATCATAATGTGCTTGATTTTAATTTTAAAACTATCTAAATCAATGACCAGTATCATCTTGCATATTTTTAATTTTTTTTATTACAATGACTTGCCTTTGAATGAATCAACCATGAATTAATTTCATAGTTCTTGGGACCAAGTTTTTAATTCACATTTTTTTCAACAAAATATTTATTTATTTGTTTGTTTGTTTATTATATTTAATTTATTTATTTGTTCTATTTAGACTTACATGATAACAGAGTGCAGTTTGATTCATTGTACATAGATAGAGGATAACATATCAATTCTCTAGTTGTAAGTTGTATAGAATCACAACATATATGCAGTCATACATAAAGTTAGGGCTATGATGACCATCATATTCCACCACTTTTACTGTCCCCATGCCCCTTCCCCCCTTACTCTGTGAACAGAGTTCCACCATTGTTCCCATGACCTTCCCACATTATGGATCAGCATCCACTTATCAACGAGGACATTCGGCATTTGGTTTTCTGAGATTGGCTTACTTCACTTAGTACGATATTCTCCAACTCCATCCATTTACCTGCAAATGCCATAATTTTATTCTCTTTTACTGCTGAGTAATATTCTATTGTGTATATATACCACAGTTTCTTTATCCAGTCATCTATCGAAGGGCATCTAGGTTGGTTCCACAGTTTAGCTATTGTGAATTGAGCTGCTATAAACATTGAAGTGGCTGCAGCAGTGTAGTTTGCTATTTTTAAGTCTTCTGGGTATAGACCGAGGAGT
>CM053410.1:69889554-69907506 GCA_028644305.1 Xerus rutilus
CTTTCACTTTCAGTCTGTGGATGTCTTTTCCTGTGAGATGAGTCTCTTGAAGTCAGGATATTGTTGGGTCTTTTTTTTTTTTGATCCAGTTGTCAGTCTGTCTTTTAATTGGTGCATTTAGGCCATTTACATTCAGGGTTATTATTGAGATATGATTTGTAATTCTGGTCATTTTGGTTTGTTTTTGGTTTTTACCTTGAGTTGTTTTCTCTTTTGAATGGTCTTTCCTCTAGTGTAGTTCCTCTCTTTGTAAATTTTAATTGTTGGTTATCATTTCCTCCTCCTGGAATATTTTGCCAAGAATGCTGTGTAGTGCAGGCTTTCTTGCTGTAAATTCTTTTAACTTTTGTTTATCATGGAAGGTTTTTATTTCGTCATCAAATCTGAAGGCCAGTTTTGCTGGATATAGGATTCTTGGTTGGCATCCATTGTCTTTCAGGGCTTGGAATATGTTATTCCATGATCTATTGGCTTTTAGGGTCTGGGTTGAAAAATCTGCTGAGATACGAATTGGTCTCCCCTTGTATGTAATCTGGTTCCTCTCTTGTGCGGCCTTTAAAATTCTATCCTTATTCTGTATGTTGGGCATTTTCATTATAATGTGCCTTGGTGTAGATCTGTCGAAATTTTGTACATTTGGTGTCCTGGAAGCCCTTGTATTTGATTTTCCATTTCTTTTTATATATTTGGGAAATTTTCTGGTATTATTTCATTGAAGAGATTGTGCATTCCTTTGATTTGAAATTCTGTACCTTTTTATATCCCAATAAATCTGAGATTTGGTCTTTTGATGCTGTCCCATCTTTCTTGTATGTTCTATTCATGATTTTTTACCATCTTCACTGTATGCTCGAGTTTATTTTTAAGATTGTATATCTTGTCTTCATTATTTGAGGTTCTGTCTTCCAGGTGATCTAGTCTACTGGTGATGCTTTCTATTGAGTTTTTTATTTGGTTTATTGTTTCCTTCATTTCAAGTATTTCTTATCTTTTTTATTTTCACAATCTCTAGCTCTTTCTTAAAGTAATCTTTTGCTACTTGTAATTGCTCTCTTATCTTTTTGTTAGAATGATCGATGGTTGCCTTTATTTGCTCTCCTATTTCTTTGTTGGATTGATCAATTTTTGCCTGTAATTGTTCACTTATGTCATTCTTTAGTTTGCTGATCATTTTGATTATGTACATTCTGAATTCTTTCTCTGACACTTCAACAACTGTGCTATCAATGTATTCTGTTACAGTGGTATCCAGATTTATTTGTGGTACTTTCTTCCCTTGTTTTTCATGTTGATTGTGTATCTTCCCTTCTTGAAATACCAATCTGAGGTATTGCGGCTTCTAACCTATAATCTTGTATTGACACTCCAGATTACCTGTGTTTCACCTTGGAGCTACTTCTGTTCCCCCAGTGTCCCCAGATCGGCACTACTGCCACTAAAGTTGGTGGTGGAGGTAGTGGACATACCTCTAGAGGGCAGTGGGAGTGGACTTGATTGGGTTCCTGAGGAGGCCCCTGAGGGCTGTTTTGCCCCTCTCTTGCACTCCTGCTCGTGAACAGGAACTCTGGAGCAGAACTACAGGTGGGCCCAGGTCTCACTTAGGCAGGGTCACAAGCTGGAGAGTCTGTGTGCGACCCTTACTGTGAGTGTGAGCTCCTCTGGGGCTGCAGGCTAGCAGGCTCTGGTCTGCCTTCAACTGGGCACCCCTGGCATTCCCTAAGGGTGGTTTTGGGTCTCTTGTCTCGCCTGACCACAGGAACTCTGGTGCGAAACTGAGGTGGGCCCAAAGTGCACTTGGGTGGGGCCTCTTCATGCTGAGATCTCTATAGGCCACTCTTACCCTGGGTATGCCTTCCTCTGTGGCTAGTGGCTAGCAGTCCCTGGTCTCCCATTGGCTGGACACCTGTGGAGTTTCCTGAGGGCAGATCTGGGCCCTGTGCAGCTCCTGATGATCCATAGGAACTCTGGAGCAGAACTGGGGCAGACCCAGGCCACCCTTGAGTGGGGTTGGCTTGCACTGGTGTCTCTGGAGCAACTCTTGCCCTGAATTTGGGCTCCCCAGTGGCTAGAGGTAGCAGTCCCTGGTCTCCCTTTGGCTGGACAACTGTGGAGGTTCCTGAGGGTGGCTCTGGGCCCTTTGCAGCTCCTGCCGATCCACAGGAACTCTGGAGCAGAACTGGGGTGGGCCCAGGCCACCCTTGGGTGGGGCTGCCTTGTGCTAGGGTCTCTGCAGGGACTCTTACCCTGAGTTTGGGCTCCTCAGTGGCTAGTGGCTAGCAGTCCCTGGTGTCCCATTGGCTGGACACCCATGGAGTTTCCTGAGGACGGATCTGGGCCCTCTGTGGCTCCTGCTGGTCCACAGGAACTCTCAAAATATTTATTAAGAGCCTACAATAAGTACTGTTTTGTTTTAATAGTGCCTGCCCTATATTGCATTTCACAGTTCCAGTTGAAAATTCAGTAGTTGAAAATTCTAAACTCTGGAAAGTTCTCAACTTATCCTCTCTGGACCTCACTTTTTTCATTTGTAAAATGTAGATCATAATAGAACTTACTGTATGAGGTTGTCAAAATTGATGTGTTAAAATACATAGAGCATTTGAAACTGTGTAGATACTGAATGCAGAGATATGGAATCTAGAAAGCCATGGAAATTGTAAAACAAAACAAAACAAAACAAAAAAACCCCTCACTTTTGGAGGACTTAATTAGTTTATTACCTATTGAATAGCCCTGGCAAGCTTTTTTTGTGAGGGTCTTGTGATTTGGTATTTATGAGAGTTTTGGGTAATAGGGAGGGTCCAGGCCACCTGGTAGGGTAAGACCTGATCTTGAAACAATAGTTTTTCTTAAGGGAAGTAATTATGGTTGGGGGTGGTTTTGACATACCACACCCCCATCTTCCAGGTGTTTATTTGTCAGCTAAGGCTCCCTCTGCCCTTTGTTGTCTTTTCCTTGCTCACGCATTCCCTGGCTGATGAGCCACCTAGCAATGCTAGCTGCCTCAGTTGGTCAGACTATGGTCAGGGCTACCAACACACACCAGATTTACAAACACTCATTTGAACCATAAACTGATTACATACGTTCTTGAAGTTGTTTTGTCTGGTTTATGTTTGCTTGCTGTAACAGATTACTAAAAACTGTAATGTGTGTGAAGAGAAATTTATTTCTTACAGTTCTGGAAACTGGGAAGTGTAGGATCAAGGTGCTGGCATGTGGCAAAGGGCTTTCTTGCTGTGCCATCCTGTGACAGAAAGACAAGAAGGGAGGGAGAAGGGGGCTAAATTGGCTTTTTACAACAAATTCACTCCATCCATAAAAACCATTCCCAAGATAAAAGTTTTAATCTATTTGTGGGAGTGAAGCCCTCCTGGCCTAATCACCTTTTAAAGGTTTTACCTCTTAATGCTATTGCATAAGGGATTAAATTTTTAACATATGTTTTTGTGGGGACACAGTCAAACTTAGTTAATAACATAGCAAATCAAGTAGTGTTATTATCTGAAAATTTTGAGTCTCATTTTGAGTGTATCCATGTAATGATTTAATCACCATCTGTCATGTAGTCTAATTAGATAATATCTGTCTTGTGGCTAATTCCTTATGACTAGCCCTTGGGATAAAGGATGCTGAACTTTCTGATATGCAGGAAAAACACAGTAATAATAAATACATTTTTTAGTTAATTGAGGAAAGGTTGTAACAAAGAGAATCTAAAGGCAATGTTTAAATATCTGCAAGTTATGGGGCAAGCAGACATCCTTGACTCTTCAAAGTCATCAATGGACCCAAGCTAGAAGGGCAACTCTGCTCTCTTCTAGAGCTTTGTCAACATCTAGGTGGATACACATCTAGGTTCCAACTAGCAAGAAGAAGAACAAGGTGTGGAGATGGCCTGCTCACTGCTCCACAGTCTGGGACTATGGAACACGTCACTTCTACTCATGATCCACTTCAGAGAGCTGAGCATGGCCACACTTGACTCCCAGGAGAACGAAAAAATAAATTCTTCTGAATATGCAACATTCATCACCATATTATTATTGTTTCTCCTTTTCTAAAAATACCAACTTTCAAGTGAAGTGTTTTTATGCATCTCTCTTTATTTTTATCCAACAAGATTGAGTATATCAGTTTAGCAACTGGAATTTCTTACAACTATTTTCAAAGTAAAATCTAATTTAATAGCAGTTATTATTAAAAATTATTCTACATGCTTAGAGGATTAAAAAATGATGTAACATGGGGACCTCTCCCTGTAAGGACTTCCACAGGACAGAGAAACTCAGAAAATACTATCTTAAGCTAACTATAGAAGAGAGATTAATTAGAATTAATTTATAGAGTTAATTGCATAGAAAGTAGTAGGGATTTAGAACTAGATGAATTAACTGCAATTTTTATAATTTCAAGGGAAAGAATGATATGAGTGGGATATCAAAGGAATGGAAAGATTCAAAAGACAGATTAAAGTTATTCCATATTAGGGACAAAGACTATTCCAAGTCCCCTAAAACCATGTTTGAGACTAACATGGAATCTGGCACATTTATAAAGCTTAAAGTGAATAAAAATGGAGTAAGAAATTATGAGGTTCACTAATGAAATATTAAATCATCTCTTTTGGACAGGGATTTTCAAATAGCTAGCAAATGACTAGCAGATAGGCCATTTGGAGTATGTTGTAAACAAAAATAAATTTTATAAAGAAAAAATTGGGTAAACTGAGTCAAATAGACACTTGCTTCTGTTAGCAAAGTTACTGCAAATAATGGTATAGAAATCTCCCACCATGCCCATACAGAGAGGCCTAGTTTAGATACCAGACAGGGCGATGAAGGGATAGAAAAAAGACAGAAACACACACAAATAGAGAAAAATCTGGGGCCTGGTGGTTCTTCCTCCCCTGATGAGGGATGGATGATCCAGAGCCAGCTCAGCCCGTTTATTATATAGGTTTTAATAACAAAAGGGTTATTGTGAGAAAGTTTCTTCTGAACAAGCAGAACCAAGGTCATAGGTATGAGCAGCCCAATTATGATTATCAGCTTGCACCCATAACTTTCTACCAGGCAGCTGGTATTGGAAACTCAAGGTCAAGAACTGAAAGCTCCATAGCTGGCACAGAACCTCTTGTTGAACAGGGCATCACCGTAACAACTGGGCAATCTTTTAATCAGCAATTTCATCCTAAAAGTTCCCAGGAGAGACATCACCTGTCTCAGGACAGCTCAAAGACCATAATTCAGTCACTGCTCCTGATATTCTTGGACATTTTGTCCATAGGAGGAATCCTATATTGAACTTATTTGTTTATGGATCACTGGCCTCTCCACAGTTTTTAAATATCTTGATGCAGAAACAACTTTCTGATAAACATACATGTTTCTTTTATAGTGTAAATATATTACTGAGAAGTGGTTGTCCAACCAGGGGCTACATTCCTCAGACTCTCTTGAAGGCGTCCAAGACCCTTGGACTAGTTTTGATCTGTACAGTGCACAATAGAATTACCATACGACTTGTAGGCCCAGCCCATGGAGACCCTGTGTGAACATCCAGATCCCTCCTTCATCTGCCAACTGGGTGTGGATGGTCAGGATGACGCAGAGTGTTGATGAGGGTGACAGGTCCTAGAATGCTGGGGTAACCCAGAGCTTTTCTTCCCCTCCTTGCCCAGAACAAAAATATGAGATGAGAAACAAGCTTTTGCTGTGTTGAATCGCTGAGATTTTACTTTATCACCATTAATGCATGGAGCACTTGCCTTCATAAGGAATCACTGGATGCTGGAAACAATTGTTTCGTTATTTGTCTTTTACTGTGCTGAGTGAATTGCTTTGCTTATGGCGCATATGCAGTGAAGTCTTGTGTAAATTTTATATCTGTACATTAAGTTCTCCAAAAGAGAATGTCAAGAATACATTTTCAGCATTACGTTTTTAACTTGAAATTTTAAATCTTTGGTGATTGATTAAAAGCAAATACATTGGTTTATTGATAAAATACTAAAAGTGAAGTAAATTTTCATATATACACAAACCCTAAAGTGGCTTATAAAGTCCAAGTATCCTAGTCACTTTGAAGGAAAAAAAAAAAAAGAGGAGAACAATGGATCAAAGGGAAATAATCATCTGGATGTGCTGTGTTGTCCACTAGGTTGATGATCTTATTTCTGACTATTCATGGCAGGCTTGTTTATTGGGCTTTATTCTTTTCTACCTTTCCTGGTCTCTTTTTTCCTTCCTTGATTCCTTGGCTTCACTCCCTGTCCTCTGTGCCTTTCCTTGTTCCTAGTTAGGGAACCAGAGGCTTCTCATTAACTTTGAGATAGGGACTGTACCAGGAAGCCCTGACCAGCAAGTTAAATGGCTGTCCTGCATGCTCTATTTCCACAACTTTTCTTCTTAGATAGTTCCTCAGTGTCAGCTTGTACTCTTTAAAGCTCCTCACATTTCTCCTTTCTGGTGTTTCCCACAATCCTGGCTAGTTCCTTATTTGTCCCACTCATGAGTATTTCCAATATTCTTTTCCTACTTTTTTTGTCTCTTGGCATTGGCTCCTAGCATTGATCTTTAGCCTGTTTAACATGCAAGTGCCCTCTAATCTTCAAGGGAAGCGGGCCCCATGTGCCTGTTAGCAATGATAAACAGGTTAGTTACTCTCTGTAAATGTCTCTTACCTCAAGTCAGCATATTTCTCCTTAGTCCAACTTCAGAATACCTGCCACCACAGGATTCTTTGTCAAAGGCTAACCTTAGACTGGGCACAGGAGGCTTGGGAGGCTGAGGAGAGAGTATTGTGAGTTCAAGGTCAGCCTTAGCAACTTAGCAAGGCCCTAAGCAACTCAGTCTATCTCTAAATGAAATATAAAAAAGGGCTGGGGATGGACTCAGAGGTTAAATGCCCCTGGGTTCAATCCCCGGTACACAAAACTAAACAAAACAAAACAAAAAAAGCTTAACCGTAGAATGTAGTATTTTGAAAACATAATTCCATGTTGTTTTATTTTACAATTGATTACTACTAAGCAGATATCCCTCAGTGAAGTAGCAATTTTATAATGGTAGAAATATCTAGAAGCCAAGTAAGCAAATAGCTAAGCAGGCATTCTTAGCTTTGAAGCTCAAAAGATTCATTCAGCAGATAGGACCATAACTCAGGACAGTCGAATATTTTAAAAAATATTTTAAAAGTTCATTAAGGATACCAAGTAAGATGAAACAAATTTGTAAAATAATTAACTTACATAAACCTGTATGTCTTTTGGAGGGCTAGGGATGATGCCTGAGAAATGAAGATCTACTTTTTTTCAGGGGTAGGGGGAGATACCAGGAATTGAACTCAGGGACACTCAGCCACTGAGGCACATCCCCAGCCCTATTTTGTATTTTATTTAGAGGCAGGGTCTCACTGAGTTGCTTAGCATCTCTTTTTTGCTTAGGCTGACTTTGAACTCTAGATCCTCCTGCCTCAACCTCCCAAGCTGAAGGATTACAGATGTGCGCCACTGCACCTGGCTATGAAGATCTACTTTAATACTATCATTCAGACATACAATATTTATCATAACACAGTGAAAGGACATTTAAATTTTAAGTAAAAATTAATTATACCACTAGTTGGATCAATTGCTTTACTTGGCTCAACCTTGATTTACCATCTGTATGAAAGGCATAGTGTCAGCTCTTTCTATCCCACGGTGCAGTTCTGGAATCAAAGAATGTATGTTAGAGCTGTAAATACTGTGCAGCCTTCTCATTTCTGCTTCACTATGCACTAGCATCTTACAGATGAAACTGTGATTCTATCTATGGCAGATTACGCATCTGTGTGGTCACAGCACTTAGTGCCAATCTGCACAGGAGCCTTAATAAATATTTACTGCAAATAGTGAACAAAATCTTCCATTTAAATAGCTTCGTATTGTTTTATTTTAGTCTATTATGTAAATGTCCTAAGTTCATAACCCTATACAAGTTCTTTTTTTGTAGAAAGTGAGTGGTTCATCTCTCCTAAACAAATGCATGATATATTGCATCAGAAATCTCAAATGATGCTAGCAGGAACTCTGAAATTAGAAAAGCCCTTCAGTTTTGACCCACTTAAGGCAAGGGGGTCAGATCTTTTGTCCCCTGCATTGACTACTCATTGCTGCTGCAAAGAGATGTCAAACTGATGAGGCAGCCCTCTCAGGACTGGGCAGTTCCTGCAGTGTAACTCAATTCTTCAGTGAGCTGTCAGCAGCCCAACTTGGCTGCTGGTCGAATGAGCACCTCACTTCTGAAGGGATCTGCCACTGTCCTTGTCTCACTCAGGTATAACTGCTTCAATAATGAGTTCAATTTCATATAGAAATGGCTGCTGTAGGGCTCTGGAGGAACTCTTCTTCTGAGGAAAAATCATCAAAGGGAGGTCAGTGGAATGAAGTTTACCACCAGAGCATTTGTTCTTGAGGCCACATCGGCATTCATTATATTTGTCCTGCATTACCCGTTCTAGATTCTGCTAATCCTCAACCTGCTACCCTTAATGGTTTCGTCCTCTTGGGAAGGATCCTATCTACAGATGCTATGTCTCCACTTTGCTTTTTCCAAAATGGGTAGGCCCCTCTGAAGGGGAACCCTGCCTTAGTTCAGCATTACCTGCAACAGGATATCAGGCTGATGCAATTCTTTATTAAAATAGCAAGTCCTTTTGACTCCTGGTGCCATGTTCTCTAACCTACCTGTGTCAGTAATATTTTGGCCTCTACCTGAATCTAATTATTTTATTCCTTGAGAGCCCATTCAAAACTGAACATTGTCATAAGGAATTAGGCTACCATAAATGTTTGCTAGCCATGTTGATAAAATGTACTAAGGCAAAACATCTCTTTCAGTTCTCTTTTCTAGCTGTGGAGTGGTTTGATCTTCCCTTAAGAGTGTCTTGTCAGTGCTTTGATTCTAATTCCAGAACTTCACTATATTCCAGCAACTCAGGAGGCTGAGGTAGGAGTTTTGCAAGTTCAAAGCCAGCCTCAGCAATCTAGTGAGGCCCTAAGCAACTTAGTGAGACCCTGTCTCAAAATAAAAAGGGGATGTGGCTCAGTGGTTAAGTGCCCCTGGATTCAATCCCCAGTACAAACAAAAAAAAAAAAAAAAACAAAACAACCCCTCCCCCAAAACAATAGAACTTTACTTTCATTTGAGCAATCCACTGTTCTCAAAAGGCAGTTTGTCCTTTTTGTGTCCATTACTCTTTTATTGCTCTTTCTTCTCCTTTGGATTCATTGCCCCTTGGATTCAAGGGGCAATGTTAGTGTCAGGCACCTACCTGGTTCACCTAACATAGCCCATTTCCTGTAGCTCCCTTCAACTGTTTTTAGGCCAAATTTGTACACCCTGAGACTCTTCTCATAGGACACATTAATTCATAGGTCATTATTTAGTCTTTCAAGGAAATTGGCCCTGGTGAGTTCACCCATCTGGTTTTCCTAGAATGTACTGAATTTGCACCTCCTGTCTGAATCCCAGGATAGCTACAGGTACTTTTTCACTACATTTACTTAGAATTCCAACTTGTACCTGATGATTGGCTAGTTTTAATCTCAAAGTATTTCTATTAGAAGGGGATGGAGCTCTAAACTGTTTGAAACCAAGTGAATGGAAAATACATGTTGTGTGGCCAGCTTGCTTGCACTTAGTTTTTTTATCAGTTGCAAAATTTTCCATCACTTATTCTTTTCCTGCTTCTGGGTCCTCACCTCCCTTTTTCATGTTGTTTTTGGCATTTTCTATCCTAAGTGGCATCTGAAATAGGCTTTTCACATATTGTTCTCATCCATAGCTTACATCCTCTTTTCCAGGCAACTTTATCTCAAAGAACATCAGAAGGTTAGAGAGATAACCTCTGCCTAATGTGAGAACCAACTAAGGCTGAATTGTAATAGAGAAGTTGTTCTATTTCCTCCCACCCCAGAATGGCTCCATGTGTCTTTATGGATGAAATAGGGAATTGCTTTTTAAAAGAAAACTTAGAGTTATTTGAGTATCTTTGTATTTGTCAGAGTTAAATGCCCTAGTCACTCTAACAAATGATTCCCAAATATCAGTACCATTTATTATTCATAAGTATGCCAGTGTGGGTGGCATAACTGTTGTGAGTATGGTGATTGCCTCATGTGGCTTTGCAATATCAGGCTTCTTTGCTTCTAGCAGTATGATTTCAGAAAGAAGAACTTGGGGTGTGCTATTGTTTGCAACATGGGTGTTTCTACCCAAATTCATGGTGAGACATAATTCCTCAAGGTGATGGTGTTGAGATGTGGTGGGACTTTTAAGAGGTAGTTAGGTCATGGAGTCTCCATGCTCATGAAGGGGTTAGTGTTCCTATGGGAATGATTGAGAACTGATTATAAAGCAAGTCTGGCACCTCTCTATGCTCTGTGGCATGCCTGCTTCTCTTCCACATACCCTCATTTGTCTTTCTGCTTTTTTCTGCCATGTTTTGATGCAGCAAGAACCCTTTCCAGATGTAGCTGCCTGATTTTGAACGTTCTTGCCTCCAGAACTGTGAACTACATGAACTCCCTTTCTTTATAAATTATCCAGTCTCAGATATTCTGTTACAGCAACAGAAGACAGTCAGAGATAGGGTGTCTAATTGACCGACTTGGACCTGGTAGCTGTCCCTCTGCTCACATTCTGCCAAACAGAACTTATTTTTATGGCCCTAAGTATTCAGAGTAAAATATCAAATTCTAAGTGAAATTAATGTATTAAATTCAGGATAAAAGAATGAGAAAGTAAATATCAAAATATTCACTGTATAGAAGCATCCATAGAAAGTTCTATTTTTGCCATGTACTTTGATGGGCCTGGGGAATGTCATCTACCTGGTGCCCAGGGAGAGGGCCTAGGTTTGGTTAGTAGCTAGCCATCTTTATCCATTCTCCCAAAACAAGAGACAAAATTTTAGACAATAACAATAGCTAAAATAGATACTGATATGAGCAAAGTAATATTAGTAATAGGAAAGACAGAAAAGACTTATTCCAGCCACTTTGGAGCTCAATTATGCCATAATTTATACTTATTTGCAAATTTTAAAACTTGCAATCAATCCAGTGATAAAGAAGTTCAAAAATAATGTGTTTCTTGGAATTCAGTCCATACTTTTTTGTAACACTCACTTGTCTAAAGCATCCTTCATTTAGAACAGAATTACTACTCTCTCCCAGAGCTCTCAACATGATTGTTCCTTCCTATCGAAAGAAGGTTGGGATAAACTCCTAGAATTCCATGGGAGCAGGAGTGGTAGCAAGTCTGTGGTTCCTTGGCTGCATAGCATTCTACAGAGAGGTCAGTTGCTTTCAGTGCTCCCCTTTTAAATGGGGTCTTTGGAAGGGAGCGGAGGATACCCAACTGAGTTTGTGACAAAAGAGAGATGAATTGCCAGAGGAGACAAATGTGATGTAACATGGTGTCCAGGGAGGTTGCGTACAGTGCTGATGGGAAGTTGAAGTCGCATTCTCTCCCATTAGGGGGAGAAAGGGCCATGAGAGCCATTAGGCTTTTCATTGGGAACCTGTAGAGAGCCCCTAGGCAGATCATCCATCAGACAGTCTTATTTGTGTCTCTTCTATACCTCTCTGATAGTGCTGCATCTATTTTTCTGCAACCCATTTGATTCTTTCTTTCTCAGAGCACAGTGAACCTCTCAAAAATTGAATATATCTTATTCACCTCAGTGTTTCTAGCTCCAAGCATGGCTTATGGCAAATAGCAGGTGTCATTACTGGTGAATATATTAATTCATCAATTATTAAATCTTTTCTAAATTACACTCTATAAAATGATCTAAATGTTTTGCTAGGAGCATATAATTAAACCTAGTGTTCTGAAGCATGAATTAAGAAATCTTCAAGCAAAGAATACTCTGGGCTTCTTTCTTATAACTTTGGTACTTTCTATTGTGCCAATAGATAGTCTGAATTACAGTTATTCTAGTTCAAATTATGCCCAATATACATCCTAGGAAGTATCATGTTCAAGTCTTAATATGGAAACATTTTCTATCTCTACCTGTTACTGCTTCACAGTGGGTCATTTATAAACCCTGAGTTAACTGGCAGACTTAAGCAAAAAAAAAAATGTTAGAGTAGGAGTGCAGTCTGTTTTTATGGCTTATTCAAGCTATGTTTCAGGGCAGAGTGTAAAATATGAAATAAGTACAGAATGTGTCGATCTTACTGATTTAAACCCAGCTCATTGAATTTTTAACTTTCTAGGTTTCGCTAGAATAGCAGCAGATAGTTTGGGAAGATAAGAGAATATCTGAACCTTGAAGTATTTCCGGTTCTTTTGCTCCAACCAGAAATAAAGGATAAAAATAACCTCATGTATTTTAAGAAGTTAAATTAAGGATGTTTGAACTAAATAATGTGCCAAAAGAGTTACTGGCTACCTCAGTACTTTTTTGTTTCTGTCAATAAGAAGTGAGTGCTAGAACATTCCACCAGTTGCATAGACCCAGCATAGTCCAATTATAAAGTTCAGGGCCAGGTGCTCCCTATAAGGAAGTAGAATTCCTACCCCACACCACTACTGTCGTCAATTCTCCCTGCTGTCTAGTATTTTTTTGCTCCCTGTGGTGGCTTGTTTTGCTTTAACAGCTGTTTTTCCTGTCTCTTGGCCTAAATCCTAGACTTCAGTTTTGTTTCCTATTTTTGAAAGGTCCTTTTGACCTGAGTGCAGTTACTTGCTGCAAATCTATTGAGTCTCTTGGTCCTTTGTTTTTATTCTTAGCCTAGATGATGGCTTACAAGCCTCTGTTTTTGTCCAAAATAACAGCGAGCTTTGAGAGAAAGCATGTGCCCTGGTTGTGTTAGTCAGATTTTTGCCTTTGTGACCAAAAGCCCCAACAAAAACAACTTAGAGGAGGAGAAATTTATTTTGGCTCATGGTTTGAGAGTTTCAGTCCGTGGTTGGCTACCTCCGTAGCTCTGTGTCCAAGTTGAAACAGAACATCATGGTGGAAAGGGATGGCAGAGGAAAGCTGCTCAGTTCATGACATTCAGGAAGCACAGAGAGATCTTGAGTACAAAAAGCCAGTGTTAATATTATCCCAAGGGCATGACCCCAGTGCCCTACTTCATCTAGTCATGCTCTACTTGCCTGCGGTTTTTACCTATTAATTCATTCAAAGTATTAATCCATCAAATGGATTAATCTACTATGGCTTAATCTACCGATCAGGTTACAGCTCTCATAATCTAATCATTTCACCTGTAAACATTCCTGCATTATATCACACATGAGCTTTTAGGGGATACCTTATTTCTAAGCCACAATACTGATTCATATGCAGGTTTATTGGGAATAAGCCATTACCTATTGAAAGTACTATGCAATCTGTTTTGCATGTGGAACCCCTTAAAAGCATGTGCCTTAACCTTACAGTGCTCCCATCTTCTATTTCCAAGATGTTTATTTCTTTGTGTGTGTGTGTGTGTGTGTGAATGTGTATGTCATAGTGCTGGAATTTGAACCTTGGGCCTTGTACATGCTATGCAAGTCTTCTATCACAGCTACAATCCCCTTTTTTCAAGTTGTTTAAGCACATTTTTAACTGAAGAATCTCAAAGACAATATGTAAAAGCCAAGGCCTTTGCTACAGTTATGGGGGATCCTGGCTAAACACCTTAGATTGTCCCTGTGTTCCTCTCCTTTCCTTATTCGTCACAGCAAATTGCTCTTCAGATACTACCCATTCACCCTCTCTTTCCTGTTGCCTTGATTATTTCCCTAGTTCAAGCCTGGTTCTCTCCCAACAGATTACAAAACTACCTCATATTTGGCTTTCCTTCCTCAATTATGTCTTCTCTCAAAATATTCTAAATCTTGTGTTTTTTAAAACACAAAGAAATCAAATCACTTCTAGGAAGAGAGACCCAGAAATGACAAATCTAAGTTTAAGTTTTGGATCTGCAATTCACTAATTAAGTATTTTTAGATAAGTTTCTATGTTTACTGAGCAATAAAATGGAACTGAGAGTGTTTATCTTAAAGAGTTTAGTGTAGACTAAACAAGTAACAAATGTATTTAGCACAACGCCTGACCCTCATAAATTATAGCAATTACCTTTTTAGCTTTCCCTGTTATATTCTCTCTTCTTGCATATATTCCAGCCAAACTTAATACACTACTGTTTCTGAACACAGTAAAAAGTATTGCTGGATACATTTTCCCTTGATTTTTCACAGACTATTCTCTGTACCTGAGATGGTCTCACTTCCTTTATTGACTATTTGGGTTGTATTTATTCTTTAAGATCTTCTCTAATTCTCCCTTCCCTGTGAAAATCAGTCATGAGTACTATACAAGAAAAAATGCATAATACAGAACAGAAGCAAGTACTTTTCTTGGATGAAGAAATCCAATGTCTATTATAATGTATTATTTGAATAACTTTTTTTTCCCCAAGAAACCTTAAAGTTATGAACTTTTTAGACATCTATGTTTTGAAAAGTAGGAAGGTGGAGAAGTCTACATTCAAGAATAGGGAGATTGTTTTTCTCTTGGGTACCATAAGAGAATGTCCATGTGGAATGTCCCTAAAATATATCAGGTTGTCAAGCCTATCTGAGAGGATCCTCAGCATTGATCACTGTAAGTTTGATAGGAGAGAGGGAGGAGAATATAAACAAAATTCTTAAGTGTAATTGATAGAGCCAACATAATCTCTAAAATTAAAAGACTTTGCTCACTGTGCATCACTTCTTCCTGTTTAGAAAAATCAGCTCCCTAAACCTGAAAGCCTGTTTCCAATCTTGTCATCAAGGCCACCACACAGACCTTGCCTAAATGGCAATAATCCAAGTCAAGACTTGATCTCTGTGAGTTTATAAATTTGGGTCCTGTTGGACTTAGATACAGATTCTTAGCTTAGTCTACCACCAACTATGGGAATTTGAAAGTAAATTTGTGTAAACAACTCTGAATTACAGTAAAATCCCTTTGGGCTTAAAATTTCAATTCGAGAAGGTAAAATATTAAAAGCATGGCAGTTTAGGCATCCGAGTTACCAAAGGACCCAAAAGGAAACACAAATTTCAGATGTTCAGAAACTGTCTTTACTTTTCCACCTTTCTTCTCTCCTCCCCTCTGCCACTTCTTTTCCCTCTTCCTCTTTTTTTTTCTTCATGTGTTATTTTCAAATTCAAGATAAAGGAGCCACTGAGAAGTAAATATCCAGTCAAATATTTAATGTGTAGACACATCTGTATGAGGTTCTGCATAAGAAATTTTGCCACTGTCTTCTTTGTGGGAAAGTTTTCATTTAGGTTGAGTCTGGAGTAAGATACATTTGGCCACTGGGATGATATGTATTTAGCTTTAAAGATTCATAGCAAAAAGGATGAAATTATTTCTGCAGTTGATTGGTAATTTTCATTCTATAGATATTGTTTCATTTTAGTCACCTCTGTGAAACAATTCATACTTAAAGTTTAAAATCACATTTTACTCTGTTAATCTGTTAATGATTTAATAAATCATTAAGGATTCCTACTAGAATATTATAGCCCATGTTTACACACAGACACAAAGATATTAAACAGAAACTTATCCTATATGGGCCAAATGGGTAATTGTGTTCTTTTTTCTTAGAGGTCACGGTGTTTATCATGACCTCATTTTTACATTCTAGCATAGGTATATTGAAAGTAATGTAAAATAAGTCTGAGAAAAGTAAATTTTTTAAAAAAGCATTTTTGATGAATGAATTTTTAACTATGCATACTGTTCACTGCCTGTGATTTAGTGTAAAAACTGAATATCGCCTGTGAGCTGGGAATTTCAGACTGAGTAGCTGGATTGAATTTCTCTCAATCATAGATGTTACTGGCTGTTAATCACATTTCTGTGAATGGTCATATGAAACAGTAATCATAACAAAAAATGCCAATGAAATAAAAATGATATTTGCAATCATTTTATATTACTTTGAATCTGTGCAGTCAGCATGACTTTTCCCCCCAAATGAAAAGGTGTCTTAGATTCTTGTTTTGACCATCTGTCCAAAATTGAGTGACTCTTAAACATGGCAATTTATTTAGAGAAAGACCAGCAACATTCATTTTATGACCAGTGCGTGTGCTGGACAGTTACACTGTTCACTCCTCATAGTCTTATGGGCCTGGATTCTGTTTAGTGTGACAGTAGTACTTAAAATAGGAGCAGAGCGTCCTGTGTTTATATGGACTGCAGTTCGTCTCCATTAGACACTGGGAATAATTATATAATAGTGTAAGGTGTCATAGAAAGGTTTTATGGAAAAGTTATTCTATGTGGACCTTGAGGAATTGCTTGGATCTTGAACTAAAAAGACATTTTAGACAAAGAGTAGAGGTGAACCAAAGATCTAGAGATAACTGAAATGAGTTCTTAACCATGCACATTACAAGGCTTGTGCAAAAAAGGTGAATAATCCAGTGTGAAGTCAAGGAAGAGAGTCTGGAAAGGAGTAATGGGAGTTACTTAGGGAAGGTCACATTGGGAGGGTTTTAAATTCCAAAAGGAGACATTTGAGCTTTATTTTATGTCATGGGACCTGGTTGGACAAGTCTGTATTTTAGAGGATGACGTATGCACCTGTTTAGAAGATGAATTAGAAGAATCTGGAAAGTAAACAAGTCACGTAAATCGAAAAGCCAACAGGGCCTGTTCTAGGGTGGGGTCAACAAAAACCGGCAAGTGATATGCCTAACCATACCATGCCAACCATAGATGGGGTGTAGGAAAATTGACAGAATTTGGTGGTGTAATCAGTAAAGGAGAGAAATCCCTGAGGAAGATGATTAAACGGGACTCCCTTTCTCTTATAATATCACCTGTAAAACATGGAATAAAAAGGGTAAGTTAGAGCTAATTTGGACTCTCTCTGATGGAAACTCAAGAATAATGCTTTTTTTTAAAAAATATTTATTTTTTAGTTGTAGGTGGACACAATATCTTTATTTTATTTTTATGTGGTACTGAGGATCGAACCCAGTGCCTCCCGCATGCTAGGCGAGCACGCTACCACTGCGCCATAATCCCAGCCCCAAGAATAATGCTTTTAAAACCTGAACTATGCGTTACTTTTTGCCATTGCTGTTACCTGATGACTAAGCAAGCTTCTAGTGAGAATCTGGTGTGTGGATGATGGATTGTTAAATAAGACACGGATCACAGGTCCTTGGGGAGATACTGATGCACAAGTTATGCAGGAATATGTGTCATACCAATTTTTCTGTTTTCTGTAGGTGATCCCTTCACATGGGATATTATTTTCCTCCTTAGGTCACACTTGGGACTATTACAGACTTCAGGGATTTGGGAAATGTCTTCTGGTCAGTGGGTGGCAGTGTTGCATAGTAGAAAGACCATAGGTTCTGTGGTAGGAGGAGTTGTGAGCAGCCCTGGCACTGTGACTGATCCTCAATCCCCAGGTTCTTAGTCTGGATTATCCAAACACTTTCAGAATTTGCTGGAGTTTCCTTTAACCATAGATCCCCATAGTCTGTCTGTCAGAGATTCCAATTCAGTAAGTCTGGGATGGGGTCTCAAAATAGGGGTGTATATATATTTTAAAATGCTAAGTAATTTTGAGAGTTAGCTAAATTTAGAATCTAGTGATTTAATGTTTCTGAATCTGTTTTCATAAACATTAAATGAGACAATATAATTGAGTTTTATCAACTTTATTTTTTTTAATTTTTTTTTTATTTTTTTTTTTTTGGTACCGGGTATTGAACTCAGGGGCACTCGACCCCTGAGCCACATCCCCAGCCCTATTTTGTGTTTTATGTAGAGACAGGGTCTCACTGAGTTGCTTAGTGCCTCGCCATTGCTGAGGCTGGCTTTGAACTCGCGATTCTCCTGTCTCAGCCTCCCTAAGTGCTGGGATTACAAGCGTGAGCCACC
>CM053410.1:69907606-69984548 GCA_028644305.1 Xerus rutilus
AGTTTTATCAACTTTAAATCAATACAATGTCAATTGTTAATTGAATGACTTCTTGTGATAGCTTTTCCCTCTTTTATAAAGACCATCAATTTCTCATTAGTTTGAAATTTGATGGCATAAAATGACATTTGTTATGTTTTTATGCATGAGGATAGCAGGGAGAAAACTGATGAATTCTATCCAATTTAATACATAATATATAGCATTAACTGGATAACAGATTTTAGATATTGAACAGGTGGTTAAAAAGTGCAAGACCCTTGCCTGATATTTTTTTATATCAGAGAAAAAAAATACCAGTTTTAAAAGTAGCAATGAAACGTACAGACTTTTTTGCATATACTTTTAATACAAAATTCAAATTTATTATTGACACTGTGATAACTTAATTTGCAAATATATTCTGACTTCTTAGTTTTAAGAGCAATAGCTTAAGTTAAATACAGTGTTCTCTTCATCACTTCCAAGTCAAATACACTCAAACAAAACAACATAAAACCTTTCTCAATAACAACAGTGATTTCTGGAATTGTCATCCAAGTTAAGGAGATTTTTAGCAGCTCAGTACAATATATATGTAATAATACATGGTGTGTCAGTTGACCTTGAAGCTTACAACATGTTGTAGTCAGTCTCATAAATTTTATTCACAGTTTGTGTCACCAGAATTACCTGACCGTTTCAGTTGGAGGGGTTTTCTAAAACAGAGGTCTTCTGTATTTTATGACAGTACCATAGCATCTTTTTTCTTCCACAGTCTCTCAATTTTTGCCTTGCTTATGTTTCTTCAATCCTGAATCTGGATGACTGCCATGGTAATCCATCCCGTGTCTCTTGTTCTTCCCCTGGGCCTGTCAAGTCACCCAAAACAAGCCAAGCTGTCCACCCAGGCAGCCACACTGGTACGTTCCTTCCATCCTTGATACTATCTTTTAATTCCCTTCAGTTAGGAATCAGTCACTTTAGGCTGTTAGCCTGAAGGTCATTCAGAAGATTTAAGTAAATATTTGATTTCAGAAACCTGGGATAAGAGTCTTTTTCCATAAGGGTATAAATGATTTTTTGGGCTTCATCAAAACATGTGTGGGTGGGTGCTTTAATCTTCTTGGCTGTAGATTCTCGAGTGTGAAAGTCAATATTGATCTGAAAAAGAGATCTTCATTAATTCCTGTGTATGTTCTATTTATAGTAAATTTACGATGTACCTGCTGTAATTTTTGAAGTACCTAAAGAAAACAGTCTTATGTCTTCATTTAACTCATTTCAAATATCTCTTGTTTGACTACTCTAAGCCAGCCCTATGCTAGGTATGGATGAGATAAAAAGAAATATCACAAAAAAAGTATTTGTTTCCAAGTTACAAAAGAGGCAGCCATGGAAAATGTGAATATCTATAAAAGGTGGTCCACATATCAAAAGAAGAGTGATGTGTATATTTGAGATTTACTTGTGCAGCTACTTCCTGTTGGGACCAAGAATATTTTACAGGAAGACAAGCACTATTAGTGACTGGACATATTTAAGCTGCTGCAGTTGCATGTGTTACAGCAATTAGCATTTCATCCTTGCCCTAGATAGCTCATGAAGGATCCCCTAATGTGTGGTTCTGGCCCATAGTACCTGTGCTCTTTTCTTTATCCCCATCATGTTCAATGGTTTTGCAAAGTCAATCTTTCTTTCTTTGCACTGAAATCTTTCCAAATATAGAGAATTATTTTGTAGTTGCACTGAACTATACGAATATGCTTAAATATGAGCAAGTAAAATCATGACACTAAAGAAAGACTTCATCTTAATATATATGTTGAATGTTATTTCTGTATTTAAATTCTTTTACACAGAAACCGATGATAGTGGACTTAATACTCACTTGTTTAGCTGCATCTGAATGCACAAATGCTTTGTATATTTTCTCTGCCTTGCAATGCAAAAGATCAGACTCTGTTTTCTTATAGTCTTCACAAGCCAGCCAAAACTCAATATTTTCTTCACTGAACTCAGACTTAAGGAAATTTCCAAAGACATCCTGACCAGCTGAAAAGAAAGGGAGCAATTAAGATAATTAAATTAACTGAGCCAATAAATGAATAACTGGAAGAAATTTGTAAGGAAAATAACTACTGCATTCTCTCTATATAAAATAAGATAAGGTTACTGCTGGAATAGCCATGCCAGAGTTTGTAGAGAGGGAAAGGCCTTAGAGATTCCTTTATTTATAAAATTGGAATCTGAGACCAAACTTGTCCTCAATCACATAGCTGCTTAGTGTGGCCACATAACTGTGTTTTGCTTCCTTTTGTATTTAAATTAAGATTTGGCTCTGCTGATTATAAAACAACGTTTTTTCTTATAAAGATCAACATTTTAGCCAGAGTGTAGAGTATTTCAAAGAAGCAAACATGAATTGCAAAGGACATAAACATCATGTTAATAATTACAAATATAATTTCCAAATCCAATTCATATTAGATAATGGTAGGCCTATGTATCACCTATGCACCTGATATACTAATTGCATTTGCTAAAGTTGCTGAGACTTACATGAGCTATTTCTGTGCTATTTATTTGTTTAGCTGAGTTGTATACTACATCTGATAATAAGTGGATGAACTAGATTGAACTACTCCATCCCCAAACAAAGCTCCTTAGGGTGTTTCTGGGGAGAAGAGGGTAAGTTTCCCCTTTATTTAGATAGAGACCAAGCTGCATGTCTATACCTCTTTACCTTCTCATTCCAGTAGAACTGCAATACCCATAATAAGAAGAAGGGAACATGATTTCATTCCTTCCCTTCTTTGGTCAGAAAAATCTTCATAAGACCCTTTGTGTTTAAAAATCCTTCTACATTTTCTATGTTATACCATGTATCATATTATATATGAAATGCAATTATTTACTTCATGTTTTTCAAGGTAGAAAGGAACTGTCTTTGCTTTTGAATACTTTTGCCTCTAAAATGCCTGTCATATAAATGTGGGATGAATGACAGAATTGATGAATGTATGAATGATAAAATACTAATTGTATGGATGAATCTCACTCTTCATATCCAACTGTAAAAATACATTCTTTAGGCAACTTTCAAAATCACAATTCATATATTGAGATATATGGTTTACTTTTAAAACTTTACACTTCAGAACTCCAGCCTAATTTTAATTTTGTTTCTATAGTGATCAATAAAAATGCCAAATTGGCAGATTTGTCTAAAACACTGGTGGAATTAAGTGTTAAATCAGCACATAACAGAGAGGCTGGAGGTATCAATGACCATAGAAAAGTTAGATTACAACTTTTTCATACTATGCTACCCAAAATACTGTATTTTAATGAAGCCTTTCAATCTAGGTATTGAGCTGAATCAAGAAACATTCAATGATTAACATGTACTTACTTCGGTTGGCAAGAAGTTTTTCCAGAGATTGAGACCACTGCATTACTTCATCAGCAGAAAGACTGCAGGGGAGAAAATTTAAGTACATTAGTAAAATACTTTTTATGTAAGCCCAAATGAAATCAGAATGGCTGCTGTCTTCTGATAATTTCACAAACTAAGACTTTAGTTACAAGACATTTTATTAACCTAAATTTCTAAGAATCCCTTAGAATTACCATAAGTATGAAAAAAATGTGCCAATAAAGTTTGAAAAAATTCATAGACAAAAATCTGACAGTACAAAAATAAATAGCAAGTACATACACATACATGTTTATATTTAATTTACATTGTTACTAATGTAGTCTAATTTTATTTGGCATATTACCTAAGAGAAACAAAACCCTTCATGTGCAATATCAATCTCTTACTAGGATAGAGAGCTGGTACCTAGACTAGTCTTGTAAATGATAGTTCAATGGATTAGTGCACGTACATGTCTTTGGACTTAGAAGATTTCATTCCAGATTCCAGATGTGGGATCATCGATCTCAGGTATGCTTTCATGTCCATTCCACTACAAAAGACAGAAAGTGAGTACTTATATTTCTCCAGCAGAATTCATTTGTAAAATGAACGAAACATGCCTCCAAGGAATAAGGCAATAACAAAAGTAGCTGATAACACATTTTGCTATACTTAGGGCTCATTTTTATGAGTCCATGTTTAGCAAAATTCCCACCTAATTCGATGCCATAGCATGATTTACTTTTTAATACACTGAATCTTACTTATAAATCACAACAGGCAGTTGCTCCGGTCTGGCTGACCCAAATGCTCATATTCTCATCCATTCGTTCACACTCCCTCTGCCATTAGAGATAGTCTGAGACACTAGAGGAACTTACAATGTCTTTGGCCTCCTTTTTTGTGTTTTGTCCTCTAGAAGTGAATGACCAGTTTCTTTCAAGTCCTTTGGGTTCGCAGAGAAGAACATTCCTGGCATTTTGTCCAGCCTTGGCGTGGAGATGGCTGCTGCTCTCATGGTCCTCTCTCAGCAAATGTCTGCTCGCCAACGTCTCTGCTGCTTTATATAGAGAAGGCAGACAGGCTCTGGCTGCATGAGGGAGACTGTTTATCAAGTGATGTTACCACAGACACTGCAAGTTCCTCCTTCCTTGGTGTGTTGTGACGTGTGCCTTGAAAAAAAAAAAGCATACAGTGATGTCTTGTGGTTGAAACTTAACCAAACAAGAGCAGGTCACTTGATTAGAAAGAAAATCAAACACTCAGAAGCACACACAAGTACTACAGGGCCAAAGCAGCCCCTGTCTGGTTTGAAGTGATGCTCGTTTCCTCTTGAGAATTGTGTATTCCAACAAAATGATTCATTTGATGTATTCATAATGTATGTAGAAATTAGAAATCAACTTTAGAGTTGTATCCCCCTCAATGCTTTGGATAGTCCTTGACTATAAAATCAGCTGATTATAATATTTAAAAGAGATTCCCCTTGCCAAGAAATAGTGTAAAGGAAACAAATAATTTTTGTTTGATTATTTTGTATCCATCTGGTAGGAAGAAGAGATAGGTAAGACTGTCTTCATCTTGTCCCTCTTGGACTCTCATCCCTTATTTCAGGAAGTTTTCATGTTGGAATTTTCCAAAGAATGTGCTAAACATTCTACTGGTGATGTATAAGATGATGGGGGGTGGGTATTAGGGATTGAATTCATCATTTTAATATTATTTTAATACTTATTAGTAATATAACTACTGTATTGAACTGTGATTGTTTACATATTTCTGCTTAGGAAAAGAAGAAAGTAAAATTAAAATAAATCTATAAATAAAAATATAATTGATACACATATATGGCATAATATATAGATATACTAAAGAATCACATAATAGCAGGAAAAAACATTCAAGGTAAAATAAGTTTATTTGATAGATCAATAAATTGTACTTCTCATGTGTTGATATTCCATTTAAATTTTGCAAGTATCTCTGGATACAGTCCATTTTAACAGACCTTTAATGGAGATTAAAGTCTAAAAAGAATCCAAGGAACTAGATGACTAACCACTTATCAGAGTAGAAGTATTAATGTAATATAAGCTCCTATAGAGTTCATAGAGGTCTATGGCTCATTTATAGAGCACTTAGTTTAACTTAAACTTCCTATGGATCTTGTTTTTTACTTAGAGAGGCTTCCGTTGGATAGTAGTTTTTGCTTAGGCTCCTGTTGGCATTAGGTAGAGCTGGTAAAAAGGAGAGTATTAATTTTCCTGTCCTGATTCTATCATTAAGAGAAGCGATATTAGAAGGGAATGCATTTGCAATATTATAAAATTTACTTACACACAGTCATGAGCACACATTATGTGTAACAGCATCATTTGATGTTAGAAAGATAGCAGGATGCATTAAGAAAGCAATGAAATGGTTAGTTTGGAAGTGACCCAAACAGAACGAATAGGGCCAGAAGACTGATGACATAAAGACTTTGGTTTGTATATTTCCTGTGGTTCACTCCATACTTAATTTCCTGTTAAAATCTTCAGCATTGCTCCTGTTTATCTGGTAACTTCTCACTCTTCTAGATAATTTTGGGTCAGTTATGTTAGACAAAAATTATTTAAATGTTCTTTCTAATGTTCCACTCTGATTATTATTCAAATATACTGACAGTTCCCTAAGTATGTTTCTGAATAGTTCCTTGGGATGTTAAAATAAGCATTATAAGAAAAAACAGCAGCAGCCAAGGTTATGGAACCAAATAAGCCTGGGAAATGTTGGGTTCCTGACTTTTTAAAGAATCATACCCTCTTTAAATAGGGAAAATAGTTTTTAGAAAAAATTTTCTCTTGACACCACATTAGGAAACTGTAGTCTGAGACCAGAATAAATATTTGCCTCTTATGTATTAAGGAATTGCTTTAAACCTCCCAAGATTTTGCTACCAAAATGTAGTCTTCCAGGCTCAAGCATTTGCAAGTAATTCCAATAGCATGCTTCCAAGTTCAAATATAGAAATAAACCCCAGAGAGTGGAGGCCCTTCTGAAATTCCTTTATTGCAATTTGACTGATGGAGCCTTTTCAGTGGTATAGTAACACAGAGGTTTTTTAAAGATCACTTGCTAGTCCATGCAAGGCCTGTATGTGCCTGAGCAAGGCAAATTTGATTGATTTATCAGCAAGGGCTGAGGCGTCCATGGCAGAGCATTGAGAGTTCCCTATCAGTCTCCCGTGGTGTCACCATCTGGTCCTTCTTTATGAAATTCATTAAGAAAAGACAAGCTATCAAGTGGTAATTAAATTTAATCAAGGACTTTGGTTGAGGTTGTAGAAGATTTCAAAAAAAGCCAATAGAAGAAACAAAGACTTTTGTGAACATTTCACTTTTTTTTTTTTTTTTAATTCTGTGAAATTATGTTTCAGTAACCAGGTTGGAGTCCTAAGAAAAGTTATTCTTCATGTAGTCTTATCTACCTTTTAAACTAATAAATCTTATTATAAAAGCAGTTTTTGATTCACAGTGAATGAGTAGAAAATGCAGAGCTCCTATCTATTCCCACCCTTCACCATGCCCCAGACTCCACCATCGACGCCACCTCTCATCACTGTGGTTTGTTATCGTCAATGAACCTGCACTGACACATCAATGTCATCCAGAGCTCACAGTTTACATCAGACTTTACTCTTGGTATGTCTTCCATAGATTTTGATAAATGTACAGTGAATATATTCATCATTATAGTATCACACAGAGTAGTTGCCCTGCCCTTAAAGTATCGTTGTTATATTTGAAAATACTTTGGAGACTGGTTCAGTAAAACACTTCGGATTGTGGCTATCAATTTCGATAGGAAAAATGAGGGAGATTTTAATCTTTGCTGAACTGATTTTACATTTTGTTTCCTGAATACTAGTAGGGAAACGTTGTCAATTAACATTTTCAGCCTTGCTATGGATTACACTGATGTTGAATCTTTATATTATTACTGAAACCTTTGTTGTGCATATTAAGAATTGTGGGACAAAGAAAATAATTATGAGATTGTACCTTAAAAATATATCTACTGAGCCGAGTGGTGGTGCATATATGTAATCCCAGCACTTTGGGAGGCTGAGGCAGGAGAATTGTCAGTTCAAAGCCAGCCTCAGCAGCAGTGAGGCTGTAAGCAACTCAGTGAGACCCTGTCTCTACATAAAACACTAAATAGGGCTGGGGATGTGGCTCAGTGGTCAAGTATCCCTGAGTTCAATCCCCAGTACCAAAAAAAAAAAATTATACACACACACACACACATATATATATATACTGGAAATGTCAGTGATATGAGCAGAAATTTTGAGAATAGTGTCTTTGATTCAACAAATTTAATTGCATTCCTCCAATGTGTCAGACATAAGGTGCTGCAAACACAGAGGGAATGAATCTGTTCTGAGGGGTTCAAGGTATAATAGGGCAGAAAGTAGGGTGAGTAATCAAAGGGAGAAGTTGCTTAAGAGAGAAATATTCAGAAGAAGGAATGCAGAAGTGATTAACTTTGGAAATAGGATAAAGGAAGCAAATTGTTTCTGCATTTACTACAAAAATCAGCATGTATCTTTTCTTTGCATCTTCTGCACACGCATTCCTCACTCCTTGGAAAGTACAAAGGATAAAAAAGATACAATGGGGAGATTGTCTTCAGCAACTAGACACCTTATACATATTTAAGAATTGTGGAAGAATGGATCCTTATGTAAACTGACTTTCAAAGGGGCTTTGGAAGACTGTTGGATTAGCATAATCATTCAGTAATTAGAGAATTAAAATACTAGAGTCTTTTATAGTTCCTCACTACCTGGTTCACTACCTTGGCTCACTAGTCTTATGGCTTCTGTCGACTCTTGGGTGGGTCTTCAAGGTTTCTAGTGCTACCTACAAGGTTTCATATGACTTTCATAAAGTTTTTTTTTTTTGAAGAAGTTACAACAAAGGAGAATTTGGAAGTTTTCTCTATGTGTGTGTAGGGTTGGTGGAGACATTAATTTCAAATTTGTATCATTTGTGAATGAAAAGAAACATTTTAGTCTGGATTACCATTTTATTTTCTAAATGAAGCAATCTGGGGTTTTTAATAAAAGCAGATATCTGCAACTTGGTGTATTTCTATGACTTCAGTAAATACAACAGAGCAAGATAAGAATCTAGTTTCTTTTTCTCAAAACCCTGCTATAGTTGACTTATCAACACTGAAGATCTCCTTTCTATAATTCGGGCATTTATAGAAAATTGAATGTGAATATTTAAAGAAAATTGAAATTGTGAACTGGCCTCATATGATTCTATAAAACCTATTCACCCTTGATCTCCTCTTACCAATGAAGTTTTCATTAATAGCTTCATCTAGGTCACTCTTGAAAGCACTAAAGAAATCTTTGATCAATATTATTTCTTATATAATTAGTCCACTTTGGATTCTTTTGAATTTCTTATCACTCTATCCTTTAAACAAAGGAGTCATGTCTGACTTGATTTAACTGTGATTGCAAATAAAATTCAGGTAGTACTGAAATAAGTGCCTCCTTATCAAGTCCAAATAAATGGAAAGCCATGCTGTAAGAACATCAGCGATGGAATGTTCTGTTATCTAACATATGACATAAGCAGAAAATCAAAGGTACTCAAAGGTCAGCATGGAGACAGTATCTGCAAAGGAAGGTACATTTTAAATATTAGGGAATCAGTGATTGTGCTAACTCTTCAAGTTGCTAATGACGTTATTCCAGTGTTTTGCCTTTGCTCTTATGAAACATTGCAGTGGCTTACTTCTTGCTTTGTTCTTCTCTGTTAATTATGTGATTTTCTTAGGAAAAAAAAAACCTATCAAGATTGTGTGACATACTTTACTCTTTCCAAATCCTTGCCACTTATTGCTATCAAATGTATTCTTATTGCTTTCAAATATATTAACTGCACTCTCTTCATGTCTTTTCCATGGCTTGCTTTTGTGTGTGTTATGCATTTATTTTTACTATATATTGATGCTGGACCCACTGGATGTATACAGGTGGTGGCCTCTCTTAGCATGATGCTGCCATTACTGTGGGTACAAGTGGTCTGTGGTCTCACTGTTTCCTGTGCCTGTTCTACCCTTTTTGATTAAGCTTCATTCATGATCCTCTTTTTCTAATTTTTTAAAAAAATAAATAAAAGGCCTTAAGCCTATTAAATTTTAGTGGTGTGTTAATCTTGGTGCATTGGACAGGACTGTGACTTCAATGCCAAGCTATGACTTCCCCTGTTGTGCGAGTTTGATAAAATCAGCTTTCTTGTCAGTTCCTCTGTGTGGAAGTCAAAGGTGATCATTAAGCAACTTGCAGCTGTTGCAGTAGGGTAGGAAGATTTTAGTCCTTTTCAAATTCTACAGTGATCAAAACTAGCCCCAGAAAAATTAGGATTTAGAATTTGTCATGGGTGGTATGTTTTCCAGTTTTCTTTATATGTTAGAGGCCTTTCCCTAGATTACTTCTTCATAGAACTCAGTAAATTTGGCACCTCAGCTGCTCCTCCTCACACTGCAGCTCTTCATTTACTGGACAGTCCTCAAACTGTCCCTTTCTCTAACAATTATTATTTTCATGGACTTCCTTTTCCCTTAGTTATTTGTAGACTAATGGGTTAAACAGATGTACAAATTTATGTTCAAATGTTGATGATGTGGAAAAATCAAAGACTATTCCTGACACTCCCAATCTAATTTTCTTGCCATCTGCTTTGTAGACAGACAACATAGATGGACATTGAGCATGCCCAACTGCTGATCTTATCCAGTTCCAGGCTCCATGCCAATCCATAATGAGGCTGGAAAAAGCTAAATTATTTTAGTTTAAATTAGGAGTGGTGGAAAGTTTCTGTTGTGGAATTATACTGAGTTGTGCATTTTTTTAGATAAGATTTTTGTGATTCTACGTGTCAGTTACTCTAATTTGAGTATTAGTGGCTTAGGTAACAAGAAGAAAATTGGCAGCATCTTGGGGTAGCTTAAGAAATAAAAGGAAACACTGAACAAACTAACCCTTCACAGGTCATCTAAATCTGAGCTTGGGGTGGGGTGGGGGCCTAGAATCTTTGCCAATTACAAATTTGCCCAGACCAGAACCAGCTACAAATGGGGGAACCTGTCAGCAGTTTGTGAAGCTAATATTTCACTCTTGCAAAGGCAGAGACTCCTAAATATAACTGATCAGTTATTCCTATTTTTCTTCTCTGTTTTGTCTTATTTTTCAGTAGGTTGTGAAAATAGAAAACCATAATAATTCATTTGATGGGAACTCAAAGTTAGAAAAATCTTATATTCTTGCTTTATCTTTTGTCTCAGGTGATGGGGAAGATCAGGAGATATAAATTTATAGGTTTCTATTATTTTTCTTGTGAAAATTAGGTAACTGAGAATTTTTTGTCTTGTTGTTACCATTATAAAATTTTAAATTCTAGGTCATCTTTACTTAGTGTCTTGTGTAGGACTTTGTGGCTCCCCACCCTTGTTCTGTTTTGACCATGTTCTTGGTTGAGACAGTAAGATTTCAGTATATAAAATGCAGTGCATTGAAATACTAAAAGGGGCCTGACTTGTGTGGGAGTTTGTTCCAGTCTACCAGCCTGGGGTTTCTTTTCTCATATTTTGCTCCAGCAGGGTGGAGGCATTTTTCCTCCCCATAAAAGAATGAGCAGGCCATGCAGATCTGGTGAGGTTGAAGCAATGCCTGTACTCAACTTCAGCAGGAGGCTGGAGGGGAGCAAGAAAGCAGGGGCATGAGGATGGAATGGGAGAATGACTGGGAATGTCACAGCACAGCTGGCAATGTCCATGATGATCTCTGGTCTATCCCTTTCCTAATTTCACAGTTCACTATGGAACAGCTATTGATTCCCAAGGAAACAAACCACTTGAGTATGGCAATTCCAATAAAAGTTATAAGACCCTGTCCAATCCTGGAAGTCACATTCTTAGACACAATTATCTGAAAGATGGTCTCATTTTATAATTCATCCTTTACATCTTCAGACAAATCTTCTATTCATGGAAAATTAAAAGTTACTGAGAGCTAAGAATGATCAGTACATTAGAATTTTCCCCAATTCATACAAAATTCCCCCTGATTTGGGGCAGTTAAAAGAGAATGGAGTAATTCAAAGGAAAATGTCACCATTTCACTTCCTTTTTGTGAGAGAAGTGTGTACAACATAAAGTATCACTTCAGAATCAACTGTGAAATGGTTTGAATGTTAAGGCTTCTTTTTTTTTCACCCTGTCTGGCAAAAACCATACTCAGCTTTCAAATCAAATGTCAACTGATCTAGAGGGGGATGGTCTGGGAAGCTGTGGATGTCTCTAAAATCATTTGAATGCACAACTGCTGTAAGATGAAGAGACTAATGTAGATGTTTGCCATCTCACAGAAAGTTGGAAAAGATCCCATGATTATATCAAATTAAAGCCTCTGTTAGCTGCACCTAACTCAATAACAATAGTTGATATTAATCAATGGTTAAAACTATGTCCAATATTATATATTAAGAAGAGCATTATCCAGACCTATTTCTTTCTCCTCAGAGACATTGTTCATTACCTTTTCCCTTCCTCTTTAATTTGTGTTTTCTGCTAAGACCCTGGTATTTTCTTCCTTTCTTCCTTTTCCTTTCTTTCCTTTTATGCTTCCCTACCTTCATTGACTTTTGAATGCACAGACAGATTGGATATACATCTGTAACAGTACCTGACACATAGGAGGGAGTGGTTGAGTGAGGTGGTTAAGGACTGAGGCTTATACTAGTTTTGTTCAGTCAATATATATTTGTTCAGTGCTTATTGTATGTTAGTTGCTGTGCTAGGTATTGTGGAATCCAGGGGAGAAATAAATGGGACATTACAGAATGTCTTGAGTGCACAGTGTACAGTTGAGCACTGGGTACTCTGGGAGGCCATAAATTGGCAACTCTAACGTAGAGGAGGCAGGGTCATGAAGGATTCATTAATTTTATTCACTCAACACCTGAAACCTACTATATGCCAGTTACTCCTCCGGGCACCTCAGAAGGGGATAGAATATGCTTCTTGCCCTTGGCTTTTCCCTAGCTGCCCAAGCAGCCAACTTTGCATAGATTTCGAAAGGGTAATAGCCAGGGGCAGAGGATGGTGGATCAGAAGTATGCAAGGACCTGAATCCCTAGTGGAAGGAAGCATGAAACTACAGTTCCAACCTGATTTGTAGATCCACCTATTTCTTATGTGGGATAAAAATGAAATGATCTCATTTAATTCTCTCACCATGTTCTGTTATTTCTATTTTTATTACTTTAAATACATTGTCTGGGTTTTTTGCTATTGTTTTAGTTTGTGTGTCTCCTAATTAACATGAAGGTTTGTATTTTTGTTCTGGTGGTTGTCTTCATAACTTTGACTTTACATTACATGCCTTATCCTTTATTTATTTATATTACATGCTTTATCCTTTATTTATTAAAGTGGTGTCCCTTACTATGAGTTATAATACAGTCTAATACTACTTTCAATGCTTACTACTTTTAATATTACTTTTCCTACTTCTCTCCCTTCCCACTATAATATAATTTTGGTATGTGATTTATACCAAAATACATACATTCAAGTCTGTTTACCAATATACCCTGACTTACCATCTTTAAGATATATCATTTGACAGAGAGAGATAAAAGGGGTGGAAATTGGCGCAATTATCTCTGCCCTTCTTTCTCTTTCCAACTTTGATTAGTTGGAGCATCAGTCCTAGATGATTTGCAGATGAGAGGTTGGAGGAGAAAGATGGATTCCAGCCTTTCTGGAAGAAATTTATTTCCCAGATATAAATGAGGCAATGAAAAACCTCCACAGTTTTTTTTTTTTGACTGTTTATCCAGAATTTGTGCATTATAGGTACATTCCAAAAAACCAACAAGGAGCAGCTTGTGACAGCAGACTGAGGAAGATTTCATTCAGCTCTTTAGGGTGAGGCCCCCAACCTCCTGTGCAGTGATAGCACTGAGCAGATGTTCTACATAGACAGCTATATTCTAATCCACAGTGTCCCTCTATGCAACCACCAAAAGCTCTGATTATATTGTCTTTCTTCCTCTGTGGAAATTTCTCTTCCTACTTGAAAACCCCACTCTCCACCAATTCCTGGGTATGGCAAATGTTTCCAGGGAAGAAAATAGCCAATGATGTCTTCCCTCTTACAAAGGACTCTTCCTTGTCTGAATTTTAATATATCTAGTCCTGATGTCTTTTAAAATATGACATTTTGGGGGAATTTTTTGTTTCTATTTTCTGATTTTTACATCAGAAGCAGTATCCTACCACTGTCTATTATATTGTACTCAGAAACGATATTCCAAACCCTTACAGATTTAGTGAAATTCTAGATACATTCCGGGATTCCAAACTGAATTGACTTCTCTCTTGGGGTTCTGGAAGAATATGCAGACACTGCTATTTTATAGCTTTGTTAAGCAATAGCACCTTTCCTACCACACTGTAATTTTGAAAGAAGTACTGCTTACTTGTCAAACCACTTACATGTCTTCATATGGAAAGAATAGAGTCATGCTTAAATAGAACAAATGCAAAGGAGGCCAGCAAAGATTATCGCTTAACACCAGTGTCAGGATGAATTTACTAGTATATCCACACGCTGGGGAACCAAGTCAATGTGTCTGATTATTATGATTCATATTTTCATACATGCCCCATCAGCTCCTGAGAAAATTGAGCAGTCTGACTAGGAGAACAATATTATTTATATATCAATATCAATATCATATCATATCAATATCATATATATATCAATATCAATATTATTTGAAGAACTCTTATGAAGTATGAGTAGTCATTCTCATTTAAGATAAGGAAATGGAGGCTCAAAAGATTAAATAATTTATCCAATATCACACAGCAAATATTCAGTAGTGAATAGAGGTCCCCGTGCCATGCTCACGCCCTATTTTTTCTCTGACTCAAGGAGTAGCTTTGTCCTGATGAACTGTCTTTCTTTACTTGTGGTCTAATTTGTGGTGTCTGTTCATGACTCTTACCTTATCCTGTCAGCAGTGGAGGCCAGGCAGTGCCTTCCTGCCTGCATGGCCTTGTCTTATTGGGAAAATATCTCCATTTCCTTTAGCTCTACTTTCATTTTCTATACTTCCTTTTTTGAAGGAAAAGAAAACAAACAAAAATAAAAACAAATTAATCTTCTAGGAAATAAAACAAAATCAAAGCAATTTATTTTACCTTTTTTCCTCCTCAGTGTCCAGAGAGTTAACATCCAAGTTACAGCTTATCTGTTAATCTATTAAGTTTTAGGTTTTCTTATTTTGGGGCTCTCCCTCCAATTTTCTTTTTCAGGAATTGAGGCACATGAACACAGACACATACTCAGTCTCTTTGCTCTCTGTTCTCTCTCTGTTTAATCTGAATTGTCACTTCGAGTCATTCAAAACAGAAGGATGGATATCTCTAATGGAAAATAAATACATTGGTTAGATTGGTATGAGATCCTGGGAAAGTTACCTAATCAAAAATGAGCCTTGGCAAGCATCATAATACAAATAACAATAAATGATAAGGGGAAAAGGAACCTATACACTGTTAGTGGGAATATAAATTAGTACAGCCATTATAGAAAACAGAATGGAAATTCCTCAAACTAAAAATAGAAGTACTACACAATCTAATTATACTACTCCTTAGTGTATATTTAAAAGAATTATGTTCGTGTACTCTAGTGATAATGTACACATCCATGTTTAGCATGGCACAATTCACAATAGCCAAGTTATAGAATCAACCTAGGTACCCACCAACAGATGAATGGATAAAGAAAATGTGGTATATATATACATGGTGTAGTATTGTTTATCCATAAGTAAGAAAAAAGTCATGTCACTTGCCCCTGGATGGATGGCATTGGAGATCATCATGTTACGCAAAATAAGCCAGACTTAGAAAAATAAGTATCCCATGTTTTCTGTCATAAGTGGAAGCCGGGGAAGGGAGAGAGGTAAGAATGTAGAAGGGAGGCTATGAGAAAAGAGGAAAGGGATTGGGGGAGGGGGAACTGATCAAAGTATGGTAAATGCATGTATTAGCACATCACAATGAAACCCACTATTGTGTGTAATTAACATGCACTAATGAAAAATAACAAGCCTTGGTTCACTCTATAAAACTGAGGAGGTATTACTTGACTTCATTTTCCTCAGTGATAAAATTAGGAATAATAGCATTCAGGTGGAGCTGTGTGCATGGTGTTTTGAGAATAAATGTTCTATGAAAATAGTCTAAGTTAGTAGAAATGTACTTCTTTAAGCATATGGTAATTTACATATGTGTTTGTGTATAGTATGTTTCATATTCTATCTAAAAAAAATTACAGATTAGGTATACTAGTCTTTGTACATTGGTTTTGTTTCTCATCCAACTATGTACACACACTCCTTATTACTTAGAGATTAAAGAAATGTTTCAGTTTGGGCTCCCTAGGAAGGAAACTTCTGAGAAATTTGTGATCAAGAAGTCTATTGGGCACTGCTTTTGGATTTAATACCTGTGGGGGATTATGGGAAGCATGTAGAGGCAGAAGTGGGGCTGAGCTGCAATCTCCAGGGCCTCAGTCACTCCTGTGGAGATCATGGCAGCCCTAGTGCACTTTCAGGCAAAGCAGCTGTGCCTTTAAATCTTCATGACTGATTCTTGATGCAGACTGCCCCCAGGAGGTGGTGGGAGGTGCCCTCAGCTGAGAGGTGTTAGTTGGCAATACTTTCAGTAGCTGGGAGAGTAAATGCCTCAGTTTTGAAGTGGGGGGAATCTGGGTAGCACACCATGTAGTGGTCAATATGACTTAGGCCTTTATTAGCAGTCCACATTGAATACTTCATGAGGTCAATATTTATATTTTATCTATTCAATTGCAGATAAAATTGCCAGTTTTATAAATCAAAAATGTTGAATGTTGATAGTTTAGTATGGTACTTAATAAATAATGTGATGATAATAGGGGTTTGTATGAAGTCATATAGTAATAGAAACACAATTAGTAGGTAGAAGAGTTGGTTTTATGAACTCCTATGAAATGGTACTACAGAGTAGTCAATATTATAAAAACTTTTATTTTTTGGAAAGCAAGCTTTTGGTTTCCTGTTTTGTTGATTTCTGTAATGATCTTGATTATTTCATTTTTTCTTTGGGGTTCATTGACTTTTCTTTTTCTACTTTATTAAAGTGAAAGCTTAGAGAGTTAACTCCTTTCTTATTTTCAACTATGGATGTTTAGTGCTATAAATTTTCCCTGAAGTGCTACATTATCAGCATCCCACAAAATTTATTATGTTGTACTTTTATACATTCAGAAATTTTTTTTATTTTTATTTTTTTGGACCCATAGGTTATTTAGAAGAATGTTATTTAGTTTCCAAATACTTAGAGAGTATTTTGAAAATCTTTTTAATACTGCATTTTAATTTAGTTGTTATACATAGAGAACATATTTAGTGTGACTTGCACCTTTTTAATCTTATTGAGATGTTTTATGGCTCAGAATATGTTCTGTTTCTGTAAATGATCTGTGTGTACTTGAGATATGTAGTTTGCTATTTTGTGTGATGTGTAAATTTCAGCTTGAGTTGGTTGATAATTTTCAATTCTTTTATGTTCTTACTAATTAAATATCTAATAGCTCAATCAATTACTTAGGGTATTGTAATCTCCAACTATAGTTGTGAATTTGTATCTTTTTGAAGTTTTATCGGTTCTTGCTTCATGTATTTTGAAGCTCTTTAGTTATTTTCCCTTCTTTTTTTTTTTTTTTGGGCTGGAGACTGAACTTAGAGCCTTGAGCATGCTAGGCAAATGCTCTACCACCAAGCTACATCTCCAGTCTGAAGTATTCACACACACACACATTCTTTCCCTCCCCCTCTCTCTCTTTCTTTGGTACTGAACATTGAACTCAGAAGTGCTTTACCACTGAGCTACATCCCCAGCCCTTTTATTTATTTTTAAAATTTTGAGACAGGGTCTCATTAAGTTGTTTAGAGCCTTGCTAAGTTGCTGAGGCTGGCTTTAAACTTGAGATCCTCCTGCCTTAGCCTCCCAAGCCACTGTATAGTTTTTAAAATTTCAGTGTTAGACTTTGACTTTAAGGTGATGGCATTTGAAGTTTAAAAGAAGTAACATAAACAAACAAATTGGCTTGTGGCCAGTCAAATGATTCCTCTGGAGTCAACTAATGCGTCACTGTCAGAGCGAGGAACAGCTCTTGGGAGCGTGACTTCCAACCACTTATCTTAACCTCCAGACCACACTTTGTATCACTGAAGGCACTGAACCAGGCTGAGGAAGTACTCCTTGTATTGTTGAAGTACTTAGGTCAGGTGTTAACTGTCAAACTTGGATGTGTCACAGAAATCTGGAAATCCATCAATATAATTTATAATACCAGTTCCCCCTTCTTATAATTATTGAAAATGACATCTTATGTTATGGCTTGACCAATAAAAGAAACCCCTTTTTAGAGACTGATTTCATGTTGTGCCCTTCAGGATTGTGCTATGGGAAGGGATAAATCAGGGAAGTAAAGTGATTTAGAACAGTTAGGTTATCAGGAGATCTCACGCCATGTTCACACAAGGCAAGCTACCTGTGCCAATTTTTCATTTGTTATGTATACCAGTGATTCAAGGAAATATCTCCAGAAACACTTAAGACCACTTTACCGTTTAGATTTAGTGTAGAAATAATTTTACACTACCAACAAAGATAATAATTGCTAATAATAAATGCCCTGAGATAACAGATAAAACCATCTTATGTATTTTAGATTACCATAATCTTTATTATAGGATTTAATTTTTACCATAATCCTTCGAGACAAATTTTATTGCCCCACTCAATACATTGGACAATTGAGTTTCAAGAAGACCAACTTTTCTAGCTTAATGTGTCCAAATTTGGAATTGAACTACATCCTGGTATCAAAGTTCATGCTAGTTCCAATGTTCTGTGCTGCTTCTCAAAATTCCTGCTTTGTGTGACTAACATTGTCACTGCTTTTAGGTGGCCTTTCCTCTAAGTATATTGAGAACCTCATCAGTGCAGTAAAGAGAGGAACTTTCCTATCAAGTTTTTTTCTCCTATCCGGCTAGTCCTGAGCCGCCTCTTTTCATTTTTGCATGTACCAAGTAGAAATCCGGTTTGGGGCTTCTTTCAAAGCTTATAATCAAAGCTCTTTCTTGGCCACTAATCTCTTGACAACTTGTCTTCCTGGAGATTTATCTTCAGAGGCTGAGTTGGGTTCATTTCTTCCTCTAACAACTTAGTTGACTGCTTTCTTTTCCTAGGCAGTTCACAGAAATTTTCATTATTGTATGATGACTGGTTTTAAACAATGCATTAATTAAGCTCTTTACCAAATTTCCAAGAATGATTAAGAAATTTTACCTCTTTTGGTTTGAAATTAGGATGACAATTTATCATAATCTGAGAGTTTTAGAACTTGGTTGGTGAGTTGTTTGCCTCATTAAACATCCTTGATAAAAAACCACTCTTTTTTAAATTTCAAATTTCAAACAATTATTTTAAGTATATCTTGGTGCACGGGCAGGGGGGAGATTCTTTACAGGATGCATTGGATTTTAATAATATTTCATGATCATTTAGTAGAATGATGTGTTGTAACAGAATTAAAACATGAGAAGAGACTTTGATTGCAGTAAGCTGGGAGAAAAGCATGAGACTGACTTTAATCACATGATTCCAAGGCAGTTTATGAGAACCTAGACCTTGGGGGTTTCCATTAGAAAAATGCTAAAATTTAGTTCTGTGAAATCTAGGGGCTTTCTGATGTTCAGCTGTAACACATGTAGACTGCAAAAATGAAATCTTGTTTCATAAGCATCCTGTGTCAGTTTCTTTGCAGTGCAGGAAATAAGTTAAAAAAAAGATAAGAAAGATATACAAAATAGCTCTGCAGGATGGTCTGCATACCATTTCATATCAATGTGGCCATTTCCAGGAATGAACGACTGACTATTTTTCACGTGATATATCAAAAATACAGTGTTGAGAAGATATTCATATTCAATCAAATTCTTAATTATCTTTACTGATATGATCATGTATATTTATTTATGCTGACACATAGACATATATAATCTGCATGTGATGTGTGCTTTATCTTTTTATTTTACATTTCATTCAAAACACTTCTTAAAATATTGTAGTTCATTTATATTTCACACTAGGCTTGCCTCTTCCAAAGAATCTCTAAACATCTTTACTAGAAAAGTATGTAGGTTTAAAAATGTATATTATAGATCTTTGGAGTATAAGCATATTTTTATACTTGTCAATTCATCTTTAAGACAACACTGAGATAGATATTATTTTTCAATGGCATGTCTAGGCTAAGAGATTTTTAAAAATCTTAAGTTCACACATCTAATGACATATATGTATTATATGTGTGTTATATATACATATACACATATGTATATTTACATATGTATGTGTGTGTATACACACACACACACACACACACACACATATATATATATATATATATATATATAAAGATGGCTTACTATGTACTTTTGTGTATACTCATCAATCTTTCCAATGAGTGTAGGAGGAAGGGATTGTTTAATCTTCATTTAACGGATGAGGCAATTATAGATTTGAGAGGTTAAGCAATTTTCCTGGGTTTACACAATTAGCAAGGTTTAGGACTAGAATTCTTGGCTCTAGATGTCTGATTTGATCCTCAATGTCTGTCCACTGTACCTGATTTTCTTTCCCTAGTTCATTGGCTCCATCATGCTATTACTTTACTATTATTAAAGCAAATTCAAATTGAGTATTTGTTAAGTGAAAGCTAAATTATGAATTATGGTGAGTATCTCTTAAAGACTGACTAGAGGAAAATGAAAGAATCAGGGGCAAGTGCATGAGTTTTAATGTGCTTCCTGGTTGCTCACATTCAGGGCCTTTGTCTCCATTAGTCATAGGGCATCCTCCCTAAGGTGGCACTTTTGTAAGTACTAGAATTCACTGGCATAGCATCTACAAAATGATGATTAGTGTAGCAATTATCTATACAATTGGAATTCTTTCTTTTACATGATTTTTTTAACTCGTAAAACTAAAACTTCACAAACAATTGTTCCTAAGGATTACCCCTGAGTAGGAGTGACAAAGTGTTTCAGCAGCTCAGCAATGAACATCTGGAATAGCCTCTTATTGGTTAAACAGGGGTGCGGGGCCGGGGTGGGGGGATCAGAAGTGGCCTTGTTGCTATTATAAGTATTAAACATAATTGAAATCTATTCAGGACTTTTGTCTTAATTACTCCAAACATAAACCCTATATGCTTGACAAAGCCTTGGCTTTGAGGCAGCCAAGAACTCCCTGTTAGAGAAATGGTGGTAGTAGTCTGGAGTACCAGTCCTTGGCCTTTCTGTCCTATAAACTGAATTCAGATTTCTAGACTGTATAGCTTCGCATGTGAGGACATGTGCTTAGTGAGTCAGTGCTCTGTACTCAGAGGTTATTTCTCCTTGTCAGTATCACTCCTGACGTTCCCCAGTGACATCTGATAGGAGGGAAGTGTTCCAGCTGAGGGTTTCTCAAGTTCTCTTCCAGGGTTGTGGCAACCATGGCCATCTGGTTTCTTTGACTAAAGAAATGGCTGTGAAATTTTGGAATATGCCTGAGAGAAAGCTGGTGAACTCAGTTAGTCATAGGTCAGATCCTTTGGGACAGATCCCTGCTCGTTCACCTCCACTGCAGCATTCTTTCCTCAGCATGGAAGACTTGCCTCTTGAAGCAGCGAATTTCAAGTTGGCACACACACAGCTCTGAAGGTAAAGCTGTGGCTGCAGGCGCAAGGCTACATCCTGACATGCATTGATGCTTAGGAGTTATGGTATTTAGATGGGGAGGAAATGCTACTGGAAACTTTAGTCTTGGAAATTCCCACTGAAAAAGTTAACCATAAATCATAGATGTGATTATGAATTAAATGAAAGTTGCTTTGTAACCCCCCTGCTGTCTCTGAATTACCCTTATCCAGCATGCCTCACTCTTTTCCTCAGTGGACCTGCTGGATGTTTCCAGAATTAAAACATTTATTCCCTGTGTATTTTAGCCAGTTATTGCGATAGGTCAGGGCAAGATTATCACTTTAAACTCCTTACAATGCTTACTCTGAACACTTGCTAATTTCTGGTACTTTGCAGCTCATCTTAAAAGTGGATTTACTTTGCTGTTTATTATTAAAGTGAGTTCAAACTGAGTATTTGTTAAGTGGAAGCTAAATTTTTGAATTATGGAAAGTACCTCTTAAAGACTAACTAGAATACTTATAAAGATTCAGGGGAAAGTGCATGGGTTTTAAGCTGTGTAGATGACTCTTCAAGTGGCAAAGTGGTTCAGGCACTGGTGTCCAGAGCTACTGCTCAAGAAAAACCACAGCTTCCTCACAGAAAGCCTCCCTCATCCTGTCTTCCCTTGGCTTACAGTGGGCTCTGAAGAGGCTCACAGTTTCTAAGTAATTATAATTAGGGCAACAACAGGAGTGGGCTAGAGGATTTTGTTTATTATGTTTTTTTTTTTTCTTTTTGGTTAAAACCTCTAGTTACTAAGAAGCAACTTTGAAGACTTCTAAGGAATAATAAAGGGGAAACATAAAATTTTATGGTAAGAAAATAAAAGAAAGAACTGTATTATTTTTACTTCCATGGTAAATTCTTATGGGTTGAAATAATACTGTCATCTTCTATTCATTTTATTAGTATATTTTACATACTATTTAGAGGAAAGCAGGTTTAAAAAATTTACTCAGCCAGGCATGGTGGCGCATGCCTGTAATCCCAGTGGCTCAGGAAGGTAGGCAGGAGGATTGTGAGTTCAAAGCCAGCCTCAGCAACTTAGAGAGGCCCTAAGCAACTCAGTGAGACCCTGTGTATAAATAAAGTACAAAAAAGGACTGGGGATGTGACTCAGTGGTTAAGTGTCCCTTAGTTCAATCCCTGGTACCAAAAAAGAAAGAAAATTATTCAGAGAAAGTACTGCTAATTATACAATTGCTTAATGCATAGTTCTACAGATTAGATCTTAAATGTCCTTTAAAGGTCCACGTGCTAAAGACTTGTTTCCTGCATGGTACTGTTGGTAGGTGATGGAACCTTTAAGAGTTAGGGCCTAGTGGAAGGTGTGCAGGTAATTGGGAGCATGGCATTGAAGAGGATAGTGGGACCCTAGCCCTTTCCTTTCTCTCTCTCTCTCTCTTTTCTTTTCTTGTTTTTGCATTCTGGCCATGAGGTGAACAGTTCTGCTCTGCCATTTACTTCCACCATGGTGTGCTACCTTGTCACAGGACCAAAGCAACAGGGCCAATTGATCATGAACTGGAACCTCTGAAACTGCAAGCCAAAATACTCCTTTTCTCTTTATAAGTTGATTATCTCAGATATTTGTTATAGTAATGGAAAACTGACTAACACAAATAGTAAAACAAAATCAGTGCTATTAGAGAAGTACAGAAAAGTGAAATGACATTGAAAAGATGATAGACTACACCACAGAGGTGTTCAGTTCAGCTCCCAGAGGTTGCTTAATTTGTCTTTTTATCTTGCTTCCATTGTTCAGAGAAGAGAGATGGTTTGGTCAGTCTTTAGTTAGCAACAGTTAACTGAGAATGAGATCATTAAAATCTTTTATTATTTTAGTTCCAATAAAAATAATTTTGCTTAACATATAACAATGGTTATTTGGAAGACTTGATTCAATGATGTACCTGGTTATCTGTAGGAGAAATGAAATTCAAGGTCAATCATGGGTCATTTAAAAAACTTTCTATTTTGGTATAATTTTAGACTTTAGAAGACTTGACAAGATAGTTTAGTATCTGTGTATAATTTTAACTCACTTCTTGTAATTTATCATCTTTTATAACAAATTGGATTTTTACAATTAATAAAATTAGGACATTAACATTGACATTATTTTAATTAAACTACAGACTTTAATCAGATTTCCTCAACTTTGTCTACTAGCATGGAAAATCTTCAGATTGGCAAAAATACTGTTTTGCTTAACCTTTAGGTTGGCAACAAATTGAGAATGTCTGATGATGCCAACTAGCTGTAAGGATGTACAGTTAGAGCTCTCATATTGGTATGAACACTTAGGTAAGTAATTTAGTAACATCTAAAATTGCACTGTCCAATAAGGTAACCACTAGCCATGTGTGGCTGTTGAGCTCTTGAAAGGTGGGTAGCTGAACTGAACTACAAGCATACAATACACATTTGTCTTCAAAGAATTGGTACAAAAATAGATAATGCAAACTATTACATTGATGCTTTTTATTTGGGTTGCATTTTAAAATGATAAAACTATGAATTTATTGTATTAAATATCCTAAAATCATGTTACATGTTATGTTTATATTATAAAGGAAATCTGTTTAACATATTCCTTTTTCCTTTTTATTTTTTTAAACATGTAATACTTGTACATGACTATTGGCTACAGTGCAATATTTCAACACATGTATATAGCATATAATGATCAAATTGGGGTAATTAGCATTTCCATTTCCTTATCATTTCTTTATGTCTGGAGCCATTAGAGTTCCTCTCTTCTAGTTCTTCATAAAATACATAATCCACTATTGTGAACTACAGTCACCAGTAAGATAGAATAACACCAGAACTTATTCTATCTTACTGTGTTTTGGTGCCTATTATCCAGCCTCTCTCTCCTAACTCATCTTCCTATTTCCTACACTTTTTCAGAAGTAATGAGACACACACAGCTAGAGACAGCTAAATTCCTCTCGCTTTTGATAATGATAAGAATACTTAAAGCTTTTCTCCCAGCCGGTGTCTTTGTAACAGTCATTTGTGCTATGCTCTTGCCTATGGGATACAAAGAATGGTAAAAACTCATGTTTGGTGGAATTGCAGAAAAATGAAATTCTGGCCATCCCTGGAGCACAGCCTGGAAACAGGAGATGAGCACTTCTGCCACAGCGTAGTAGAAGGTAGTCAGAATATTCTTTTAAAATGTTTTATTTCTTATCATGTGATACAAATATGCATCTATTCGTTTTGTTTTGCTTGCAACAAAACCCTTTCTATAACACCAAACTAAAAATTCTATGCTTAATTAAAAATAAAATTCCTATTTCTGTTATTCAATAAAATTGATGATAGAAATAAACTCACATAAACCATGTTAAAAATTTCTAGCCACCATCGGGGTGGTGTTACCTCTATAGCACGGTCACGAACCACATGGGAAAGAGAGACACATTATGCTAAGGAAGCACCAGGCTCTCCTTGATAAGCGAGCCATTGTTTTATGAAGACTATGCAAGTTAATGGAGATGAGCGTTTCAGACATTAATGAAAATCCCTGTACTATGAGTTAATGGAGCCTAAAATCCATGAACTGTTAAGATCCAGTAGAAGCCATCTTCAAGTGCTGAAGTCATTTCACATACTTACTGGAGAGTGACTCACAGTTCCTCTTATGTACTGACTTGATAACCTAGTACTCTGAGTCCTTCAGGCAATCCCCACAAACAGGTCCTTCTTCAGTATGCCATCAGCTTTGTGCATTCACATTGTTACCTTGGCTACTGACTCAGCTCAAGATTTTGAAGCAAATCTCAAATATGGTTTTCAAGAGGGATTGCATCCCAGAGTCACCAGCCTCTCTCTACTCATCCTGTCTTCTTGGCTTCTTATTTTGATTATCATATGTTTTTGTATGTAGATGTATATTTTCTTCACATTGCTGTTACTTTAAAAAGAGGAAGTTATAAGGATAAAGTGGTTATTCTACTCAGTAAAATATTCCCATCAGTCAATTTAATTAAACTACTTGGTACAGAAAATGTCCTCAGTAATGGAGATTCTGACTTGAGATCTCACAGAAATGAAGGAATTATTTGAAACATTTATAGTTTTCCAAAATCTATTGCTTTTTATTATAAAATTTTAAAGTGTTTAGTTTAAAGCATTAAGTATGAAAATTTCTTAATGTTTTTATTTCAAATAATTAGCATAATAATCCCAATACTGTAGCCACACATATTAATCTTCTTCAAAGATTTCATGTACTTTAGTAAATATTTTTCATGCCATCCTCATGAAATGGAGAAATTTTGCAGGTTCCTTGGGAGTTGATGGGTAGAGATTAAGGAGACCAATTCTTGCTTAGCCCATGACTCTAGATTCTAGGATGTTCACATTTTTTATGGGCTCTTCATTAGGGATGATTAGGAAAAAATAACAAACATGATAATAAGATCATTATTATTGGAGATTTTTAAGTTGTCCATAGACTAGCTTTTTTTTTTTTTTTTTTTAGGAAAGAACATACAATGACTCATGGGTTCCTTGCAGGAGCCTCTTTAGAAAGAAAAAGGAGTTCAAAGGGACTGTCCCAAGGATAACTCTGTGGAAGGTAATAAATTGATGCTTGGTCAACAGGGGAATTTCTCAAACATTCTTAAAGCTTACCCCACAGCCACACCTATCAGCAATTTCTTTCTTCCTAGTCAGAAATATTTACAAGTCCGTTGCACCTGAGATGTGAAATCTCTATGATTTTCTCTTAAACAATTGTTTTTATTCCCCTAAGAGAATTGCATTGAAATAATAGGACTCCTCATGTTTGCGTGATTACTCATTTCCTGCAGATGTAAAAGCTAAAAGTTGTCTGAAATGAGGATAGTAATAAATTGTGCATTACAAATGTGTTTCAAAGGACTCAAGTTCCTCTAAAATATTTGTTTAGTTAAAGGCCAAAGAAGGAATGAATCTCTACTCCAGTATCTCTCTACTCCAGGAAATTTGTCGCTAAGCACTAATGAAAATTTCTCATGCCACCAAGTAGCAAGAATGACAGTGTTGGTTCATTGTGTGATTTATAGTTTTTAATTCCTATACTAAATCAAAATTGTGCTGGTAAATTTTGGATACACATTGTTCATCATTTTTTAATTTAAGCCATAACATTTTTAATATTTATGGGATTGGTTTATAATACTGAGTAGTATTTGACATATGCACCTAGTCTCTCAAATTTTGGGTAAAATCATAGGTAAAATATTGTGAAAAGAAAACATCTCCATCCTTAAAAGTTATATAGAAAATATAATTTCATAAACATCCATAGTAAATCATTATAGTGTTTAATCACCTTTATAATTTAAAATGAACTAAGATGAAATTTTTATAGAAAAACTAAACTAGATTCTTGTGATTTGGTATCTGTAGATCTAATATGAGTAGAAGAACAAGAACAAGAAAGGTAATTCTCTCGTGTAGAAGACAAAGACAGACGTTGGTTAGCACATTTAAGATAGGTTTTGTGCAGTAACTGCTGGCAACAGGAGGAGCAGATTTCCATTCTGACTTGTGCACAGGTGCCTGGACATTCTAAAAGAAAATGGAGGGGCATGGGTAGGGACAGGTTGTGAGTGGAAACTCAGGTGGCATCCAGAAAGTGAAATGTTCTAAAGGGGTGGTCAGTGTCCAGGAGAGCAGGCTGGCTGTCTGCTCCTGGCAGTTACAGGGGTTAAGGATTCTGTTTTCTCAGAGTATCTTCTCAGAGGCCCTGTCTTTACTAATGCTTACATTTCAAAGAATGGCTCTCAGCTCCTTGAAAAAGACACTCATGAGTTGGAGGAGATACATATATAACTCAAAGGGACAAAGGAATATATTCACAATTATTAGCATCTTTTAATAAATGCTCTAAGAAACAGAGGCCAAAGACCTGTCATCATGTGTTGGCTAATACAGCCAGTAAGTCTTTTGAGAGTCTTGAGGTTACCCAGACACAACTCAAAAGACAATTGGGTCAGTCCTGGGATGTGGGAGTAGGTACTTAGAAGCCATGCTGGGCTTGGTCAAGTGGCTTAGTGCAGGGAGTCCTTATATTCTGAGATCTCTCTGCTTTTTTTCTTTTTCCTCTCTCTCTTTTGCTCTTTTCCTCCCTGCTTTGTTTCCTCTAATGGTGTATATTAGGATGCACAGTAGGAAAGAGAAACTACCTCTGTAGGTATTTTAAGCAAGAAGAATTTTAATACAGGACATTATATGCTTAAACAATTACTGAAAGTGATAAAGAAGATCCTATGCTGAGCTTCATGACAGAGCCCAGATGGACTCTACTGAGAAGTTACAATCTCTGAGGTCTTTATTAGAGCTATAAGTTCAAGAGCAATTCCTGGAGCTGTTTTGTAGTGTCAGCATGCTGACACTAGGAAGCTGGCATTGCTACCACTACAACTGCTTCCCAACACTAAGGACACCCCATAGCTGCAGGCTAAGCCTTATCTCAAGCTAGGCACTAACCCAAGCCACTGTGGAATCAAGGCTGGAAGGTTGCTGCAGGAACAACTCACATTTCCGTAGTCTTGTGTGCAACAGAAGTAAACACATAGCTTTGACCTTGCTGCTTGCTTCCAAATCTACTAAACAATAGAAACTATTTGCATCAATGCTTCTAAAGGTGTATTTCAATTTTTCCCTTCCTGTTTCTCCTCTCCCTTACTAATGAGTACACACTTGTTCCATGAAAAGTGCTAACCATTGCTGAAATTTAAAAATTATACATGAAATAGACGAATCTCATACGAGGCAAACACAAGTCAGAAGACACAGGAAGAGTTACTGTCCCACAGGTTAAGTACCATAATAAAATCAAACATACTGGCATTTGGGAGCATAAAAGAAATTAGCTCTAAATGGAACTAGGACAGTTGTATAGATATGACCCTAATGATTTTCATGGAAAGATGTATGCAAATCTGTCCAGTGGGGAGTTGGTGGAGGGTCCTCTTAGAAAGAGGGAGGTGTCAGCTAAAACAAAAAAGCAGGTTTTAGAATGTTTGGTGAGCAAGTTCTTCCGCACAATCCTAATGCAAGTTTAAGAAGCTCTAGTTAGAAAATCTGAACTTACCCCTAAGCAGGAGGTTCTGATCCCTGAGAACAAAAATATCTAAATAAAATATTGTCTGGTCTTTCTTCAATCTTGCTTTTTATAATAGGAATTCAGTGTACAGCAGTCATCCAAGATTTGCTTTCCTGATAATTTTGTTTCTTGAACCTAACTCTATTTCTTAAGCCTAAAAGAACATACAGTGTCCTTATTATTATGGGAACATTAAACATTTAATTTTCTGATTCATTTAACAAATAAGTGCCAATTTTGTGCTGGACGTAGTCTTTCTGTGGAAGAAAAGCAAATGATTGTGTCTGGGATGGAGAATCGTTAGTGAGGAAACAGGTACAGACGTCAATACAATCAGACAATGGCTCTGAAGGGGTGTGTATGGCATGCCACAGGAACTTAGGAGGTACTCATGCCACTGGGAGGCAGTGGGGGCTTCCCTTAGGAAGCTGCATTTTGACTGAGAGATAAAGACTGAGCAGGAATTTTTGCATAAGTTTAATATGTGAAGGGGGAAGGATATTGCATGAAGAAGAAACACTTTTTCATATCTCAGGAGAAAACTGAATATTGGGGAAAGAGATATGGGAACATGATGGGACCAGGAGAATATACAGGAATGTGTGGAAGATCAGCTACTGACCTCAGGGGCTTTAGGTTGTGAAATTGGGTGGTAGATGCTACAAGTACTGTGAAAGCTTGGAGAGGTGTCCTGAGGTCCAGAGAAACCAGTGAGAGTGTCTGGATCCATTGCTCTCGGTGTGTTGAGCAATGTGAACCTCTCTCCCGAAGGCACATAGTATCGTCTGGTGGAGAGTGGGGCACAGAACCTGTCTTTAGCAGAGAGGCATCTTTGGGATGGCAGCACTTAAAGTTGGGCATGCTACTGGTACTTTTTATGAAAAGTTGAAAGGGCCAGTTGGCATTTGTGGAAGTAAGACAGAAAAACATATCAGAAAAACCTGCATTGGGGAGTCAGTAGGCTCAAGTCCCAGAGGAGTCTATAATTAGTTTTGTAATATTGGCTGTCACATGTCCCTGAGCTTCTAGAGCTACAGTGCATAAAGTGAGAACTGCTAAAACTTCATAATCAGATTCATTCCATGGTTCTTCCCTTTTCTTGTCCCTTATTCTTTTTCCTTAATCCTGTTCATCTACTCTAGTGATCTTTCCTCTGTTTTGATGAAATTCCCTCTTCCTTTTATCCCACATTGCCCTCTTTTTTCCCCTCTTTTTTTACTCATCACCCCCCCCAACCCCCACCTTATTTTGGATTAGCTTCCACATAGCAGAGAAAACATTTGACCTTTTACTATTTGATACTGGCTTATTTCACCTAGTATGATAGTCTTCAGTTCCATAAATGTCAATGGATTGAAGAAAGTGGACTAAGGGTGGGGTGCTTTGGTGATTATGTCAGGGTATATCCTGGTATTTTATATAACTTAAAAGGGAGGGGGTATTAGGGGATGGAGAGAGAGAGAAATAGGCAGAATGCAAAACAAATAATAAAAATAAAAATAGAATTCAAGATAAAATACCAGCCTAAAAATAAAACAATAAAAAATAAAACTCAAAACAACAACAAAAAAACTTCATAATCTACAAGATCAGTATTTCTGGTCCTAAATTTCTGTGTCTTTAAGAGATAGAGATCTATTGAAATGTTTAGTGAGTTTTACTGTGAAGCTCTTGCTATTTGGCCTTCAAAAGTTTGGTGAACCAAGACTTAGACCCAAAGGTCTTAGATTTGAATTTCAGTGCTGTCAGTTGCTTGCTTCATGACTTTGAGAAAGTAATTTATCCTTCCTGAGCCTATTTCCTTATCTATAAAGCTGAGATAGTGTTTGCTTTACCACAGATTGTTTTGAGGACCAGATATGATAACTAAATAAAACATTGTATATCCTATAAAGTGCCAAAGGAATAGTTTTAAAAGGAAATGGCAGTTCTTACCGTAATTCCTTGTGGCGAGATATAGGGCGTACAGAAGTGGTACCTGTGAGAACAGACGGTAACAAACATAAAGAAAATATTTTGAATAAAATGTAGATAGAAACTAGATAGTGAATTATTCTGTAAGGATGAGGAGAAAGAGGATAAAGAGTGAGAGAATGAAGTTGCTAACAGTGACTATGGTATTCATTAAAAAATTGTATTTAAAATCACTGTGCTGGACTTTGTAGATCTATTCTAATGCAAATAGTAGTATCATGCAGTTAGTTTTTGAAGTGTAGCTCAATAGCAAGCCAAAATGAAAAATTTACTTGCGAATTTTAAGAAGCATATAGAAAAAAAAACAGGTCTTAAAAAATTATTTGCATCTCTGTATTCTTCACTGATATTTTTATATAAAACATTTCAGATGCTAAAAATAGATAATTTATTGATTTACTCTGGAAAGGACACAGAGAAAGATAAGCTACAAAAGAGTCAAATTTCATCAACATATTTCTAAATGCCTTGTGTATGAAGTTAGAAATCTAGAAGTGCAAAAGAAGCATCCATATAAATTGTAGCAAGCTCTGATACAAAGTTCTAGACATGGTACTGCCCACAGACTCTACAATAGCTACCATAAAGGGACCATTTCAGACTTAGCGCTGTAGCTCAGTTTCTTCCCTCAGAAATTCCTCAGTCCTTGATGCACAGTTGGAGGAATGCAGACCTCTGGAGGTTGTATTTTATGGGTTGCTATGGAAGTGTCTAAATATTATGAACAATGCAGTTGTATATGATATACAATGGAATTAGGGCAGCTAGAAATTATTTTCATATCCCTGAAATGTAAGCTTCCATTTTAAAAGAATGGCAGGAGTTTTTTTAATAAGTGAATTATCCTTTATTGCACTCTTCCATCCTCAGTGGCAATATGAAGTCTTGGGACTTCAAAAAAAAAAAGCTTTCAGGGCAGGGAGAGACCTGTAGACTCTCAGGAAATGCACAAACAGAGCCAGGAAAGCCTGGGGCCAGAGACCCAGGGCAGGAGTGAAGAAGAGCTCCGTATCTGCAGGGGTTGCAGTCTGGCCCGAGCCAGCCGGTCAAAGAGATACTCCCACTTTTACCTAGCAATGGAAATCAGGAAGAGTTGGAGCTGCCTGTCCCCAGCCCTCGGAGGACAATCAGACACACCAGGGAGTCCAGTCAAAGCAAGTACTCGTATATTTGCAGAACAAGCACTCAACTTACAGGACCGTTTGGCCAATCAGAGACAATGCATGTAGCCAACAGCTGTCCATGTGGCAAGGCACAAAAGCCCCCTGAATTCTGTCTGCGAGCTGATCATGTTCACGGAACCAACAGTAAACCAATCACATAGTCCCTCCTTCCTCTGTGCCCTTCCCGTTTACATATAATGGCTAGTCGCTATCTTAAGGGCGTAGCATAGAGCTAGCTCCTCACAGGTATCCTCCAAGGAGCTACAGTATAACATTGATGTTACAAGCAGAACTGCTTTAAAATCTCACCCCAAAGATGTGTTTGGAGGGAAACAATACAATTCTAGGTTCCAGCAGGTCCCCAACAGCAAGATAAGCCTCCCTCTTCTACCTCCACGTTTTGCTTCATGGGACCCTGCACTCTCAACTACTCAGGGTTACATGTTTGACTTTTTTAGATTCCAATAATTGTTTATGAAACTTAGTTCTAATTTTTAAATCAGAAGTTACCCACCATAAAATACGCTGCTCTCTTCCTCCTGCCTAGACGTAAGGTAGGGTTCATTAAATAAGAAATACAGTTCTCTGTATGCATCTTTTTGAATAACAGTTCTGTGAATGCTATTTTCTTCTGCAGATATGCTCAAGACAGTTTCCTCTCTGCACATTTCTCATTTGTGAATTCAAAATGCAACAGGCCCACGTCACACGCTGCCCCAAGTGAACAGGAACTAACTGCAGCTGGCTTTGTGGCTTTTCTTGTTTTCTTTCCTTTTTCTCCCCTCCTTCTAACAGTTGCTACTGAACATCTTCTTTTTCATGAAAGGGGAAAATATTTCTCACAAGCCCTTTTGCCTCCACCAAGAAAATCAACTTAAAAAAACTGAAAATGTTTTATAAAGAAGTTTTATTTTGCATAGTGGAAGGAAATCCATTAGTTTCAATATCTGCTTAAGGCTTCACTAACAGTAGAAAGTATCCATCTCACGTTGCATCTCTATCCCTGCCTGTGAGGAGAGGAAGCTCATCTTCCCTGTTTTCTTTTTGGTTCCTTGCTAAAACAGCATGAAAATAATTTTAATTATTTATTTTTAATTCTAATTATATGTGACAGCAGAATGCATTTTGACACATTGTGCACAAATGGAGCACAACTTCTCATTGCTCTGGCTGTACATGGTGCAGAGTCACACCAGTCATACAACCATACATGTATGTAGAGTAATAATGTCTGTCTCGATAAAAAATAAATTAAAAAAAACTGTTCCTGTTGACATCAACTTTTTAAAATATGTGTATATGCTGCCACCTGGATATTTTTGGGTGTGTGGTGCTGGGGATTGAACCGAGGGCCTTGTGCATGCAAGTCAAACATTCTACCAACTGAACTATATTCCCAGCCCCTGCCACCTGGATATTCTTGTGTAGAAGAACACTCTTTTAAAAGGCTGGGAGGTCTAGAAAAAAAGTATAATAAGAAGGAAAAGTTTTAAAATATCTGTTGAATGAAGTATCATTTCCAGAGTTGAAACTGTACATTTTCTTTCTTCTTTTTGAAGTCCTTAGTGTATAATGAAAGAAAGTCAACAAAACAGGATCGAAGTTCAACTATAATCCAGAGTAAATATAACGGACATAAGAACTAATCAAATTCTGCAGCAGTCTTGGTATATAGTCTCATACAAAGTGTTCTTTGAAATAAGGGGCTCATTAGTCTAGTCTTCAAAATAATTTTTGCTATAGATATTATATTCCATGTAAGAAATGCTTTATATTCAGAGTCTGTACAACTTTAGTTTTTACTCAAGTATCAAACAAGATAGAAATGTAATGAACAATATGAAAATAAAATAGTTTGGTTTTCTTTAGGATCCACTCAGAAGCTTCTTGCTATTGATTTCCCTCTGTGAAATAGAAATTCAAACAATTAACATAAAGCTCTTTGAATGTCTGACATGAAAAATGATTGTTTTGAAAATATTAGTGTTAGAAATGTGGTCACAGGTCGGCTGTTTTCAGTAAACAGATTAATAACCTTAGGGTTCTGGAGTCTTCCTGCTTGGTGAGACATGATTCCACTGAGTGGACAGAAATCACCTCATACTTGCTGTTTCTAGGTTGATGAATTTCTCAAGAAGGAAGTAGGTTAGTCAACCATGTCACCTGTGAGTGGCTTGAACATGACACAGAGATAATGGATATTTTATATGCTTTATCAAATGACAGTGTGCATAGTGTCATTTAATATTTTAGAGAGATGCAAGTCCTCACATCATCCTTTTGTCTAAGCTTCCTTATCTCCCCTTGGCTGAAGGCTTCAAAATTGTTGCTCCAGATGAATAACAAAATATATTGTGATGATAAATTTAGTTCTTTCTTGCTATCTATGAGGTAATGAATTCTTTGTCAGTGGTTCTCAACCAGGGATGATTTTGCCCCCGCAGGGGACATTTAAATTCAGGAGACATTTTGGATCATGGTGACCAGAGGTGGGAGGCAGGGATAATGGAAGCATGCCTCAACACTGGATGGCTGCCACACATAACATCCAGCTCCAGTGTCAACAGGGCCATGGTCAAGAGTCCTGTTATGATGAATTCTCAGAACAAATTTTCTAGTGTATGTGTGTATGCATATACACATAAAATAAGATTATATCATATATATATTAGGTAATTATGATATAAGATTATACAATATATGATCTTGAAGCATTTTTATTCTTTTATGATTAGAAGGCTAAAAGTTTTATTTTTCCATGTTTTAGAGATTTGATATAAAATCATAGTTATGTTACAGTTTGAATCTGCAGGACCTGATTGTAATTTTTGGGTTTTGTTGTTTGTTTTTTGGTACTGGGGATTGAACCCCGAGGGACTTAACCACTGAGTCACATCCCCAGCCCTTGTTATTTTATTTTTTTATTTTGAGACAGAGTCTTGCTAAATTGCTGAGATTGGCCTCAAGCTTGCAGTATTCATGCCTTAGCCTCCTGAGCCACTGGGATTACAGGCATGTGCCATCATATCCAGCCTAAATGTATTTTTAAAGACATGATAAGGAGACTTATTTGCTTCTTTGTTTATGTGAAAGGATCAGTTTATGTTGCTTTAATTAAAGGGGGAGGAAGGGCCACGTGGCTTCTTGACAAGTTAGAGTCCAAGAGAGATGGAGAAAGGGTCCCCGGGTTAGACCATATGGGGTCCCTCTGGACGGTGGCGATCCGTGGAGCTAATCTCCCCAGGCCCCGGGGTGTAGGTAAAAATCTGCTTTGCCCCAGTGAGACGCAGAGATACCCAGGACAAGAAGGGACACAGCCAGGGCGAGGAGGAGCAGAGAACACCGTTTACTCTAGAAACTATAGAAGCTTAAATACACTCTTGGACCAATCAGATCCATAGGTCACAAACAAAGGGGTGCTCTTTGGCAAGAGCACAGTCTGTAAGCATAGAATGGGGAAGGATGGAAGGGAGGGGGTGGAAGGTATGGGGATGCTCCTACAAGTTTACCTTTTCCCACCCACTCAGAAGCCCCCAAATGGAGGCCATCTACAAACCTGAGAATAAGTTGAAAGAGAAATATAGGAAAAGAAGTTCTAATCCACATTAAGTTATAAGCACTGAAGACATGATTATAATATTATGCTGAGTTAATAAGTAGGAACCCATCTGAGTTTTCCTCATCTTGCTGGAGGACGAGAGTGGCATGAGATATACAATATTATTGCATAGTTAAGTATCACTGCAATTCTAATCATAAGAAGCAATGGAAATCTGCATCCATCTTGGATTCCAACCATGAGAATTATCTTCCCACCCATCTCTCTCATTGCAAAGGAGGGCAAGGAAAAAGAGATCTGAAAAAAGATTGGAAAGACTATGGATGCAATTCACTCACTTCAGAGGAACAAAGTAGCACTGCATGGCTTTGCCACAGCAGCAGGTCATGTTAGAAGGAACCTCAATCCACAGAAATCAGCTGATAAACAGCTCAGTCCCTAATTGGACCTGGCATATATATGTGTCCATGTAGCTTTTACCAAGCTGGAGGTAAAAATGGTACCACATGTCAATAAACTAAATTGGAATAGCTCTGACCCTCTATCATTGTTCCTGCAGAACACTCCTGAATTAGTTCTGGACTCATCAAAGAGTGCCCCACATGTGTCCACTACCTTCATCACTTTCTCTATCCTGTACTGTTGTTCTTGGCTGGTGTCCACTACCTTCCTGCTCCTGAGATACACCTCTGTTGACAGTGCCCCTTAGTTGAACAGGATCCTGCTAAGGAGCCCTGTCCAGATTCTCTTAGAGCTAGGAGTTGTGGATCTGGTTCAGGGAAGATATTCTGCTCTCCATTTTCATGCTTTCTTCTGACCTGCAGGTCCACCCACAGCATCGTTATCCCTGGGGATGCATGATGAGTTTGTAAAGGCAGCCCCTTCTGTTCCACATCAGCCACAAGCAACTCCAAAATGAGCAGAAAACCCAATTTCCTTGTCAGATACAAGCAGAAATCCAGACATGTGGCTAATCCTTCTCACCCCAATAGCTGATCTTTATTTTCCTACTGACAAGAAAAAATAACATGCAGCCTCAGCTCTACCCAGTAGTTTATGCTCCTAAACCAGAATATTTATTCTCTAGAATATTTGCCTGCATTCAGATTAATGATGACAACATAGGTGTCATAGATGAATATTTTCTTTATGCTCATGTAAAAGAAGGACCATTCTGAGATTATAGAGAATAAATAGTCTGTTCTGAAATCAAATAAAAATGTCCAGTGTTGGTAGGAAAAACTAATAGTGATATTTTAAACAATTTTCCATAACTACTTCTTAGTTGCCTTTCAAATGCTTCGGTGCTCAGTTTTATGCAAGGCATGCTATTAAACAAGGGGAAAAAAGACTTTTTCAAAAGGAGGAATGGATTTAGGAGTAAACATTGTAGTTCAGATGTCATCAGCCAAGAGCAATGTTGGATGCAAAGAAGAATTTTGTTTAGCCTAGAACATTTTAAGAATCCAGGTCAGTGGAGACTTTTACTTTAGCTACACTGAAGAACCAAGGCTTTTTTCTTCTTTTTTTATTTTTTTGGCAGGGGGTACTAGGGTTGAACTCGGGGGCACTTGACCACTGAGCCACATCCTCAGCCTTATTTTGTATTTTATTTAGAGACAAGGTCTCACTGAGTTGCTTACCGCCTTGATTTTCCTGAGACTGGCTTTGAACTCTTAATCCTCCTGTCTCAGCTTCCTGAGCCACTGGAAGAACTGAGGCTTTTTCTGATTATGACTTTCAAATTCTTCATCTCCAACATGATCACTCTCCTGAATACCAGACTCAAGTATGTGACTACAACTCAGACTTCACTTGAGTGTCTGCGAGGAATGTCAAAATTCCACATCGAGGACTGCACCAACCCTTCCCCTCCACCACCATGTTCTGACTCCCTCACACATCCTTGTCTAAGTCTATGGCAGCCCCAGTGTTTCTGTTCCTCAGGCCAAAAACTTTGGAGTCACTCTTCATTCCTACTAAAATCAATCTTTCTTCCTACATGAAACCCATTACCAATCTTGTGAATTCCAGAGTACAGAACTTCTGCCTACCTCCACTAATACTGTCCTTGGACCAAGCCACTGTGATCTCTCATCAGGATTACTGTAATACATCATTTCTCATTAGGATGATTGTAATAAGTCTTCTGACTAGACTCCTGCATCCATGTTGAGCTCCTAAACCAGTTTCAACATATATCCTACAAGTTAGTTTGCTTAAAATTCTCCAACAGAACACTGTGTCACTCACAGCGAAAGTCAAAATTCTTCCAAGGACCTAGAAGGCCCTTCCAAATATGCTTCCCTATCTCATGACCCGTTACACCTGATCTCATCTCCTGTCTAAGACTGCTTGAGTATGTGACCTGTGTAGTCATATGAGGTTCTGGGTTCAAATGGTCCCCACCCATGGTTTAAGGCTTGTGAAATTCTTAATTTTGATCAAGGGGCCCTACATTTTTACTTTGCATTGAGCCCTACAAATTATGTAGCTAGTCCTTCTGTGGTACTCCTCTGCTCACCCCTACCCTCAAGCTGACCTCCTCACACTATTCTGAATAATCTAGGCAATCTCCTGCCTCCATGGCTCTTTGGATGTGCTATTCCCTTTGCCATGATGGCCCTTTCACCCAGGGAGCTTCTGTGACCCAGGCCTTCATCTTCAAGTCTTTACCCTAGTGCTGACTTTCCAATCACACCCTAGCCACACTATTCATATTACAAACTCCTTATCCAATCCCTTTATCTGATGTATTTTTTTTCTCATGGAACTGATGACCTTAAATATTAAAAGTTTTCTTATTGATTATCTTAGTTGTGTATTACTATATTTCCCCTTGATTATAAAAAGCCTCATGAGGGCCGTGATCTTTGATTTTTGCTCTCTGTGCATGATGCATAGTAAATGCTTAATAAGTATGTGTTGAATAAACGTTGAAGATTGATAGCAGGGAATATAGCCTCAATAACTAATCATATGTAATATGAATTAATGTATTACATATAGTTTTATTGCAGAATGTGACTCTCAGCAAATAATTTTGTTGTGTCCATATACTGTGCATCTTATTCTAATTCAAAATGTAACAGGTCAAGATCCTTTAAATTCCACTAAAATATGATAAAATTATAGTTTATCTAAAAATAGTCAACTTGAGGCCAATTTTGAAATATGAAATATTTTTCAGGGAGGGGCATTATTGGTTTTTCAACATAAAGAAAAAGAACCTAGCAAGTTGGGATTTCTTATTAAAAGCAAACAAAAAGTGTACCCCTCCATTCCTCATCCCCATAAGAATAATAAACTTTGAGTACACAAAGAACTTTCTGGTTAGTAAAATGGAAACCTGCTCAGGGTAAAGGCCCAGTTAGGACTGAACTGAGGCCCCAGCGAAGAGCCAGTTCTGACTTAGATTTACTGAGTTTCATTTCCTTCAAGTGAGGCTGCAAGTACGTGGCTGTCCTCAGGCCCTCTCGGGTTATGCTGCAGACTGAGGCTTTTCATAGCACAGCAGTACATCTTGTCCCCTCTCAAGTGCTTGCACCAATGTTTACAATACAATGAGAGGTTACCAGCAGGTCTTGGCCCTTTTTCTCTGGGCAGTAGTTTTGCTTTTCCTTGAATTAAGTTATGAATCATATTCTTTGAACTTTTTCCTGTAAGATGGTGATCTCCTTTTACTGAAAAGATAGAGACAATTAGAGGAGAATGTTTGCAAATTCCCACTACCTCATCTATCCAGCCTTAGGCTTCTGTGCCCACATATTCTTTCTCTTCTGTTCTTAGGGATGAATTGTCCATGCCAGCATCCAAAGCCACTCACTCCCCTTCTGGAAGGATATTATTCCAGGAATTTTTCTTTCTCTAGTACTTTCCAGCCAGGGTTCTGCGTGGTGGGTCAGCTCTTCTGACCAGTGGGAAAGGGGAATGCCCGGGCGCCCTCAACAAGGTCCAGCGGAGAAAGGTAAAGTCGTCCAGCATGCCGGAGAGTTCTGTCTCAAGCAGGAACTGTTTATTGTGTGGAAGTACATCATTATATAGGGGCAGGGGACCAATAGCATTCCGTTTCCGGGTCACTAATGCGGAAGCAGGCTGTCCGTGCATAGGAGTATAGAAGTGTTTAGGTTGGGAATCATGCATTGTCCACAAGCACGGAAATAGAGGTCAGCCAATAGGCGCGAGGGGATGTGGCTCTCTCGAGGTGGGAGGCTTTGTCCCTGGCCGACTGCTCAGTGCCATTTTGCAGTATACCCCCACATTCCCCTTTGCTATGATGATCTTTTTCATCAGCTTTTTAATGTGCTTTGTCTTTTCCCATTAAAAAAAAATTGAGGGGCTGGGATTGTGGCGCAGTGGTGGCGTGCTCGCCTGGCATGCGGGAGGCGCTGGGTTCGATCCTCAGCACCACATAAAAATGGAATGGAGATGTTGTGTCCACCTACAACTAAAAAATAAATATTTAAAAAAAAAATTGAGTTCTCTTGATCCCATTACTCCCCGTCAGCCACTGCCTCTTTTCCCTTCTTTATGGTGAATCTCCAACCATACTTGCTGCCACCAACAATAAATAAAATAGATTCATTTCGTCCTGAATTAGGTTTTGTTTTTAACATTCCATAGAAGCTGCCCTTCTCTATGTCATTAAAACCAAGTACTGTGCTCAAATCCTTCTCACTTGACCCATGGGAAGAATCTGATTTGGTTGGTTATTTTTCTTCTCCTAAACGTTTTTCCTTTATCTTCTCTTCCAGGAAAAGCCTAGTTTTTCTTTATTTCGCTGGTCATTTCTTTTCATTTTCCATTCTTGATTCCTCTTCACCAACTAACTTAAATTTGGAGGTTCCGAAGGCTCTGCCCTCAAATCCTTCTTCTTTTCTCATTTTTCTTGAGTGACATTTAATTCTTATGGTTTTAGTATCATCTGTATACTGAAAACTCCCTACATTTATATCTGTCCCTTTTACTCAAGATTTAAGTATCTTTACTTAAATGTTTAGAATCTCCATATTTCCTATCATTCTTAACTTGCCCTTGCCAAATTCTATCCACTCTCCATGGATGTATAGGAACTCTACTTTAGCAGGTACTTATCCCCTAATCTTTAAGGTCAGTCTTGATGCTCTCACATCTAGTCTGTGGGTACATCACTTTAGTTTTGTCTTCAGGATATATTCAGAGATGATAATTCTTTCTTATCATGTTCACTGCTACTAACCTGGTCAAAGATATCATTATTATTTGCTTTGATAATATATGTGACCTCTTAGTTAAGCTTTCTATTTTCTATCCCATCCTTTATCTTGAGTCTATTCTCAAGAGATATAACTGGGAGATATCCTTAAAAAAATAAAATAAAGGGTTGATTATTCTTCTGTTCAAAATCATTCCTCTGCTCTGTTAATTTTCCATTTGACAAGAGAAAAACCAGAGTCCTAAAAGGTTCTCAGCACTGTGACCCTCTACAATTTCTTTGACTTAATCTCCTTTTTTTCAGGCTTTACTACCCATGCATCTTCCTTGGCCATGCCTGGTGTCTTAGTTAATCTTCTTTCACTGTAACAGATTAACTGAAATGGAATGATTTATAAAGAAAAGAGGTTTATTTAACTAGCAGTTCTGTAGGTACAGAGCATGGCACTAGTATCTTATTGATGCCTGGTAAAGATTGGTAATGGGTCATGACATGGCAGTGGGCACCACATGGCAAGCAGCACAAGCAAGCCAGACAGAGTTTGTTTTTACAACAAAGCCACTCCTGAGATAACCCATTAATCCACTATCTACCGATCTACCCACAGAGCCCATGCCGAGGAGGAGGGATGCTGAGACTCCATGCTCACGTGGCATGTGGAATACGACTGAGAGATCAAGAAAAAGGTAGGAAATACCTGGTGTTATTTCAGTCTACTTTTCCATGATCGAATCTTCCCCAAATGTACAAGTATACTAATTTTCAGACATATCAGTATAATTTTCTTTTGAAAAGCATGAAAATGATCAATTGGGGATAAAAACCTAGGGGCATGTAAGCGCCTCATGTGTCTTCTGAAGCCCTTTGTGGTATATCTGAGTTAGTGCGTGTCTGTATATTTGTGTGTGTCTGTTATTTGTGCATGTACCCGGCTTTTTAATGCACTTAAACTGCTTGAGAGAGAGAGGGTGGTGCTTGAGAAATCCCCAGGATTTTGTCATGGAACCTGAGCTTCTGGTTTCCCTCTTGACTCCTGATGGTTGGACAGAAATAAATGGCAAAGAGCTCTTGTGAAAGTGACCAATTGTTTTCATCTTCTAGTTCCTGGAGTCTTGTAGAAGTCTTATTTTAATATTCATGCATAACTTCCTTTAGGACATCTTCTATTTAAAATGCGTGGGGAAGTCTGAAAGGTCAAGTGAGTGGACCTCTATCTTCTGAAAACTCCAGAGGGAAGCAATAAATAACCCAAGCAGGTTCTCTACTTTTTATGAAAGTGGTGTAGGTTGGTTATGTGAGGGTTAGTCAGATGATCTGGACTTGCTCTTTCCCACCATGGTTTTGTTATCTCAGGCTGATGACTGCAAGTACAACTACTTGACTTCATCCTTGTGTGGTTTCTTTGTATCCTTGGGAGTCTATCTCAAACCATTTGTGCTGTTAAAACAGAATACCACAGACAAAGTAATTTATAAACTGTAGAAATTTATTTCTTAAAGATTTGGAGGCTGGAAGGTCTAAGATCAAGGACTTAGCAGGCTCAGTTGTCTGGCACCATTTCTAAGGTGGCATCTTGTTTCTCTGGCAAGGAGAAACTGTCCTCACATGGCAGAAGGTGGACTAACTCCTTTTGTGAAGACTTTTAGATGGGTGCCTAATCCCAGTCAGGGAAATGGAGCCATTTAGACTCAACCATCCCCCAGTACTGCTGCTTCAGGGATTAAGTTTCAGCACATATTCTGGAGGGACAAGACCCTTTAAACTGGAGCAGAGTCAAGCTCTTTGACTATTTATGCCTCTGAATTTATTCTATTTTATTAATTTGCAGGAATTGGTTAATATCCAGGTTTAGTTACTATCTATGTAGATTCTATTTGCATTTAAATGTAAAAGATGTATTGCTTACAAAGACAGAAATGATAACAATAGAACTTTGTCCATTAGTGCCAGTCATGTCCTTAGAGATTAAACTGGTGACTGTGTAAAATCAAGAGAATTCATTGAAATGGACTAAATGCACATTATAAGTATTTTATAGTTTACTAAGCAAATAACTTCTGCATGTTCAATTAGTAATTTGTCAGTTACCATTATGTTTCACAAATTTATTTTAGATATTAGAAATACAGAAGAGAACCAAACAGATCAAATCCTTGCCCTTATGAAACTTACATTCAAGAGGTGGTAAAAGTAAAGACAATGAGCAAATAGATAAATAAATGATGTAATTCCTGATAGTAAGACATAAGCTATGAAAGAAAAATAAGGAGAGGACAATATTGGAGAGTAATGGTGGCATATTTGGGAGGGCTTCTCAGAAATTTGAAGTGTGAAATTTGAACAGAGACCTCAGAGAAATCAGGATGCAAACTATGCAATATCTCAAGGTACATGGCAGGAATCCAGGGGAAAGCTGGTGGTGCTAGGTTTGGGGATAGGACACTAGACACAGTGGTGGTAGTATTAAGCAGTCAGATTCCCAATAAAATCTGGACACAGAGTGGCCATGAGTTGCTGAAGAAGTTGATGTAAGATGTGAGAGAAGTCAAAGATGACTTTAGGGCAGAGCAACAGGGGAATAAATTTGGTGCTAATGAACATGGTGAAGGTTATGGGGAAGAGACATGGGCTTGGACAGGTGAATGGAATCAAGAATTCATTTTGAGAAATGTTAAATTTGTAAAACCCATTGGGTAGCCATGGGGATACTGAACAGGGAGTTGGTTGAAGGAGTCTAAATTTTAGGAGAGAGGTAAGGGCTGGAGAGATCAATTTGAAATACACCCACCCATACAGAGGACTAGATGAGTGCATCTATGAAGTAGGTGCAGATGGAGAATAGCTTCAATATTGAGAGATTGGGAAGAAGGGGAGGAACCAGCAAAGAATTGGGGGAATGGGTGCAGGGCAAGCACAGAAGAGCAAGGCTGGAGAAGAAGATCTCTGGGAACCACGAGAACAAAGAAGGTATTTTTGTAAGAAGGCAGTCTGTATGTGTTAAGTGAACTTGACAGATCAAGAAAGAAAGGGAATTATAAGTAGCCACTGGTATTTGAAACTCGAAGGTCCTTGGAAGATCATTAGCCAAGTGTGGTTGCACATTTATGTCTCTGAAAGATCTTTTTCTTACTTCATCTAGATTTTCCATCACCTGTAAATGCTTCTCTTTCTCAGTAGCCAAAATTCTATGATCTAAGTAGTAGTAATTTATAGATTTCTTCTTTTAAAAAATTATATGTGAGGACTTCTTTGTTATTGCTCAAAATTTAGAGTTTAGACTATTTTTACAGATTCAAACCTATTTAAGTGCCCACTCTGTGTTGTATGTATTGGAAACTATGAGGTGATTTTTGAAAACAAAATTTATCTTTCCATAATAATGTTCTATTTCAAATGTTTATTATGCCCACTTTCCAATGTTGTTCCAGCTATGTGTTTGCTGTTTAGAGTCTTAATGTTTCAGAAGGAGCCATTTCTCTAATAGGGAAAGATTAGTGTGTAATTATCTCAAAAATATTCCAGGTACATTAGTGATGCAAATAGTATTTCCCAGGGAAAGTTCATTTACCCTCCTCTTCTTTCTTGGTACTTCAGTTAGCAGCTTGCCCACACAGTCACTGCTTACTCAGTGGGAAAAATTAAGCACTAAAGTTCTTCAAATATGGAAGAGGGAAACACCTTTCAAAAAGGGCAGAAGGTCCACAGGGTTGTGTTAAGGGAAACCACAGTTTTTACCAGCACCTTTTCACCAGATGACTGGAAAGAGGAGGAGGAAGAATTGGGAAAATCCTGTATTTTAGTTGGGAGTGGGTAGAACTTTTAACACAGATTTTGGAGTTTATAGTTGCTATTGTGTTTCTATCTTAAGGCTCTGAAGGCAGAACCAGTACACCCCACCCCTTTTCTTCTTGGTTGGAATTTTCAAGAAATGAGAACTCTTCTTTAGTGTATGATAAAAATAGTTACTGCTTGTGCTGCATACATAAACGCTGCTAGAAGCTTATTCCAGAGCACATTGGTCTTTCTGATTTAATCAAGTCAGGAAGATTTTGAGCATATACTCTACACTCAATACTGTGTGAGGCCTTTTAAAATAAGTTTTCAGACTTAATAGTCCCAACAAGCCCATTAAATAGATATTACTAATGACATTAAATAGGAAAATATTTTGAAAATTGTGAAAAGCAATTGTACCCTGCTCTGGGTTATCCTGTGGTGTATAGAACAGCAGCTTTCAGCTGTGCTTATCCCCAAGTTACTCCATTTTATAAAGCATCAGTTTACAATGAGTTATACCATTTTGAGTACAAGTACCAGGGTAAAATGACTCTGTATCTTACTTGTACAAGTAAATGACTAACAACTATCTGCTCAGCACAACAAGGCACAAATGACAAATAACTTATTTGTGTCAATAAAAAATAAATTTATCAAATTAATTGAGCACATAGATACATGCGTGTATCAAATCATATCAAATACCAGGCACATGAGTTTATTGGTCACACCAAATGACATGTAAAAGGTGGAGAATCCCCAGATAGTACACAGTAGGAACATTGACCCTGTCACCTGATCCACTTGTCATGAGTCTCACATAGAAAAATCGTCATAGTGAGGAATTATGACTCTGCTTCGGTTTCAGCCCCGTGGGAGTTATTCCTGCTTGTGATGCAAGGCCCACTTTGAAAATCCCTGCCTTTTGTAACACTTGCCTTGATGGCTCTGGGTGTTGTTGATCCCCATCTGGCCACCTGTGGTGACTGCATTATTTTCAGCTTTTGGCCTTTACTTTCCCTAAGACGTCTTTAAATCCTGTGGCCACCTTAACCTATGTGCAGCCTTTCTGTGACCTCTACATCATTGTGTGTAGTGTGAGGTGTGATTTGAGTGTTATAGATATTAGTAATCAAGACTGGAATGAGGTAAAAGAACTTGTGTTTGCCATGGTCATGACCACCAAATGAAACCAAGAGTGCCAGAAGAGCAGATGAAATTGATATAGCTTGTGAATTTATTGATGTTCAAGAAATTCTGACATTGTGGAAAGACACAGACATGTCTGGTCTATACTACTGATGCAGTTTGCTCACAGCAAAACCCATGAGTGTTTAAGTAATTTTATTACCAAATAGGAAGTAAACAATGGAAACCCAACTTTCTGAATTTGAAGGCTATTCCTTTCACTGTAACATTCTGATAATCTAAGTGATAGATGAACACATACACAGCTCACCCATAAGTCATCTGGTAAAAAAGGCCAAAAACGATATACTTTCTGCTGGGCCTTAACAGATAAAGGTGAGACATATTGACATTCCTGACATTTGGAAAAGCATAAGCAAAGGCAATGAAATTATAAGTGATAACTTTTGTGATCGTATGCAGTATTTCTCGATAAACTAATAAGCCAGTTGCTGAAAACTTTTTCAAAGTGGAATTTCAAGTCACTTCGTATTTAAATACTCATTCATACTAATTCGAATTGGGTGTATGCTGGTAGTGAAGCAGTAGCCAGTTGCATAAGTACCCAAAAGCTTTCTTTTGAATAATTATCTGCAAAAGGACAGTTGTAGACCTGCCTCAGGAAAGCTTATCAAAATTTTGGACTATCAGGTTAGAATAAAAACACAGAGAAAGAAAGAAGGCTATAGGGAAAGTTGTCTTCTCTTAAAATCTACGCTTGTCAATAGCACTTTAGCTAGTATTGATTGACTTTAGGATATAATCCTCAGAAGGGTAATATTAGAAGATTGAAGTCAAGATTAGCAAGATTAAACAGCACAGGGAATAGCAAAGGGCATTGTAGGTCTAGGAAATCATAAATCCAACTCTAACTAAGTCCAATCTGACCCTAGAGATTAAGATAAGAAAGAAGAATTAGGCATCCAGGTATAAAAATCTGCTTAGCAAACTATCTCAATTTGGGCAAACAGGGTTGGAGAGCAACTGTTCAATATGGATTTGATTTCATCCTAAGCCCCAGCATTTCTGATATAAGTTGTAGCCTATTTCCTTTCCATGGCCAGAACTATTTCAAGGGTGGGCAGTTCTGACCACTCAAAGCTTATTTACCTTTGGCTAGAGTGGGAGGATAAAGCCTGAGGAGAGGCGGGATTTCCGGAGTATGAGTTGCAAGGGCTCCAGCCACCTTTCCTCCATCAGTTTCCTCAGGGGGTGGTGATGCAGTCCTGGCATTCCAGTGCTGTATTTGTCTGTGTTTTGCATCTTTCCTTCTGTATTTCTCGGATCATCTGTCGTTGAAGATGCTGGGCAAGACTCTGCTGAACAAATGTTTTCTTAATAATGCTTATAGCCTTTGAAATAGCACTTGGCCTCTGAGTTAAGTATCCTGACTAGTGCTCCTTCACGGTTCTCATAAGATGCACAGGGTTTCATCTTCTTTTCCACTTTACAGGATGCACCAGAAGAGGGCATCTGTTGCTATAGCTCAGAAACCAGTATTTCCCTTGATCTGTACCTGAATATCTCAGTCATTTATGGGTTATGTCTGGTTTGGTTTTAAGTCCTAACAGGATATTGTATCAATTATATTTGCAAGTACACATGTCTTATTACCTAAACTATATTGTGAGTTCCTTATCAAGGAATGTGAGCTTGGTTGATATTGCATGTGACACCTATATTAGGGCCTAATCTAGCGTTTTTTACATTTTATTGCCCACCCAAATGATACAGAGCATATTCTAGAGTCCCTCCTCAAGATGCTATATAATTTTGTAATTCCAAGATGGGGCCCAAGAAAAATTTTTTTTTAAGTTGAGGATCTTGACTATATATTGAAAACCACCAAAGTCATTAGCAAGAATTCAAAAAACATTTATTGAATGATTATTGGCTTAGAGAGTAGGAGCAAAGAAAATTATAAAACTTGATTTAATTTTGTTTTCTTGTTTGTTCATGCAGCTGAATGTTGCTTTTGAGGTGGTAAAGTTCAGAATGCTCCTCAGTGCAAAGCCATCCAATCACACATTTACCCACCTTCCACTCCATCCCATTTGTTTAATTCATTCTTTGCTATCCTTCTGATATTACCTTAAATGTTACTTCTTCAGAGATTAGGCTTCATTTCTCTAAACTCTTTAAAGTAGACCCTCTTGTCATTCAACTCTTTTTGTAACAGCTATTACAGTGTATAACATTTACAAAATTAATAGTAAGTTTTGTAAATGCACATACTCATGTATACAACATACATGCATATATATACACATACTGTGTATGCGTTTATATTCACACACACATTCATTTATTATCTGTCTGCTATTTCTATGTTGGCAAGGACTTTGTTTAATCACCAATGGTGTCTAATACCACCCCTAGTATTTTATCAATTGTGGCAAATATTTAATAAACAAATCAATGAATGACCCGCTCTGAAATCCCTATGTTCACATGGGTAGAATTTTTAAAGTACCGATTATTAAAAAAAAAAAATGAAGACATTGAAATTCACTGTTTCATGATTTATTTTGATATTCTTTTATTTGGTTACTGTGTTGATGAGGTAGATATTACTATTTAAGGAGCAGAAGAAAGTGAGATCTAGAAGACTGTGATAGGACGTTGCAGACAGCTGCCTGGCTACTCACCTCTTCACTCAGTATGAAGGTCTCCCCGCTGACTCTCCCCTAGGCTTGGCAGCTAGGTCTATACTTTCAGTAGTGGTTTGATTTTCTCATATTTATCTCTGCCTGGTGTGTGCATGAAAAAAACATCAATTATTCCCCACAGATGACGGAACACCATTCAGACAGAATTGCTGCTTGTTTATCACAATATCTTAGGCATATAATATTGCATATAAGGTCAGTTTTGAAGCTTAGAATAGTTTTAAAGACTGTTTATAAAGGTTTCTTAGCAAATTAAAGTTTCTAATTATGATAATGTTTATTTATTTTTATAGCTTTAATTAAGAATTCTTCATTAAAATACTAAAAATACTAAAGAAAGTCTGAATTTGGTCTTTCTGTTTACCTTTGTTTTGCAAACTTTATTTTTTAGAAATATTTTTGTTTGGCCCTGGGTGTGAGGAAATAGGTAAGCATCTTGCCAGGTCTTTTAATTCACTAAAGTAGTTTAAATTTTAGTTTAAGAGGTTACAAATTAATATTACAAATCACAGTACTGTATTACTTATAGGTTTCATTTCTTTTCAGATGGCTCAGTGTTAAAGAAATTTACAGTGTAATTAATGCACTATGGATATGTAATAGATAAGAAGGTCACATGATTTAATATTGAATCCAAGAAGGAATATTCACTGCCTTTCTGCTTTTTTAGTAGATGAGAATAAGAACTGAACAGGTAAACTGAGAGTCAGCTTATAAACTCAGGACCAGTTCAAAAAAGGCAAAACATCCTTATATTGGACTTTTACCTCCTCGGTGACCCAATGGACAGGGATTATGCAAATATGAACTCTTGTGCCTTGACTCCACTGGTTTCTGATTGAGTATGTGGCAGCCATTCCAGAGCTGAAAAATTAACTCAATTAAATTGAATTGTTTAAAAGTAAAGTTTGAACAGCCTTGATTGTATTCTAGTTAGGTAGTGAGCTAGTCAGGCAGCTACCTGGGCTACTTGTTTCTGTAACAACATAATGTCTAGGTAATAAGTCTAAGGGAAGCGCCAGGTAAGTCAGTTTTCCAACTGCACCTTTTTAAAAGTGGCCAAGATGAATCTTGGTCTTACTCCAACCCAAAGAGGTGATATCCAAAAATGAAAATTAATTGATCCTCACTGTCATTGATCCACCTTGATTTCCTACTTGATGATAGCATGTGGAAGTTGCACAGTGTACAAAAGGCCACACTACCAACTGTAAGACCAGTTAGCTCAGAGTTACTGTCAGGCTGCAGACAGGCAGCTCAGTGCACTGAAATCCTGAAAATGAATAATAAAGGAGCCGGCACAGTGGCACATGCCTGTAATCGCAGTGGCCTGGGAGGCTGAGGCAGGAGGATTGTGAGTTCAAAGCCAGCCTCAGCAAAAGTGAGGTAAATAAAATACAAAATAGGAGTGGGGATGTGGCTCAGTAGCCGAGTGCCCCTGAGTTCAATCTCTGGTATAAATAAATAAACAAACAAACAAACAAACTAGCACTGTTACCAGGAAAACTTTTTTAAATCTGCATTTTCAAACTCATTTCAAGAATTTCAATGTTGTATGAAATTACAAAGCGAAATAAGAAAACATGAATTCTGGAAAGTGGGAACCAGTATTTAATTTGGAAATTATAAAGTTCCAAAATAGTGAAAATGTTGTGTGAGTGAGCATAATATATCTATTTTAAATGTAAAGTGAAGTACAATCTACAACATATAGAAGGTTAGTTTCTTCAAACCTTACTAAAATATCACATATCTATTTAAAACATGCAACAACCTATTTAAATAATATATTTACTTGAAGAAATGCTAAAGTATTAGTCTAACGGGACTCTTATCTTTCCTAACATGTCTTGTCCAAACTCTGACCCTAGCCTTTCCCCTGGACACAACCTCCAGGTTTATAATATCACTCTGCTGATATAAAATATCCAACAGCTGAACATTAACTATTGGTGGAAGTCTGAACTCCTTGCCTTCACATTCATGTTCTTCTTAGTTGGACTCGCCACTCATTCCCAGTAACAGCCATCACTCTTCTCTCAGCGTACCTCTGCTAATGCTAAATGTGTCTGGTCTCTGTTTTCTAAAATCCCTAAAGCTTTCCTACCCTTATGCCTTTGTTTTATTCTGCTTTATCCCTTATATTACCCCTTGTTCTTCCATTTTATCCAAATTCAACGCTTCTCTAAGGATCACATCAAGTACAATTACTTTCTGGATTGTTTTAACTCAGAGTTACTGTTACCTAACTGCACACATCTCTGGTAATCAACATAAGTCCTTGGGCAATCACTAGGGGGCTACTAGTTCTCCAGCCCACCCCCCATAGGTCTTCAGATTTCCTCCCCAATTCGGTTGAAAATTCTAGGATCAGGAGCATGTTTTTTCTTTTTCATCTCAATAGCCTTTGAAACAGTGCTATGTAAATAGGAGGTAATCAGAATAAAATTCCATTTAAAATCATATGGGGAGTTTAATTTGAATCAAAATTGCTGAATCAATTTCCCTCAATCATGATTTTAAGTTTGATCTCAGATTCTGAGAGGTCCTGTTCATTTAAGCTTAGCATTTTTTGACTTTGACTCTTGTTTTACATTTTAACTGATAGAATCCCCAAAATAGTCAACAGAAACGTCTGAATTAATGTGGTTGACCTAAGTTCCTTTGCCATATCTTGTCCAAGTTTTATATGTTGCCTAAAGAAAAGCAAACAATTGCTGAAATGAGTAATAGAGAGCTTCACTGGTTAGTCAGTCTTATTCCGGAAGCAAAGACTTCCGCTTAAGGCTCATTTATATCTGTACTCTGCAAAAGGAAGTTTTGGGCAAAGTGTCTGTAGATTTGTTCAACATGCGTGTCCCACACAACCCACGAACCACCTATATCCGTTCTCATGCACCATGTCTAGCCATCGTGTTACTCATTACTGACAGCTGCACTTTTTTTTTTTTTTAAAGTTTGTGAGCTCTTTTATAGCAATGAAAGAGTTGGAAGGTGTAAGTAAAGCAAATGCCACATGGAAGGTAAACATCTCTATTGTAATTTTTATATGGCAGCAAAGAGAGTTATTTAGTCATATTACCCATGTCCTAGACTTGGAGTTCTTCAAAGACAGAGACTGCTTGTTACTTATTTCTTCATCATCTCCAGCAAGAGGCCTGGAAGATTGCAGGTGCTCAGGGAATGCTTAATTGGATGAATGTTTCCAACAAGAATAAAGGAATGGAGGGAGTGTGCTGGGAACTGAAGAAATTAATAGTCCACCACCAACGAATCAATTGACATATGTTTGCTTAGCACCTATTCATGAGCCTTGAATTTCAAGGAGTCTGAAGGGAAATGTGATAGATCAGCCTCATCCGGGCCTCCTATTTTTCCAATTTTAAATGAAAGTAAGTGAAGTGATAAAGTAAGAGGAAAAGAATTCTCTATTCTCCTCTAATTCCTTTACTGACTTTGGAGTGTGTGGATAATCTGATTGTTGAAACTTTGTTTCCCCAAATGGTGACTCAACATTGCTGCATAGCAATAACTGAAACTGTACAGTAACTTCAGCCTTTCAATAGGCACGTGGATACTGTTTCTAGGTTGCCATTACATACATTTTTGAGGTACATGTAGCTATACAATCATCATCTAGTCTAAATAAATGGGTGTGAAGAACTCTGGATTGTTTAGAATGAACAGGAGTGTGGAGGATGGGAAGTGCATTAATTTTAAGTTTGACTATACATTTTATGTAAAAGGAAAGCAACATTGTACTTGGGATCATATTTTAATGTATTTGCCATGCTTAGCTGTGCTTATCTTTTTAAACACTTCATATATTACTCTCCTCATTTATTAAGCAAGGTCACTTAATAGTCAACCAAGCTGCTTTCAGCCTTGCTATTTTCTGATTACTTACATAGTTATCCAACAGAAGGGGAATATGAGACAGGAAAGAAACCTGTGGTGAGGGAGAACTAAAAGGAAGCAGAGGGACCTTGAGTTATTCTGTACTTGTCAGCTACTTTCTCATTCCATCTCTCTTAACCTTCGCCACCACATCACAAGGTGGTTTTATCACCCCCTCAGTTTTAAATTAAAACCAAGGCTTGGGTTCAAGTACATTTTATAGAGGCAGAATATATGTCCTGGTTTCTTTGGTGTTAAACATAGGATGCTTCTAACTGGACCTGTTGATTTGGGTGCCTTTCCTTCCATAGAAGGTTGGATTGATGACACAATATCTTTAGATGAACTCTGAAGTAGGGTTAGTCAGAAAGGATTTTAAAGGACAGAACAAATAAAAAGTAATACAAAATGGTATAGAAACTTATAAAAAGCATCTGACATGAAACTCAAGTACATAACAGGAGTTTATATACAAATGCCATTCCTTTTTGATTGCTTTAAAAATTATTACATTTGTATATTTGAGTAAAATCATAACCTTAGACACTTACGATCAACAGAATTAATGATAATAAAATATGAGTCCTTTACAGAGGCCAATATGCATGTGTATATCTACATTTATATGCACGCACACATACCTGTATCTGTATATAGTCATGTCTTTGGGTTTTAAGCCCTATAAAAACACTTACATTTTGTTAATCATTAATTAATTCAAGTAATAGATATATTTCACAATCATTGACCAGAATCAACCTGGCACATTATGTGAATCAGCAGGAATCCTCCTCACAAAGGGAATAAATCTTGGCATGGTGGTTATTAAATGTATTTATAAAGGCAATCTAATAAATCTCTTTGGTTCCCAAGGTGATAGATAACAGGCTTGAATAATAAACTCTTCTGTTCTCAGAACCAGGAATGTCTTTGGGAATCTCTGTAAGTGGATTAATCCCAAACTGTTGCTCAATATCATTAACACACATTACTTTGACCAAAACTTATTATCATTCAGAGTCATTTATGAGTTCATGAAGCATATATTTTACTTTGTACTGGTAAGCATACAGCCAAAGTGAATTAATTAGTACTGAAGACAAATACTCTAAGTATGCTCCTTAATGATAGTAAATCAACTTGAATTTACAGTTCTAGGATGAGATGAGAAGGAAAGGACCAGGTAGAAAAGAGGATTGATTGGTTGGTTTGTTAGCGAGTATGTCATCCTTCTCTACCTAAGAAAGGCCTGAAGCAGCCCTAAGGGCCAACCCACCTGCCCACCTGTAAATCAGGGAAGCAGTGGTGTGAAGAGGAACCAGTGTCTTACCTCACACTATCAGCAGCCTGTGCAGAGTCAATTCAAATACAAGAGACTTCTTTATTTTGTTGCCTGACTCCAGTTTTTCCCAAATAATACTAACAAGGAGTCTTAAGATTTTGAAGGATAACCATCAATAAAACCTCTTACTTTTTCTATAACAATGTAAAATTAGAAACAATTTAAAATTAGGTAGCATTTATTTGGCAATACTTATATGCCTGTACATTAATGCCTAGGGAGAAATGCATACAGTTCTGTTTTTTAATTTCATTTAATGTAAAACTAAAATGAAACTAGTTCTTCCTTTCTTCCCCTTCATTACTTCCTGTTTTTTTTTTCCCTTATAGTACTAGGGGTTGAACCCAGAGATGCTCTACTATTCAAATACATTCCTAGCCTTTTTTATTTTGAGTCATTATCTAACTAATTTGCCCAGGCTGGCTTTAAACTTGAGATCCTCCTGTCTCGGCCTAACAAGTAACAGGGATTACAAGACTGTGCCACTGTACCTGGCTCCTTCATGCCTTTTTATTCAAAGCCCATTATCAATTGAAATCCACCTTCTCCCTTGCCTCCTATACAGTGCTTCTCTGAGAACTATGCCCATCTTCTGTAGCTTCCAAAATGAGGAAAGCCCCAGATGCAGGTATTGTTTCTCTTCCTTTTCCCTGTGGGAGGTTCTGTGGGAGAAGAAGCTGGAAATCCAGGATTAGAGACATTGAGGTATGCACTTTCCTGAATCATTATTTCCTCAATACATCACACCATGGATGGAAGGAGGGAGGTTATTTTTGATGTTAGTTCTAGGGTTTAAGAAAGGGCTCCAGAAATAATATTGACAAATTAGAGATGGAAGAAAAGGTCAAACCTTAGCTAAGTTCTTCATATGTGCAGCATCTTCTTTGATTCTCAGATAAGAATTTTGAGGAATGAGATAAGGAAACTTCGACTCAAAGAGATTAGGAGAAATATTTGAGTTGCACAACAGAATAGGTTTAGATCCAGTAGTATCTGTCAGTTCCTCAGACCTGGGCTGGCTTTAATTCGTCACTCTTATAAGCAAGATACAGGAATAAAATAAAAGCCATTATACTGCTTTTGGATTATAAAAAAAATTCAGGCAAGCAAACAAAGCTTGTTTATGTCATTTCACTTTGATAGTTTCCTTAGAAAGATATAAGGAGCAAGGCCTTCTCAATCAGTCTTTTGTTTTTTGGAGATGTTCTTAAAGAATAGTTAGGAACATTTGAAAAGTTTTAGAATAATGTATCTATCCTAGATGAACCTTTGCTACCCTAAGGCTATATGGTAACTTCTGGTGTGAAAAAAAAGTCTGGGGTGATTTTATACCCACACATATAAATGCATATATACCACATTATTATATTAACATGCAAATTATTTAATGACCTTTGGATTTTTAAATATTAAAGCCAGTGGTCCTAAGTATAGGATCCCATTTTGTGTAGTAGCTAAATAACATTTGAGTGTAGTTTAGAGTACTTCTAAAACTTCAGTGTTTCTAAGAGTCACCATGGGGTTGTTAAAACACAGGTTCTTGGGCCCCACCTTCTGAGATCTGGTTCAGGAAGTCTGGATGAGCATCTTAACCTGACCTGTTGGACAAGCCCCCTCATGTGCTGATGTTCAGGTCCAGGGGTTGCACTTGGATTAGGCCTGACCAAGAAGTTGAATAGACAGTGAACTATAAAGATCTATATTGAAAAATTTTCTTTTTGGTTTCAGTATTTTCCAGCAATAGACATTGGACTGGAATTCATTGTTTCTTTGATGATTTCCTGTAATTTAATTCGGAGAATACTTGTGAGCATCTTAGCTCCAAATAATATCACAAGATGTGGATGATATTCACTCTTTGTGTTTTGAAATAAGTAGATGCTAAAACCTCTCACTTGTAAGCTGGAGTTTTAAAACAAATAAGCACATTTTAATCACAAGAGAAGGAAAGAAAAAATTAGAGGCAATCTAATACAATCTTATTTATAGATGAAGAAATTTTCCAAATAAATCATCTACTTAAACTCACACAACTAATTGTGGACATGGCCTAGATTCTAATTGTCTCTGCATGTTTTTATAAACAGCTCAGAACTAAATTCTGTGCTGGATTTTGAAAAAAAAAAAAAAAAAAAAAAAACTTCCCATGGGAAATATTGCTGAAGTTGACCTTTTTCTTTCATTTCCTCTTTGACCAACTGTACCTTACATATTAATCATCACATTTGTTTCTGGCTATTCTACTTGCTAAATTTCTACTACCTCTAACTTAGCTTGTACTCAGTGTGCTGAATTATCTTAAATTACATTTTTTTCTCCTATGTACATCTTAGATCTCCATTCTCTCTGAATTTAATGAAGTTCTGGAGGACTTCTAGAATCTGCTTGAACTTTCCAATCTCCACTGTGTTCCTTCTCTTTGCTGAACTTTGAATCGACCAACCATTCTCATGCATGCATCAAGCCATGTGACTTCCCTTCCCTTCCCTCCCATGGATTCACCCATTTAGAATGTCCTCTCTATCCTTCTACTCAGGTGGGGAATTAGAATAGAATGTAGGTTTAAAGTGTGGACTCCAATGGAAGTCACATCAAAATGAAGTCCAATTATGGCCCTTTCAGATGTTCAGATGTTTATTTGGTTTCTTCCTGTAGGAAATGGGACAATAACAGCAACTGATCATAGGTTGTGGTGGACTTTAAAAGAGATAAAGCACACAAAGTATTTTGCCTGGTACCTGGCATGTAAGGAACACATGGATACCAGCACTTACTATTTTTATTCAAATAATACTCTTAATCATGCAAACTTCTATCAGCTTGTTTAATTTACTTTTTCTAAACCTGTCATAAATATATAACCTCACTAAATGCCATTTAACTTTCCATGATTAATTTTCCTCTTTTCTTAGAAAGTGTTTTTAAAGCTTTTCCAAGTTTCTCCTGAGTGGACAATTGAGTCAAAAATCCAAACACTTCTCACAACATTTACCGCAACCTAGTCCAAGTTGCTGTCATCTCTGACCTATAGCAAGATAGCTTTCTTTCTGTTCTCCACATCACCAGTGACCTTGTATTACATCAGCCCGGATAATTCCACCATGAACTGATAATTTCACTTCTGTCAACAACCATCCAATGGCTTCTCACCTCACCAGCAGTAAAGACAAAGTCCTTACAAGGGCTTGAAGACATGTGTACCTTACATCTCTGACTTTGTCTCCTGTCTTCTACTCTGGCTTTCTCTTCCATGCACACTGCTTTCCTGCCTGCTTCTCAAACACACCAGGCCCCTTTCCTCTGGAGCTGCTGCTCACCTTACTCCTTCTACCTGGACTTTACCTTGCTGCTTCTATCTCCAAATATTAACATGGCTTCTTTCCTCATCTCTTAGGTCTTTGTTCAAATGCCTTTTCTAAAGGCCTCTCTCTCTGGCCATCTAATTTAAATCACCCCCACCCACCCATCATTTCTATCTCCTTTCCCCGATTATGCTTATCTTTGGTATTTTTCAACATGTAGCATACTGTATGTTTTCTATATTTTATTACCAGCTCCCATATGATATATAGTTATGTACACATTTTTACTGCTATGACAAATGTGGCAATCAAATATTTGATGAGTGTTTATTTTAAAAGCTCTTACATTATTAATCACAAGACTAGAAACACTGAGGATAAGCATCATGGTTGCAGTGTCTCTGTGTATGAATGCAAGGCATATTTTTCTTCTTTTTTTTTAACCTCTTTATACTGATATTCACCTTGTCCATTTTTGTTTCTCAAGTTTTACATGGGATTCATGACTCTTCTAATGTATATTATTTCATTTGATGTTGACAACTTTCATAGGGCTTAATAAATATGTGCTGAATGGATCAGGCAGAGTTATGATAACTTAAACGTAATTTATTTTTCACTTTTCTTAGAGGAAGACATCAGTGATCCTAGGGAGAAAGAATCATTTGCTTATGTACTCCTCTTCCACAAGGATTTTCCTTGAAAATCCATTCCACTCAATTTTACTCATAGGAACACACACACACACACACACACACACACACACATACACACATTTATTTTATTGAAATGTATTGTTATTGAAATGGTAAATGGATGGAGCTATAGATTATGATGAGAATATAATGCTAAGTGAAATAAGCCAAACCCCCCAAACCAAAGGCCAAATGTTTTCTCAGATAAGCAGATGCTGATCCATAATGGAGGGAGGTTGTTAGGGAAGAATAAAGGAATTTAGATTGTGCAGAGGGAAGTGGGGGGAATGGGAAGGATGGTGGAGTGAGAGGGACATTAGTACCCTATATATATGTATGATTACAATAGTAGTGTGACTCTACACCATGTACAGCCAGAGGAAGATGAAGTTGTGCTCCATTCATGTACAATGTGTCAAAATGCATTCTACTGTCACATACAACTAATTAGAACAAATAAAAAAATAAATTGGAAAACCATATATATTAAAGCCATCTTATACTTTTGGGAGACATATGCTTTTAGCCTATGAGGAATTTATAATACAATGGAGAAATGGATATTTACATAAACTAATTAGTGATATATAGTAGTGTATGGATATCATTAATGTGTTAAATTTTAACGGTGATCAGTGTTAAAATAATTAAGAAATTAATTATAACTCTCATTCTAGAATAAATTCTTTGTTTGATGTAAACACTGACTGGTATTGAATGTGGTCAGGGTTGAACTGGTCTTCAAACTTTAGATGTTTAGTGAGAGTATTCTCATGCTGCCCAAGTAACTTAATGGGTTCCCCTAATGGTTCAAGAGCTCTCTGAAAGCTGGTCAGGGGAAGGAATGCAGACACTACTTAGGGGGTAAGATCTGATGTAAGTCAATTATGATGAAAGAGTAAAAACTCTAGTTTTAGAAAATTCATATTTAAAATTAATGTGTGCATATATTCATAATTAAAATTTGGAGGAACTCTAATTGTTCAATGTTTTGTTGGTTTTTTTTTGATACTGGAGATTGAACTCAGGGGCACTTGACCACTGAGCCACATCCCCAGCCCTATTTTGTGTTTTATGTAGAGACAGGGTCTCACTGAGTGGCTTAGCACCTTGCTGTTGCTGAGGCTGGCTTTGAACTCGTGATTCTCCTGTCTCAGCCTCCCTAAATGCTGGGATTACAAGCTTGCGCCACCGCGCCTGGCTGTTCAATGTTTTTTAAAGATACAATTTACAAAGAATGAAATGAATAGATAAATTTAACATTCAGTTCTTAGTTTTGACAAAGGTATATGCTTATGTCCCCACCACCCAAAGGAAGATATATTCCATCACTCCAGAAATTTCCCTCCTGTTTTCTGTCTATATCCATCCTTTCCTGCCCACCTACCCCAGACAACCATTTTATTATTTTTATTATCATAGATTAGTTTTGCCTGATTTTGGACTTATATAAATGAAATGATAGAGTATGTATTCCCTTGTAATTGGCTTTGTCCTCCTAAATATAGCATTTCTGAGATTTATCCATGTTGAGTATAGGAGCATTTTGTTCCTTCTAATGACTGTATAATTTTCCATTGTACAACTCTATCATTCAGTGTTTTCTAGAGAAATAGGAGCAAAAGGATTTAGCTTAAGGAGGTGGCCTGTGTGATTTTGGGGTCTGGCAAACCTGAAATGCATAGGACATTCAGGTGAGAATAGATGTAGTAATCTATAGGGAAGGTGGGCTGGAAACTCAGGCAGGATCTCTGTGTTATAGTCTTGAGGGAGAATCCCTCCTTTTCTAGAAACACTCAGGATTTCTCTTAAGTTTTTCAACAGATTAGATGAAGCTCACACACATTATGGAGGGTCTACTTTATTCAAAGTCTACTATATTCAAAGTCAACTGAGTATAAGTGCTAATCACATCTGTAAAATATTCCCACAGCAACTCTTGGGTTAGTGTTTGAACAAATGTAAATTTTAACCCACAAATTACACACATTTTAATCATCACAATAACCACACTACAATTTGTTTATACACTCTGAAATGGGTTATCATTTGTGTTATGTTGGAGGCTGAGTTTTGTCTCCCCTGCAAATTTATATGTTGAAGTTCCAATTCCCAGTACTCCAACTTCATTTGGAGGTAGAGTCTTTAAAGATAAAAGTTGAAATAAAGCCATCAGGGTGGGACCTAATCCAATATTGATCGTTGTTCCTATAAGAGAAACTTTGGACACACACAAAGGGCAAGGCTACGTAGACACATGGGGAGGATGTACCACCTGCAAGTCAAGGAGAGATGCCCTCAGATACTGACATCTTGGCCTTGAACTTCTAGTTTTCAAAATTGTGAGAAAATGAATCTCTACTGTTTATGGCACCCAGTCCATGGTAGTTCGTTATGGCAGCTCTAGCAAATTGACACACATTCCTTCCAACTTTGGGCTATTTCTAATGAAGCTTCTATGTATATAAAAACTCTTTTTAGGGACATATTATTTTATTTCTCTGGGAGTGAAATTGCTGCTTCATTGAGTAGGTTTTTGCTTTTCTAATCTACTAGAAACTGGTTATCTGAAATTTTACACTAGTACCCCCTTATGCGTCTTTTCAGTTACCCATGTTCAAACACCATCCAAAAATATTAAATGGGAAATTACAAAACAAAACAATTTAAATGGTTTAAATTGCATAGCATTCTGAGTAGTATGATGAAATCTTGGGTCATTCTGCTCTGCCTGCCCAGTGTGTGAATCAGCCCCTGTCTGGCATCTCCAAGCCACACAGCTGCTGCCCATCATTCATTTAGCACAGGTTGTAGTTATCAGATTGGCTGTTGTGGTGTCCCAGAGCTTTTATGCTAGAAGTTTTCATTTACTTAATACGTTACACTATCATGTATAGCTAATAAGAACAAACAAAAAGTATTTAAAAAATAATAGCCACAAGCACAAAAGTAGGGGTATTGGCAATTTGGATATGCCACAGAGAAGCTGTAAGGAACTTCCTTTAAGGGAAAAAGTAAAAAGTTCTCACCTTAATAAGGAAAGACAAAAACAATTATATTCTAAGTTTGGTAAAACATATAGTAAAATAGGATATTTAGAGAGAGACTACGTTCATGTAACTTTCATTGTAGCATATTGTTATAATTGTTCTGTGTCAGTATTCGATGTTAAACTTACTGTACCTAATTTCTAAATTAAACTTTGTCGTAGATAGAGAATTAGAGGAAAAGAACACAATATATGTAGGATTCAGTGCTGTCTGTGGTTTCAGGCACACAGTGGGGTCTTGGGATGTGTCCTCATGGTTAAGGGGGACCTCTGCATGCCATTTTACAATGCCAGCAGCATATGAAGAGTTGCAGATTCTCTCCACTCAACCAACATTTGATTTTAGCTATTGTAGTAGAATGTGAAATGTATCTCATTGTGGTTTTAATTTCCACTTACCTAATGAGTAGTGATGGTGAACACCTTTCCATATGTTTATTTTTATTAACATATGCCATTTTATTAAGTATCTCATCAAGCCTTTTACTCATTTAAAAAAAATTTAGATTTGAAGAATTTCTGTTGTGCTGGATACACGTGTTTTGCTATTTGTTGCCATTAGTGCTTTGGCTATTCATTTTCTCAATGGGATCCGATGAGCAAAACTGTTATTTATAAAATGAAATGTTAATATTTTTCTGTTATGATTGAATTTTCTGCTCTTTGGATTCTGTGCAAAATTTTTGCCTATCTAAATATGTAAGTTTCAGAGACCTGTTATAACAAAGTGGTACCAACTGGGTGGGTTTAAAGAATAAAACTATTCTTTCATAGTTCTGGAGGCTAGAAACCTGAAATATAGGTGTCAGCAAGGTTAGATTCTCTGGGAGGTTCTGAAGGATGGTCTGTTCTGCATGCCCCTCCTAGCTGCTAGTGGTTGCTGGAAGTCACTGACATTCCTTTGGCATCTCTATGTTTATCTTTATGTGGCTCTCTCTACTCTGTCTTTTCATCTTACAAGGATCCCAATCATAATGGATTAGAACCCATCATACTCTAGTGTGACTTCATTTTAACTGGACTGATTGTATATGAAATGACCCTATTCTCAAATGAGATAACATTTGTAAGTACTAGAGGTTAGGACTTGACCATATACTTTTTGGAGAAACACTTCTCACTCACAAACCTAAAGTCACAAATCTGAGAATTTTTTTAAAAAAACATCTTGGTGACTACAGACCTTATAATTTTGTCTGTGATACATGGCACATCTTAATACACATATATTTGTATTAAATATGATTGTTAAAGAAGTCAAAGTTTAATTTTTCAAATATTTATCTAGTATCTGGGAAATTATTTGTTGAAAAGACTTTCTTTTCCTATATTACTTCAAAAACTCAATTGATCGTTGTATACAGGTCTACTTGTGTAATGCTATTCTGTTTAACTGGTGAATTTCTCTATTCTTATCTCAGTACTAAACTGTCTAGATCATTGTATCTTCATATTAAATTTTGAAATTGGGTAGTACGTATCTCCAACTTTGCCTTGTGTTTCAAGATCAGTCAAGACTAATTTAGATCCTTTGCAATTCATGTAAATTTTACTGTCACTTTTACCATTTCTTCCAGAAAGAATACAGAAATTTTAAATGGGATTATGTTGAATCTACATGTCATTTGGGGCAGAAAAGACATATTAAGAATTAAAAATCTAAGGAGGAAGCCAAGATGATGGAATAGGGGAAGTTGTGTTCCTGGTTGCTCCATGGCATGAAACCAAGAAAGTAGACAGGCAGCTTCTCCACAAGGTAGGTGAACAAAAGAAAATGGGGAACACTTTACTGGAACCTAAACCTGGACATTCAAAGAGTCAGGAACACAGGGACCCTGGCCTGATATGGGGAGGAGGCAGAGCAGACCAACTGCACGCATGCAGAGGAGGAGACTGGCTGTGCTGCGGCCCCCTATCTACTAACCTGTGCCTGTCCCTGCCTACATTCATCTAAACTCAACATCCAGGACCAGGAAGATCATTCCCGAGGTTTTTGCAGGCCTGGTTACACCAGAGGTGAGGTATTGGTAACTTGTAGGGACATTACAAGATTATAGGGTAGAAACTGTAATACCTCAGATCAGCATTGCTACAGAGGAAGACACATGAACAACATGAAAAAACAAGGGAAGAAAATTCCCCAAACAAACCAAGATGCTACAACAATAGAATCCATTGACAGCACAGTAGATGAAATGTCAGAGAAGGAGTTTATAATGTACATAATTAAAATGATCTGTGAAGAACAGAATAATGTAAGAGAGCAAATACAGGTAACAATTGATCACTCCATCAAAGAGATAAGAGCAAATTCAGGGAGCAAAAGATTTCTTCAAGAAAGAGATAGAGACTTTGAAAAAGAACCAAGCAGAAATCCTTGAAATGATGGAAACAATAAACCAAATAAAACATTTAATAGAAAGCATCACCAACAGACTAAAGAACTTGGAAGACAGAACCTCAGACAATGAAGAAAAATATATAGTCTTGAAAATAAAGTTGACCACACAATAAAGATGGTAAGAAACTGAACAGAATATCCAGGAACTATGGGATAACATGAAAAGACCAAATCTAAGAATTATTGGGATAGAGGAAGGCACAGAGATACAAACCAAAGGAATGCACAATCTCTTCAATGAAACAATATCAGAAAATTTCCCAAACATGAAGAATGAATTGGAAAATCAAATAAAAGAGGCTTACAGGACACCAAATCTACAAAACTACAACAGATCCACATCAAGCCACACTATAATGAAAATACCTACCATACTACATTAAAGGAAAGTTCAATCAAAGGAGAAACCAGGTCAAGTTAAAAACCAAAATGATTGGGATTACAAATTATATTTCAATAATAACCCTGAATGTGAATGGCCTAAACTCACCAATTGTGTGTGTAGTAATACTAAAGGTCTAAATAATTTTTGAAAAAAATTTATTTTGAAAAACTTTAAACATACACTAAATTTGAAGTAATGAGTTCCATGTACTTATCACTCAGAACAAAAATCATCAACATTCTCCCATTCTTATTTTACCTATACTCCTCTCTGACTGAGATGTTTCTCCTAGATTATAGTAAATATTAGATATTTTGTCATTTCATCCATAAACATTTTGGCATAAAATTTTAATTGATGACAAATTTAAAAACATTCAATTTAGCAATATTTTATCACAAATAACATATTACAAATAATACCATATTACTACTAACCAGTCCAAAGTTTTATTTATCTGAAAAGAAAGTCTTTTTATAGTTATTTGTTAGAATTAGAATCCAAACAAAGGCTACCCATTGAGTTTGATTCGTTGTTTCTAAAGCCCTTTAATAATTCCATAATGTATTGAAGACTCTGGTTTATTTGCCCTGAAGAAGAATTTTCTGCATTCTGGATATGGCTAATTATGTTCACTTATCTCTCTCCTGTATTTACTATAAAATGATAATTTGCAGACTTGATTAGGTTCAGGATTAGGTTCCTATATCCTAAGGATATGGAAGCAAGAAAGCTCTCAAGGATTACAGGAGTCGAGTCAAAGAGATAGAGCAACCAATTAGAACAGTTCCCACTAGCTAAACCCTTAAACAGTTGGAACATCAATAAAAAAGACTGCAAAGGCCTGTAGTAGACAGCATTAGATATATACAACTATTAGTTAGTAATTATATAAAACACACACACATTCACACCACACTCATTGGTCACCTTTGACAGATACTAAAAGATCAAAAAAATGTATTTTAAAAAGGAAAGGATTATGCATTATTTATTCTGTCTCTCCTGTTATATGTAGTTATATTTGATGCTGTTTGATCAAGGTAATTATTAAGTGTAAAAAAGACAACTCAGAAATTCACCAGAGCACCAAACTCTCCATAGGGTCAGCTGAAGCTATTGCTGATTGCCTCACAGGTAGACTTGCCCCCTGCCCATTTCTGCCTCCCTCCTCTTCCAAGAGTCCAATAAGTATCCTAGACAAGAATCTCCTTCACAGAATTTGCTTCCCAAGAAATCCAGTTGGTTGTAAGCAGTTATTGCCATGTATGGTTCAAAAAGCAAATATTAAGATAGTTTTACAGTGAGACCCTGTCTCTACATAAAACACAAAATAGGGCTGGGGATGTGGCTCAGTGGTCGAGTGCCCCTGAGTTCACTCTCCAGTACCAAAAAAAAAAAAGAGTTTTAGAGCTGACTCCACTACTTTATCCCAAGCTGGTAGTGATGGCAGGTGGAACACATAGACTGTGGCACAAGATAGTGGTGCAGCTAGTAATATTTTTACCAGATTGGTGTACAACAGAAGATAATGCATTATCTGGTATAATGTGCCTAATGGTTGAGAGAACATGAGGGAAATGGTAACTGTAAGTATAATTAGGTGAACTCAACACTGTGGAAAGAAGACAAAAACTGAGAGTCATTAATCTGAAGTTAAAAGCTAAGTCTAAATGTCATAGGCCTCCTTGGTGAGGGATGGATGAATAAATGGATGGATGGATGGATGGATGGATGGATAGTCTGCAGTAGTAACCAGTGTTATTAAGATGAACAGGAGACTCTTCCTTATGGAAAAATTCTCACTAATAAATGTAGAAGGATTACATAATTAGTAAATCACCATAGGCATCTGGTAATGAAATAACAGATCTAGCTAGGCCACCCACCACCACAGTTGATGACTAATATCTTTGAGTCAACATCTAAAGGAACACTTTTTACCAAACAGGCAGCACATTAACCCACTGGTCAATTACATCATCATAAAAATGAGACAAAGTAATATTACATGCCTCTAATATGAAAAAAGAGGCTATATATAGGACTAGTTAGGAAGTATTTTTTTCTAAAAGTTGAACCTGAACTTTTAGGTTTCAGGTTTGAGATATATCTCAATGGGGATACTATAAATTACATCATTGTAAAGACACTTAAAATAATCCTGTATGTGGTTTTGTCAGCAATTTTGTTCATTTTTTTCAGAAATTGCTGAGCTTTTATACCTAAAATAATTATATTTTTGATGACATAAAGCAAAAAATATTTACAGGTTTCCAAAATGTGTACACATAAACAATCACAAATATTCACTTTCTTCCCTGTGTCTTTTGCCAAAAGTAGCCATTTTAATGATTTTTGGTTTACTTTTCTATAATTTCAAAATATAAGCAAATTTATATTTGTAGTCCTTATTTAAAAGTGTTTTAAATTTGAAGATTAAAAAGACTTTGAGAACTCTTACAGGTCCATGATCTGGATTTGTATTTAGGTAAACATGTCTGATAGAAGAGTGCTTCATTTTGTGGTGTCATGGATTCAGAGAGTAGGACAGCTTCTCATCAGAGCAAAGCATAAATCCTCAAGAGAACATAAGTGGAACCTTATAAATGGAATATCAACTCATATTTGCATAATGATTTTTAGTTTATGTAATAATTTTGCTATGAATATATTAATTTGGTTTTTCACAATAACCTTATGACTTGGTATCCATTTTACAAATAGGAAATGAGGTATCAGGGAACAAATGTCTTTTTCAAGGCTTTCCCTAGTTCCTATGGATTTCAGGTCTTCTGCCTTCAGTCTACATTGTAATGATACTGTGTCTCAACGTATTTGCAAATTATATGGAACTCTTACATGTTTCAATACATATTTTCCGTGACTGCCATAAGTTACCTCAAATAAATTTTAGAATTAGAAAATCCTCCACCTTTTCTGGAGATTCATGATACAATTAATATTTAGTAGTCTGAAAATTTTTGTATTGCTGAAATCTGTTAACTTTGTATTTCTTAGTATTTCCTAATTTTATAATGCTGTAGAATATTTCTTCCCTATTGAACTAAGCCTAAAATTGTGTCAAAACAGCAACACTTGTCATAAGTATGAGTTAATCCACTTACTGGTAGCTTCACTCAGTGGTCATTTTTTTTTTTTTCAGTATAAACCATCCCTAAGAATAATCTTCAATTTTGTTGGATATTTGTAGCAGGTCAGACCAAATTCTGGGTTACTTCTTTCACAATTAGATTCAGTTATTGGTGACTTAACGATCAGGATCTAATTGAATAAAACCACATATTTACTAATAATATTTTACTCATAGAAAAATTCACCCATATTTAGTTAACAAACTACCAGCAGCAGCCATAGCAGCAGGCAGGGTTTCTGTATGTTGCTAGCAACAAGAAACCAAGGCAAACAAATGCCAAAACAGCAGCCTTCTGCATTTTCTCATCGGTGATGAGAAACGTAGATGCTGGAGATGAATGAGCCTGAACATATAGAGAAATATTTACCATTGGAAAGAGGTTTTGCACTAAAAACAGAAGTGAATGTAAACAAATACAGTATAGCGATGGAATTTCAAGATTTCTGGGAATTTATGTTCGAAGTAATAAAAATAAGTAATGCAATTACTTTGAATAATATATTCTTTATGATCTTAATTTTTGTCATTTTTATTACAAGTATTATAAGTCAACATGATGTATCATTCAGAACATTATAACTGTTTTGAAGAGGAGGCATTTAGTAAATTGGATTTTTTTCCTCAATTCTAAAATTCTGAAAATTTTTCTTGAGAATTTACAATTTTTGAAAAGAACAGTTACACAGAGAGGTAGGGAAAATTCTAGGGGATTTATATGGCCCTCAGAAGGTAGGGGTAAACTAAAAACACTATTTCCTTGGATGAGTTCTTAAAAGTAATGGAGCAATTGATTAATGGATGGATTTTTTCCCCCCAAGGTAATTTTTTTTTCATTCATCCAGCAAAGACTAAAAAGTTGCTATTTTTTAAGCACTGAGGATTCTGGTTAAGTCCTGTGCGAGACAGAATGCAAAGGTGGAGACTTTGACGTCCCTGGTTGCCACTCTCATTGAGGTGGTAGTCTGATAGGATGACCAGGCATATGATTCTGATCACTTTAGCATTGATGTAAAAGGAGCCATGAAGTGTTCATTTTGTCGAGGTATGGAGTATATGAATTACTTGCTAGAGCTGTCATAACAAATATGCCCCAGACTGGGTGGCTTACACATTAGATTTTGATTTTCTCTCAATAGCAATGACTGGCAGTTCAAGATCACAGTGTTGGCATGGTTGGTTTCTTTCTGAGGCCTCTCTCCTTGGCTGGTAGATGACAATCTTCCCTTTTGTATCCACATGATCTTCTCTCTGTATATGTTCAGGTATTAACATTCTTTTCTTATAAGGACATCAGTCATATTAGATTAGAACTCACTCCCATGAGTTAATTTTAACTCAATCACTTCTTTAAAGACCCAGTGTCCCAATGTAGTCACATTCGGAGGTGCTTGGGGTCGGGACATCACATGAAGTTTGAAGGAATATATACTCAGTAATAGTGCATTTAAGAAACTGGAGGGATTTCATTAAGGGAGCTATCATGAAGACTGAGGGAATATAATGTAGAATATTTTGTGGTTAGTGATGATATTTGAGTTGAGCCTGAAAAAGTGGAAGACTTGAAGAGTTGGAGAAAAGCAGAACTTTCTACAGAGGGAAGCCTGTGTTATTAGAGTCCAGCAGGAAATGAAAGACTGAAGGGCTCAAGAGATGAGTAATGGCACATGTGGCTATAGGGCACGTACAGGGGAAGTGGGAGGGAAGAAGCTGCCACCTGTTGCCCCTGTTGTAGTGCACCAAGATGGACACAGTTCTGTGTGTAGAGTATTCCTGTTCAGGGATGTTTACACTGAATCTAATTCTCCAAAATACCCATGGTTGAATATCCTGGTCTGGGCCTTTGAAAATGCCACTGCTATGGAAGACAAAATAATCTGGAAAACTATTCTAGATTAATGAACAATAAAAGGACAGGACAACAAATTTCAGTGTATGATTGTGATTGGTTACTGAATCCTAAAGGGGAGTTTATGGTGATTATTTTTGTGGAAGATTTGCTTTATAATCATCATTAACACATATGTTCATGTAGTATGATCATATTATAACCTTGAAAATGATTACTGTTTGGATATCTATGTGCCAATTTTTTTCCCTTGAGTGATAGCTTTGTATAGCAGAGTAGACCCTGAAAATGGTCCAACCATCAACCACTATTAGAAAACATTTTCTTATAAACATTTATTTTTTTCATGTTCATGAAATAGTGTGGATTAATATTTTATGAAATGAAACTCAGTAAATATTTATTAAATATATGTAATTTGCCTATAACTGAGGCAGATATAGTTTCTGCACTCAATGCAAGTTACACAGTCACCAATATACCTCAGTCAAACATTTGCAGTGGTAATAGAATGATGATATTCATCTGCCTTAGGAATGATGAGAAAGGTGGCATGCTTTTCTCATAACAGTGAGATCTGGAGAAAGGAACTTTGATGAATTACATTGATGACAAAGAAGTGGGTTGTTCCCAATCAATTCCGGCTTCCAGAAACATTTAGCAATGGCTAATTCTCCTTATTTAAACTTGTAATAAGTGTTTTCCCTTTTAACTACTGTATCAGAAAATTTTTGGCAATATCAATTTTTTGGTGACCTGTTCTCTGCTGGCATCTGGAAGAAGTTATTTTTTAGAAGGCTTTTCATCCACTAAGATGATTAATGCCTGCTCAGATAGCTGTTAGTTGTTTTTCTTAAAGGAGTTGTGGAAGTGCCCTGAGTCACTCACTGCCCCATATCCTATCCCTAGTGTGATCCCAGGCATGTATTTTTAAGAGGACTGGTCAGATTAGTGCCAGTCTGTAACCATGGAATAAAACCAAGTCAAATGTTGCACAATCTTAAGAACTTGGCAGGGGAAACATCACACTCCAAATAAGTCTACCATTTTGTATGAGAATTATCAGAATTTATTTCATCTGGTTTTATCTTCCACGGAGGAGAACTTAGCATTAATGAAAAGTGCATCTCACTATTCAATAGGGTCCAAATAATGCAGCCACAAAATTAAAGCAAAATTAGCATTGATGAAAATTAAAATTGCAATTTAACTTACAATAAACAAAATGACCTAAGAGAATTGATGAGAAAGTGGGCATAGTAGAGACTTTTCTTTAAAATATTTAGAGCTCCGATTATTCCTAAATTAGATTTCAGAGAAATATAAAGACTATTTACAATTGTGAGAAGATTTCATAGAAAGGATGATTTTTCAGGAGCTAACTAGTGGGTCAAGCATGTTCTATTGACTGAGGCGACCAGAGCATAGGGTAGACTAGACATAGACCTGCAGTGGAAAGACCTATAGCTGGAATTGCAGTGAATGCATTGAATGGGCTTAGAGATGGAGCATTACACATCAAGAAAGAGAATGGACATGGAAAACTAGGAGTCTAGGGGCAAGAAGAATGATTTTCATCTATAAAATATTATCAAGGAATTTAATTTCACAATTGAGATGTTAGAGAGTAAAGATTGAACAATGAAAATTGATTATTCCAACTCATGCTTCATAATTATTGGTGTCAATTATGTAATTGGTCTGTTTCATTTGACCAAGAACTTTTACAAAATAAGCTCACATTAAGATATGCTAGCATAGACGTTAGTATTTGACAAAATAGACCTCAATGAAAAACATATCATTAGAGATAAGCAGACTACTTCATAATGCCGAGTCACCAAGTAGCAATATAAAATCTAATTTGGAATAAGCATAATGAGATATGACACAGAATGTAAAAATTGGCAACTAGAATAAAAAATATTCAAGCAGAGTAATAGTGGGAGATTTTAAAGCAACTTCCTCTAATGGTAATGCACACTTTGCAACTGCAAAATACACATTTTAGGTACACATGAACCATTTACAAATTTCTGTGCATTCCAATCAATTGAGTGTATTATCTGACCACAGTAAAAATGACATAGTTACTCATGACAAGACGAAAACCAAACAACAGCAACAAAACCAAACTGGAAACAACACGTACAATTGCAAATTAAGAAATATGTTAATACAAAAATTATGAGAGAAAAGAAATCAGTGAAAATCAGAAATATGAACTAAATAATACAAATACATTTAAAATTTGCAAGATAGTGTTAATGATGTATTTAAAGAAAAGTTTATGCTTAAATTCCTTTAGTTAAGAAGAAAGTTTCAAAATCTGTTCACCAGACCTTCAAGAAGAGCAAATTAAAACCAAAAAGTATAAGGAATAAAATTGATAGGATAGCAGAAAAAAATTAATGGGATGAGCATACACACAGGAAAAGTCATTCTCAAAGTCAAAGTTGCTAAATTTAAAATATGAATAAAATTGCTAAACCCTTAGTAAATGTTACATGTGATGGTGAATGATTGCAAAGTTCTACATTCATACAAGAAACAAGTCTCAGATGTTATGTCACTTCTTTATTTTCCAGTTTGCTGGAAGATGTACAAAAATGAAGTAAGAGTAATAAATAAAAATTTAAAATAGCAAGGAAATGGACATTTGTAAAAGATATACAAAATGCTAGAGATTCTATACATAATTAGTATTAATAAGTTAGCAACTTCGCTAACTTCAGGAACTGTACAGAAATCATTGTATTTATATTAGCAACAAAGCTAGAATTTTAAACTTAAAAATAAGATACTATTTAGAAAAATTCTAATAATACTAAATATACATAAGAACTTCGTATGGAAAATTGTAAAATATCACTTAGAGAAATTAATGCTTAAACAGAGTGACATACCATGTTCACAATTAGACTAATATCGTAGGGATAGCAGTTCTAAGAATATTGAGTAATAACATTAATCAAAATCTCAATAGTTTTAAAAATTGTTTTTTGTTTGTTTGTTTATTAGCCTATATGTGTTAGGGGGAAGGAGGATGGAAGTTGAGAAAATTTTTATTTTAAAGATGTGGTCAATTTTTTTCACAAGTATGAAACACTTTTCTGGTGTCTTGAGAAGTTCATAGCACTGTGCCTACAACACCTAATAGGTAAAACAGTCCCTTTGGAGTTTAGGTCTTTGTGTTCCCAGGCTTGCAGCCTTGTCACAATCATACCTTCTGCCTCTGTTCTAATGATTCACATGTTAATTTTCTTATAAATTAGAAAAATCCATGTATGTGATATTGAATGATTTTACTTTAAATTTTATATAGGTATGTGCTAGAAAATTATTTTAACTAAACTATAAAGTTTAAAAAAACATAATATTTTAAGTGAAATTTGTAATCTTACATAATAAGCATATCTATTTTATTATTTTTATTTATTGCCACAACAGGAGAAACATGTTTGAAAAATAGGATTTCTGCAGATTTTCAGAAAGCTCAAGAATTTACTGCTTTAACTGGGATAGTTTTTCACTGTACTTTTCTGCCCTCTAGTGGTTACAGAGCAAAATCCAAAGAAAAATCTCAGTAAGAGCTGCTGACTAGTTTTGAAAAACTGTTTTTATTTAAGTTTAGCCTGCTTCCTTGGGTAACATTACAAAGTTTAGAAAATTTCTACATGCCAATAGCATGAATATCAGCATACACCTGTGGATAATTTTACTGTCCTGTAATATGTGTGGATTAAGCAAAAAGACTAATTAAAATTATTTATACATTGAAAAATAGGGAAAGCAATAACAATGATAAATATAAATAATTATAGATACAACTTATTGAATACCTAAGTGCTAAGTACTTTCCATACATTACCTTATTTTATTTGTCCAATGGTTCCAGAAGCGAGTCCACATATTATAGATAAGGAAATTCAGCCTTGGTGTGGAAGCAGTTTGATTAAGGACAAATATAAATGATAACAATAACTAACAGTAATTAAACAATTTTAGTGCCAGAAACTGTTAATTACTTTTTATGTATCTATTAGTGTTTATGGTAGGAAGCAGAAACTACCATAGGGACTGAATGTGAATTGGGTTAATACTTTGAGTGAGATCCTTACAATCAGTGGATGGGCTGGAGAAGTAAGTTCTTAGGTGGACCTTTTGTAATGAAAGCAATGTAAAACTGACTTTCTGTGAGCTTCCACCTCTGAGGTTGTCACTGTGGGAAAGCAACAAGTCTTACAACACTGGAAAATCTGAAATATGGATGCAAATCCTGCTGCAGAAAAACCTCCTATTTCCACCACTTTTCTCACCATCAGAAACAACCAAGTGTTGAAGTAATGTGACCTATAGCTCACATCCCATTTCTCTCTCTGACTGGCAGATTCACACCCAGAGGTCTTGCTGCAAGGGAACCTGGGAAAGGTCATGTTCAGTTATCCAGCCCCTGTGGGCCAGGATGGGGCATAGAAACAGGTGGGAACGAGTGCTGGGATTAAGATTTCCCATACTTCATCATAATATGTTAAGAAAACCTGCTCTGCAATACTCAACCTAACTTAACTGTCACTCCTCAATCATCCACTTCCAGCTCAACAAAATTTTACAACTTAGGCCTCAGAGATAAATATTTTTTTTCATTGTACGGATGAGGAAATAAAAGCAGTATCAGGTTAAATGACCTACTAAAGAAGACAGGTTTTATGCTTCTCTTATTGCAAAGCACAAGGCATCTCATTACCTCAATATGACTGCATGATGTCATCATTAGTTCTATGCTAGACTAATGTGGACCCCTGCCTCAACATTTTCATATATATATACATATATACATACATATATATATTTTTAAATCAAGATGAGATCCAGATTCAATAAGAAGGGAATAAAAGATGGTGTTATCTGCTTGTCTTCTCAGTGAGCTGTCCTCCAAGGTTTGGTATAAAAATACAAAATTAATGTACATCTCTCCCATTGCTCATATTATTGAAGGGGAAACAAATGTATTTACAAACATCTGTGAGTTGGCCAGGCAAAGGGAGCTAATGCTATTGGCTGGAACTGGAATGTGAATGTAGTTGGCACATTTGGAAAAAAAAAAAAAGGAGGTGTATAATTACTCAGCAGAGAAGCAGCAGGAACACAGCAGGTGTTATTTTGTCTGTGCAGTCTGCTGGAGGCCGCCCAACGTACATCTACCACCGCCCCCCACACCCCCTGTTCACCAATACTGTTCTTCTGCTTCAGAAATGGATTTGGGATCCACATTGGGCCCGAGTGCCTGGAAACTGAAGATAGATCAGGAGTATTTTGATGGCAGTCTTTCAGGCAGTCATTTAATGATTGTGCTTTAAGGAAATTCCCACAAGATCCTTAGTGATGTTCTGGTTCTTTTCTCTTCTGAGGTACAGCTGTCTATATTTTCATTTTTAGAGATACTCAGGATATTGATAGGAAACTCCTTTTCTAGCTTGTTTAGAGTCAGTTTCTGGAGCTTCTTACCAATATCTGGAGACCATGCTGGTCAGGAGATGGAAGACCTTATTCTTCCTCCTGATGGTCCTGCAATGCTTTCCCAGGAGACCAAAGGATGTCACACTATCCCCATTCCACTTCCGAGGAGTTTGCCCTCCAAGTTGGAATAACATCATGAAGATTTCAGCAGCACCACAGTCTACTGTGTAATATTTTTAGCTTCCTGTGACAATATTAGGCCAGTCTCTTCTCAGTGCTACCAACCTAGGCATGTGAGTCTAGAAAGAAAATACCAGCAGAGCAGGTTTTCTTAACATATTATGATGAAGTGTGGGACAGAGAGATGTGATCCTTGCCTTATTAGGGAGTTGGAACAAAAATAAGCAATCAAAACCTGTGAAGAATGAGAACCCAGGGAGACAAAAACCAATTTTTTAGTTTATACTCAGATCCCATGGTTATATGGTAGTTGTATGGACTTCATTTTTAAGAAAATCTTTTGCAAGGCTGAATGAAAGCATTGGCTCTTGTCCTCATCTAAATGTGTATCATAATATTTGGGGAGTTTTTGTTTTTAAACTCAAAAGCTAATATTAAACCCTTGAGGCTTGTGATCTAGTGCATCTGGTTAGATCAGATGCAGCTCAGAAATGCACATTTTGAAAATTATGTGTCTTAATTCGAATGCTCACCCTAGTTATAACCATTAGCCCAACATTGATAGTGCTGTGACCTCATATGGTAACTCAGACAGAAGAGTTGTGATAAGCAAATCGAATAAACTTAGGTCATAAATTAGTATTGTTTGCTTCCTGAATTAAAAATGGCTGGTTTGAATTTTAGGAGTTTGAGGATTAAAAATGTCAGAATCAAAATGTAATATTCTTAGGTAAATGATTCTTGCCTTTTTGAAAGGCGCCTGGCATTCATAATAAACACGTCTATAAAGGAGCTAAGGTGCCCTCAAGTGGCCAAACTCAGAATTACATTTTAGTGAAAAGATGAAAATGATGAGAGGAAAACATTATTTGGAATCCAGAATTTTAAATTTAAGACTTTGTTGACTGTGTTCTAAAAAGGAGATATGGATACAGCAAGTTGTGGATTTTCTATGAAATTCTATGCAAAAATTGGTGATGCATTATTTCCATACTCAAGCTTCAGGTGCTCTAAGAATATATATCACCTTAGAAGATCCACATTTCCCTTTTAATTGTTTTCTTATGAGAATCTAGACTGCATTATTGTCTACACTGACATGCTTAGATTCATTTCCTATCAAAAGGCATGAGATTAAACTTTGTGGGTTTAATGATTGTGCTTTAAAAACTGAAAAATAAGTCTTTGTTTTCAATGAGTAGCATATGTTAATTTGTCTAATAGTTACTAATTCAATACTTCTATGAGCACTGCCATGGACATTGGGATTACAGTTGTCAACCAGAAAGACAAGATCCATGACCTGTAGGGTGTGTGCAAGTATGTGTGGAGTTTGTGCTGAGAGAAAACAAATAGTACCCAAGCAATACTCAACCTAACTTAATGTCACTCCTCAATAATAAACAAAATCAATAGAGAGGAAGGTTAGAATTGGGTAGCTATGCTGGCAATTTTACATAGACTTGGTAGAGATAGACCATTTGAGGTGATATTGAGTTGAGATATGACAGAAGAAAGGAAAGCTGTATGAAAAATAGGGAAAAGCAATCCAGTCAGGGAGAGAGCAAAAGGTCCAAAGACTCTGAGGAGTAAAAGAACTGAGCACATTCACAGGAAGAGAAAAGAAAGCAGAAAATCCAAAGCATAGAGAGAAATGGGACAAATAAGTAAGATGTGGTAGACAGTAACTTGATCTTACCGCTCGTACTTCATCCCAAGGTTTTTGGGAAGCTATTAAAGATTTTTAAGCAGTGCACTCACTACAGTTTAGACTAAGCCAATTGGTTTGAAATTTTGTAAAAACCACTCATGTAGTGGGTATTGATGGGTGTAGGGCAAAAGAAGAAACAAAGACATTAGTCAGAAGGGTGTTGTAGTAGTCTGGGCAAGACAAGATGCTGGCTTGACTAAGATTGTAGAAATGGAAATGTAGAGGAGTGGAAAGAGCTAATGATAACTGCTGGTTATTCATGCGGAGTTCTGCTTCCTCACATGTTGAAGTATGACATTAGAGAAGCACGTGGAGGCAAGCATATAAAGCATATAAAGTTTATTTAAAAAGGGGTAATACAGACTTCTCCTGGGAGGGAGAAGGGGACCATAGCTGGTATCCTGATATCTCAAGAAGTAAGGGTGTCTTGCCTCTTGTATACATCCTAGATTTTCTTTGTTCTTCTGCCTTTTTTCTCCTTCTCTCTCTCCTTCCTGCATACGTGACTAGGCCCAGGAGATGCTCTGGTGGGATGGCCAAAAGGTGAGAAGCAGATGGTTAAGTAGAGGGGCCAAAATGGGGTGATCCTGCAGGAAGGGGCCCAGAACACATTAATTAACAAAATTTCCAACTCCCTGTAGGGAGGGGCAATTCCTGGGACAGGTTACCTTAGCAACAGGTTGGAGCAAGGGCAGGTTATCTTGATAAAGTGAAGGAAGAATTCTGAAGGCATGAACATTTCAATTCCTCAGTGGTGGTCTCCAACTTTTGGACCCAAAACTGGCCTCCAGTCTCTCGATCTGACCCAATTTACCTATCTATACTGACTGCCTGTCTTTAATTCTGGCTTCACTAAGATGAATACCTGAGGGGAAAATTGAGAAGTTTTGCCAATAAATTAAATGTGAGGGATAAGAGGAGAGAATGAGGATGACTTGAGAGTATTCTGGTGGAGGGTGGTGTTGTGACAAGTAATACAGCAGCAGATATCAGGACAAGATGGGAGAACAAGCATTCCTTTCTGGGCTTGTGACCTCTCAGATGGGACATGTGGCACACATCAGAAGGCACACAGCTGCAACAGTTTAGAAACCTGGAACAGAATTAGAACTGGGACTCTAAATTTGCCAATCATAATCTAAGCATGTCGCGTTATGTGAAGACACAGAAGTGCATCATCTAGCAAGAGTTGAGAAGAACAAAGGCAAACTGGACTGAGCCTTGGGAGTTTCAGCTCTTGGAGGTGTGGATGTAGTGAAGGTACAGAGAGGTCATCAAAGGAGACTGAGGTGAGATGCAATGAAAGCAAAAAGTGAGATGTTGCAGAAATAAAGAGCAGTGTCCCAAGGAAGAGTGGCCAAGAATGTGGAATGCCACTGGCTATAAAGTGTGATAAGAACTAGAAAATGTGCACTGAATTTGCGGTGTGGAGTTTTTCTTTGTTTTTAATCTTTTAAAAAAATTTATTCTAATTAGGTATATATGACAGCAGAATGCATTTTGATTCACTGTACACAAATGGAGCACAACTTTTAATTTTTCTGGTTGTACACAA